>JBBDGP010000942.1:0-600000 GCA_037952835.1 Lithobates septentrionalis | reverse complement strand
TACACCGGGAAAGTCTGGGTAATCGGGACAAGCACGGATCCTTTACTGCCAGAGGAGGAGGCGAAGAAACAGGTTCACCCAGGACATGTCACTTTACAGTACCAGCCATAGCGAACACTCCAGTTGTGACATGGAACGTCCGAGGTGTCCATGATCCCTTGAAACGTACCATGATAAGCACATGTCTGAGAAAATTTCACCCAGCAATAGTGAGCCTCCAGGAGACTCATCTAACAAAGGATACAGTCAGCTTTCTGCAGTATTCCTGGGTGGGCAAGGCCTACCATTCCACTCACACTGTATATTCCTGCGGGGTGAGTGTCATGGTACACAAATCCTTGGCCTAGCAGGAATTAGACGCTGTCATTGATTCCATGGGTAGATTTGTGTTTTTACATTGCAGGTTATATACATTGACGTTGATTTTGGTGTTTGTGTACATACCTCCTCCATTCTCTAGGGAAATCCTGCAGCTCCTCTTGACTTACCTGGTTGACAAACCTGAGGTCCCTATAATGATCATGGGTGACTTTAATGGTTACTTAGATCCCAGACTAGACAAGCATCCCCCGGCACAGCCACCCTCGGGAAACAGGGGCACTATTCTGAGCAGACTACTGATAGAGGTGGGTTGGATAGACTTGTGGAGAGCTAAATACCCTACAACCAAACAGTTTTCCTGCTGCTCCAAAACCCATGGGTCACTTTCCCGTATTGACCTGTGTGTGGGGTCCCCGCAGCTTTTAAGTGTTATGCACAAGGTAGATTATTTACCCCGGGGGGTCTCGGATCACTCCCCTCTGGTCACTTACCTTATCACCAGACCGGCAACCACACTGCCGAGGGCACCGTGGAAACTGAATGCTTTTTGGCTCAAACTTTTCACTTCTCACGATAAAGTAACAAAACAGATAGAACAATACTTTTTTTACAACCGGAGACAAACTGACTTGTTATTGAGATGGGATGCCTTTAAGGCATGCCTAAGAGGTACATTTATAGCTGAAATCGCTGACGTAAAACACAATTCCGCAGCCGTATTGGTACAGGTGGAAGATCGGGTGAAGCAATTGGAGCTTGCTTTAATTTTAGACTCATCAGAGTCCGCCAGGGAGGCATGGATATCGGCTCAGGAGTCCCTGGACCGGTTGAGGTCCTCCGCCGCGGAACGTAAACGGTTCTTTACCAAACAAGCATTTTACGAAGAGGGTGAAAAAACTGGTAGATTGTTGGCTAGAATAGCCAGATCTCAACAGTCGTCCCCTGCTATAGGAGCGATACGTAGCTCCTCGGGACGCCTGGTGAATGATCCAGAGAAAATTATAGAGGAGCTGGCTTCTTTCTATGACGAGGTATACAAGCCGTGTGACAGCTATACAGACGAGGAGCTACAGACATACATGGGTACTATAACGCTTCCAACTCTGACCCACCAGGCGAGGGGGGAGCTGGAAGCACCCATTTTGCTAGACGAACTGAGGGAGGCAGCTGCCTCTTTTCCTACATGCAAGGCCCCCGGGGACGACGGGCTTCCCATGGAGGTTTACACCCAATATGGCGAAGTAATCTTACCTAAACTGCTTGAGGTATTAAATGCATCCTTTACACTGGGAAGGCTACCAACCACTATGACTAAAGCTAACATTATATTACTGTTGAAAATGGGTAAGGACCCCTTAGACCCGGGCTCCTATAGGCCTATATCGCTCTTACAGAGCGACATTAAACTACTAGCTAAAGTACTGGCCATGCGGGTTAATAGGATTGTTAGATCAATAGTTCACTCAGATCAAGCAGGATTTATGCCCCGAACATCTACGGCTACCAATCTTAGACATTTATACCTAAACATGCAGACTCCCTCGGAGTCCATGGGTCGTAGGGCCTTGCTGTCTCTTGATGCCAATAAGGCATTTGACAGCGTGTGCTGGAGGTATCTGTGGGCGGTTCTGGCCAAGTTTGGGTTTGGGCCCAGGTTTGTCAGGTGGGTAAGGCTGCTGTATGATACACCACGGGCAGCTATCCGTATGGCGGATCGAATGTCTCATGCCTTTGGGTTGAGCAGGGGGACCAGACAGGGGTGCCCTCTGTCCCCCCTGCTCTTTGCACTGGCTATAGAGCCCCTGGCGGCACAGGTGAGAGATTGCCCACAGATTAGAGGTTTTCGGTATCGTGAATTGCATGAAAAAATCATGCTTTATGCCGATGACATGCTTCTGTTTTTGGAAGACGCAGAGGAATCCCTGGATCAGGCAATGTCACTTATAACTGAATTTGGCCACTTTTCAGGCCTCACTATTAACTGGACTAAATCTGCCTTAATGTTTATAGACGGTTCCCCGATGACTAATGTGAGACCCCCGAGTCAAATACCTGTAGTGTCTACCTTTAAATATTTAGGTATAAACATCTCACCTAAACTTACGGACTTTTGTAGCCTAAATGTCTACCCTCTGATGTCGCGGTTTAGAGATAAAATAAATGTTTGGAATAAACTTAAGATGTCCCTGGCAGGAAAAGTGAATCTCATAAAAATGATTCTGATGCCACAATTTCTATACATGCTACATAACACGCAGGTAGTTATTACGCTGAAGATATTCAGAGTGGTTAACTCCTTATTTTGGCTGTTGTTGTGGCATACTAAACCCCCCAGAATTAGGTTGGAGCAGCTGCAGTGCTCAAAGGGGGGGGGCCTGGCCCTACCCAACCCTTGGATATACTACCTGGCAGCGCAGCTGCAGCATCTGATAGGTGCTATGGCCCCTCTGCCGCTGGGCTCGTCTGCTAAGCTTATGCTGGTGGGCACAGGGGCAGAGTCAATACCCGAGGGATTGGAGGCTCACCTTTTCCAAAGGCCCAATAAGCAAATGCCCACATATACACTTTTGCAGAAGGTATGGAACAAAGCTAAACAACTACAAAATGTTTCGGGCTTTACTAAGTACAGCCCGATATGGGAAAATAAAACATATGTTGAACTTGCCAAGCTCCAACAGGGGCACAGATGGCGCTGCAGGGGTATCACCCATATGTACCAGATTTTCAGTAATGGAACGTTGTTATCGTTCAAGGATTTACAAGATAAATATTCTCTGCCTACCAGTATGTTATTTTACTATCTACAATTACAGCATGCAATTAAAGCACAAGGGGTGGCGACAGATTGGTCCCAATCTCCCACACCGGTTTTTCATATAATGCACGAGGCATCAGAGACTAAAGGTATAATTTCACAGTGCTATAACATGTTATTAGCATCATTGTTAGAGGGATACCCCACAAAGGCGGCTGCTCACTGGGAGGCGGATGTGGGCCCCTTGTCGGGGGAGGTGTGGGAAGAAGCTTTGCAAGCGGTTAACACCTGCTCACTAAACATGACACAGAGGGTCTCCCAACTGTATATCCTATTGAGAGTACATTATACCCCTGTAAGGTTACATAGAATGGGCAGAGCTCCAGACTCATTATGTGGCAGATGCAGGGCGGCGTCTGGGGACCTGATTCACCTCCTTTGGCGTTGCCCCAAACTCCATAGGTATTGGACAGAGGTCCTGGCTACACTAAATCAGGTGTTGCAGGCCAATGTCCCCCTAGATCCATTGTGTTGTATACTGGGAGTTCTGGAGGGGGTGATTACGGAGGAGGTGACGAGGGTTGCTTTTGCACGTGCGCTGTTCCAGGCTAGGAAGGTAATATTGATGGGATGGAAGTCTGCTACGCCACCTAGTAGCAAAACATGGATACTAAATATGGGAAAAACGCTTATAATGGAAAAATATATATACCAGCACAGGGGCAGCCCTGGAAAATTTGACAGATTGTGGGACCCGTGGTTGGATGTGCCTGGAATAAGCCCCATGGAATTGGTACAGATGAGGCTGCTAAGAAGTGTTTAAAGATATGACAGGTAGACGCCGAGTGTGTGTATTGGAGAATGGAGGAGGAAGGTGTGTGGTAACTAAAGAATATATTGCCGGTTTAATCTGATGGGACATATAGTCCGAATGCTGACAGTTCTAAGATGTAAACTAAAATACCCAATTGACCCAATTGATATGACTACGTGGAAAAAGAAATGTTGAATATGGTTCATGTGTAACTGTAATGTATGTTCTTTCTTATGAGCAATAAAACCTTTTTTGATTTAAAAAAAAAAAAAAAGAGGGTCAACGCTTGTGAGAGCTTACAATCTCAAAGGAAAGGCCAATGTTTCAAAGGTAATAATTGTGCAGGGATGAGTTGATGGAGAAAGTAAAATTACAGTTATAAGCTAGGGGTTTTCCTGATGAAATTAGATTACAGGGATTGCCAAAAGGCAGACGGTATAGGAAGGAGTGGGAAGAATTTAGGTAGGGAGTTCCGGAAGATGGGAGAAGCTCTAGAGAGGTACTGGAGATGAGCATGGAAAGAGGTAATAAGAGAGCAGGAAGTCTGAATGATGCGGTAATCTATCTGCTCTCTCTTCCCGTCAGCATATGTGTATGCGGAAATGCATCCGAAACAGATCTGGAGTATGTTTTTGTGGTGTGAACCAGCCCTAAACTTGTTTTTAGCATTGCATACCTGCTTAGTGTTGCTATTTCTCCCTTAGGAAACCTGCTTTAAGTCTCACAAAGTATTCCATGCATGTTTTTGATATTGTGATGCAGTGTTATGTTATAATTTTTATTTCTTTCATTTTTTTTTTTATTTCTTTCTATGGATAGACAATAGCATCTCTTTTTTTTCAGTCCACAATATAGGCTCTGATATGCTCTCTTGCAATTCTTGTACACCAGGGATGGGCCAAACACTTCCCTGTTTGGTTCGCAGAAGAACTCCTGAACAGGGGAAATGTTCTAACCTGAACAGCGAACCCCATTGAAGTCTATGGGAGCAGAAACAGGAAAAATCAAAAGTGCCCATTTTTAAGGCTTATATGCAAGTGATTGGCCATAAAAGGGGTGTGGGGGTCTGGGTACTGCCCTGGGGGACATGTATCAATATTTATTCTTTTTTAAAACGATCAGGAGCAGTGATTTTAATGATGCTGAAGTGCATCAATGAAAATGAAAAATTCCTTTAAATGTTGTGCCTGGGAAGCCCCCTTAATAAAGTGGCGCATTTGTAGCATATTCAGAACATGCTATAGCAAAACTGACATTTCAAAATAAAATAAAATCCCATTTAAAATGACTCACGGTTACAATTGCCGGCACCCAGCTATTACATTTTTTTTTTTAAATGGCATGGGGTCTCCTTCAGAATCTATACCAGACCCTTATCCGAGCATGCAGCCTGGCAGGTCATGACGGGGGGACGGACGAGCAAGCACCCCCCCCCGGACCACACCAGGCCACCCCCCTGACCACATCAGGCCACTCCCTCAACATTGGCGGGTGGGTGCTTTGAGGCAGGGGCTCTGCGCCTCCCACCCCACAGCAACTTTCTTTCTTTTTTTTTTACCGCCACTTTTTTTTTTTCCTTTATTCAGCTGGAAACCCATTGACAGCTGATAACTCATCGGTTGTTAAAGACGCCGCAGCCAGCTTCCCGGCCCCGTTCCTTAACAACCAGCTTACACTGGGCCCTAATTCGGCAAAGTTTTGTCAAATAAGGGCACAGAATGCACTGTGCAGCGTTTAGTGCATTGCAGGGCATTCATCGGGAAGGATACCCGGGAAACACCCAGCAAATTTGTGTGTTCGGCGAACGGCCCAACAGGTAAATGTTCGACCCGAACTCATGCTGGGGCCGAACCGTTCCCCCATCTCTATTGTACACCACAACCTAATGTTTGATGGGAATATACTTTATGTATGTATTACCCACAAGTTATATATTTGAGATTTAATATCTCTCAGATATGATTTCGTTTAATGAGAGTTCTTTGACCATGAGTAAAAGCTTTAACACAACAACAGAAATGTATTGGTAAATAGTATGAAGGTCTAAAAAAGGGGTGTTGCTAGGTCTACAAAAGATCTGGGGCTAGAGCCCATAGTAACATAGTAAAGAAAGTCATACGCTTGGGCGGGCATACACATGTATATAATATACGTGTGTGTCTGTATATATCCCCAGAGAGCCCCCCTTACATTAGGATCTCCAGAGAGCCTCCTCCTTGCATTAGGGTTCCCAGAGAGCCCCCCCTTGCATCAGGGTTCCCAGAGTGCCTCCCCCTTGCATCAGGGTTCCTAAAGAGCCTCCCCCTTAAATCAGGGTCCCCAGAGAGTCTCTCCCTTAAATCAGGGTTCTCAGAGAGCCTCCCCCTTAAATCGGGGTCCCCAGAGAGCCCCCCACTTACATCAGGGTCCCCAGAGAGCCTCCCCTCCCCTTGGGGACCTCTTCAGAGACTCGGGGCTATGGGCCCCAGATTCAGGGCTATAGCCCCAAAAGCCACCCCCTAGTGACGCCACTGGTCTAAACTAACACACAGCAATATATCTATTTTACAGGAAAAGGGAAAAAAATCATAGATTAAATGAATAAATTATAGAATATAATACTATTAACATTAAAGTGATTGGAAAGTCTCATTAAAAAAAAAAGAAAAAATAACAAACATGTTATACTTACCTGCCTTGTGTAGTGGTTTTGCACAGAGCAGCCCAGATCCTCCTCTTTTCAGGTCCCTCTTTGGTGCTCCTGGCCCCTCCCTCCTGTTGAGTGCCCCCACCTTGCTGTGGGGGCACCTGAGCCGGGTCATAGCTCTGTGTGTCCATTCAAACACAGATCCATGACCCAGCCCTGCCCGAGCCAGCCCTGCCCCCTCTGTCCTGATTGGCTGAGTGGCTTTGATTGACAGTAGCTGGAGCAAATCATGCCGTGCTGCTGTCTTAGCCAATGAGGAGGGCAGTTCCGGGCAGCTAAGACACTCCTGCAACATCGCTGGATAGAGATGGGCTCAGGTAAGTATTGGGGGAGCAGATGGGGGCTGCTGCATACAGAAGATTTTTTTTTTTTATCTCAATGTTTAGAATGCATTGAGATAAAAAACCTTCTGCCTTTACAATCCCTTTAATACACAAACAGCAAGACTGTTTGTGTATTAAACAGCACATAAGACAAATATGTATACATGCAAGTGCCAAAAAGATGTCCTGATATATACCAGTTGTGTAGCATGGGGTCCCCAGTGATCATTAGATCTTCTTTCCCTTGTCTCCCCCAAGACCTAACATGATATAGACCTATGTAATACCTCTAACCTTGTAGCTTGTTTAAAAATATATTTATACAAATATCTATTTACAGTTGCTAATGAAGATTACACATAAACCCCTCATAAGGCAACATTTCTTTTTTCCAGACCACCTTTCATTTTGGGGAACATACCATACAGAACATCAAAAATGAAATGCTTTACTGTGTATTAAAGACCTTTATATACATACAGGAGTTAGATTGTATTTTTTCTTTTTCACTTAATGTAAGGACTGGCTTTGTGTTTTTTTTTTGTTTTGTTTTTTCCTTTTCAACTAAATGGATTTACAGTATTTGTGTGTGTTTCTGTGTTATAAACATGCTAATTTACCACTTGCCCACTGGGCACTTAAACCCCCTTCCTAACCAGACCAATTTTCAGCTTTCGGTGCTCTTACAGTTTGAATGACAATTACTCAGTCATGCAACATTGTACCCATATGAAATTGATGTCCTCTTTTTCACACAAATAGAGTGGTATTTGGTGGTATTTGATCACCACGGGGTTTTTAATTTTTTGCGCTATAAATAAAACAAGATCAAAAATTTCGTAAAAAAAATAATTTTTCTCCATTTCTGTTATAAAATTTAGCAAATTAGTAATTTTTATTCATCAATTTTGGCCAAAATTTATACTGCTACATATCTTTGGTAAAAATAACCCAAATAAGTGTATCAGTGAAAACCGCCTCCCATTCATTGCAGTGTGTCTTTTCACACTGGAGCGGTGTGCTTGCAGGACGTTACGAAAAGTCCTGCAAGCAGCATCTTGGGGCGGTTTTGGAACATTGTATTTAGCGCTCACAAAACGCCCTGCCCACTGCAATGAATGGGTAGAGCTTCCAAAGCACCTGAAAACTGCAGGTTTTTACCCTTTTTTTGAGGTAAAAACCTCCCCGCTAGCAGCCAAAAAGCAGCGCAAAAGCACCGCTAAAACAGTGCTAAATCCTCGCAAAAATGAGTGGCACTTTAGCACTAATGGCTGGCGCTGCCAGTGTGAAAGTACTCTACCTCTTATGCCACGTACACACGGTCGGATTTTCCGACGGAAAATGTGTGATAGGACCTTGTTGTCGGAAATTCCGACCGTGTGTAGGCTCCATCACACATTTTCCATCGGATTTTCCGACACACAAAGTTTGAGAGCAGGCTATAAAATTTTCTGTCAACAAAATCCGTTGTCGGAAATTCCGAACGTGTGTACACAAATCCGACGGACAAAGTGCCACGCATGCTCAGAATAAATTAAGAGATGAAAGCTATTGGCCACTGCCCCGTTTATAGTCCCGACGTACGTGCTTTACGTCACCGCGTTCAGAATGATCGGATTTTCCGACAACTTTGTGTGACCGTGTGTATGCAAGCCAAGTTTGAGCCAACATCCGTCTGAAAAAATCCTAGGATTTTGTTGTCGGAATGTCCGAACAAAGTCCGACCGTGTGTACGGGGCATTACACTTTTGAAGGTCCTGGAGCACCAGGATGATGGAAACGCCCAAAAATTTACCCCATTTTGGAAAGTAAACACCCCAATGCATATTCTTTGAGGCATAATGAGTCTTTTGAACATGTCATTTTTTCCACAAGTTTTTGGAAAATGTGGGAAAAAAAAGAAAACATATTTTTTTTTACACAAAGTTGTCCATTTATAAGATATTTCCAACACAGCATGTACAAAAGAAAAAATCACACCGCAAAATACATTCTGCTACTCCTCCTGAGTATGGTGTTACCACATGTGTGAGACTTTTACACAGCCAGGCCACATACAGAGGCCCAACATGCAGGGAGCACCATCAGGTCGAGGGACACACATTTCAAATGTAATTTGACTACCCATTACACTTTGTGAGGCACTGATGGGCACTGTAGCATCACTGATGATCATTGATGTGGCATGGATGGGGCACAAATGAGAACTGATGTGGCATGGATGACCACTTATGTGACACGGATGTGGCATGGAGTTGGCATGGATGAGAACTGATGTGGCATGGATGTGGCACGGATGAATACTGATGTGGCATGGATGTGGCACTGATGTGGCACAGATGTGGCATGGAGGAGATCTGATGTGGCATGGATGTGGCATGGATGAGAACTAATTTGGCATGTATGAGCACCGATGTGGCACGGATGTGGCATGGATTTGGCATGGATGAGAACTGATGAGGCATGGATGTGGCACAGATGAGTACTGATGTGGCATGGATGTGACACTGATGTGGCACAGATGAGCACTGATGTGGCATGGATGTGCACAGATGATCACTGATGTGACACGGATGAGCACTGATGTGGCATGGATGTTTAATGGATGATCCCTGATGTAGCACAAATGAGCACTTATGTGGCACGAATGACATTTGATGTGGCATGGATGAGCACTGATGTGCATGGATGTGGCACAGATGATCACTGCTGTGGCACAGATGAGCACTAATATGGCATGGATGTGGCATGAATGAGTACTGATGTGGCACTGATGTAGCATGGATGTGGCATGGATGAGTACTGATGTGGCATGGATGAGCACTGATGTGACATGGATGTGGCACAGATGAGCACTGATATGGCATGTATGTGGCACAGATGAGCACTAGGGATGACCTTTCTGTTCGGGTCGAACATGAGTTAGACTCGAACATTTGCTGTTCGCCCATTCGTCGAAAACCGAATGTTATGGGCCGTTCACGCCAAATTCGAGTGGCGCGTAATGGCCCATAATGCACTGTGGGAAGAGTGCATTGCTGTATGATGATTGGCCAAAGCATGCACCATGAGCTAAGAGAGCCATAATTGGCCTAAGGCAGGGTGCCTTTGGCCAATCATGGCTCAGGGGGACTAAGTCCACGCCCCACACTATATAAGGCTGCCTGCACGTCAGCCCCATGTGTGTTGTTGGCGTGGATGGAGAGAGAGTGTCATTTAGATTGAGCAGGCAGGCAGGTTATTCAGTTAGCTGCAGTGTATTTAATATATATATATATATATATACAGACAGTCTCTTATATATATATATATATATATATATATATATATATATATATATATATATATATAAATCCACTGCATCCAGTTTAGCTATATCTGACTGCAGGCCATTCCTGGTGTACTTTTTGTACTTTTTCTAATATACTTCAGGCGGTGTAGCGGTGTACACAGTACTGTACACCCATAGTGCAGTTGCTACTACTTTTCTGGTGGTGTACACAATACAGTACACCCATAGTTGTTATTACACTTCTGTTGGTGTACACAGTACCCTGCACCCGTAGTGCAGTTGATAGTGCTACTACTTTTCTGGTAGTGTACACAGTACACAACACATACAGTGCACCCATAGTTGTAAACTTCTGTTGGTGTACACAGTACCGTGCACCCCTAGTGCAGTTGCTACTACTTCCCTGGTGGTGTAAACAATACATACAGTGCACCCATAGTTGTTATTACACTTCTGTTGGTGTACACAGTAACGTGCACCCCTAGTGCAGTTGCTACTACTTTTCTGGTGGTGTACACAGTACACAATACATACAGTACACCCATAGGTGTTGTTACACTTCTGTTCGTGTACACAGTACCGTGCACCCGTAGTGCAGTTGCTAGTGCTACTACTTTTCTGGTAGTGTACACAGTATAAAACACATACATTGCACCCATAGTTGTAAACTTCTGTTGGTGTACACAGTACCGTGCACCCCTAGTGCAGTTGCTACTACTTTCCTGGTAGTGTACACAATACATACAGTGCACCCATAGTAGTTATTACACTTCCGTTGGTGTACAGAGTACCGTGCTCCCCCAGTGCAGTTGCTACTACTTTCCTGGTGGTGTACACAATACATACAGTGCACCCATAGTTGTTATTACACTTCTGTTGGTGTACACAGTACCGTGCACCCCTAGTGCAGTTGCTACTACTTTTCTGGTGGTGTACACAATACATACAGTACACCTATAGTTAATACACTTCTGTTGGTGTACACAGTACTGTGCACCCTTAGTGCAGTTGATACTACTTTCCTGATGGTGTACACAATACATACAGTGCACCCATAGTTGTTATTACACTTCTGTTGGTGTACACAGTACCGTGCACCCCTAGTGCAGTTGCTACTACTTTTCTGGTGGTGTACACAGTACACAATATAGTGTAGTGTGGTTTTGCTAAACAAAATTTACAGTATGTCCGGAAGGCCACCAAGGAGAGGCAGATGCTCACAGGCCACTAAAAGTGGGCAAGCAGGCTCTGTGTCTACAGTCGACAGTGCTGGTTGTGGACACGGTACATCCTCAGCACGTGGCTGTGGGGCACGCTTGTTCTTTTTTTTCTGCAGCTGGCTGTGTTATTAAGCCACAACATGCAGAAGAGTTGGTGGAATGGATAACAAAACCCTCCTCATCCTCTGTCACCCAGGCTCAGAGTAGTTTGCCTGCCAATGCAGCTGCCAAAGCAGCCTATTCCATCAGCTCCATGTCAACAGTCACTCCTTCCCTAGCACCACCATCATGCACGGAGGAGTCCCCCGAACTATTCGACCACAGTGTCGGGTACATGCTGCAGGAGGATGCGCAGGGATTTGAAGGCTCCGATGATGGTACCCAGGTTGAGGAAGGGAGTAACGTGAGCCTAGAGAGAGGGGGTGCGCATGTCCAACGAGGCAGGATGCCCTCCAGGGGGCAGCTTAAGGGCAGCCACCCTATTGCATCACACTGCAGAGCTCCATTGTTGTTTGCAACATATGTCTGAAGCATATCAAGTGTGGCCAAAACAGCAGCTGCTTGGGCACCACATGCTTGACTAGACATATGATGACCTCCCATGCAGTCCGTTGGCAACAGCACTTAAAAGACCCACATTAAAGAACAAGGCATACCTCTCCATGCTCCTCATCAGCTGGGATCTCCAACCCCACTATACCTCCAGTCCTCTCAGAAACCTGCACTGAGAGGAATGAAGGTATAGAAATAGGTGTCCCAAGTACTTGCAGGCAATCTGCTAGCGGTACACCAACATTGGATTTTAGCAGGCAAATTTCCCTACCCCAGTTGCTAAACTGTGAAAAGAAATTCAGTCCCAGCCATCCACATGCTCAGCGTCTGAATGCTAGCTTGGCCAAATTGCTAGCACTGTAACTGCTGCCTTTTCAGCTGGTAGACTCTGCCCCCTTTTGTGAATTTGTGGAATGTGCTGTACCTCAGTGGCAGGTTCCCAAACGCCATTTCTTTTCATGGAAGGCCATTCCAGCTCTCTACCAGCATGTGGAAGGCAATGTCTTGGCCTTGTTGGACAGAGCAGTCAGCAGTAAGGTGCATATTACTGCTGACTTATGGTCCAGCTGGCATGGACAGGGATGTTACATTTCCTTCACGGTGAATTGGGTAACTCTGCTGGCAGCTGGGAAGGATGCAGGACAGGGTTCAGTATTGTTGGAGCTTGTTCCGCCACCACGCCTACAAAATGCTAGTGGTGATTCTGCCACAGCTTTCTCCTCCACCCCTCCTCTTCTTCATCCTTTATGTCCTCTTCCTCTGCAGACTTCTCCTCTGAACCAGCTGTGCTCTGTAGGCATTTAAGGGGCTATGCAAGCACTCAGGCAAAAAGATGCCATGCGGTGCTTGAGTTGGTCTGCTTAGGGGACAGGAGCCACACTGGGGCAGAGATTCTGTCAGCTCTGCAGAGGCAGGCTCAGAGGTGGTTGATGCTATGCCAGCTTCAGCCAGGAATGGTTGTATGCGACAATGGCACCAACCTCCTCTCCATCCTCTGACAGGGACACTTGACTCATGTTCCCTGTTTGGCTCATATCCTGAATTTGGTGGAGCAGCGGTTCTTGAGCAGGTACCATGGCTTACAGGATCTCCTGAGGCAGGCCAGGAAAGTCTGTGGTCATTTCCGTCGGTCATATAATGCCAGTGCTTGGCTGGCTGACATTCAAAGAGAATGCCACCTGCCCAAGAACCGCCTCATTTGTGACATGCCCACCAGGTGGAACTCAACGTTGGCAATGCTGTAGCAGCTGCACACGCAGCAGAGGGCCATTAATGAGTATCTGTGTGAGTATGGCACCAGGACAGGGTCAGGGGAGCTTGGCCTTTTTGCCACGCCATGAGGATGGTGAGCAGTGACAGTGCAAGCATCAGTGATACTGTCCCTCTTGTCTTCCTGTTGGAGCACATGCTTCATGGAATAATGGACAAGGTACTTGAGGCAGAACAGCGGGGGGGAAGAGGAGGACTTCCTTACTTCTCAAGGCCCCCTTTATTCAGATATTAGTATTCCTGCAGGCCCGCCGATCACACAGGAAGGAGAGGAGGAAGAGGAGGATTGTGTCAGCACGGAGGTGGAGGATAACACTCAGCATCAGCAGCAGTCTTCAAGGGATCGTTTGCAGTCCCCAGAAACCCATAGAGTGGTACGTGGCTGGAAGGAGGTGGTTGAGGATCATGTGATCCTTAGTGACCCAGAGGACTCGGGATCGAATGCCTCTGAAAACTTACACTGCATGGCCTCCCTGATCCTGCAAAGCCTGCGAAAGGGACCTAGGATTTGTGGTATCAAGGAGAGGGATCATTACTGGCTGGCAACCCTTCTTGATCCATGTTAGAAGGGTAAGGTTGCAGAACTTATCCAGCCTTCGCAGAGGGAGCAGAGGATGAAACATCTTCGGGGGGGGCTTGCAGAAAGGTTTTTGCAATGCATTTCCAGAGCCTGGGAGGTTACAATTTCCTAGTGCTGGACAATGTGTTGCTCAGGCTTTGTTCAGTCACAGAAAGAGCGGTGGAGAAGGTGGACGGCTGACCGATGCCTTCAGACAATTCTTCAGTCCTCAGCGCCCAGGTCTGATCGGTTCCAGCAACCATCGCCAGCATCTGAATTACATGGTGCAGGAATATCTAGGGGCAAGATCAGGCTTGGAGACCTTTTCACAAGAACATCCATCTACTGGGTCTTGAGGATGGACCACTGGCCAGAGATTGCTCAATATGCAATTGAGCTACTGGCCTGTCCTGCATCTAGCATTCTTTCTGATTGCACATTCAGTGCTTCTGGAGGCTTTGTAACTGATCACAGAGTGCGCTTGTCCACAGACTCTGTTGATTGGCTCACATTCATAAAATGAATTAGTCTTGGATCACCAGCTACCAAGCACCTGATGCTGATGTAACTGATTGATTTTTCTATGGATGTGGGATCCCTTGAAGACTGCATTTGCTGAGTGACTATCCTATTATGCTGAGTGACTATCCTATTCCTCCTCAATCTTCATGATGATAGCTTCTAGGAATATTTCGGGTCAGGGCACCACCACCACTGCCTAAGGCCCAATTTTTCTGCCCCTGTTTAACAGGGGCACGTAATTACAATTTTTTATCTAATATTTCACAGCAGGGCCTGTTCCTGCGCTCAACATTAGTATCTGTGAGGCTTTACAGTGTTGTGCCACCACCACCACCACTAAGGCCCAATTTTTATGCCCCTGTTTAAGGGGCGTGTAATTACAATTCTTGATATAATATTTGGGTATAAGAAGGAATATTGCGCTAAGAGATAAAAAAAAAATAATAAGCTGCAACTACAAAGTGTTATATGACACCAATCCGAAATACAAAGCAAAAAAGTCGCGCCAATAAGTGAGATAATGATGACTAAGGCTCCCAATGATAGGTGCCAGAGATCACGAGATCATGTGACGCTAAATAAAAATAGATCAAAAACACTCCTAAAGTGCACACTTAAGTGCTACAGACTAACCATAAATCAAAATAAGATGCATCAAGGGACAAATACAATTAAGTAATAGTATGTGAAGAAAAAAACAAAAAACAAAAAAAAATTGTCCGTTGACTTGGTGAAATGAAAAAACAAAACAAAAATAAAAATCAATCCATAAAAGGTGGGAATGGGTCCATATCACAAAATATAAATGAATAACCATAAAAAATCCAATATGAATGTAAATCCCAAGGTGATGCGTTGTGAAATTCCACACTATAGTGACAAGTGCAAAAATATATCCTCCACCATGAAAAAGGAGGAGGAGCTACGTTCTGACGTCACTGCTGTGCCTTCGGTCCCGGAAGCTACGGGCTGTTTGGAAGCCGGCCGGCTCATTCTTGTTGTATCTTGCCTATTTACATTCATCGATCTGTAAGTGTCCATTTGTCCTTTTTATATTTCAAAAAATGTTAAAGGATTTACGCTATGTGGAGCTCTCTGTTGTTTTTTTGGTGATATCACTGCCCTGCTGAGTCTTCTGTTGATGATCCCCATTGACGCTGAGGAGTCCAGTGCTTGCCTGTGAGATCCCGGGCTGGGGTTACAGCCAGCTGCTCAGTGTGGTCCCCTGTAATAAGGGACCAACTTTTTCTGGTAAGCGGCAGTATTTTTTCATGGTGGAGGATATATTTTTGCACTTGTCACTATAGTGTGGAATTTCACAATGCATCACCTTGGGATTTACATTCATATTGGATTTTTTATGGTTATTCATTTATATTTTGTGATATGGACCCATTCCCACCTTTTATGGATTGATTTTTATTTTTGTTTTGTTTTTTCACTTCACCAGGTCAACGGACAATTTTTTTGTTTTTTGTTTTTTTCTTCACATTTGCATACTATTACTTAATTGTATTTGTCCCTTGATGCATCTTATTTTGGTTTATGTTTAGTTTGTAGTACTTAAGTGTGCACTTTAGGAGTGTTTTTGATCTATTTTTATTTAGCGTCACATGATCTCGTGATCTCTGGCACCTATCACTGGGAGCCTTAGTCATCATTATCTCACTTATTAGCGTGACTTTTTTGCTTTGATATAATATTTCACAGCAGGGCCCGTTCCAGCGCCCACCAAGAGTAACTGTGAGGGTTTATAGTGTTCTGGTACCACCAACACCTAAGGCCCAATTTTCCGCAGAGTGTATAGGGCAGGCCGTATAGTATATACAGGCGGTCCCCTATTTTCAAACATCCGACTTACAAACGACTCCTACTTAGAAACGGAGGGAGACAACAGGAAGTGAGAGGAAATCTACCCCTAGGAAGGGAAATTCTCTCCTGTAAGAATTAATATGGAAAATGGTGTCTCCACTCATGCTTTATCACCAATCCTTATTTCCCTAATAACCCAAAATTTTCTAAATCCAATTGTCATTGGGACAGAAAGTGAGGTGAAATCTTCTGAACAGGGGCACAGACAGCAAAACAAATGTTACAGGGGTGGTGATAACTCTTCCCTATGTTATCCAAAAAGCTTAAAAAAAAAAGTTTAAAAATAGATCTTTTGGCTGGAGCTACACTTACAAAATGTACCTGTTCCAAATTACAAACAGATTCAACTTAAGAACAAACCTACAGTCCCTATCTTGTTTGTAACCCGGGGACCGCCTGTATACTGCTGGGGGGGGGGGGGGGCAACATTACATTACAGCTGCAAGCAGTTTTAAATTACTTATATTCCTTTAGAAATGTCATTTTGTGCAGGGACTGTTCTAAACACGGGAAAAATGTGCCACTTTACAGGCATACTATACTATACTATATACTATACGGTAACTAAAGGAATATTTCATTTTTATTGTTTCACTTTAAGAATTATTAAAATCGCTGCTCCCGAAAAAACGGCCATTTTTAAAACTTTTTTTTGCATTGATACATGTCCCCTGGGGCAGGACCCGGGTCCCCAAACACTTTTTATGACAATAACTTGCATATTAGCCTTTAAAATTAGCACTTTTGATTTTTCACGTTCGAGTCCCATAGACTTTAATGGTGTTCGCGTGTTCGCACAAATTTTTTGTCTGTTCGCATGTTCTTCCACGTACCGAACCGGGGGTTGTTCGGCTCATCCCTAATGAGCACTGATATGGCATGGATGTGGCACAGATGATCACTGATGTGGCATGGATGTGGCACAGATGATCACTAATGTGGCACGGATGAACACAGATGTGGCATTGATGTGGCATGGATGATCACTGATGTGGCACTGATGAGCCATGGATGGAGCATTGATGGATGGATGAGCTATGAATGGGGATGGATGAGCTTGGATGAGCCATGGATGGAGCACGGATGGATGGATGAGCCATGAATGGGGATGGATAAGCCATGGATGGATGGATAAGCCATAAATGGGGATGGATGAGCCATGGATAGAGCATGGATGAGGCATGGATGAGCCATGGATGGATGGATGAGCCAGGGATGAGCACAGATCAGTGCTGTGGGCACTTCAGATCCAGCCCACAGCGCTGCTGCACCCGGCTCTCCACCTCTCCTCACACGCTATACCGATCAGTGTGAGAAGAGGGGATGAGCCGAACCGGTCAAGCTCTGGTTTGTTTACAAGTGATCACCTCATCATTAGACGGCGTGATCACATGTCATTGTCCCTTTACCCCGATCCGTGATGCGCTGGGTCTTGAAGACCTAACGGTCATGGATATTCCCGGGTGCGCGCCCCAGGGGCCGCGCGGGAGCACGATTCTGGGAGGGCGTTATAATGAAGGCCTCCCAGAGTTATCTAACGTGCTGTAGCCCTCACTCGGCTATGGCCCGGTCTGCAACTGGTTAAAGGATAAGTTCATCTATGGGAACATGTGACATGTTCCCAATGCTGCAGCCGCCGCCTAATCCCCACACTCCCTGTGACAGCAGTACGGGGAGAAGTTCCCCATACTAGCTGTCTCTTTTTGAAATCAGCGTTGTAGTAGTTTATGGATTCTTACTGTCAGATTGTATCTGCTTGCTCATATGGGATATACAGGCACACAGACACTCTGACAGATCTGCAGGAGACCTGCATAGCACCAGCGACCTGCTGATCGATGTAGCAATGCTTTACAGGCGCCAAAATTTTTTAAAAAATAAACGCACATTTTTTCCAATGTTGGGGTAGACAAGCTCTTCCATGATAGGACAATTCGTTTTTGTTATGTCCCTTCGACACAGGGTCTCTCAGGGTGGTGCTAGAAATGCTGCCAGTATCTGCTCAGCAAGTTACACACAGGCTGGATGCACTTCTTAACCAGGGAAGGGTTTATTACTCACTCAGAAAGCGATGTACATTCTTACATGGAGGAGTCTTATACAACAGGTCTCCCTCTCAGTATCATGCTGCTGCTTCCAGTCCCACACACACTGACTGACCCTGTGTCGAAGGGACATAACAGTGGCGATTTTAGCACACATGGCTTTCATAGGGTTTATTCAACCATTTGATCCTGCTGCTGAATCATGGAGCTCCTGGGTGGAGAGGCTGGAGCAGTATATGGAAGCAAATAGTGTGGCTGTAGAAAAGAAAGTTGCAGTTTTCCTCACAGCATTGGGTCAAGCTGCATATGCCACCCTCAGAGACCTAATTTCTCCAGACAAGCCTGCCTCTAAGCCCCTGCCTGAGTTAATTCAGAGGCTACATGAGCACTACAACCCAAAGCCATTAGAAATTGCAGAGCGGTTTAAATTTTACAGTAGGAGGCAGCATGCCGGGGAGGATATAAAGACATATCATTGCTTTACGTAAACTAGCTGCCACTTCTCAGTTTGGAGACTACCAGCAGACAGCTCTCCGCGACATGTTTGTCATGGGACTCTGTGACCCAGTCATACAGAAACGTTTACTCACAGAACCCGACTTGACTCTGACGAAAGCCACGGAGCTTGCTACAGTCATGGAGTTAGCTACATGGGATGCCACCCTACTGAAGGTGCCACCTGAACCTCCTGCAAGCCAGGGAGAAGAAATATTCCACACTGCTATCACCCGACACCGACGACGGCCGTCGCCAAATCAACCTAAACCTCGCCACCCTAATTCTTCTGTCTCTAGGACGCCAACTTGCTACAGTTGTGGTAACCCTTCTCACAGTGCACCTGCTTGCAAGTACAAGGATGTCATTTGTTTTCTTTGTGGAAAGACTGGTCATATTGAGCTCATGCTCCTCGAACGCTATCAGAAAAGGTAGACGTAAACAGACATTTCATGTGGATACTGACAATAACGGCTCCAGCTCTGATGAGGAGACCTGTGTCCAGCATGTTGGACTGTTTCGGGTAGCTGGGAACCCTCCTGCGATAAAAGTGGATGTCACCCTCAATGGCTGTGCTGTCTCCATGGATGTTGATACAGGGGCAGCTGTGTCCGTCATTTCATGGACTGATTTAAAGGCATCGGGTCTGTCCCTACCGCTCCAACCTACAAATCTCACACTACAAACCTGCAGCAAGGAACTGCTACAGCCCTTAGGTTATGTGAAACCCATTGTGACATTAGGCAAGCGCAGTCAAACTCTACGCCTTTATGTTGTAAGTAATATACAACAGTTTTTTAGCATAAAACAATAATAGGGTGAGAAGAGTCCGTATAGCCTTGGTAGTGGCCAGAAGTTCAACCAAATGCAACAAGCATACTTCAATAGACAGTGGGATTGAAACAGAGGTGACTGATCTAATGCATTTCATTATAGCTTGCAAGTATGTTTTTTGCAAGCACGCACCTTGCTATAGGGGCATTCAGCAGGAGGAAGGAGCCAGGAGCACCAGTGGGGGACCCGAGAAGAAGGATTGCATGTATGTGTGCATTGCACATAGCAGGGTTCAATGTGCTGACGTCATTGTGTGTGAGTCCGAGTGGACGGGCGTTCGTATTAGCCAGCTGGCTGTTATGTTTTTTCAACCTTGGAAATTGCAAGTGTTACTCTATTTTTAATAAACGGTGGTCCGTCAGTATTATGCTATGGTGAGTTTTTCTATTCTGGGGAACAACTGAACAGTACCTGGAGTGGACTACCTATCTGAACCCGGGAATCGGGTGATCTGGGCTGATTGCTGACCACATCCCTAGGACCCTACTGTGGCAATGGTTTCCCCTGTCCTTGGATAAAGGCCCTAGCCGGGTAATAGGCTGCAGGCTCTTATATCTTGCCTTGTGGTAAGCGCGCATTCTGTGTGGTGTTTCACTTTGGTTGCAGTGGATGATTCTGATCATCTCTAATATTATAATTGTGTTTGTTTTAATAACAATATTTCGATGAACTTGTTACCATATCACTACCGATTATCAATTTATTTTATTTATTTTATGTTTGTTTAGCGCTGCTACATTCTTTCTATTACATTTTTGTGCCTGTATCTCACCCTAGCAGCTGCTCTAGTTTGATGTATATGTTCCACTAGCGCAGTATTTTTTCCTATATTTTGTATGTTTTAATATGGGGGCAGTCCCAAAATATGTGCATAAAGTTCGCCATAGGCGTTGAACATCTCCAACATAAAGACTGTTGGTTCCCAAACATTTTCGCTAATCTAGCCAGGGTGAGGTATGTTTTATGTAGGAATTTGAGACAGAAACTAGTCGAAATTGAAAATTCCATGTCATCTGTGCATATATTCTATATACAGTTTGTATTATATATCCCTTTGACTTTTTGTATAAAAAAAATTGTGTTTTTTATATATATGTCTACTGTTTCTGCTGTCTATCCCCTTTACTTGTACCGAGATAGTCCGCTTGCACCTCCCCCTTTGAGAGCTTGGAGTTGGGGTCCCTGCTCCCGATTTTTCTGTCTCAATTAAATTTGGATGATGGTACTTTTTTTATATTATATATTTTCTTCGATATATGAGGCCAGCTAATCCTTTCTATGTAGGAATTTGTAATGAATTAACCAATCTCTGGTTGAGACTAAATATTGAAAAGCTGTCCCCAACATGTTGTCCCAGTCATCCCTGTCTAACCGCGGGACCTCCGCCTCCCAGCAAGTCTGCAAGGTTCCATTAATCTAACGGTTTCCTGGAAAAGATCCTTATATAGGCTACAGACTGGTTTAACGAAGGAGTCAATGCGTGTCATTAATTCTAAGTCACTAGGAAGGTTCAGCGGTTCCCTGCCAAATTGAGAGTAAAAAGCATGTCGCAGTTGGATGTATCTGAAGAAGTGTGAGTTGGGCAGGGTGAGGCTCTCCTTGAGTTCATTAAATGACATTAGGGTGCCATTTAGTACAATATGCTCTAAAGTTTTGACCCCATACTTAGTCCAGACAACGGGGTCTGGGTAATCATAAAAGTGCATCAAATTGGGATTTCTCCACAGTGGTAGATTGGGGGAGAACCTGTTGGCACTAGTCGACCAAAATCCCTGAGTCACATTCCATGCCCTTATTACAGAGCGCATGAAGGGAGTCAGGGAATATGGGAACTTCAAACCTCTGTAGACCAAGTGTGAGAGCGCCTCGTAGGAGCCAACCCAGGCCGCCTCCAGGGACACTGAGGCATCATCTGGGGGAGAAGTCAGCCAGCGATGAGCTATTGTCAGTTGGCCAGCTAGGAAATAGTTGTAAAAGCTAGGTACAGTAAGACCCCCTTCCCCCCATGGCTGCTGAAGTATGGTCAATTTCAGGCGGGGAGGTCTCCCCTGCCACAGAAAGGAGGAGAGCATACTGTCTATTGACTTGAAAAGAGATTTTGGGATCCACACAGGGGAATTTCTAAGGACAAGGGGAGAATTTTCATTTTGATAAGGTTTATCTTTCCTATGAGGGACAGTGGAGGGTTTTTCCAGGCGTGGAACTTTTTAGATAGGATACCAAGTAAAGGGGAGACATTAAGGTTGATGAAGTCAGTCACCGAGTTTGTGATTAGAAGCCCCAGATATTTAATCTGGCTCACCCACTGTAAGGGAATATCGGGATCAGCTTGTCCGGGTACAGGATGGGACCGCAAGGGGAGTATTTTAGACTTGGTCCAATTAACTTTAAGGCCAGAGATCCCTGAGTATTTGCCGAATAGCAACAGCGCTAACTGCAGAGACAGTCCAGTATCCTTGAGAAATAACACTAGATCGTCTGCATAAAGGGCCGTAGTTTCAGTCAGGGTGCCAACAGTAATACCCTGTATCAGGGAAGAACGCAGTGTGATCGTAAGGAGTTCCATAACTAATGCAAAAAATCCCTGTGAGAGTGGGCACCCCTGTCTGGTGCCCCTGGACACAGGAATGGCATCTCACACCCCGCCATTAAGACGGAGTGCTGCAACTGGATGGTCGTACAGCAGCGATATCCACTGAAGAAAGGTGGGGCCAAACCTCATGCGGTGCAATACCTCTGTCATGTACCCCCAATCAAATGCATTTTCCAGATCAAAAAACACCAGGGCCCCCCCGATGAGTCCCCATTCTCTAACTGAGTATGTGTATAAACCCCCCGGATATTGATATCTGTGGCTTTTTTAGGCATGAACCCAGGCTGGTCGGGCGATATTAAATGATGTATTATGTTCATTAACCGATTGGCAAGCATTTTAGTAAGAATTTTAAGGTCCATATTGAGCAGTGCTATAGGCCTATACGATGAGCAAGAGAAAGGGTCTTTGTCAGGTTAGGGTAGTAAGACTACATGGGCCTCATAAAAAGAGGTAGGTAATGTGCCTGTTTCTAAACAGTTCTCATAGAGTTGTAAGAGTTTGTGGGACAGAAGCTCTACATGTTGTTTGTACCATTCGGGGGGAATCCCATCAGGTCCCGGTGACTTCCCATTTGGAAAAGAGGCAACAGCCTTCGCCAATTCTTTTTCCGTAAAAGGTGCATCCAAACTAGTCGCTACCTCGTCTGGTAGCACCAGAATCTGGATGGGGTCCAGCAGATCCACTAAAACCTGATGTTCATACGATGGGACAGGGGCATACAATTCAGAGTAATAAGAGACAAATGCCCGCTTAATGCCCTCCCCATCCCTCACAAGAGTGCCCTCAGGTGAATGTACGCAGGGGATTGCTGTATGCGTCCGAGCATCAGCAGTCAGACAGGCTAGTAATTTCACATTTTTGTCCCCTTTTTCAAACAGTGTTTCAGCTCTGGTTTTGAAGTTACATTGAGTGAGATTTTCGAAGTGCACTTGTAGTGTTCTTCTGGCCATCTGCAACTCAGCCAGGGAGGAAGGGGAGGGTGTATCAGCATGAGTCTTTGCACATTGTATTTCATGAGCTTGAAACTCTTCAGAGGTGGAGTTTTTCTCTGCCCTTGCAGCTTTAATGGCCGATACATACATCCCACGGGTGGACGCCTTAGGCTCAGGCCACACTACAGGCCTGTGCCTTCCTTATGGTCCCAATAGTCTTTTAACTGTGGTGAGACCAAGGCCTCCACTGAGGGCTTTGCCACCCAACCAGGATGCAACCTCCACACTCCACTGCGTCTACCAGAGGTAAGAGTCAACACAACCTGTAGGGGGGTGTGATCTGATATTCCCCCAGCCAGGTAGGAGACCTCAGTGACCTGGGGCAGTAGAGCTGGGTTGGTAAATGCCAAGTCTATACAAGAGGAGGAAGTGCTGATATGGGAAATGTTAGACGCCCGTCTTCTACCTGTGGCCTAGGCTCTTGGAGATGGCTCAGTGGAGGTCCTCGCCGGCGGTTAATCAATGACACATACACACATAGGTATGCTGAAATGATTACAATCCTTTATTTCAGGACTTGCTGTTTTATGCTGTCTTTACAAGACTCTGCCCACAATTTGGGGGCCAATCAAAATGATAATACATATTAGCATATTCGGTAATTTCCAAACATTAATACATCTTGTGATATCAAAACTGGTGACCCTTGTTTTTCAAGTTAATAGGTCAAAACATTCCTTAGCCTCTGTCACTTGTCTGCTGGACAACCGCAGCTTCCCTAAAAAGTACAGAGACAAAACCACAAAACAGATGCTTCCTCTGATGGGCATGGAATAGAGGAATAGACAGACAGGGTGATATTGGAATGAGATAATCATAAGACAGTTTGTCATGTTCACTAAAATATACCAAGATATTTTCCTAATCATTAAAGCAAAATCTGATTATTAAAGCAAAACCCTGAACTTATCATATACAGAGTGAAATCAACATTAATCAATAATGAAATGTAATATGGAATCTCCTTACAATCCTCCCTTTGACCATTCGATATCATCGAAATGGTCATTCTACCTATTCGTCACACCTCAAGGAGTCATATCCCTCGGCCTCATTTTAATACTATCAGAATCAGACATGTCCAGAAGCATAATGTCATTTTGTCAGGTACTGTGTGCAAAGTTCTGTTTACACGTTTCTTCTTGTTGGTGGGGGATTCGTCTCGTCGTCCAGAAAGATTTGTTTTATGCCTTCTTGAATGTCCTTCAAATCCGGTCGCTGTTCCTGAAGAGAGAAGTCTTGGGATGCTGGTGGAGGGTCAGGGGTCTGGGGTTGCTGTGGACACTTCTTTAACCGGCTGGCGTGGATCCAGGTGTTTCCTAGATCGGTCAGTACAGCAGTTCTGGAAACCTTCTCTATCTTCCAGGGTCCGGAGAAAATGGGTCCAACCTTCTTTTTGTGTGCCAGTTGTTTCACCAGTACTTTGTCTCCTGGGATGAAGGGATGAGTAGGTTCTGTTGAAAGAGGAGAAAAGGTGACAGAAACTTGTTCGTTCATATCTTGTAGCATACTTACCAGATTTTTCACGTACATTTCCTGTTGAGAATAGATGTTAATGTCAGTGTTTTGATCTAAGAGGGGCAGCTCTGTGTTTGCAGGAACTCCCATCAAAATCTCAAAGTCCCATTTATGCCAATAGAGTTTCCCTCAGTGCAGTGCGGTGTGTCATATATGGCATCATTCAAACTACTGAATGTAGCCCCTGAATCCAAAAGTAGACATATCAGGTGATTATCTACCCGCAATAGTACCTGCGGAAGACTTTTCCATGATGGATTGTAACACACAAGGCTGAGGGACGGGACATACTCTTGGCATCCCTATTGTGGTGTCCGCCGAGCCGATGGCCACTGCATCGGAATGCGTGGGGGTGGTCTGTTGGGCTGAGGCTGGTATTGGGGTTGTGGTGGGGGTGGTTGGGGTTGTGGTGGGTGAGGATACCTGATATCCTGAAGGTGACGGGGGCCGGTGTTAAGATTCCTACCTCTCCCTCTCTGGGCGTTTGTTCTAATTCTGTAGGGACATTGGGACTTCCAGTGCCCCAGTTCCCCACAGTTAAAGCACCCCTGGTCTGGTGGGTAGGCCTGGTCTGGGGGATAAGATTGCATTGGTGGATAAGGTTGCATTGTCATTATGTGGGTGGGCGGGGTCCCACCAGTTGGCAGAGTCTGGGTTGGTGTTAGGGAGGGAAAAATGCCACCCTTCTGTTCAAATACCCCTGATGTTTCTCGTGACCTAGCATCTTTCATAAATTCATCTGGGGGTTGTTCTGCCCACTTTGGATTAGTGAATTTAAGCAACTGTGTCACCTTCGTATCGCCACCAGCCATAATGGTGGTGGTGAACAATTGGGGGTTGGCGTTATCTACTGCTTTCCACAGACTATATACCCGGGTACAAAATTCATAGAACTTTTCCTTCGGTCCCTGTTTTGCTAGGACAAGTTCCTGAAGTGCAGATGAACCCTTGTATATAGCAGACCAATGATTCCCCATACCTTTCCAAAAAGACACCCAATCTTTATCTTCTTCTATGTGGGCTGTCCATAAGGCATCTATGGGATGCCCCTCTGGGCTGTCAGGGTCAATTATACTAAGAATCCCTGCTATATCTTCCTTATCCAGGCTTGTCCCTGCACTATATTTTGCAAGGAAAGCACCAGCCTCCCTAGGGCTTTTCTTTGGGCTGGGGCATAACTCCTTTATTTTTGACAGTGTGCCTAGGGGTAGGGGAATATGCACTACCGTCTCCCCTATATGCATGAGTGGTGCTTTAAAAGTGGCACCTAAAGTTTCCTGGTCCACTTCCATTTCTCTTTCCTCAGTAGAGGATTCACCCTGCTCCCTTTCCTCCTGTGGGGGTTTCTGGCTTCTGAGTGTGGTGGATGGCTGTGAAATTATCTTTTCTTCAGCCTCCTTAATCCTTCTCGCCTTTTTCTCTAGTTTCCTCTCGTACGCCTCTAAATCTTCCCTTTTCCTCTGTATCCTTTCTTCCTCTTCCTGCTGTCTCTTATTAAACTCTTTCTGTTTCTCCTTCCACTCCTTTTCCCTGGGGCTTAACTTCCTGACTCCTTCCTCTTCTCCCTTTTCTAGGGACATTCCATCCCTTTCTTCCTTTTCCAACTTCCTAATCCTCTCTTCTGCCCGAACTTCCTCTTCCCTTCTTCTACTTTCGTTTTCCCATCGTGTAACCTGTACCTGATCAGCTGCACTATATACCATGGTAGCTAATACTGTTGGATCCAAAGATGGATATAGCTGAAGACATGGACCCAATGTTCCATCCTCCTGTTTAACCATCACATAAGGGGGGGGTGCTTCGGGTTGCTGAGATAGGGCGGGTGAATTTACAGGTTTTGGTGTGGGGGCTTTAGTTACATACTTTGTTTTATATTTGGCTAAGCATTTATTCCATATTTTGTAACAATCTTTCATATACTGGGTGTCTTCCCATTTCCCAGGTGGGTAGGAGTGCTTGTGTACCTGACACACCTTGCTCACTTCCTTCCAATCATCCTCAGAACAGGGTCCCACTGGCCCTGGGTCATGTATCCCCAGCTGTTGGCACCTGTCTCTGACCTGTGTCCAAAACGGTTCTACCTGTGACCCCGGTAGTGTGTTTTTAACATACTCATAGGGAGATGGATTGGCCATGGTCCGGGTTGCTGCAGAATTCCCCATCCAATAACCTTGGAAGTGTGTGACTAGTACAGGGACAGAGATGAAAGCAACCTGTTTGTGCTATAATCTGTTCCCTGACTTGGGAGTAAGTCCCTTGGTCTCTTATGGCAGTGGGGCTGAAATAGCTATGAAGGTTAACTCTTAGTACCCGGTGTAAAGTACCCCTTCTTGTGGCAGGAAAGACCCCCCTTGCACCAAGTCGGTATGAAAATCCGGTTGGTCTAGTGGTAAGCAGGATCCACGTCCTGTCAACACTAAGGAACAGTAAACCAAAGGTGCAATGTGGGCAGGCGGGCGCTATCTCACTACAGTCAGGCTCCTGTCTTAGGTCGTTCATTTAGTACATATATGTGTAATATAATATCTTAACAAAAAAATCCTCTAAATCAATACAGTACTTTACATTCAGTTGTCATACACATATATCATACACTTATCTCTAATTCTCTAATACTCTATACACTCTAAATACTTACGGTGGTACCTAAGAGAAAAACAAGCAAATATATATATATATACAGTGGCCAAATAAAGTTACATTTACATTAACATGTTATAATAAGTGCACTTTTCAATATTTTCCCCAAAAATTGGGCGTCCACTTAGCCATTCCTTATACTACGGGCGTATTCTATACTTCCCGAGTTTTAAACACACATATATCTATCTACTCAACACAGTCAGACCAACCTAGTCAGACTCCAAAAAACCAAAAAAAAAACCTCTGCGAGCCCTTCTAACCCTCCAAGGGGCCAGCCTAGCCCGTTGCGAAGGCACAGTTATGTAAGTGGGTGGACATACAAGGTTATTTGAACAAGGCAAGCATCAATACCAGTTACCAAAAAATAGGCAAAAAGGTATAAAAATGTCTTACCTGTTCAAAATACCCCACCACTTCTGGTACCAAAACTGTTAGACGCCCGTCTTCTACCTGTGGCCTAGGCTCTTGGAGATGGCTCAGTGGAGGTCCTCGCCGGCGGTTAATCAATGACACATACACACATAGGTATGCTGAAATGATTACAATCCTTTATTTCAGGACTTGCTGTTTTATGCTGTCTTTACAAGACTCTGCCCACAATTTGGGGGCCAATCAAAATGATAATACATATTAGCATATTCGGTAATTTCCAAACATTAATACATCTTGTGATATCAAAACTGGTGACCCTTGTTTTTCAAGTTAATAGGTCAAAACATTCCTTAGCCTCTGTCACTTGTCTGCTGGACAACCGCAGCTTCCCTAAAAAGTACAGAGACAAAACCACAAAACAGATGCTTCCTCTGATGGGCATGGAATAGAGGAATAGACAGACAGGGTGATATTGGAATGAGATAATCATAAGACAGTTTGTCATGTTCACTAAAATATACCAAGATATTTTCCTAATCATTAAAGCAAAATCTGATTATTAAAGCAAAACCCTGAACATATCATATACAGAGTGAAATCAACATTAATCAATAATGAAATGTAATATGGAATCTCCTTACAGGAAAGATAGGAGTAACCCCTCTCTAAGGGATGTTTTAACCGCCACACCTCCTCCAAGATCGCTAAGTCTGCCCAATGTCCCAGCTCCAGATTTTGCACCCGAGTCGGGTTAGAGGTGTCCAGGTCATAGTCCAAAATATTGTTGAAGTCACCAGCCACAAACAATTTTAGCGGTCCAAAAGTGGCAACCTTCTCGAGAACTGTATACAGGACCTGGGATATAAATATAAACTCCCGCCAGTCGCTGGGATTCAACCTCTAGGACCACTATGGCATAACGACCCTGAGGATCTGTCACCACATTCTCTACTGAATAAGTCAGCTTCTTATGAATTAGTATAGCTACCCCTCTAACATATGAAGAATGAGTGGAGTGTATGGCTCTCTGGATCCACCCCCTGTTTAAGGAGAGTACCCTGCTCCCATTTAGATGGGTCTCCTGCAAGAGGACTATGTGGGGCTGTTGATCTTTAAGATATTGGAGGACCAACAATCTCTTAAATTTAGAGTTTAACCCTCTGACATTCCAAGAGAGAATTTTGAGATTAGTCATTAAGTGACAATTTATAAAACATAGGGACAGGATAAGTGTAACAGTGACGGGGGGTCAGAGAGGTAGGATCTGGATGCAGAGAGCCACGGTGCACCACAAAACAAAACATTAGCAGCATAATCCATACTAGGCAAAGAACAAGCACATTAATAGAGTCTTTCAGGGCAAAACATAAAAAAAAAGAAAAAATTGTAGAATAAGGTTGAAAAAATAGAAACAGAAAAAAAAGAAAGAGTGAAAAAAAGTTTTTTAACAGTGTATGTACCCAACGCCCTGTTTGCTCCAGGTGAACAGAAAAAAAACCACCGGAGAAACTTTAGTACCAAAAACATAGTAAACATCAGTGGATTGTTCTAAGAGTCTATTCACTCAGGAAGGGGTTGTGTAGACTTACAGGTACGTTTCAGTGTCCAGCAATCAAGTCCTAGGTTCCTGCAATGTAACGGATAGGCAGTAGGGATGAGCTTCGAGTTCGAGTCGAACTCATGTTCGACTCGAACATTGGCTGTTCGCAAGTTCGCCGAACAGCGAACAATTTGGGGTGCTCGCGGCAAATTCGAATGCCGCGGAACACCCTTTAAAAGTCTAGAGAAATCAAAAGTGTTAATTTTAAAGGCTTATATGCAAGTTATTGTCATAAAAAGTGTTTGGGGACCTGGGTCCTGCCCCAGGGGACATGTATCAATGCAAAAAAAAGTTTTAAAAACAGCGGTTTTTTCAGGAGCAGTGATTTTAATAATGCTTAAAGTCAAACAATAAAAGTGTAATATACCTTTAAATTTCGTAGCTGGGGGGTGTCTATAGTATGCCTGTAAAGGGGTGCATGTTTCCTGTGTTTAGAACAGTCTGACAGCAAAATGACATTTCGAAGGAAAAAACCCATTTAAAACTACTCGCGGCTATTGCATTGCCGCTCCGACAATACACATAGAAGTTCATTGATAAAAACGGCATGGGAATTCCCCACAGGGGAACCCCAAACCAAAATTTTTTAAAAAAATGACGTTGGGGTCCCCCTAAATTCCATACCAGACCCTTCAGGTCTGGTATGGATTTTAAGGGGAACCCCGTGCCAAAAAAAAAAAAAGAACGGCGTGGGGTCCCCCCAAAAATCCATACCAGACCCTTATCCGAGCACGCAACCTGGCAGGCCGCAGGAAAAGAGGGGGGGACGAGAGTGCGGCCCCCTCCCCCTCCTTAACCGTACCAGGCCACACGCCCTCAACATTGGGAGGGTGCTTTGGGGTAGCCCCCCAAAACACCTTGTCCCCATGTTGATGAGGACAAGGGCCTCATCCCCACAACCCTGACCGGTGGTTGTGGGGGTCTGCGGGCGGGGGGCTTATCGGAATCTGGAAGCCCCCTTTAACAAGGGGACCCCCAGATCCCGCCCCCCCTGTGTGAAATGGTAAGGGGGTACTTACCCCTACCATTTCATTAAAAAACTGTCAAAAATGTTAAAAATGACAAGAGACAGTTTTTGACATTTCCTTTATTTAAATGCTTCTTCTTTCTTCTATCTTCCTTCATCTTCTACTTCTTCTGGTTCTTCTGGTTCTTCCTCCGGCGTTCTCGTCCAGCATCTCCTCCCCGGCGTCTTCTATCTTTTTCTCCTCGGGCCGCTCTGCACCCATGGCTCTTCTCTTCATCTTCTTCATCTTCTTCTCTTAGTCTTTTCTTCTCTTCTCTTCTTCTCTTCTTCATTTTCTTCTCCGGGCCGCTCCGCATCCATGCTGGCATGGAGGGAGGCTCCCGCTGTGTGACGGCGTCTCCTCGTCTGATGGTTCTTAAATAACGGGGGGCGGGGCCACCCGGTGACCCTGCCCCCTCTGACGCACGGGACATGACGGGACTTCCCTGTGGCATTCCCCGTGACGTCACAGGGAAGTCCCGTCAAGTCACCGTGCGTCAGAGGGGGCGGGGTCATCGGGTGGCCCCGCCCCCCATTATTTAAGAACCGTCAGATGAGGAGATGCCGTCACACAGCGGGAGCCTCCCTCCATGCCAGCATGGATGCGGAGCGGCCCGGAGAAGAAAATGAAGAAGAGAAGAAGAGAAGAAGAGAAGAAGAGAAGAAAAGAAAAAGATGAAGAGAAGAGCGGGAGCCTCCCCCCATGCCATGGGTGCGGAGCGGCCCAAGGAGAAGTAGATAGAAGACGCCACGGAGGAGATGCTGGACGAGAACGCCGGAGGAAGAACCAGAAGAGCCAGAAAAACCAGAAGAAGAAGATGAAGGAAGATAGAAGAAAAAAGAAGCATTTAAATAAAATAATTGTCAAAAACTGTCTCTTGTCATTTTTAACATTTTGACAGTTTTTAAGTGAAATGATAGGGGTAAGTACCCCCTTACCATTTCACACAGGGGGGGGCCGGGATCTGGGGGTCCCCTTGTTAAAGGGGGCTTCCAGATTCCGATAAGCCCCCCGCCCGCAGACCCCCACAACCACCGGTCAGGGTTGTGGGGATGAGGCCCTTGTCCTCATCAACATGGGGACAAGGTGTTTTGGGGGGCTACCCCAAAGCACCCTCCCAATGTTGAGGGCATGTGGCCTGGTACGATTCAGGAGGGGGGGGCGCTCTCTCGCCCCCCCTCTTTTCCTGCGGCCTGCCAGGTTGCGTGCTCAGATAAGGGCCTGGTATGGATTTTTGGGGGGACTCCACGCCGTTTTTTTTGTTTTTTTGGCGCGGGGTTCCCCTTAAAATCCGTACCAGACCTGAAGGGCCTGGTATGGAATTTAGGGGGACCCCCACGTCATTTTTTTTTTAAATTTTGGTTCAGGGTTCCCCTGTGGGGAATTCCCATGCCGTTTTTATCAATGAACTTCTATGTGTATTGTCGGAGCGGCAATGCAATAGCCGCAAATACTTTTAAATGGGTTTTTTCCTTCGAAATGTCATTTTGCTGTCAGACTGTTCTAAACACAGGAAGCATGCGCCCCTTTACAGGCATACTATAGACACCCCCCAGTTACGAAATTTAAAGGGATATTACACTTTTATTGTTTGTCTTTAAGCATTATTAAAATCACTGCTCCTGAAAAAACGGCCCTTTTTAAAACTTTTTTTTGCATTGATCCATGTCCCCTGGGGCAGGTCCCAGGTCCCCAAACACTTTTTATGACAATAACTTGCATATAAGCCTTTAAAATTAGCACTTTTGATTATTCATATTCATGTCCCATAGACTTTAACGGTGTTCGCGTGTTCGAACGAACTTTTTTCCTGTTCGCATGTTCTGTTGCGAACCGAACAGGGGGGTGTTCGGCTCATCCCTAATAGGCAGTACCAGATTGTTTAATGCTATCCACCTATTGAAGAAAGTATCTGTCTTCGAGAAGCAGGATAAAGCCCAACCATCTTATCCAACATGGACAACAACTCCCAGCATACTGTTTCAGGCGATGGAGTCCAACCAATCAACTGCATCTGCAGGGGATTCAAAGAATTTTGCGGATCCATTCTGAATAACTTTGAGACGGCTAGGATTTAACATGTTATAGACTAGGCCTTTCTCCCTCACGTGCCTGCGGACATCTGTGAAGGAAAGCCTTTTTTTCTGGAGATCTTGAGAAAAATCAGGGAAGAGATGTATAACAGCATTTTCTTACTTCAGCTCAGGATGCTTACGGGCCTCTGCTAGGATAAGATCCCTGTCCCTGAAGTTCAATAGGCGAACCAGGAAAGCCCTTGGCCATGCACCAGCAGGCCTCTGGCCGGGGGCCCCCTGTGTGCACGTTCCACCACATAGACCGGGGACAGGTGTTGCAAGCCCAGGAGCTGTTTAAAAAAGGTTTCAGCAAATACCACAGGATTAGAGCCCTCTGTTCCCTCTGGGAGCCCAACCACCTGCACATTATTGCACCTGAATCTATTCTCAGCTTCTTCCGAATGCGACATTAGGAGTTTTACTTGTTGCTGAAGTTTAGTGACAGATTGCATGGTGGAGGCTGAAGTGTCCTCCACCTCAGAGATGCGTTGTTCTGCCTGATGGAGGCGGCCTCTGAACTTGTCCATGTTCTGCCTTATTATCCACATTCTATGGACAGGGGGTCAATCTTCCCCTCCACAGAGGACATACTGTCCGCTATAGCTGCCAGGATTATTGCAGTGGATTGCTCACCAATCGAGCTCAGCATCCACACTGTTGCCAGCTGAGGAGCCCACAGGGTCCAGTATTACAGGCACTGCCATAGGGGGATCTGTCTGTGTCTCAGATGAGACAGAAGTGCAGGGGCTGAAAGGCAAGATGGCTGCCACACGAGTGCTCGGCGGGATGTTCCGGGGCCTCTGAACGGCTGATTTCTTTGCCGTTTTGCTTTTTACAGGCATGGGGAGAACCGGGCAGCTTCCCAGTCCCTTTGGAGGTACCTGTAGTGCAGGATGAGCAATGTGTTGCAGGATGTCGGTGGATGGAAGAGATGGATGGCAGGAGCCTAGGCTGGACATGTCTGCTTCCTTTTACATCGCGGCCACGCCCACACGCATATAAACTTTAATGGCATCCCAGTTCAATATTGAGTTGGCCCACCCTTTGTAGCTATACAGCCTAAACTCTGCTGGGAAGGCTGTCCACAAGGTTTAGGAGTGTGTCTATGGGAATTTTTGACCATTTTTCCAGAAGCGCATTTGTGAGGTCAGGCACTGATGTGGATGAGAAAGCCTGGCTCACAGTCTCTGCTCTAATTCATCCCAAAGGTGTTCTATTGGGTTGAGGTCATGACTCTGTGCAGGCCATCCAAGTTCCTCCATCCCAAACTTGCTCATACATGTCTTTATGGACCTTGCTTTGTGCACTGGTCCAAATTACTTGGTGGAGGGGGGATTATGGTGTGGGGTTGTCTTTCAGGGGTTCGGCTAGGCCCCTTAGTTCCAGTGAAGGGAACTCTTAAGGTGTCAGCATACCAGGAAATTTTGGACAATTTTATGCCCCCAACTTTGTGGGAATAGTTTGGGGATGACCCCTTCCTGTTCCAACATGACTGTGCATCAGTGCACAAAGCAAGGTCCATAAAGGCATGTATGAGTGAGTTTAAGGTGGAGGAACTTGACTGGCCTGCACAGAGTCCTAAACCTTAACCTGATAGAACACAGCTTCGAGATGAATTTGAGCAGGGAGACTGCGAACCAGGCCTTCTTGTCCACATCAGTGCCTGACCTCACAAATTCGCTTCTGCAAGAATGGTCAAACATTCCCATGGACACACCTTGTGGACAGCCTTCCCAGAATAGTTGAAGCTAGGGATGAGCCGAACACCCCCCGGTTCGGTTCGCACCAGAACCTGCGAACGGACCGAAAATTCGCACGAACGTTAGAACCCCATTGACGTCTATGGGACTCGAACGTTCAAAATCAAAAGTGCTCATTTTAAAGGCTAATTTGCATGGTATTGTCCTAAAAAGGGTTTGGGGACCCGGGTCCTGCCCCAGGGGACATGTATCAATGCAAAAAAAACTTTTAAAAACGGCCGTTTTTTCGGGAGCAGTGATTTTAATGATGCTTAAAGTAAAAAAAAAAAGTGAAATATTCCTTTAAATATCGTACCTTGGGGTGTCTATAGTATGCCTGTAAGGTGGCACGTGTTTCCCATGCTTAGAACAGTCCCTGCACAAAATGTCATTTTTAAAGGAAAAAAAGTCATTTAAAACTGCTTGCGGCTTTAATGTAATGTTGGGTCATGGTAAAATGGATGAAAATCAGTGAGACAAACGGCATGGGTACCCCCCAGTCCATTGCCAGGCCCTTGTATGGATATTAAGGGGAACCCCGCACCCAAATTAAAATAAGGAAAGGTGTGGGGCCACCAGGCCCTATATACTCTGAACAGCAGTATACAGGCGGTGCAAACAAGACAGGGACAGTAGGTTTGTTGTTTGTAATTTTGAACGGGTACATTTTTAACGTGTTTAGCTCCAGCCAAAAAATCTTTTTTAAGATTTTTGGAAAACATAGGGAAGGGTTATCACCCCTGTGACATTTGTTTTGCTGTCTGTCCTCCTCTTCAGAAGATTTCACCTCACTTTTTGTCCCAATGACAAATATTTTTTGAAAACTTGGGGTTTTTTGTGGAACAAGGATTGGAAAGCATCAGTGGAAAGGAGAAATGTTTTTCCCATATTAACTCTTACAGGAGAGAATTTCCCTTCCTTGGGGTAGATTTCATCTCACTTCCCGTTGTCTCCTTCCGTTTGCAAGTAGGAGTCGTTTGTAAGTTAGATGTTTGAAAGTAGGGGCCTGCCCTATATACTCAGCAGAAATTTGGGCCTTAGGTGTTGTTGTGGCCACAACACTGTAAGCCCTCACAGGGCCCTGTTGTGAAATATTAGATCAAGAATTGTAATTACATGCCCCTGTTGAACAGGGGCAGAAAAATTGGGCCTTTGGTGGTGGTGCTGGTGCCACAACACTGTAAGTCCTCACTCGCTCTTGGTGGGCGCAGAAATGGGCCCTGCTGTGAAATATTAGATCAAGAGTTGTAATTACATGCCCCTGATGAACAAGGGCAGAAAAATTGGGCCTTTGGTGGTGCTGGTGCCACAACACTGTAAGTCCTCACTCACTCTTGGTGGGTGCAGAAATGGGCCCTGCTGTGAAATATTAGATCAAGAATTGTAATTACATGCCCCTGTTGAACAAGGGCAGAAAAATTGGGCCTTTGGTGGTGGTGGTGCTGGTTCCACAACACTGTAAGTCCTCACTCGCTCTTGGTGGGCGCAGAAATGGGCCCTGCTGTGAAATATTAGATCAAGAATTGTAATTACATGCCCCTGTTGAACAAGGGCAGAAATATTGGGCCTTTGGTGGTGGTGGTGGTGCTGGTGCCACAACACTGTAAGTCCTCACTCGATCTTGGTGTGTGCAGAAATGGGCCCTGCTGTGAAATATTAGATCAAGAATTGTAATTGCATGCCCCTGTTGAATAGGGGCTGAAAAATTAGGCCTTAGGCACTGGTGCTGGTGCCACAACACTGCAACCCCTCACAGATACTCTAGTTGGAACGCAGAAACGAGCCCTGCTGCAAAGTATTGCACCAAAAATTGTAATTACACGCCCCTGTTAAACAGGGGCTGAAAAATTGGGCCTTTGGTGTTGGTGGTGGTGCTGGTGCCACAACACTGTAAGTCCTCACTCGCTCTTGGTGGGTGCAGAAATGGGCCCTGCTGTGAAATATTAGATCAAGAATTGTAAATACATGCCCCTGTTGAACATGGGCAGAAAAATTGGGCCTTTGGTGGTGGTGGTGGTGGTGCTGGTGCCACAACACTGTAAGTCCTCACTCACTCTTGGTGGGTGCAGAAATGGGCCCTGCTGTGAAATATTAGATCAAGAATTGTAATTACATGCCTCTGTTGAACAGGGGCTGAAAAATTAGGCCTTAGGCACTGGTGCTGGTGCCACAACACTGCAACCCCTCACAGACACTATAGTTGGAACGCAGGAACGAGCCCTGCTGCAAAGTATTGCATCAAAAATTGTAATTACACGCCCCTGTTAAACAGGGGCTGAAAAATTGGGCCTTAGGCACTGGTGCTGGTGCCACAACACTGCAACCCCTCACAGATACTCTAGTTGGAACGCAGAAACGAGCCCTGCTGCAAAGTATTGCATCAAAAATTGTAATTACACGCCCCTGTTAAACGGGGGCTGAAAAATTGGGCCTTAGGCACTGGTGCTGGTGCCACAACACTGCAACCCCTCACAGATACTCTAGTTGTAACGCAGAAACGAGCCCTGCTGCAAAGTATTGTATCAAAAATTGTAATTACACGCCCCTGTTAAACAGGGGCTGAAAAATTGGGCCTTAGGCATTGGTGCTGGTGCCACAACACTACAACCCCTAACAGATACAGGTGGGCGCAGAAATGGGCCCTGCTGTGAAATATTAGATCAAGAATTGTAATTACATGCCCCTGTTGAACAAGGGCAGAAAAATTGGGCCTTTGGTGGTGGTGGTGGTGCTGGTGCCACAACACTGTAAGTCCTCACTCACTCTTGGTGGGTGCAGAAATGGGCCCTGCTGTGAAATATTAGATCAAGAATTGTAATTACATGCCCCTGTTGAACAAGGGCAGAAAAATTGGGCCTTAGGCACTGGTGCTGGTGCCACAACACTGCAAACCCTCACAGATACTCTAGTTGGAACGCAGAAACGAGCCCTGCTGCAAAGTATTGCACCAAAAATTGTAATTACACGCCCCTTAGGCACTGGTGCTGGTGCCACAACACTGCAACCCCTCACAGATACTCTAGTTGGAAGGCAGAAAGGAGCCCTGCTGCAAAGTATTGCATCAAAAATTGTAATTACACGCCCCTGTTAAACAGGGGCTGAAAAATTGGGCCTTAGGCACTGGTGCTGGTGCCACAACACTGCAACCCCTCACAGATACTCTAGTTGGAACGCAGAAACGAGCCCTGCTGCAAAGTATTGCATCAAAAATTGTAATTACACGCCCCTGTTAAACAGGGGCTGAAAAATTGGGCCTTAGGCACTGGTGCTGGTGCCACAACACTGCAAAAATGTTCTTACAAGCTATCAGCATGATCATTGAGGAGGAAGAGGATAATTACTCAGGGATAGTCACTCAGCATCAGCATAGGCAGTCTTTGAAGGGATCTGAGATTTCAAAAAAAATTATTCGGTTACATCAGCATCAGGTGCTTGGTAGCTGGTGGTGATCCAAGACTGATTCATTTTTATGAAGGTCAGTCGATCGACCGAGTCGGTGGACAGACGCACCCTGTGATCAGTTACAAAGCCTCCAGCAGCACTGAATGTGCGTTCCGAAAGAACGCTGGATGCAGGACAGGCCAGTAGCTCAATTGCATACTGTGCAAGCTCTGGCCAGTGATCCATCCTCAAGACCCAGTAACCCAGAGGATTTTCGGTGGGAAAGGTGTCCAAGTCAGATCTTGCCCCTAGGTATTCCTGCACCATGTAAAACAGACGCTGGCGATGGTTGCTGGAACCGATCATACCTTGGGGCTGCAGACCAAAAAATTGTCTGAACGCATCGGTCAGACGGCCACTTTCTCCACCGTTCCTTCTTTGACTGACCGAAGCCTCAGCAACACGTTGTCCAGAAACAGGAGTTTGTAACCTCCCAGTCTCTGGGAACGAGTTGCACTGACCTTTCTGCAAGGCCTCCCGAAGATGTTTCATCCTCTGCTCCCTCTGCGATGGCAAGATAAGGTCCGCAACCTTACCCTTGTAACGTGGATTAAGGAGGGTTGCCAGCCAGTATTGGTCCTTCTCCTTGATACCACGAATACGAGGATCCTTACGCAGGCTTTGCAGGATCAGGGAGGCCATGCATGGAGGTTTGCTGAGGCATTCGGTCCGGAGTCCTCTGGGTCACTAAGGACGACATGGTCCGCAGCCACCTCCTCCCAGCCACGTACAAGTCCATGTGTTTCTTGGGACTGATCCCTTAAAGACTGCTGCTGATGCTGAGTGCCAGGCTCCACCTCCATACTGACACAATCTTCCTCCTCCTCCTCCTCCTTCTCTTCCTGTGTGATCGGTGGGCACGCAGGAACACTGTCTGGATAAAGGGGGCCTTGAGAGCTAAGGAAGTCCTCCTCTTCCTGCCTCTGTTCTGCCTCAAGTGCCCTGTCCATTATTCCATGCAGCGTGTGCTCCAACAGGTGGACACGGAGGACAGTGTCACTGATGCATGCACTGTCACTGCTCACCATCCTCGTGGCCTCCTCAAATGGTGACAGGACAGTGCATGCCCGGGTACCTGCCCAAGAACCGCTGCACCACCAAGTTAAGGACGTGAGCCAAACAGGGCACATGGGTCATTTGTCCCTGTCGGAGGGCAGAGAGGAGGTTGGTGCCATTGTCGCAAACCACCATTCCTGCCTTAAGTTGGCGTGGTGTCAACCACCTCTGAATCTGCCCCAGCAGAGCTGACAGAACCTCTGCCCCAGTGTAGCTCCTGTCCCCCAAGCACACCAGCTCAAGCAGCGTATGGAATCTTTTGGCCTGCGTACTAGCGTAGCCCCTTGAACGGCTACGGAGCACCGCTGGTTCTGAGGACAAAGCACAGGAAGAGGCCATGGAAGAAGAAGAGGAGCAGGGGGTGGAGGAGAGAGGTGTGTCACAATCATTAGTAGTGGCATTTTGTAGGCGTGGTGGCGGAACAACCTCCAACACTACTGCACCTTGTCCTGCATCCTTCCCAGCTGCCAGCAGAGTCACCCAATGCGCCGTGAAACTTAGGTAACGTCCCTGTCCATGCCTGCTGGACCATGAGTCAGCGGTAATATGCACCTTACCGCTGACCGCCCTGTCCAGCGAGGCATGGACATTGCCTTCCACGGTAGAGAGCCAGAATCGCCTTCCATGAGAAAAAGTGGCGTTTGGGTACCTGCCACTGAGGAACCGCACATTCCACAAACTCACGGAAGGGGGAAGAGTCTACCAACTAAAAAGGCAGCAGTTGAAGTGCTAGCAATTTTGCCAAGCTAGCATTCAACCGCTGGGCATGTGGATGGCTGGGAGCAAACTTCTTTCGGTGGTGCAGCAGCTGGGGCAGGGAAATTTGCCTGGTACAATCTGACGTCGGTGTACCGAAAGCAAATTGCCCACAAGTACTTGGCTGTGACACACCTAATTCTACACCTTCATTCCTCTCAGTGCAGGTCTCAGAGAGGACTGAAGGTATAGTGGGGTTGGAGATCTCAGCTGATGAGGAGCAAGGAGAGGTCCTCTTTGTTCTTTGGTGTGGGTCTTTTAGATACGCTTGCCAACGAACTGCATGGCAGGTCAACATATGTCTGGTCAAGCATGTGGTGCCCAAGCGGGAGATGTTTTGGCCACGCGAGATACGCTTGAGACATACACTACCGTTCAAAAGTTTGGGGTCACATTGAAATGTCCTTATTTTTGAAGGAAAAGCACTGTACTTTTAAATGAAGCTAACTTTAAACTAGTCCTAACTTTAAACAAATATACTCTATACATTGCTAATGTGGTAAATGACTATTCTAACTGCAAATGTCTAGTTTTTGGTGCAATATCTACATAGGTGTATAGAGGCCCATTTCCAGCAACTATCACTCCAGTGTTCTAATGGTACAATGTGTTTGCTCATTGGCTCAGAAGGCTAATTGATGATTAGCAAACCCTTGTGCAATCATGTTCACACATCTAAAAACAGTCTAGCTCCTTCCAGAAGCTACAAAATTGACCTTCCTGTGAGCAGATTGAGTTTCTGGAGCATCACATTTGTGGGGTCAATTAAACGCTCAAAATGGCCAGAAAAAGAGAACTTTCATCTGAAACTCGACAGTCTATTCTTGTTCTTAGAAATGAAGGCTATTCCATGCGAGAAATTGCAAAGAAATTGAAGATTTCCTACAACGGTGTGTACTACTCCCTTCAGAGGACAGCACAAACAGGCTCTAACCAGAGTAGAAAAAGAAGTGGGAGGCTGCGTTGCACAACTAAGCAAGAAGATAAGCACATTAGAGTCTCTAGTTTGAGAAACAGACGCCTCACAGGTCCCCAACTGGCATCTTCATTAAATAGTACCCGCAAAACACCAGTGTCAACATCTACAGTGAAGAGGCGGCTGCGGGATTTTGGGCTTCAGGGCAGAGTGGCAAAGAAAAAGCCATATCTGAGACTGGCCAATAAAAGAAAAAGATTAAGATGGGCAAAAGAACACAGACATTGGACAGAGGAAGACTGGAAAAAAGTGTTGTGGACGGATGAATCCAAGTTTGAGGTGTTTGGATCACAAAGAAGAATGTTTGTGAGACGCAGAACAAATGAAAAGATGCTGGAAGAATGCCTGACGCCATCTGTTAAGCATGGTGGAGGTAATGTGATGGTCTGGGGTTGCTTTGGTGCTGGTAAGGTGGGAGCTTTGTACAGGGTAAAAGGGATTCTGAATAAGGAAGGCTATCACTCCATTTTGCAACGCCATGCCATACCCAGTGGACAGCGCTTGATTGGAGCCAATTTCATCCTACAACAGGACAATGACCCTAAACACACCTCCAAATTGTGCAAGAACTATTTACAGCAGAAGCAGGCAGCTGGTATTCTATCGGTAATGGAGTGGCCAGCACAGTCACCAGATCTGAACCCCATTGAGCTGTTGTGGGAGCAGCTTGACCGTATGGTACGCCAGAAGTGCCCATCCAACCAATCCAACTTGTGGGAGCTGCTTCTAGAAGCGTGGGGTGCAATTTCTCCAGCTTACCTCAATAAATTAACAGCTAGAATGCCAAAGGTGTGCAATGCTGTAATTGCTGCAAAAGGAGGATTCTTTGATGAAAGCAAAGTTTGATGTAAAAACAATGTTATTTCAAATACAAATCATTATTTCTAACCTTGTCAATGTCTTGACTCTATTCTCTATTCATTTCACAACGTATGGTGGTGAATAAGTGTGACTTTTCATGGAAAACACAAAATTGTTTGGGTGACCCCAAACTTTTGAACGGTAGTGTATGTTGCAAATAGCAGCGGTGCGATCTGATGCACTCGTCTCAAAAAAGGCCCACACCAAAGAACTTTTTGAATAACGTGCAGAGACTGCAGCGCCCTGCACCTGTGGAGCTTTGGGGTGTGATGCAGTCAGTGTGCTGCCCTTAGGCTGGCCCCTGGAGGGCATCCTGCCTCGTTGGTGATGTGCCGCCTCCTCCTCCTCTCTCCTATCAGGCACTCACGTTGAGTCAGTGACCTCATCATCCCCTCCCTCCTCATCACTGGAGCAAACCTGGCAGTATGCTGCAGCAGGGGGAGCATGACTGCCAGATTGCTGTCCTTCTTGGGCACCCACTCTGTCCGTGCTCATGTTACTGCCTTCATCGAGCTCAGTATCATCATCAGAGCCTTCCAAACGCTGGGCATCCTCCTGGATCATGTACCCAACACTGTGGTCAAACAGTTCGAGGGACTCCTCAGGAGGACATGGTGGGGCTAGGGAAGGAGTCACTGATGACATTGAGCCGAGGGAAGAGGCCGCTGCTTTGCCAGACAAAGTACCCTGAGCATTGGTGAAAGAGGATGGGGAGGATGAGGACGGCTTGGTCATCCACTCGACCAAGTCTTCCGCATGTTGGGGCTCAACACGGCCAGCTGCCGAAAAAAAGGCCAAGCGTGTCCCACGGCCACGTACTGATGAGGATGCACCGTCTCCACGACCAGCACTAGACACAGAGCCTGCTTGCCCTCTCTTATTGGCTTGTGACTGTCTGCCTCTCCTTCTTGGCCTTCCCGACATACTAATGGCCTGTAGCTGCACTAAGCTGGGATATATATATATATATGTACTGATACTGCAGCTAGCAAAATCAACTGCCTGCCTGTAGTATGAGAACACCACCAACCTTCTACAGGTAGCTTTAGCTGAACTCTGTGCGGAGCTCGCAAAAAACTAACTTGTAGCTTTTTTGGCTGCCTGCAGTAGTGATAGGATCAGGAAAACGCCACCAACCTTCTACAGGTAGCTTTAGGTGAACACTGTTCAGAGCTTGCCAAAAAATAACTTGCAGCTTATTTAGCTGCCTGCGGTAGTGATAGGATCAGGAAAACACCACCAACCTTCTACAGGTAGCTTTAGCTGAACACTGTGCAGAGCTCGCAAAAAAATAACTTGCAGCTTATTTAGCTGCCTGCGGTAGTGATAGGATCAGAAAAAAACCACCAACCTTCTACAGGTAGCTTTAGCTGAACACTGTGCAGAGCTCGCAAAAAAATAACTTGTAGGTTTAGCTGAACACTGTGAGGAGGACGCACCACACTAACTTGTAGTTTTAGCTGAACACTGTGCAGAGCTTGCAAAAAAATAACTTGTAGGTTTAGCTGAACACTGTGAGGAGGACGCACCACACTAACTTGTAGTTTTAGCTGAACACTGTGAGCAGGACGCACTGCACTAACTTGTAGCTTTAGATGAACACTGTGCAGAGGTCTCACTACACTAACTTGTAGTTTTAGCTGAACACTGTGAGCAGGACGCATTACACTAACTTGTAGTTTTAGATGAACACTGTGCAGAGGTCTCACTACACTAACTTGTAGTTTTAGCTGAACACTGTGAGCAGGACACACTACACTAACTTGTAGCTTTAGATGAACACTGTGCAGAGCTCGCCAAAAAATAACTTGTAGTTTTAGCTGAACACTGTGAGCAGGACGCACTGCACTAACTTGTAGCTTTAGATGAACCCTGTGAGGAGGACGCACGACACTAACTTGTAGTTTTAGCTGAACACTGTGAGGAGGACGCACTGCACTAACTTGTAGCTTTAGATGAACACTGTGCAGAGGTCTCACTACACTAACTTGTAGTTTTAGCTGAACAATGTGAGCAGGACGCACTACACTAACTTCTAGTTTTAGATAAACACTGTGCAGAGGTCTCACTACACTAACTTGTAGTTTTAGCTGAACACTGTGAGCAGAATGCACTACACTAACTTTTAGCTTTAGATGAACACTGTGCAGAGATTGCAAAAAAATAACTTGTAGGTTTAGCTGAACACTGTGAGGAGGACGCACCACACTAACTTGTAGTTTTAGCTGAACACTGTGAGCAGGACGCACTGCACTAACTTGTAGCTTTAGATGAACACTGTGCAGAGGTCTCACTACACTAACTTGTAGTTTTAGCTGAACACTGTGAGCCGGACGCACTACACTAACTTGTAGTTTTAGTTGAACACTGTGAGCAGGACGCACTGCACTAACTTGTAGCTTTAGATGAACACTGTGCAGAGGTCTCACTACACTAACTTGTAGTTTTAGCTGAACACTGTGAGCAGGACGCACTACACTAACTTGTATTTTTATCTGAACACTGTGCAGAGGTCGCACTACACTAACTTGTAGTTTTAGCTGAATACTGTGAGCAGGACGCACTACACTAACTTGTAGCTTTAGCTGAACACTGTGCAGAGCTCGCAAAAAATAACTTGTAGGTTTAGCTGAACACTGTGTGGAGGACGCACCACACTAACTTGTAGTTTTAGCTGAACACTGTGAGCAGGACGCACTGCACTAACTTGTAGCTTTAGATGATCACTGTGCAGAGGTCTCACTACACTAACTTGTAGTTTTAGCTGAACACTGTGAGCAGGACGCACAACACTAACTTGTAGTTTTAGATGAACACTGTGCAGAGGTCTCACTACACTAACTTGTAGTTTTAGCTGAACACTGTGAGCAGGACGCACTACACTAACTGTAAATAGTCTAGCTGCCTGACTGTGGTACTAATAGGATCAAAAGAACACCAGCAATTTTCTTCAGGTAGCTGTAAATACTGTAACAAGATAAGCCTGCCTGTCAGTAAGAAGATAACAGGAACGGATCTAGCTAAACTGAATACAGTGTATATTTATATATGCAACACCTGGGATGCATATATATACACAATACACTGTAAGTGCAGCTAACGCACTGATTGTCCTGCCTAATCTAGCTAACTCAAATAAAATGACACTGTCTCTCTGTCTATCTATGTATCTCAACGCCGGAAAACACACACTACACAGGGCCGCCGTGCAGGCGGCCTTATATAGTGTGGGGCGTGTTCTAAACCCCCTGAACCATAATTGGCCAAAGCCACCCTGGCTTTGGCCAATTACAGCTCTCTCTACCAACGGCGCTGTGATTGGCCAAGCATGCGGGTCATAGTGCATGCTTGGCCAATCAATAGCCAGCAATGCACTGCGATGCCGCAGTGAATTATGGGCCGTGACGCGCCACACGAATTTGGCGCGAGCGGCCCATAACGCTCGGAATTCGGCGAATGACCGAACAGCCAATGTTCGAGACGAACATGGGTTCGACTCGAACACGAAGCTCATCCCTAGTTGAAGCTGTTATAGCTGCAAAGGGTGGGCCAACTCAATACTGAACCCTACGAAGACACTATTAAAGCTCATGTGCATTTAAAGGCAGGCATCCCAATACTTTTGGTAATATAATCTATATATGTTCAGCAGTGGTTAATATTTACAAAAAGAGAAAAGAGAGCGCCTCTGGGGTTGATTTACTAAAACTGGAAAGTTCAAAATCTAGTGCAGCTGTGCATATAAACCAGCTTCCAGGTTTTATTGTCAAAGCTTAATTGAACAAGCTGAAGTCAGAAGCTGATTGGTTTCTATGCAGAGCTGCACCAGATTTTGCACTCTCCAGTTTTAGTAAATCAACCCCTCTGTGTTCGGCTATGGAGGCAGTTTCACTGTTGCACAACAGTGCTGCAGTTGCAGTACTAATGGAGAGATATCAATAGGTGAAACCCATAGTTCTTCTGCTATTTAATTGGAGACACCTTCCTTGTAAATTAGACTTTTTAATGGAATGGGCACTGGAATCTACTTGTTGCTCCCTGCCTATAACCTCTTACCATGTATAGCCTCTATTACTTCATACTTGTCCTCCTTTTCTCTATAAATTGAAATGAAATAAGTATGAGTAAATAAATGGTCTACATATTTTTTCATGTTTTTCTTTCCCATACATAGCCAGCCACAGATGCCACCATATAGTCACGTGGTGGTGGAGGAGGCTTCTTGTGCCTGTAGGGCTATATGTGGGGCTATATACAGATGTAAATTGTCTATTGGGAATTTGAGACCTGTAAGTCTAGCTGGAGGCACAGTACAAATCTAATATATTCAGTTGTGCCTGCTAGTTTTTATGTGAGTAGGCATTGTTTACATTACATTTTCATTTTTTTCTGTAATTAGTAGAAGACAGGTACTTAACTCAAGCTATGGGCAAACCTAATTGGCTAACTTTTAAGCATAAACTCATTTCTTGAACCCAAAACTATCTTAGGCAGTAATGTATGCTCATGCTAGAACTGTTTAGGTTTGTGTGAAAAGAGAAGTAAAAGAGAACTAAAACACCTAGTGCTACGGCAGCACTGCAGGAATTCTGAGCTGGAAACAGCACATGGAGTTGGGACTTACCCAAACCAGCCTGAGACTTTAAAGTTTTTTTTTTGTTTTATGTTAAAACTCTTTTAATAATTTTAAATCATTTTGGCAGATTTATTATTTTTGAACTGTTAGTTTCAATGCTTAAAAACATTTTATACATAACATTTTTGAAATTCAATCACTGGCATGTGTATTTTCTTGTTTTTTTGTTGTTTTTAGTGTATACAGTGTAGCAGGTTTTTCTCCTGCTACTATACTGTATATGACATCTTCTTTCTTCCACTGTCAATGGTTGTTAAGGAAGCGGTGCATGCCAGAACTCACCACATCCTTAGCAACCAGTGACGTAACACTGCCCTATTCACTTGTTGGCCATGTAAACCCCCCCCCCCCCAAACAAAAACAAGGTCTCCTCCTGTCTGTCATGAATTTTAAGAGGGACCTCACACAAAAACTAAGAAACACACATGGGGTTCTATACTAGACCATATTCCAGACAAATTATAGGGGGGACCCCAGTAAGAAATCAAGAAAGCAAAGAGTGCGGTGCCTCCAAAGAAAAAAAGAGGAACAGCATGTACCTCCTCGAAAAATCATGCCCTCAACATGGGGAGTATTTTGCCAGGAGGAACCTTCCTTTTTTTTTTTAGTATGTTTGACATCATGCTTCACTGTATACAGGTTTATTATGCAAATTAGTTTGTGATGAATCTGTTGCAAAACTTCTTACCTAGAGATTCTGGCAGCAACGGCATTTCTTGTTGCAAGTCGACAATGCCAAGCCACTGCATGCAATTAGCTACAGTGTTGTTAGCCTGCCATGTTCACTCCTTCATTTGGCCACTGGACTGCCTATCAGGACAGGTAGCCCAACAGTCAACTGAAAGAGTACAGACAGGAGGCTGACAAAACTGCTGCTAGTTTTGAGGCAGTGGTTTAGTGATATCAACCTGCCACAGGACATGGTATTTGTAGCAGGATCTCCAGTTAAAAAATATGCATAGAAAAAAAATATTTTCTGTATATAGTGAGGAATGATGCCAAACATACTAAAACATACAGTTTGCTCACTCCACAAGGTTTTGTGAATTTTGATGAATATTAATTTTTAGGGCGCATGCGCGGCAGCCTGCGGCGGTGGTAATGTCTCCTTAGAGCTCCGCTCCTCGGGATTGCGAACCAGAGGACTACAGGTCCCAGCGCCACTAAGATTTATAAAAAATGGGTCACTGCTCACCCCAACTCAGCCAGCGACCTAAATAATGGTCCTAAGAGGTCAGAAATCTTCATTTAAAAAAGGTATTTCTAAAGAAAAGCTACACAGACTGTCGCCCGAGATGGCGGCATCTTCATCTCCCTCATAGCGCAGCAGCTCACACAGGACACAGCCTCTGCCTCACAGCAAAATAACAAAGGGTTCTATGGGTGAGTCAGTTTGTGACCAAAATGTTTCACAAATTACAGCACAGCCTGATATGTTCAAACAATTTCAATATATGCTCCAGAAAGCTCTTAAACAGACTTCTGACCACATTACAGATATGTTAACTAAAGAAATTAGAGAGCTAGGTCAAAGGACTGCAGACCTAGAATTGAGAGTGGATGAAATTGATACACGCACTCATAATTCTATGACTGAAATTATGTCACTGAAGGAAGAAAACCTCACACTTTAGTCACATTTGGAAGATCAGGAAAATGGAGATCGTCTATCAAATTTGCGTATCAGGGGGATCCCTGAATCTTATTTAGACTTGCAGACAACAGTCACAGCGCTGTTTCAGGAATTAATACCTGATATTCCCATTGACAGGCTTGAATTTGACAGAGTACATAGAGCCTTAGCTCCATGCAAATCCAATGGCCCTCCTAGAGATATCATTACCAAATTACTCTATTACAGAACCAAAGAACAGCTTTTAACAGCAGCCACTGGTAAAGATCACCTTAGCTTTCAGGGCCATAGCTATCAGCTTTTCACTGACCTATCTCCACTTACGGTGGCTAAGAGACGTGCACTCAAACCTCAAATACAGATACTTCAGCGCAATCAAATTGTTTACCATTGGGGATTTCCTTTCTGTCTTCGTTTTACACATCTGGAAACCAAATACGTTTGTCGCTCCTCAGAAGTTTTACAATCGATCCTAATCAACATAAGTTTAGCCGAAGAAACCTTGACAAAGAACCAGCCCCGCAGAAGTTTCATCTCTCGATCATCACAGCAAAATAAAGCTACAGGACCCAGTTCTGCATCCTCGTCATATCAAAATCTCAACAAGTGTGGTCGTTATGAACATTCACCTCCCACCATTGTGGACTCAATGGACTGACTTTCCAGCTCACACAAATTCCTCATACTTTCTTCAGATTCCCAGCTTCTTATGCTGGTTAATTTCCTTTAAATGTTAAGCTCATGAATAAAATGAGCTCTGACTATATGGTTTAGTTATGATAATAGTGTGTGAGAGGAGGAGGAAGGGAAAGAGGAAAAAATGAGTAAAATTATTTTTTATTTTTTTGTCGATTTTTTTTTCCTTTAATCTTTTTCCTCTTTATTCTACCTTTTTTTGTTAAAAAATAAATAAATAAATTTAAAAAAAGGTAAAAAAATGAAAAAAATTATTAGTTATTTAATAATATATTAGTATTCTAATAGCTCCTGTGGTCCTCCGGTGTTGTTAATCCCATAGGAATTCTTTGCTGCCCTTTTTTACCACCTACAGGGACCCTCTTTTTTTTATGGGGGACGCTGCGGGTGGTCCAGGATCCTCTCAGGGAGTACTATATACTCACCTGAGATGTTCCCATACCCTATACTCTAACTTTTGTCTAATGATACTTAGTCTACATATGGGGTTTTTGCTTTTGTACTCTCTTACTTCTTCTTTTTCTAACTTTTTCTATTCCCCCTTGATCCTCCGGCTGGTCGTCCTGGCTCTTGGTAAGTACTTTATCTACTATGATATAATGTTTATTCTACTTGGTTTATGGCCCCTATAAATGTTTTGTCATTAAATGTACAAGGGTTTAATATTCCACATAAACGTACAAAAGCATTACGCTCATTTGCATTAAAGAAAGCTAACATTATTTGCTTACAGGAAACCCATTTCACTGATAAGATTTATCCCAAGTTTCTTTCATCCTCATATCCACAATTTTATACAGCCTCTGCCACGGTTAAACGGCGTGGAACTCTGATTGGTTTTCACCGTTCCACTCCGTTCAATCTGATATCACAAATATCTGACCCTGAGGGACGTTATATACTTTTAACAGGTTTTATTTCTGATAATCCTATTACAATTTTTTTATATTATGCACCTAACAAACATCCAACTGCCTTCTTGTCTCATCTTTTACATGTAATTGAAGCTTATAGGAGTGGTACAGTTGTTATCTGTGGAGATTCCAATGCAACTATTTTCCCATTTCTGGATAATTCTCCCTTTAAAACCTAACACCGGTATTAAAAACTTGACTTGTCAACACCTACTTAACACGAATGGTTTAGTTGACACTTGGCGAGAGATGAATCCTGCCAGTAGACGGTTTACTCATTATTCATACCCACATAAGTCCTTCTCATGAATAGATCATATCTTTACTCCATCCAGTATGTTACCAGAAATCATTTCATCTAAAATTCTTCCTCTTCCGTGGACTGACCACTGCGCAGTAATTACTACTATTGCTTCTACAATTCCCAGATCACATGACACAAGTTGGTGTATAAACGACTCTATACTGACCCATCCCTCTCACCGTGTTGAGATTGAAAAAGCATTATCAGATTATAATGATCAGAGAGATGAATCCTGCCAGTAGACGTTTTACTCATTATTCATACCCTCATAAGTCCTTCTCACGAATAGATCATATCTTTACTCCATCCAGTATGTTACCAGAAATCATTTCTCTATTACTCTATACTGACCCATCCCTCTCACCGTGTTGAGATTGAAAAAGCATTATCAGATTATATAACGTCTAATGACACAGGTGATATCTCTGCTCTTACATTATGGGAAGCCCATAAAGTGGTTATTAGAAGTAGATTTATACAACAAGCTACTATTCTCAAAAGAGAACGTAAAATTCTGTTTGCAAAACTTGAATCCACCTTTAATGACTGTTACCAGACATTTCAGTCCTCTCCGAATGCTAACAACAGCACTAAACTTGAAAGAGCTCGCCTAGATTTAGATCTTTTTTTGACCGATTCAGCAGACAAACTCATACGTAAGCGCCAACATATTCAATACCTTAAGGCAAATAAACCCGATACGCTTATGGCTTGAATCCTGAAGAATTCACAACACAATCAAACACCTATAAAGCTAAAAATATCCAGAGAAGCATATACCAGTAATCCAGTAAAGATTCTCGAGATATTTCGTTCTAATTTAGCTAAATTATATTCCTCATCTCCTAATTTTGATAAGTCCAAAGCTGATGTTTTATTTTCTAATATTACACTTCCTAACCTTGACCAGCTGCAGAGAGATCATCTTGAAAACACGATTACTGACAATGAAGTGTTGAATGCTATAAAATCCTTAAAATTACGTAAGAGACCAGGCCCAGATGGCTTTTCAGCAGCTTATTATAGACAGTATGCACACATCTTAACACCAGTCTTAACCAAAGCCTTTAATTCAATTTTTGAAGGACATTCCTTTAGAACAGAAACGCTTACTTCTATTATAGCAATGATTCCCAAACCACACTCTGATTCTACCTCCTGGACTAAATACCGTCCTATATCTCTTCTTAATCTAGATATAAAACTATTGGCTAAAATCATGGCCACCAGACTGAATTCTATTATAGGACATCTAATTCATAAAGATCAGACAGGCTTCATGCCAAAACGTCAGGCAGGTGATAATATCAGACGTACACTTTTACTTATTCATGCAGCTAAATCTAGACAGATCCCAGCTTGCCTTGTGTCTCTAGATATAAAGAAAGCATTTAACTCTGTCACATGGCCATACATGGAATATACGCTCCAAAAATGGGGTTTTGGTGATCACTTTCTAACCTGGGTTTCCTCTTTATACAATAATCCCAGAGCATATATTAAATATTCTGGTTATAAGTCAACAATGTTTGACATCAAAAGAGGTACCAGACAAGGTTGCCCCCTTTCCCCATTACTTTTTGCCTTATTAATTGAACCTATAGCACAATTAATTAGAAATACCCCCGATATCAAAGGTATTGAATTAGGTGGTCATCATCATAAATTATGTCTCTTCGCAGATGATATTCTTGTATTTTTGTCACGTCCTCATATATCTACCCCTAATTTATTACTCACACTTGAAAACTTTGCTCAAATCTCTGGTCTGTACATCAACCCTACAAAATCAAATGCGTTCAATATCTCTTTATCACACACTGAACTTCAACAAGCCCAAACTTCCTTACCTTTCAACTGGGTTCCGAAACAACTCCCATATTTGGGAATACAAATCACAACTTCCCTTAAAGATCTTTTTGCAGTTAACTACTTACCTCTTCTGAAACAAATTACTGCTCTCATGAAACAATGGGCTTCTCTTCCGTTATCCTGGTTGGGAAGGATTAACGCTATTAAGATGTCAATACTACCAAAATTTCTATATTTATTTAGGGTACTTCCAATACCAATACCATCCTATTTTCTAAGACTTACTCAACGTAGAGTTATGTCATTTATTTGGGGTAACACCAAACCTCGCATATCTAAATCTACATTGTATTTGAATAAACGAAATGGGGGTTTGGGGATACCCATTTTTTCTTCTTATTATAATGCTGCGCAAATTGCACTTTTACCCAAATATCACGCTATGGTTGAAACACCCCTTTGGGTTGCTGTTGAATCGGTTGACAGCGATCCTATCTCAGTGTCAAATATATTATGGCTTAACCCTGCTGATAGGGTCCATCTTACTAATCCAATAACAAAACATACCTTGACTATTTGGGATAAATTCAATTGTTTACATAATCTTAAATCTCCACATAATCCTCTGCTTTCATTCCTCCATAATCCAGCCTTCTATCCTGCTTGGAAATTTCCAAGATCATTCTCTGCATGGTCCACAGTAAATCTTACCCGTATATATAATCTATCATCCTCATCTAATATTCATACCTTTCCTGTATTATGTGAAACTTACGGTTTACCTAAAAAAGAAATATTTCGCTATTTACAGATTAAAATTTTTTTATGAACCACTACTTAATACAGGTTCTACTCTCAATCAAATGACTCAATTTGAGCGTATCTGTATGAGCGACCCGCACATTAGAGGTCTTATCTCACTATTATATCACCAATTTAATGTGACTTCAGGAGAAACTGTACCCTCATATGCTATTAACCACTTGAGCCCCGGACCATTATGCTGCCTAAGGACCAGAGGTCTTTTTCCAATTTGGCACTGCGTCGCTTTAACTGCTAATGCGCGGTCATGCAATGCTGTACCCAAACGAAATTTGCGTCCTTTTCTTCCCACAAATAGAGCTTTCTTTGGTGGTATTTGACCACCTCTGCGGTTTTTATTTTTTGCGCTATAAACGGAAAAAGACCGAAAATTTTGAAAAAAAATGATATTTTCTACTTTTTGTTATAAAAAAAATCCAATAAACTCAATTTCAGTCATACATTTAGGCCAAAATGTATTCGGCCACATGTCTTTGGTAAAAACAATGTCAATAAGCGTATATTTATTGGTTTGCGCAAAAGTTATAGCGTCTACAAACTAGGGTACATTTTCTGTAATTTACACAGCTTTTAGTTTATGACTGCCTATGTCATTTCTTGAGGTGATAAAATGGCAGGGCAGTACAAACCCCCTCCCCCAAATGACCCCATTTTGGAAAGTAGACAACACAAGGAAATTGCTGAGGGGCATGTTGAACCCATTGAATATTTTTTTTTTTTGTCCCAAGTGATTGAATAATGACAAAATACATTTAGCTGCTTCTCCTGAGTATGGGGATACCACATGTGTGGGACTTTTTGGGAGCCTAGCCATGCATGGGACCCCGAAAACCAATCACCGCCTTCAGGATTTCTAAGGGTGAAAATTTTTGATTTCACTCTACACTGCCTATCACAGTTTCGGAGGCCATGGAATGCCCAGGTGGCACAAAACCCCCCCAAATGACCCCATTTTGGAAAGTAGACACCCCAAGCTATTTGCTGAGAGGCATGGTGAGTATTTTGCAGCTCTCATTTGTTTTTGAAAATGAAGAAAGACAAGAAAAAACATTTTTTTTTTCTTTTTTCAATTTTCAAAACTTTGTGACAAAAAGTGAGGTCTGCAAAATACTCACTATACCGCTCAGCAAATAGCTTGGGGTGTCTACTTTCCAAAATGGGGTAATTTGGGGGGGGTTTGTGCCACCTGGGCATTCCATGGCCTCCGAAACTGTGATAGGCAGTGAAGAGTGAAATCAAAAATTCACGCCCTTAGAAAGCCTGAAGGCGGTGTTTGGTTTTCGGGGGCCCATGCGCGGCTAGGCTCCCAAAAAGTCTCACACATGTGGTATCACCGTACTCAGGAGAAGCAGCAGAATGTATTTTGGGGTGTAATTTCACATATTCCCATGGCATGTTTGAGCAATATATCATTTAGTGACAATTTTGTGCAAAAAAAAATAAATTTGTCTCTTTCCCGCAACTTGTATCGCAATATAAAATATTCCATGGACTCGACATGCCTCTCAGCAAATAGCTTGGGGTGTCTACTTTCCAAAATGGGGTCATTTGGGGGGGTTTTGAACTGTCCTGGCATTTTATGCACAACATTTAGAAGCTTATGTCACACTTCACCCACTCTTCTAACCACTTGAAGACAAAGCCCTTTCTGACACTTATTGTTTACATGAAAAAGTTTATTTTTTTTTGCAAGAAAATTACTTTGAACCCCCAAACATTATATATTTTTTTAAAGCAAATGCCCTACAGATTAAAATGGTGGGTGTTTCATTTTTTTTTTTCACACAGTATTTGCGCAGCGATTTTTCAAACGCATTTTTTGGGGAAAAAACACACTTTTTTAAATTTTAATGCACTAAAACACACTATATTGCCCAAATGTTTGATGAAATAAAAAAGATGATCTTAGGCTGAGTACATGGATACCAAACATGACATGCTTTACAATTGCGCACAAACGCGCAGTGGCAACAAAATAAATACATTTTTAAAAGCCTTTAAAAGCCTTTACAGGTTACCACTTTAGATTTACAGAGGAGGTCTACTGCAAAAATTACTGCCCTCGATCTGACCTTCGCGGTGATACCTCACATGCATGGTGAAATTGCTGTTTACGTTTGACGACAGACCGCCGCTTGCGTTCGCCTTAGCGCGAGAGCAGGGGGCGACAGGGGTGCTTTATTTTTTTTTTTTTTTTCTTTATTATTTTTTTGCTTTTTTATCTTATTTTTAAACTGTTCCTTTCATTTTATTTTTTTTTAATCATTTTTATTGTTATCTCGGGGAATGTAAATATCCCCTATGATAGCAATAGGTAGTGACAGGTACTCTTTTTTGAAAAAAATGGAGTCTATTAGACCCTAGATCTCTCCTCTGCCCTCAAAGCATCTGACCACACCAAGATCGGTGTGATAAAATGCTTCCCCAATTTCCCAATGGCGCTATTTACATCCGGCGAAATCTAAGTCATAAAATGCTCGTAGCTTCCGGTTTCTTAGGCCATAGAGATGTTTGGAGCCACTCTGGTCTCTGATGAGCTCTATGGTCAGCTGGCTGAATCACCGGCTGCATTTTCAGGTTCCCTGTTGAGACAGGAGAGCCAGAGAAAAACACGGAAGACGGTGGGGGGGGGGCATTCCCTCCCACGGCTTGTAAAAGCAGTCTAGAGGCAAATTAGCCGCTAGCATTGCTTTTACATGAAAGCCGACCGCTGTCTGAAAAGAATGATACCAAGATGATACCTAAACCTGCAGGCATCATTCTGGTATAACCACTCAAAGATGTGAATGGCGTACCTGAAGACAAAAAAATGGTTAACAATAAAGCACAGTAAACGGTAAAGTATAAAAAATTGCATACCTGAAAAGCAAACATGATAAAACATAATAACAATAAAACATTGCAGAATAGAATACAGTAAAAAAAGAGCAGAACAATAGAGAGAATAGAGAGAGAGAGAACAATAAAACGACAACTATTTTTTTTTATTTTATATATATATTTTTTTTTTTACACTTTTTTTTGTAACTGTAACTTTTATAACTGTAACCGGTTCCAGGTTCGGGTCTCTCAAAATGCAATGGCATCTTGGGAGACCCTGTGAATGTTTGCCTAGTCTGTGGAATGCTGTACCCTACGCTAATACTCAACTAGTGTATAGTAGCGTTCAAAACATTCACCAATGCAAAGACCAGGATTGTCAGGACAGGAGGGACAATAATAGCGTGTGTCACGCCTATATCCGCGCTAGCTGCAGACACAACATCTTTTTTGGGGGGGTTTGTTGGGTAGGGGTACTCGGGAGGACATAAAGAAAATGCCTCTCATGCAGCCGACTGCATTTGGTTGGGGATGTAAATGGGGGAAGTACGGGCGCTGCAGAAGCGGTGGGTTCCCAATTAGGATTGGCGAATGCAGCAGGAAGGGTACTATGGGCACGACGGGCCTGTGTTTGTCTTTTTGGTGGCAGCGGGACACTACTTGTGCTTGCCACCTCACCAGCTTGAAATGCACTTATGGGACTCGCCATGTCACCAAGTGTTACTGCAGTGCTGGTTTGACTACGACCGGGGTGTACTAGGCCGCTGGCGCTTGCCAGTTCACCAAAACGCTACCAAAAAAACTGTTAGCGATTGCAGGGATCAAGCCTGACTCTGCGAACGCTGCAGTTATGCGTTTAGTCTTTTGTAAGTGACAGTGATCGATCGATACTGCACTTGGGTGGGCTGGGCCGGGCGGAGGGGCAAAACGCAGGTGCTAGCAGGTATCTGGGCTGATCCCGCTAACACTGCGTTTTTGGGAACCCTAAACTGCTGGGGACGCTAGTATAGATCTGATCGGATCAGATATTGATCCGTTCAGATACTATACCACTAAGGGAGGTGTACGGTGCGTGCGTGGGTGTTAGTGGTACTGGCGCTAACCTGACGCTGCCTGGGGCTGGTGCTTGCCACTTCACCAAAATACTACCAAAAAAACTGTTAGCGATCGCAGGGATCAGGCCTGACTCTGCGAACGCTGCAGTTATGCTTTTAGTGTTTTGTAAGTGTCAGTGATCGATCGATACTGCACTTGGGTGGGCTGGGCTGGGCCGGGCGGAGGGGCAAAACGCAGGTGCTAGCAGGTATCTGGGCAGATCCCGCTAACACTGCGTTTTTGGGAACCCTAAACTGCTGGGGACGCTAGTATAGATCTGATCGGATCAGATATTGATCCGATCAGATACTATACCACTAAGGGAGGTGTACGGTGCGTGCGTGGGTGTTAGCGGTACTGGCGCTAACCTGACGCTGCCTGGGGCTGGTGCTTGCCAGTTCACCAAAATACTACCAAAAAAACTGTTAACGATCGCAGGGATCAGGCCTGACTCTGCGAACGCTGCAGTTATGCGTTTAGTGTTTTGTAAGTGACAGTGATCGATCGATACTGCACTTGGGTGGGCTGGGCGGAGGGGCAAAACGCAGGTGCTAGCAGGTATCTGGGCTGATCCCGCTAACACTGCGTTTTTGGGAACCCTAAACTGCTGGGGACGCTAGTATAGATCTGATCGGATCAGATATTGATCCGTTCAGATACTATACCACTAAGGGAGGCGTATGCTGCGTGCGTGGGTGTTAGCGGTACTGGCGCTAATCTGACGCTGCCTGGGGCAACGCATATCACCGCCGGGCGATCAGGGGGCTAAACCTTTATTCGGTAATAAACGGCGGGTGCCCTGACACTATAAAAAATAAACGAACTAACCAGCGTCACCCGTAACACTTATACGGTGATCAGTGGTGAAAGGGTTAACTAGGGGGCCATCAAGGGGTTAAAACATTTATTAGGTAGTATATGGGGGTCCCTGTTGCTATAAAACGCTGACGGCGAACCTCAATATTTACCTCCCTGAATAGCGTCACCAGCAACACTAATACAGCGATCAGAAAAATGATCGCTTAGTGACACTGGTGACAGGGGGTGATCAAGGGGTTAAAACTTTATTAGGGGGGGTTAGGGGGGTATCCTAGACCTAAAGGGGGGGTAATACTCACTGTCCCAACACTGTAACTGTCACAAACTGACACCAATGCAGTAATCCAAAAAAAAAAAAAACTGCTGGTGTCAGTTTGTGACGGGGGGGGGGGTGATTGGGGGGGGATCGGGGGCGATGGGGGGGGGATCGGGGGTGTTTAGTGTGCCTGGCATGTTCTACTGTGTGTGTGTAGTGTTGTGCACTCACATACCTGTCTTCTCTCCTCGGGCCGGAACGGAAATTACCGAGCCGAGGAGAGATGACATCATTTCCTTTGCTGCTGTTTAGCATACAGCAGCAAAGGAATGATTCGATTGGCCAGCGGCGATTGCGAGGGGGGGGCCACGAACGGATGGTCTCCCCCTCACCTCTGATCGCCGCTGGACAAAAGACGACCGCCTCGGGCACCGGGGGGGGGGGTCCGATCGGACCCCCCACCCGCGGAAGGCAAATCACGTACATGTACGTGATTTTGCCTGTCCGTGCCACCTTGCTGACGTACATCGGCGTGAGGCGGTCGTCAAGTGGTTAAATGGGCACAGGATATTAATCAAAAACGGGATGATAAAGATTGGTCTAATATATGGTTAGCCACCAAAACTTCCTCTCCTAACTGTTTTGCTGTAGAAACTAATTATAAGGTTTTAACGCGACGGTACATGGTACCAGCTAGAATAGCTAAATTTGCTCCCTCATATTCTCCTAATTGCTTTATGCCCCGTACACACGGTCGGATTTTCCGACGGAAAATGTGTGATAGGACCTTGTTGTCGGAAATTCCGACCGTGTGTAGGCTCCATCACACATTTTCCATCGGATTTTCCGACACACAAAGTTTGAGAGCAGGCTATAAAATTTTCCGACAACAAAATCCGTTGTCGGAATTTCCGAACGTGTGTACACAAATCCGACGGACAAAGTGCCACGCATGCTCAGAATAAATAAAGAGATGAAAGCTATTGGCCACTGCCCCGTTTATAGTCCCGACGTACGTGTTTTACGTCACTGCGTTCAGAATGATCGGATTTTCCGACAACTTTGTGTGACCATGTGTATGCAAGACAAGTTTGAGCCAACATCCGTCGGAAAAAATCCTAGGATTTTGTTGTTGGAATGTCCGAACAAAGTCCGACCGTGTGTACGGGGCATTAGAGGTTGTAACATGCCAGGTACACATTATCACATATGGTGGCAATGTCCTGTTGTTAAAGTATTCTGGAATAACATATTTCTTATGGCCTCTAAAGCCTTGGAAATCACAATTCCTCCAGATCCCACCATGGCTATACTAAACCTAAAACCTACCAGGCTCACTCACACTCAATTTCTTTTATTTATTCAACTAAGTACTGCAGCCAAACAAACCATTGCCAAGGCATGGAAGTCTCAAACTCTAATCGTGAACGAAGCTAAACACAGAATGAATAAAGCACTCATACAAGCAAAGATGACAGCTATTGAAGACAATAAAATTGATTTATTTAGTAAGATATGGCAACCATGGGTCAAACACTACTTCCCTGCCGACTTTGACCAATCTTTGTTATTACCACATTAGGTTATATAATATATTCACTAAATATAATTGTATATATGCCGTGAGCCAGGACGTCACCCCAGGTTTCCCTTTCCTTCTCTCTTTCTTCTCTCCCCCCCCCTCCTTTTTTCTTTTTTTTTGTTGTAATATTTTCTAGGGTATATATTGTTTGAATATATGAGACACTTATTCTTTATCATACGTTTTCTATTGCTCATCTTACAACTAGACAACTATATCTAGTCTAATCATTTCATGTTTTCCTTTATTTCTATGCCCTACTCAAAATGTGTATTTCATAATAACAGTTGTAGGACAGTTCTATGTATAATATTATACTGTAAAGCATCTGGAAATATGTGATATGTACCCATATGTTATATTCTTTTATTATTTTTTTTTCTTTCTTTCTAAAAACTCAATAAATACATTTAACAAGGAATATTCATTTTTATATATTTAGCTTTACTGTTTAATAAATACAAAAAAGTTAAATTAAAATGAAATGAAGATTAGGAAAGGCAAACAAGGAAAAATTACATGAGATCAAGATTTTTTTTTTCTTTTATAAAAACTATCCTACACGTTTCATAACAGCAAATCATTTTTTAAAACAAAAATAAACATTTGCCTAATGAATGCATCATTAGTAAATAATCCCAGTAACACAGCTTGCTAGGGCTAGAGCAGACAGGCAATTATATATTAACAATTAACAAATTGCTAACTGCTTCAGCATAATTAGTGTATAACAATTTACCTAGTAATAAGGTCACACAGAGTAAAAACAGGACTATATATTATATATAAGCAAACCATAGCCATCAATGTGAATGAAACATGTTGAATATGCTCTTTTATCCTTTTCTTTCTTTATATGAGGTCCATGAGGCTGTTTTAATTGGGCACAAATCTGAAATGCTTTTAAAATTAACAATTCAATAGTGCTTAGACAATTACAGTATTATCTCTGTTGGGTTCATTCTTCTTAGGAGATGTATTGATTGCCACACATTCATGAAGCTGTATTTTTAATAAGTCTATGTCAGAAATCAATTTGTGGCATGTGATGCTTTATACAGACCTTGCAGGAACCATTTAAGCAGTAGAGAATAGATCTGGGTTAGCATATTCAAGAGTCTATGTCACACAAATTCAAGCCAGTGCACATAAGTAAAATGATTAACTTTATAAGTACTTTCTGTACTATTCTGCATAGTTATTGTGCTAAAAGTTCCATTAACCTCTAATTCGGGAACATCTGACTATACAGAGCATACATCAGGAGAAATGTTCTTAACTAATAAACATGACATTCCCCACACATTTGTAAGTGACCCATTCACCATATTTATAAAATGGGTTTCACAGGAAAATTCAACTGTACATTAGCTGCATCAAGCAACATTCACCAATATTAAACAACATCCATTCTTCAGTAGGAAGTATTTGTTATATTTATAAGTGAATGTCATTGAACTTGCCCTTTTATTAACAAAGTGCCCAAATCCTATTGGACATGCACAAAACGTTTAAGCAAGCTAAAATACTATTATGGGGACAAAGACATGGATATTTGCACTCAATTCAATACTATCTCTGTGGGTCATTACTTAACCTTTGTTCACATACCAAATACACTCCACCAAGTTGTTGCATTTTCTAAGAGCTAACTGACATCTCTCTAATTTTTATAGCAAATTTACTTATCAGCTTACAGTATATTATCCAAATAACAAGCCTTTGCAGCATTGTCTCAGCCCTGGTTCACATTGATGCGATTTGACATTGCATGCCAAATCAGCGGCAATGGCAGCTTCTGAATTGGTGCGACGCTACATTTGCGGCGCTGCATCGATTCACAAAAGTAGTTTCTGTACTACTTTTGGCGATTTCCTGGTGCAATTTCTATTGACATCTATGCAGAAACCCACACAGATGTCTGTGCAATCTCCCCCGAAGTCAGGACTGTCATGCGGAAATGAAATTGTGCAAGTTCAGCTGAACTCGCACAATTTCATTACCACAGTCAGTGTGAACCTAGGCTAAAACTGATTGCGGGAGAGGTTGGTTTTCATTATAGACATCTGACTGATTTTAGTAATATAAAAAGAAAAGCTGCATCCCCAGTGCCATTGCATACTGTGTGTAAAATATCTCAGTAAATACATAGCTCCCAACTGTCCCTGATTTCGAGGGACTGTCCCTGATTTGGAAAAAAAAGTCCCTCTGTCCCTCTTTCCTCAGTGAGGCAATCACATGAGCAATTGCATGGGAATTCTAGAAACCTGTGTTGTCATTGTACTTGGTAGCTCAGCTGACATGTCATTTTATGAAACCTGAAGCCTGGCTCTGGTCATTTGGCCCAGATCTTAGGTTTCAAAACAAACCTAAATTTTACTGTAAACATCAATACCCCACTTGCCATCAGATATTAATCTTTAGCCTCATTTTTTTTTATCACAATAAACACTGAATTCCACCTAAATTGAATCCTTAACCATTTCAAGACTGGACTGTTTCACACCGTTCCTGCCCAGGCCATTTTTTAGCTTTCAGCGCTGTCACACTTTGAAAGACAATTACTCAGTCATGCAACACTGTAGCCAAACTATTATTTGATCTTTTCTTTTAGACAGTTAGAGCTTCCTTTTGGTGGCATTTAAGCACCACTGAGTTTTTTTATATATAGAGTGCAAATGAAAAAAGACAGAGTCATAGGAAAAAGACTGAAAATGTTGAATGAAAGACATTTTTCTTTCTGTTATATCATTTTGCAAATAAATAATTTATCTTTATAAATGTAGACCAACATGTAATCTGCTACATTTCTTTGGTAAAAATAACCCAAATCAGTGTAAAATATTTAGTCGGTGTGAACGTTTTCAAGTCAACAAACTATGGTATATATATTTGAAAATGGATCAGTCCTGATGGTCTGACTCTTGGTCTGCCTCTTGATAACGGATGTGATGGTATCACACAGCATACACCCAGAACTAGGCCTCAGTACACCTGGGAGAACAGAGATGAGACACTAGAAGTGGTATGCATACTATACAGCTCACATTCAGAGGATAGGATTGACACAAATGGCAATTATCCCTCAGTGTGAGGTGTAGCACCACACAATGTGAGTGGAAAGAGGGATAGTGTTTTGTGATTAAATGAAGTGTTTTAATTGGATTTACACTATGTCACCCTTGGATACCCCAGGAATTCTATGTCCAGGAGTGCAGTTGTCCACGTGGAATTACTGGGACTCTCAAGAATGTAGTTAGCAGAGTGTGCATATGGGTCAGTGCAAGTGACAGGCACTAGACATAATCAATAAACAGGCAGAGGACCAGTCCAGACAGCAAGCAGAAACACGGTGAATAAATAAGCCAAGATCGGTACAAGCAGCAGGCAGAGGCAACATTGTACTAGTGTGGCAGTGATCAGCTGTTGCTGTTTGACCGGCTGCTTTTAGAAATTTACGGGGGCCCATACAGCCTACCTGACAGGGTCCTTGCAACTGCTGCATCCCAATAGACATTGATGGAACTGCCTACACAGGAATGTTTGTAAAACCAGTGCATCTCCCTGTATGTAAACACAGCCCTCACATGGGGTATGCGTTGATATGCCCCATGTAAATGAGATCGTATAGTGACACTGGGAGTGGTGTGGCAGTAATTGGGCACACTAACTTGCTGTACCATTAGGTCTCTTTTACACAAGGTGTAACAAATGTGTACCTCGTGTGAGGGCTATGTTTACTTGCGTGAGGATGCACAGGTGTTCCATGCATCCCCATGCAGGCAGTCCCATTCATGTCTATTTTGGACACAGCAGCTGCAAGGACACAGCTGCTGCTCCTAATCTGAAACCTGTGTGAGTGTGTCCCCAAACTCACTCTGTCTCTGTTCGGGCCTTGCACCCACACGGATTTCAGATTAGGTGCAGTGACTGTGTTCATGTAGCCGCTGTGTCCCAATAGGCAACAAAGGGACAGCCTGCACAGGAATGCACAGAATACTTGTGCATCTCTGTACGAGAAAAACATGGCTTTCACATGGGGGTAAGCATTGATATGCCCAAGTGATTGAGGCCTTGTGGTGACACTGGGACTGATGTGGCAATGTTCAGGGACACTGTGACTGTCTTCTCTGGTGTGGTGGGTGTGTAAAGGCTCATGTACACTTGCAGCTGGGGGGCAGTAAAACCCCACAGTTAGACCCCTTTCACACTGAGGCAGTTTTCAGGCATTTTAGCGCTAAAAATAAAGCCTGTAAAGCACCTAAAAACTGCCTCTCATGCCTCCCCTGGGGCGTTGCGCTTGCGGGATGGGAAAAAAAGTCCTGCAAGCAGCATCTTTGGAGAAGTGTAGGAACGCTGTATACAGCGCACCCACACCGCCCCTGCACATTGAAATGAATAGGCAGCGTTTCCAAAGTACCTGTAAAGCTTAGGCCGCTAGCGGAGGTTAAAATCACCCTGCTCGGTGCCAAAAAGTGCCACCAGAAACGATGGTAAAGCGCCACTAAAACTAGTGGCGCTTTACTGCTAACAGGCCCACCGCCCCCCGTGTGAAAGCAGCCTTAAACCACGTTTTACCACCCCTCAACCACCCCTCCTTTAGCTGAGAAGGTAGCGGCTGGGGTATACACATGCAATGGCAGGAATAATACCCTATGTTGCGCTTGGCAAACACTACTATCCCTTTAGGTGAATGTGGCCACTTTGTCTCCACCCAATGCATGTGGTGGTAGTGTGGTAATCTAGCATTTAGAGGATTAAAACAGTTTAATGCTCTCTGAAGTGTGATCTAGATACAAATCACTCTTCAGAAAGCACTGAAAGTGTGAATGGGCCCTTAATTGTTTTTTTTTTTACAATTTTTTTTTTTACTTTCTTTACATAAAAAATTATCACTGTCACCAAAGTGGTGCACTGTCACTATGGCGAAATTATACAGCTCTGGCCAATGATCTCTGATCACTATTCAGAGCAGTACAATGTCACCATCGTGACACTGCACTGCTCTAGTGACAGCGATTGGTGACAGACCTTTTTATTATTTTTTTTTACTTTATTTTACTTCTTCAATGTGTAGTACAGTGCACTGTACTGCACACTCTCTCTCCTCTGCTGTAGCATTGCAGTCTGTGTTAACATGTGTGATCCCTGTGATTGACCACCGCAATCATATGTTACAGGGCCAATGAAATTTGAGGGACACAGAAATCAAATATTGTGCTGCTGTGTGGCCTCAGGGGCCGTGCATGAGGAGCCAGAACAGAAGGAGGTATTTGTAGGTCCTCCCAGATCGACGTTTGTCCCTCCTGACCATGTCTATATACAGTCGTGCTCAAAAGTTTGCATACCCTGGCAGAAATTGTGACATTTTGGCATTAATATTGAAATATGACAGATCATGCCAAAAGACTTTTATTTAACCACTTGAGCCCCGGACCATTATGCTGCCTAAGGACCAGAGGTCTTTTTCCAATTTGGCACTGCGTCGCTTTAACTGCTAATTGCGCGGTCATGCAATGCTGTACCCAAACGAAATTTGCGTCCTTTTCTTCCCACAAATAGAGCTTTCTTTTGATGGTATTTGATCACCTCTGCGGTTTTTATTTTTTGCGCTATAAATGGAAAAAGACCGAAAATTGTGAAAAAAAATGATATTTTCTACTTTTTGTTATAAAAAAAATCCAATAAACTCAATTTTAGTCATACATTTAGGCCAAAATGTATTCGGCCACATGTCTTTGGTAAAAAAAAGTCAATAAGCGTATATTTATTGGTTTGCGCAAAAGTTATAGCGTCTACAAACTAGGGTACATTTTCTGTAATTTACACAGCTTTTAGTTTATGACTGCCTATGTCATTTCTTGAGGTGCTAAAATGGCAGGGCAGTACAAAACCCCCCCAAATGACCCCATTTTGGAAAGTAGACACTCCAAGGAAATTGCTGAGAGGCATGTTGAACCCATTGAATATTTTTTTTTTGTCCCAAGTGATTGAATAATGACAAAAAAAAAAAAAAAAATTTACAAAAAGTTGTCACTAAATGATATATTGCTCACACAGGCCATGGGCCTATGTGGAATTGCACCCCAAAATACATTCTGCTGCTTCTCCTGAGTATGGGGATACCACATGTGTCGGACTTTTTGGGAGCCTAGCCGCGTACGGGGCCCCGAAAACCAATCACCGCCTTCAGGATTTCTAAGGGTGTAAATTTATGATTTCACTCTTTACTGCCTATCACAGTTTCGGAGGCCATGGAATGCCCAGGTGGCACAAACCCCCCCCCCCCCCCAAATGACCCCATTTTGGAAAGTAGACACCCCAAGCTATTTCCAGAGAGGCATATTGAGTCCATGGAATATTTTATATTTTGACACAAGTTGCGGGAAAGTGACACATTTTTTTTTTTTTTGCACAAAGTTGTCACTAAATGATATATTGCTCACACAGGCCATGGGCATATGTGGAATTGCACCCCAAAATACATTTAGCTACTTCTCCTGAGTACGGGGATACCACATGTGTGGGACTTTTTGGGAGCCTAGCCGTGCACGGGACCCCGAAAACCAATCACCGCCTTCAGGATTTCTAAGGGTGAAAATTTTTGATTTCACTCTTCACTGCCTATCACAGTTTCAGAGGCCATGGAATGCCCAGGTGGCACAAAACCACCCCAAATGACCCCATTTTGGAAAATAGACACCCCAAGCTATTTGCTGAGAGGCATGGTGAGTATTTTGCAGCTCTCATTTGTTTTTGAAAATGAAGAAAGACAAGAAAAAACTTTTTTTTTTTCTTTTTTCAATTTTCAAAACTTTGTGACAAAAAGTGAGGTCTGCAAAATACTCACTATACCTCTCAGCAAATAGCTTTGGGTGTCTACTTTCCAAAATGGGGTCATTTGGGGGGGTTTTGTGCCACCTGGGCATTCCATGGCCTCCGAAACTGTGATAGGCAGTCAAGAGAGAAATCAAAAATTCACGCCCTTAGAAAGCCTGAAGGCGGTGCTTGATTTTCGGGGTTCCGTACGCGGCTAGGCTCCCAAAAAGTCTCACACATGTGGTATCCCCGTACTCAGGAGAAGCAGCAGAATGTATTTTGGGGTGTCATTTCACATATTCCCATGGCATGTTTGAGCAATATATCATTTAGTGACAATTTTGTGCAAAAAAAAAAATTTGTCTTTTTCCCGCAATTTGTGTCGCAATATAAAATATTCCATGGACTCGACATGCCTCTCAGCAAATAGCTTGGGGTGTCTACTTTCCAAAATGGGGTCATTTGGGGGGGTTTTGAACTGTCCTGGCATTTTATGCACAACATTTAGAAGCTTATGTCACACATCACCCACTCTTCTAACCACTTGAAGACAAAGCCCTTTCTGACACTTATTGTTTACATGAAAAAGTTTTTTTTTTTTTTGCAAGAAAATTAATTTGAACCCCCAAAAATTATATATTTTTTTAAAGCAAATGCCCTACAGATTAAAATGGTGGGTGTTTCATTTTTTTTTTCACACAGTATTTGCGCAGCGATTTTTCAAACGCATTTTTTGGGGAAAAAACACACTTTTTTAAATTTTAATGCACTAAAACACACTATATTGCCCAAATGTTTGATGAAATAAAAAAGATGATCTTAGGCCGAGTACATGGATACCAAACATGACATGCTTTACAATTGCGCACAAACGTGCAGTGGCAACAAAATAAATACATTTTTAAAAGCCTTTAAAAGCCTTTACAGGTTACCACTTTAGATTTACAGAGGAGGTCTACTGCAAAAATTACTGCCCTCGATCTAACCTTCGCGGTGATACCTCACATGCATGGTGCAATTGCTGTTTACCTTTGACGACAGACCGCCGCTTGCGTTCGCCTTAGCGCGAGAGCAGGGGGCGACAGGGGTGCTTTTTTTTTTTTTTTCTTTATTATTTTTTTGCTTTTTTATCTTATTTTTAATCTGTTCCTTTCATTTTTATTTTTTTTTAATCATTTTTATTGTTATCTCGGGGAATGTAAATATCCCCTATGATAGCAATAGGTAGTGACAGGTACTCTTTTTTGAAAAAATTGGGGTCTATTAGACCCTAGATCTCTCCTCTGCCCTCAAAGCATCTGACCACACCAAGATCGGTGTGATAAAATGCTTCCCCAATTTCCCAATGGTGCTATTTACATCCGGCAAAATCTAAGTCATAAAATGCTCGTAGCTTCTGGTTTCTTAGGCCATAGAGATGTTTGGAGCCACTCTGGTCTCTGATCAGCTCTGTGGTCAGCTGGCTGAATCACCGGCTGCATTTTCAGGTTCCCTGTTGAGACAGGAGAGCCAGAGAAAAACACGGAAGACGGTGGGGGGGGGGGCATTCCCTCCCATGGCTTATAAAAGCAGTCTAGAGGATAATTAGCCGCTAGGATTGCTTTTACATGAAAGCCGACCGCTGGCTGAAAAGAATGATACCAAGATGATACCTAAACCTGCAGGCATCATTCTGGTATAACCACTCACATTTGTGAATGGCGTACCTGAAGACAAAAAAATGGTTAACAATAAAGCACAGTAAACGGTAAAGTACAAAAAATTGCATACCTGAAAAGCAAACATGATAAAACATAATAACAATAAAACATTGCAGAATAGAATACAGTAAAAAAGAGCAGAACAATAGAGAGAGTAGAGAGAGAGAACAATAAAACGACAACTATTTTTTTTTATTTTATATATTTTTTTATTTTTTTTTTTACACTTTTTTTGTAACTAACTTTTATAACTGTAACCGGTTCCAGGTTCGGGTCTCCCAAAATGCGATGACATCTTGGGAGACCCTGTGAAAGTGTGTCCTAGTCTGTGCAATGCTGTACCCTACGCTAATACTCAACTAGTGCATAGTAGCGTTCAAAACATTCACCAATGCAAAGACCAGGATTGTCAGGACAGGAGGGACAATAATAGCGGGTGTCACGCCTATATCCGCGCTTGCTGCAGACACAACATCTTTTTTGGGGGGGTTCGCTGGGTAGGGGTACTCGGGAGGACATAAAGAAAATGCCTCTCATGCAGCCGACTGCATTTGGTTGGGGATGTGAATGGGGGAAGTACGGGCGCTGCAGAAGCGGTGGGTTCCCAATTAGGATTGGCGAATGCAGCAGGAAGGGCATTATGGGCACGACGGGCCTGTGTTTGTCTTTTTGGTGGCAGCGGGACACTACTTGTGCTTGCCACCTCACCAGCTTGAACTGCACTTATGGGACTCGCCACATCACCAAGTGTTACTGCAGTGCGGGTTTGACTACGACCGGGGTGTACTAGGCCGCTGGTGCTTGCCAGTTCACCAAAACGCTGCCAACAAATCTGTTGGCGATTGCAGGGATCAGGCCTGACTCTGCGAACGCTGCAGTTATGCGTTTAGTCTTTTGTAAGTGACAGTGATCGATCGATACTGCACTTGGGTGGGCTGGGCTGGGCCGGGCGGAGGGGCAAAACGCAGGTGATAGCAGGTATCTGGGCTGATCCCGCTAACACTGCGTTTTTGGGAACTCTAAACTGCTGGGGACGCTAGTATAGATCTGATCGGATCAGATATTGATGCGTTCAGATACTATACCACTAAGGGTGGTGTACGGTGCGTGCGTGGGTGTTAGCGGTACTGGCGCTAACCTGACGCTGCCTGGGGCTGGTGCTTGCCAGTTCACCAAAATACTACCAAAAAAACAGTTAGCGATCGCAGGGATCAGGCCTGACTCTGCGAACACTGCAGTTATGCATTTAGTGTTTTGTAAGTGTCAGTGATCGATCGATACTGCACTTGGGTGGGCTGGGCCGGGCGGAGGGGCAAAACGCAGGTGCTAGCAGGTATCTGGGCTGATTCCGCTAACACTGCGTTTTTGGGAACCCTAAACTGCTGGGGACGCTAGTATAGATCTGATCGGATCAGATATTGATCCGTACAGATACTATACCACTAAGGGAGGTGTACGGTGCGTGCGTGGGTGTTAGCACTACTGGCGCTAACCTGACGCTGCCTGGGGCTGGTGCTTGCCAGTTCACCAAAATACTACCAAAAAAACTGTTAGCGATCGCAGGGATCAGGCCTGACTCTGCGAATGCTGTAGTTATGCGTTTAGTCTTTTGTAAGTGACAGTGATCGATCGATACTGCACTTGGGTGGGCTGGGCGGAGGGGCAAAACGCAGGTGCTAGCAGGTATCTGGGCTGATTCCGCTAACACTGCATTTTTGGGAACCCTAAACTGCTGGGGACGCTAGTATAGATCTGATCGGATCAGATATTGATCCGTACAGATACTATACCACTAAGGGAGGTGTATGCTGCGCGCGTGGGTGTTAGCGGTACTGGCGCTAATCTGACGCTGCCTGGGGCGACGCATATCACCGCCGGGCGATCAGGGGGCTAAACCTTTATTCGGTAATAAACGGCGGTTGCCCTGACACTATAAAAAATAAATGAACTAACCAACGTCACCCGTAACACTTATACGGTGATCAGTGGTGAAAGGGTTAACTAGGGGGCAATCAAGGGGTTAAAACATTTATTAGGTAGTATATGGGGGTCCCTGACGCTATAAAACGCTGACGGTGAACCTAAATATTTACCTCCCTAACTAGCGTCACGAGCGACACTAATACAGCGATCAGAAAAATTATCGCTTAGCGACACTGGTGACAGGGGGTGATCAAGGGGTTAAAACTTTATTAGGGGGGGTTAGGGGGGTACCCTAGACCTAAAGGGGGGTAACAGTAACTGTCCCAACACTGTAACTGTCACAAACTGACACTATGCAGTAATCAGAAAAAAAAAAAAAAAACTGCTGGTGTCAGTTTGTGACAGGGGGGGGTGATCGGGGGGGATCGGGGGGCGATCGGGGGGGGGATCGGGGTGTTTAGTGTGCCTGGCATGTTCTACTGAGTGTGTAGTGTGTTGTGCACTCACAGTGATGTCTTCTCTCCTCGGGCCGGAACGGAAATTACCGAGCCGAGGGGAGATGACATCATTTCCTTTGCTGCTGTTTAGCATACAGCAGCAAAGGAATGATTCGATTGGCCGGCGGCGATCACGAGGGGGGGGCCACGAATGGATGGTCTCCCCCTCACCTCTGATCGCCGCTGGACAAAAGACGACCGCCTCGGGCACCGGGGGGGGGTCCGACCGGACCCCCCACCCACGGAAGGCAAATCACGTACATGTACGTGATTTTGCCTGTCCGTGCCACCTTGCCGACGTACATCGGCGTGAGGCGGTCATCAAGTGGTTAAGGATAGCAATCACATGAAGCCATTTATTATCACATAGTTTTTTGGATCCTTTTTAAATCATAATGATAACAGAAATCACCAAAATGGCCCTGATCAAAGTTTACATACCCTGGAATGTTTGGCCTTGGTACAGACACAGAAGGTGGCACACATAGGTTAAAATGGCAATTAAAGGTTAATATCCCACATTTGTGGCTTTTTAAATTACAATTAGTGTCTGTGTATAAATAGTCAATGAGTTTGATAGCTCTCACATGGATGCACTAAGCAGGCTAGACACTGAGCCATAAGGATGTAAAAAAGAACAGTCAAAAGACCTGCATAACAAGGTAATGAAACTTTACAAAGATGGAAAAGGAAATAAAAAGATAACCAAAGTCTTGAATATGCCAGTCAGTACTGTTTAATCACTTATTAAGAAGTGGAAAATTAGAGGCTCTTTTGATACCAAGCCAAGGTCAGATAGATCAAGAAAGATTTCAGCCACAACTGGAGGAAGAATTGCTCAGGATGCAAAGAAAAATCCACAGGTAACCATAAGAGAAACACAGGCTGCTCTCCAAAAAGATAGTGTGTTTGTTTTTAAGGAGCACAATTCAATGATACTTGAACAAAATAGAGCTGCATGGTTGAGCTGCCAGAAGGAAGCCTTTACTGTGCCAATGCCACAAAAAGCCAATGAGGCATGTCAAGGTGTTGGGCATATTGTAACCAGGCTTTTGAAACTTGTACAGTAAAGGCTTCTTTCTGGCAACTTGACCATGTGAACGGGCTTTAAAGGGGCTTTAATGGGGGGCGTGGCTAGCCGACAGTGGAAATGCACACTGAGACAGCTTCTCTCCAACACAAGCTATCGGAGGCACACAGAGTGACACAGAGCCTTGGATTGAGCAACCATCAGGCTCTAACACAGCGGGTACACATCCCGATGTCATGGAGGAAAAGAAAGGAGTGCACAAAGCCGGGGAAAATGACCAACTTCTTCCATCAGCTGCGCCATTACAACAACCAAGATGGCGTCGGCGGCCCTGCAGGATCCACACTTGGCTTCCACCCACAGCACAGCTCAGCACACAAAAAAGTCTCAGTGCACAGCAACAGACAGGGACAAGGAGGACAGGGACAAGGAGCCCACCCAGCCGCCATCATCATTCTTCAGCCTAGCAAAAAGCAAGCTGAAAAAGAACACTTCACGAGAGGTGAATCTGGAGGTAAGCTGCTTTTATTCATCCCTAGATGACACCAGGGAGTTACAAGACTCCATCTAAAAATTCCCCACCACAAACCAGCCAGTTATGAACACCACACTAAAGGATATGTTAGTGTCACTGTGCTTAACCCTACATGCAGATATATTAGCACTGGCACAACAATTTAAATCAGAAGTCTCTGCAGTAAATAAGAGAGTCTCCTGTATTGAGACAAAAATGGAGGAATTTGCATCTACCTTTAACAACTTAGTGGATGCTCATAATGACAGAGATGATAAACTCATGAGGATGAAAACTAAAATGGCAGATGCAAAGGATAGATTGCGACGTAATAACGTAAAAATTCAGGGGATCCTGGAATCTGTAAAGCCTCCAGACCTCAAAGATTATTTCACCAACATCATGAAAAATGCACTCCCTGACGCACTTTTATGAGGATGATATCCTCATAGATAGCATTCATAGGCTGCCAAGACCCAAGCACATACCATCCCACCTACCCAGGGATACTATAGTCAGCATTCACTTCTACCACGTAAAGCAGTGGTCTCCAAACTGTGGCCGGGGGCTGGATGTGGCCCTTTGCTTGCCTTTATCTGGCCCCTGAGGCACTATTCCATCAACTGACATTCATGATGGAGCACCATTCCCTCTACTCACACCATAAATGGGTTAGTATTCTTCTTATTAATATTAACAATGGGGCACTATTCCTCCCATTAAAACCAATGATGGGGCACTATTCCTCCCACTGATATAAATGATGGGGCACTGATGCTGGGGCATTTTCTATTTTTACTGGCCACAGTCCGGCCCCCTTAAAGCACAAGGGACAGTAAACTAGCCCTTTGTTTAGAAAGTTTGGAGACCCCTGACATAAAGGATCAGTTAATGTCGACCACGAGACACCATGAAACCCTGCCTGAAAGTCTGTAAGAACTGTCATTCTTTGGTGACCTATTAGCCTTCACCTTACAACAGCGTAGGCAACTTGCTACCATTACAAAACCTCTGAATAACCACTGTATCGCTGGCTATACCCTGCTAAATTACTAGTGACAAAAGATGAAACCACTTATGTAATCACTACTGTAAAGAAAGGTCTGAACCTCATGCGAGATTGGCAGATCATAGAGACACAAGGCACAGAAGAAGAAGGCATCTCTCGATCACCTCTGTCTACTCGGGACAACTCAGATGTTGAAGCGGACTGAACTGTGTGTGTACTTACCCACTACAAATTGATCCCACTCTCCGATGGCCCAGGAGATAGCCACATTGTTATTTTTCCGTTTGACCCCACAAGTTCTAGCAGTTAATTATCCCCACAGATTCTGCATAGAATCGATCATTTTTATCTTAGTTTTTTTGGTTCATTGTTAACATTTATTTTCTGTAAAGTTCTTCAATTACAGACTTCCATCTCTTGTCGTCTGACTGATCGTCTGCATCATCTCTCTGGTAACTCAATCTTCACCTACGGAAGCTCCATCAACAACTACCCTTCCAACAGGTTCTACATTAATACAGCTGTTCTCTGACATACAGATTTATAAAAAAAAAAATACCCCTACTGACATCTCCAGTTATATATAATGGCATTTAAAATATCATCTTTAAATGTAAAAGGCTTGAACAGTCCCACCAAGAGACCTGGAAGGAAGCAGACTGACTTAAATGTGATATCATATGCTTCCAAGAGACTAGGGATGAGCCCGATGTTCGAGTCAAATGTTAGTTCTACTCGAACATCGGGTGTTCGCCTGTTCACCGAATAGCAAACAATTTGGGGTGTTTGCGGCAAATTCTAAAGCCACGGAACACCCTTTAAAAGTCTATGGGAGAAATCAAAAGTGGTAATTTTAAAGGCTTATATGCATGGTATTGTCACAAAAAGTGTTTGGGGACCTGGGTCCTGCCCCAGGGGACATGCATCAATGCAAAAAAAAGTTTTAAAAAAGACAGTTTTTTTGGGAAGTGGTGTACAAAATTGTGCTGCAATATGGCTATTTGTCATGCGGTGCGGGGTGGAATGGGTAATATGTAGATGGGTGGCATTTGTAGTGCTTTTATAACATGTTTCTCTGACCATGCCGCCTGCACACGACAAATAAATGTTTGTGGAATCAGTCTACCAGTGGTGATGGCTCCTGGGACTCCAGTTGAGTATGCATGACCGTGCGCATATGTGAGCCTGTAGCTGTAGGGTGCCCACTAGTGAGCATTCATATACATATTGATATGGGGATCAAAGAGGGGGGGGAAGGCATATCTTATAGAATGTATTGGTGCCAACTTCTTTACTCTCCCCTATAGGAACGGGTTTTGGGTTTTTTGGGGGGGGGGTTGGGGTTTTTTTCTGTTTTTTTTTTTTGTTTTGTTTTTTGTTTTTGTTTTTGTTTTTTGTTTTTGTTATTTTTTTTCTCTTTCTTTTTTTTTTTTCTTCTTCCCCATCTCCCCCTCCTCCTCCCCCCCACGAAGGTGGACTCCCCTCCTGAGATGTAGCTGTACTTGGGGAGGAGGTAAGGGAAGGGAGAGAGACTTTAGATGCACAATACGCAGCTGCAGTATGAGTTTTCGTAGGTGGGGGAGGAGTGATAGGTACTAGGTGGGCAATTGATGTTTGTTGTGTATTTATCAACCTGTTGCCCTGATGGTGTCACCACATTATGACAAATAGTGGCGTATAGGTGTAGGATACGTGTGGCGTGTGCACAAGTAGGTTTAGGGATAAGGGAATTCGGGGGCGGAGAGGTACACCCTATAAAAGGCATGAGTACCAATATATTTTTTTTTTCCCTTCATCTTCTTTAGAGTGCAGAAATAGCTTGAGTTTATTTTCCTATATATTATAGATCGCAATAAAAGCAGGTTTTTCTCTCGGGTCTCACTTGGAGACCTTCCCTGTGTGTATCTACTTCCCCCTCGTAGGTATACCAGCCCTCTGGTAGGGATTGGTTTGAGGTGTGTTTTGTTTTTGTTTGTTTTTTTTGTTTTTGTTTTTTTTTGTTTTTTTTTTCTAGTTATGGTGGTGTGCTATACTTTTTGTAAAGCATACTAATTTAATTTTTTTGTTGGATTTGGTATCGGACCAGATCCAAAGAGAGAGTTATCTCTCTCATTATTTTATTTTTTGTCTCTTTCTTTCACCTTTTTTTCCTCCTTTCTCCTTCTTTTTTTTTTCTCTCTTCTTCACAAGCCAGGAAATGACGACCAAACAATCTTCGCCAGTTTCATTGAAACTCTGTTCATATAACGTTAAGGGTATCAATAAACAATCAAAAAGAGGTCAAATTTTATATGCTCTACATAAAGCTAGGGTAGATATTATACTTTTCCAAGAGACCCATTTTAAAGAAAATTGTATCCCAGCATGCTCACGAAGATACTATTCAAGTTGGTTTCATAGTACCTTGTCCTCGTCCAGGAGTAGGGGAGTCTCCATCGCTATCCATAAACGTCTACCAGTATCGGTCTTGGAGCATGTGACTGACCCCAATGGCCGGTATCTTTTTCTCAAACTCAGGCTGTGGAATAGAGTTTATACAATCGCCAATTTCTATATTCCTAATTATGATCAAATAACCGCAATTACACAATATCTTCATCTCTTGACAGAATTTGCAGAAGGTACAATCCTTGTAGGAGGAGATTTTAATATGGTTCTAGAACCCCAACTGGACACCTCCTCTCAGCGATCAAATATCTCCTACAGTCGGTTGAGAGCCCTGAAAAAAGAGTTGTTTGGACACCGATTGCTGGACTTATGGCGTATTTTAAATCCTAAAAAGCGGGACTATACATACTATTCCCCAGTCCACCAATCCTATTGCAGGCTAGATTATTTTTTCACGGGAACACAACTATTGGAATGGAACCCAATAATGGACATTGGGTCTTTCATCTGGTCTGATCACTCTCCTCTTTTTTTGACAGTACAACCTCCCCAGATCCCACGGTCTGATTGGTCATGGCGTTTAAACGAAACCCTTATGCAAGATCCATTATGTCATCAGGCAGTTTTGGCAGCAATCAAGAATTTTATCGCTGACCATGAACATGATGAGACCCCATTACCTATACAGTGGGAGGCCTTGAAAGCAGTAGTAAGAGGACTATTTATCCAACATGGAGCTCGCTTAAAAAAAGAAAGATCAGCAACTATACAGGACGACCTGTCAAAACTTCGGGTGTTGGAGATCTCACACAAAAAGACCCCAACTCCGGAGCTATTGGCTGATATATCTTTGGTACGATCATCTTTGCTGCAGTCTTTGGAGGTTTCCCAATGTAAAAGTCAATATAGATATGCCCTGGGAAAGTACCGGTATGGAGACAAGGCTGGGAGATCACTTTCAAGGTCTTTGCATCCCCGACCCCCAGTAACTTTTATACCAAGTATTGCGTTACCATCTGGAGAAATTACTTCAGATCCAATCCTTCTTCAAAAGGCATTCTGTGATTATTTCACAGGGTTGTACAATCTAACTCCCCCATCATCCTGCGACCCAGACTCTCTTGGTCATCTTATACAGGAATATGTGTCGGAAACTGCTACACCAATATTAGATGAAAATAGTGGGAATTCTTTGGACTCCCCATTTTTACTCGAGGAATTACTGGAAGTGATTAAGAATACACCATCAGGTAAAAGTCCCGGCCCTGATGGTTTTGCATCGAAATTTTATAAGACCTACAAGGATTCTATTACACCATTTATGCTTCGAGTGTTTAATAGCATATCTGATATTAATGGGTTTGTACCCCAGACATTAGAAGCGCACATCTCACTACTTCCTAAACCTGATAAGGATTTAAACTTGTGTTCTAGTTATCGTCCTATATCCTTAATTGGGGTAGATATCAAGATATATGCCAAATTGATTGCCTCACGTCTTCAATCCTATATTCCCAATTTGGTACATACAGACCAAGTTGGGTTTGTACAGGGGAGAGAAGCACGCGATAACACGATTAAATCCCTTTTACTCATCGAATATACCCAATCAGCAAAGATACCAGGTTGCCTTCTCTCTGTGGATGCTGAGAAGGCATTTGACCGTGTTGGGTGGCCGTTTTTGGAACAAACTTTGACTCAAATACGATTAGGACCAATTCTGTTAAGAAAAATTATGGCACTCTATACCAAGCCAAGAGCAAGAATACGGATTAATCAATCATTATCCCCTAACTTTCCTATTCAAAATGGTACACGTCAGGGATGTCCGCTGTCTCCCCTCTTGTTTGTTTTAGTAATGGAACATTTGGTAACTGCTCTTAGACAAAATCCTTGTATCTCAGGCATACCATTAGACGGACAGGAGGTGAAGCTGGCAGTATTTTCTGACGATCTGCTACTCTTTATTACCAACCCACATGTCTCCATGCCATCTATTCTGTATGAATTTCAGCGTTTTGGAGCTCTGAGCAATTTTAAAGTAAATTTGTCCAAATCAGCAATTCTTAATGTCTCTCTATCACCACGTCAAGTTCAAGCTCTAGGGAATAATTTCCCATTTAAGATCTGTACTTCGACACTTCAATACTTGGGCATAAAAATTCCACAAGATCTTACTAAGCTATATATGGAAAATTATTATCCTCTTATGCAGCGTACAATACAGGACATTAAGAAATACGAGCGAGCCCATTACTCATGGTTTGGGAGGATCAATATATTAAAAATGGATATAATACCACGCTTTCTCTACCTTTTCCAAACCATACCTTTAGTGGTCCCCCGTTCCTTTTTTACCATTCTACAATCTACCTTTACAAGGTTTATCTGGGGATGTAATAGACCTAGATTGCAAAGGAGAATTTTATCTCTCCTCAAAACAAAGGGGGGCGCAGGGGCACCCGACCTATATTACTACCACGCTGCAGCAGTGTTAACTAGACTAGTAAATTGGTTCCATCACTACCATCTTAAACAATGGGTACACATAGAACAGTCAATTGCTCCCTTGGATCTCCAGGTGCTTCCCTGGCTAGATATCTCTGCCCGGGGCCCACCTTCCTCTGTATCCTTTCTTACAGCACATTTATTGCGTACCTGGGATAAACTACAAACTCAATTAGGACTTTCGCCTAAAGTGGGATTAATGACACCCCTGTTTGGTAACCCAGGGTTCTTACCGACAATGGCACGGAGACATTTTCTGGTATGGAGTAGGGAGTCAAATCGTCGAATATCCCAAATTATTTATCAGGGAGATCTCCCATTGCTTTCAGATTTGATCCCTACTCAGCAACAATCAATTAAACATTGGTTGGAATATCGGCAAATAACGTCTTTTCTTTCTTCTTTTCCTTCTATAGATGTGTTTAATAGAGAGCCAGATACCTTTGAGACTCTTCTGTTGCAACAAAATACACCAGAACATATTCTGTCTGCAGTGTATGGGGTTCTTATTCTTAGACTCCATACATGTCTCCCGGGGTTCACAAATAAGTGGAAAATGGACTTGAATGTTGAAATTAAGCCAGAGGAATGGGAAAAAGCATTTATTCTTACACATAGTATGTCGTTAGCAATCAAGGCCCACGAGACGAATTTTAAGCTTCTCTCTCGGTGGTATAGATGTCCGTTGTTGCTTCACCGGATATATCCAAATGTTTCAGACCTGTGTTGGCGCTGTCATTCTGCCAAAGGTTCTTTATTACATATTTGGTGGGAATGTCCTTCGGTACATAATTTTTGGGACATGATACTGCAGCTTCATACCCGTGCAACTGGGGTGACTATTCCCAACATACCTCAAATTACTTTGTTATCCATCTTACCTGGCTCGTACAAAAGCATTAAAAAAGGCCTTTTAAGACACTGGTTGACAGCTGCAAGGGCAGTAATACCGCGCCACTGGTGGTCAGCACATGCTCCATCGTTGACTGATTGGATTCTAGAGATGGACCATATTGAGAGGATGGAGACTCTTCTATCACAGGAATTGGACACGTACGAACAATGTCGTCAAATTTGGCTTCCTTGGAAAGTGCTAAGGGAGTCCCCTGAACTACGGAATCTGTATGTGGTTTGGAGGTAGGATATGAAACTGGTGGAGAGGTGTTTTGAGTGAGGCGATCCTGGTTTGAGTAACTACTTCGGGTAGTGTATTTAATCAGAACATTACGGTCTCTTTTTTTTTTCGGCGTAGGGGCTTCCCGTTATAATACATACCAGACCTAAGGGCCTGGTATGCCCCACAACGGGGCTCGCAAGGTGTCAATCTCGCCGATAAAAGCGGCAAGATTGACATCCTTTGCTAGTCCCGTCGCACCTGAGTCACGTTCAAAATGAACGGACTTGGCCGTGTGTGGGCAAGTCCGTTCATTCTGAAAGTCCGCCGGAACTCCGGCGAAAGTCCGTCGGAAAGACGGGCGGACTTAGCCCGCCGGAAAGTCCCGGCGTGTGTGGGCAAGTCCGTCCGTTTTAAAGTCCGGCGCACCTGGCGGACAAAGTCCGTCGGAAAGTGTGCCGGACCAAGTAGGATAGAAAGTCCGACCGTGTGTACGCGGCATAAGTGGCACTAATTTGAGATAGGCAGCAGCCCTTAGCTCGTCCTAAGCGCGGATCTTTAAACATTTATATATATATATGTGTTTATGTTTATGTATGTATGTATATGTGTGTATATGTATGTGTATATATATATATATATATATATATATATATACATATATATATATATATATATATATATATATATATATATGTATATCTATATGTATATGTATATATATATATACAGTGGCTTGCGAAAGTATTCGGCCCCCTTGAACTTTTCAACCTTTTGCCACATTTCAGGCTTCAAACATAAAGATATAAAATTTAAATTTTTTGTGAAGAATCACCAACAAGTGGGACACAATTGTGAAGTGGAACGAAATCTATTGGATATTTTAAACTTTTTTAGCAATTAAAAAACTTAAAAGTGATGCGTGCAAAATTATTCGGCCCCTTTACTTTCAGTGCAGAAAACTCACTCCAGAAGTTCAGCGAGGATCTCTGAATGATCCAATGTTGTCCTAAATGACTGATGGTGATAAATAGAATCCACCTGTGTGTAATCAAGTCTCTGTATAAATGCACCTGCTCTGTGATAGTCTCAGGGTTCTGTTGAAAGCTCAGAGAGCATCATGAAGACCAAGGAACACACCAGGCAGGTCCGTAATACTGTTGTGGAGAAGTTTAAAGCTGGATTTGGATACAAAAAGATTTCCCAAGCTTTAAACATCCCAAGGAGCACTGTGCAAGCGATCATTTTGAAATGGAAGGAGTATCAGACCACTGCAAATCTACCAAGACCTGGCTGTCCCTCTAAACTTTCAGCTCAGACAAGGAGAAGACTTATCAGAAATGCAGCCAAGAGGCCCATGATCACTCTGGATGAACTGCAGAGAACTACAGCTGATGTGAGAGAGTCTGTCCATAGGACAACAATCAGTCGTACACTGCACAAATCTGGCCTTCATGGAAGAGTGGCAAGAAGAAAGCCATTTCTCAAAGATATCCATAAAAAGTCTTGTCTAAAGTTTGCCACAAGCCACCTGGGAGACACACCAAACATGTGGAAGAAGGTGCTCTGGTCCAATGAAACCAAAATCGAACTTTTTCGCCACAATGCAAAACGATATGTTTGGCGTAAAAGCAACACAGCTCATTACACTCAACACACCATCCCCACTGTCAAAGATGGTGGTGGCAGCATCATGGTTTGGGCCTGCTTTTCTTCAGCAGGGACAGGGAAGATGGTTAAAATTGAGGGGAAGATGGATGCAGCCAAATACAGGACCATTCTGGATGAAAACCTGTTGGAGTCTGCAAAAGACCTGAAACTGGGACGGAGATTTATCTTCCAACAAGACAATAATCCCAAACATACAGCAAAATCTACAAAGGAATGGTTCACAAATAAACGTATCCAGGTGTTAGAATGGCCAAGTCAAAGTCCAGACCTGAATCCAATCGAGAATCTGTGGAAAGAGCTGAAAACTGCTGTTCACAAACGCTCTCCATCCAACCTCACTGAGCTCGAGCTGTTTTGCAAGGAAGAATGGGCAAGAATTTCAGTCTCTCAATGTGCAAAACTGATAGAGACATACCCCAAGCGACTTGCAGCTGTAATCGCAGCAAAAGGTGGCTCTACAAAGTATTAACGCAAGGGGGCCGAATAATTTTGCACGCCCCACTTTTCATTTTTTTATTAGTTAAAAAAGTTTCAAAAATCCAAAAGATTTCGTTCCACTTCACAATTGTGTCCCACTTGTTGGTGATTCTTCACAAAAAATAAAAATTTTATATCTTTATGTTTGAAGCCTGAAATGTGGCAAAAGGTTGAAAAGTTCAAGGGGGCCGAATACTTTCGCAAGCCACTGTATATGTATATGTGTATTTTTTGTTTTTTTGTTTTTTGGCACCCATTGGATGAGATTAATGCTTGTCTTTTCTTTCTTTTTTTCTCCTTTTTTTTGTTATGTAAATTTAAAATTTTCAATAAAAAAATGGAATGTTGCAAAAAAGACAGTTTTTTCGGAAGCAGTGATTTTAATAATGCTTAAAGTGAAACAATAAAAGTGAAATATTCCTTTAAATTTCGTACCTGGGGGGTGTCTATAGTATGCCTGTAAAATGGCGCATGTTTCCCATGTTTACAAGAGTCCCTGCACAAAATTAAATTTCTAAAGGAAAAAAAGTCATTTAAAAGTACTCGCGGCTATAATGAATTGTCGTCCCGGCAATACACATAAAAGCCATTGAAAAAAATGGCCCCTCAGGTCTGATATGGATTTTAAGGTGAACCCTGCGCCAAAATTTAAAAAAAAATGGTGTGGGGGTCCCCCCAAAAAATCTATACCAGACCCTTATCCGAGCATGCAACCTGGCAGGCCGCAGGAAAAGAGGGGGGCGAGAGAGCGCCCCCCTGCTGAACCGTACCAGGCCACATGCCCTCAACATGGGGAGGGTGCTTTGGGGTAGCCCCCCAAAGCACCTTGTCCCCATGTTGATGGGGACAAGGGCCTCATCCCCACAACCCTTGCCCAGTGGTTGCGGGGGTCTGCGGGCAGGGGGGCTTATCAGAATCTGGAAGCCCCCTTTAACAAGAGGACCCCCAGAGCCCGGCCTCCCCCACTGTGTGAAATGGTAAAGGGGTACAAATGTACCCCTACTATTTCACAAAAAAAGTGTGAAAATGTTAAAAATGGGGACAAGTCCATTATTAAAAAATAAAAAAATAAAACTGTCCCACGTAGTCTTCTTCTTCTTCTCTTGCTCCCCTGAAGGACCGAAAAAGAAAAAAAACGCAACCGACCCGCCTACATGGGAGGCACCTGCCATAATGATGGTCTTCTCAGGTGACAGCTCTTTTATAACTGAGGGCGGGGCCAAATGGTGATGTCGCCAGGTGACCCCGCCCCCCTCTGATGCTCAGGGACATCCCTATGGCTTCGCTGTAGCGTCAGAGGGGGGCGGGGCCACCCAGTTATGTAACCGGGTGACCCTGCCCCCCTCTAATGCACGGGGACATCCCTATGGCTTTGCTGTAGCATCAGAGGGGGGCGGGGCCACATGGTTACGTAATTCAGGTCCCGCAGAAGGACTATATTAAGGTAAGTTTTATCCTTTAACATCACATTATATGTATTTAATGTTTGCTAATGTATTGTATTTATTTCATCATTCCCTAATTACCATGATTGTAATATGCTGTGAATGTCCTCTTTGTCCTCATGCATACTGTAAGCTTTTAATGCTCCTTTTTTGTCTTTCTGCCTTCACTAACCTCCCCAGCATGCTATCCTGGGCCCATACACACCTCGCCTAGTCACTTAACAATGTATTTTGTCTGCTCCATTGTAGTGCTTACCCTAAGCACCCCCTAAAATATGTCCAAATGTTATTTTTGTCCTTAAATTCATGCAGAGTGCAAGAGGCTTTTTTTGGGGGGCCAAAACTCATTTGGAACCCTCCCTCCCCCCAACCGCTAAGTCAACCGATACTAATACTCTATCTGCTGACTTTGCCAAACCCATGAACACTATACCTACCTCTTTTTTGGTCATATTTATGGATGAATTCACCAAAGCATGTAGTGCAAGGGCCTGCCTGAAAACTGTCAAATGGTACTGTTTAAAGTTTTGTTCTCCTATTATCTTGATAGGTAATTGCAGAATGTAAAAATGTGCTTCAATTTGTACAGTGTGTATTCATATTTTTGGATTATGACACTTCTTACCTGTCCAGTGGGCTGCCAATAGTTTAAGTAAGGAGGGGCTGGCCAAAGTAAACACACATTATTTATGTATTAAAAAGAGTTATTCCCGCGCTATCAGATATGGAAGCGGCTAGGGATGGAAAAGCTGCATGCGCCGATAAAGGTAAACACCTGACCTTTTAAATAGATTTGTATAAATGGGTGGTGCTGCGCTAATCCTAAGTGCAAAGACCAATGTGGCTTATGTAATGTACATAATTTATATCACCAGAAAATAAAAATAAAAATAATGATAAGACCGATATAGTGACTAATAAAAAGTGGTGTATAAAATATTCTGGATTTAAAAAGCATAAATGTGACATGAATTTAAAAAAATAAAAACCACATATTCAAAAGGTAAATGACCGTGAAAATAAAACTGACTAAACATCAGTACAGTATCTGACTTAAAATCTTCAATAAAGTGCAGAGTGGTTTAAAGCTGTATACATTTACAGTTCAAAGTGACATTGTGTACTGTGCAAACAATAAGCGCAATATACAAGCCTCTAAGCAGTGTAAGAGTAGTGAACTACTCTTTACATAACGTGCATAATGTGCAAAAAATAGATCAGAAAATGATACGATAAGTGTCTCAAAAATTGAAAAGGGAAAAGTGAGTGAAAAATGAATAAAAAAATAAAAAAACTTTCACAAGAAAAAAAGTCCTTTGAAAAAACGTGACAAAACAACGTCTTAGCATGCACACGTTGCAGTTAGAGTGCTAGGTGAATCAAATCAGGTGTTTCCCTGATGAAGTCACGTGTGGTGTGATGTCACGCGTAGGGACGAGACAGGCTGCATACACTACTAGAGGCATACGAGCTCGCCGCTCGTCGGATTAAAAACTGCTGTTTTCAATTTTAAATGTGAGTACCTATATTTCTGAATAAAAGTAGCACTATTTACCAAACGGGATTACACTATTGGTCTTCTTCCTGCCTTATCATCCTTACATCCCCCCCGCATTACATCTGAGGGGACTCCATCCTAGGATCTAGGCTGGTGAGGGACGCGCTGGTGACCATAGCCGGATGCTACAAAGGCTTTCCTGGTTATATGCTTTTGCCCTATTACCTTAAGGTAAGGGGCCATTACCCAATTGAGTGTTCACACACGAAGAAGCACCTGATTTGATTCACCTAGCACTCTAACTGCAACGTGTGCATGCTAGGACGTTGTTGTCACGTTTTTTCAAAGGACTTTTTTTCTTGTGAAAGTTTTTTTATTTTTTTATTCATTTTTCACTCACTTTTCCCTTTTCAATTTTTGAGACACTTATCGTATCATTTTCTGATCTATTTTTTGCACATTATGCACGTTATGTAAAGAGTAGTTCACTACTCTTACACTGCTTACAGGCTTGTATATTGCACTTATTGTTTGCACAGTACACAATGTCACTTTGAACTGTAAACGTATACAGCTTTAAACCACTCTGCACTCTATTGAAGATTTTAAGTCAGATACTGATGTTTAGTCAGTTTTATTTTCACGGTCATTTACCTTTTGAATATGTGGTTTTTATTTTTTTAAATTCATGTCACATTTATGCTATTTAAATCCAGAATATTTTATACACCACTTTTTATTAGTCACTATATCGGTCTTATCATTATTTTTATTTTTATTTTTATTTTCTGGTGATATAAATTATGTACATTACATAACCACTTCAGCCCCGGAGGATTTTACCCCCTTCCTGACCAGAGCACTTTTTACAATTTGGCACTGCGTCGCTTTAACTGCTAATTGCGCGGTCATGCAATGCTGTACCCAAACGAAATTTGCGTCCTTTTCTTCCCACAAATAGAGCTTTCTTTTGATGGTATTTGGTCACCTCTGCCGTTTTTATTTTTTGCGCTATAAATGGAAAAAGCCCGAAAATTTTGAAAAAAAATGATATTTTCTACTTTTTGTTATAAAAAAATTCAAATAAACTAAATTTTAGTCATATATTTAGGCCAAAATGTATTCGGCCACATGTCTTTGGTAAAAAAAATGTCAATAAGCGTATATTTATTGGTTTGCGCAAAAGTTATAGCGTCTACAAACTAGGGTACATTTTCTGGAATTTACACAGCTTTTAATTTATGACTGCCTATGTCATTTCTTGAGGTGCTAAAATGGCAGGGCAGTACAAACGCCCCCCCTCAAATGACCCCATTTTGGAAAGTAGACACCCCAAGGAAATTGCTGAGAGGCATGTTGAACCCATTGAATATTTATTTTTTTTGTCCCAAGTGATTAAATAATGACAAAAAAAAAAAAATGATATATTGCTCACACAGGCCATGGGCATATGTGGAATTGCACCCCAAAATACATTCAGCTGCTTCTCCTGAGTACGGGGATACCACATGTGTGGGACTTTTTGGGAGCCTAGTCGCGTATGGGGCCCCGAAAACCAAGCACCGCCTTCAGGATTTCTAAGGGCATAAATTTTTGATTTCACTCCTCACTACCTATCACAGTTTTGAAGGCCATAAAATGCCAAGATGGCACAAACCCCCCCCCAAATGACCCCATTTTGGAAAGTAGACACCCCAAGCTATTTGCTGAGAGGCATGGTGAGTATTTTGCAGCTCTCATTTGTTTTTGAAAATGAAGAAAGACCAGAAATTTTTTTTTTCTTTTTTCAATTTTCAAAACTTTGTGACAAAAAGTGAGGTCTGCAAAATATTCACTATACCTCTCAGAAAATAGCTTGGGGTGTCTACTTTCCAAAATGGGGTCATTTGGGGGGGGGGGGGGGGTTTGTGCCACCTGGGCATTCCATGGCCTCCGAAACTGTGATAGGCAGTAAAGAGTGAAATCAAAAATTTACGCCCTTAGAAAGCCTGAAGGCGGTGCTTGGTTTTCGGGGTCCCGTGCGCGGCTAGGCTCTCAAAAAGTCTCACACATGTGGTATCCCCGTACTCAGGAGAAGTAGCAGAATGTATTTTGGGGTGTAATTTCACATATCCCCATGGCATGTTTGAGCAATATATCATTTAGTGACAACTTTGTGCAAAAAAAAAAAAAATTGTCTCTTTCCCGCAACTTGTGTCACAATATAAAATATTCCATGGACTCGACATGCCTCTCAGCAAATAGCTTGGGGTGTCTACTTTCCAAAATGGGGTCATTTGGGGGGGTTTTGAACTATCCTGGCATTTTATGCACAACATTTAGAAGCTTATGTCACACATCACCCACTCTTCTAACCACTTGAAGACAAAGCCCTTTCTGACACTTATTGTTTACATGAAAAAGTTATTTTTTTTTGCAAGAAAATTACTTTGAACCACCAAACATTATATATTTTTTTAAAGCAAATGCCCTACAGATTAAAATGGTGGGTGTTTCATTTTTTTTTTCACACGGTATTTGCGCAGCGATTTTTCAAACGCATTTTTTGTGGAAAAAACACACTTTTTTAAATTTTAATGCACTAAAACACACTATATTGCCCACATGTTTGATGGAATAAAAAAGATGATCTTAAGCCGAGTACATGGATACCAAACATGACATGCTTTAAAATTGCGCACAAACGTGCAGTGGCAACAAAATTAATACATTTTTAAAAGCCTTTAAAAGCCTTTACAGGTTACCACTTTAGATTTACAGAGGAGGTCTACTGCTAAAAATACTGCCCTCGATCTGACCTTCGCGGTGATACCTCACATGCATGGTGCAATTGCTGTTTACATTTGACGCCAGACCGACGCTTGCGTTCGACTTAGCGCGAGAGCAGGGGGGACAGGGGTGATTTTTCTTTTTTTTTTTTTTTTTCTTTATTATTTTTTTGCTTTTTTATCTTATTTTTAAACTGTTCCTTTCATTTTTTTTTTAAAATCATTTTTATTGTTATCTCAGGGAATGTAAATATCCCCTATGATAGCAATAGGTAGTGACAGGTACTCTTTTTTGAAAAAATTGGGGTCTATTAGACCCTAGATCTCTCCTCTGCCCTCAAAGCATCTGACCACACCAAGATCGGTGTGATAAAATGCTTCCCCAATTTCCCAATGGCGCTGTTTACATCCGGCGAAATCTAAGTCATAAAATGCTCGTAGCTTCCGGTTTCTTAGGCCATAGAGATGTTTGGAGCCACTCTGGTCTCTGATCAGCTCTATGGTCAGCTGGCTGAATCACCGGCTGCTTTCTCAGGTTCCCTGTAGAGACAGGAGAGCCAGAGAAAAACACGGAAGACGGTGGGGGGGGGCATTCCCTCCCACTGCTTGTAAAAGCAGTCTAGAGGCTAATTAGCCGCTAGGATTGCTTTTACATGAAAGCCGACTGCTGGCTGAAAAGAATGATACCAAGATGATACCTAAACCTGCAGGCATCATTCTGGTATAACCACTCAAAGTCGTGAATGGCGTACCTGAAGACAAAAAATGGTTAACAATAAAGCACAGTAAACAGTAAAGTATAAAAAATTTCATACCTGAAAAGCAAACATGATAAAACATAATAACAATAAAACATTGCAGAATAGAACACAGTAAAAAAGAGCAGAACAATAGAGAGCATAGAGAGAGAGAGAATAAAACGACAACTATTTTTTTTTTTCGTGTTATTTTTGCAAACTTGTAACTTTTATAACGGTAACCGGTTCCAGGTTGGGTCTCTCAAAATGCGATGGCATCTTGGGAGACCCTGTGAAAGTGTGCCTAGTCTGTGCAATGCTGTACCCTACGCTAATACTCAACTAGTGAATGGTAGCGTTCAAAACATTCACCAATGCAAAGACCAGGATTGTCAGGACAGGAGGGACAATAATAGCGGGTGTCACGCCTATATCCGCGCTTGCTGCAGACACAACATCTTTTTTGGGGGGGTTCGCTGGGTAGGGGTACTCGGGAGGACATAAAAATGCCTCTCATGCAGCCGACTGCATTTGGTTGGGGATGTGAATGGGGGAAGTACGGGCGCTGCAGAAGCGGTCGGTTCCCAATTAGGATTGGCGAATGCAGCAGGAAGGGCATTATGGGCACGATGGGCCTGTGTTTGTCTTTTTGGTGGCAGCGGGACACTACTTGTGCTTGCCACCTCACCAGCTTGAACTGCACTTATGGGACTCGCCACGTCACCAAGTGTTACTGCAGTGCTGGTTTGACTACGACCGGGGTGTACTAGGCCGCTGGCGCTTGCCAGTTCACCAAAACGCTACCAAAAAAACTGTTAGCGATCGCAGGGATCAGGCCTGACTCTGCGAACGCTGCAGTTATGCGTTTAGTCTTTTGTAAGTGACAGTGATGGATCGATACTGCACTTGGGTGGGCTGGGCTGGGCTGGGCTGGGCCGGGCGGAGGGGCAAAACGCAGGTGCTAGCAGGTATCTGGGCTGATCCCGCTAACACTGCGTTTTTGGGAACCCTAAACTGCTGGGGACGCCAGTATAGATCTGATCGGATCAGATATTGATCCGTTCAGATACTATACCACTAAGGGAGGTGTATGCTGCGTGCGTGGGTGTTAGCGGTACTGGCCCTAACCTGACGCTGCCTGGGGCTGGTGCTTGCCAGTTCACCAAAACGCTACCAAAAAAACTGTTAGCGATCGCAGGGATCAGGCCTGACTCTGCAGTTATGCGTTTAGTGTTTTGTAAGTGTCAGTGATCGATCGATACTGCACTTGGGTGGGCTGGGCTGGGCCGGGCCGGGCGGAGGGGCAAAACGCAGGTGCTAGCAGGTATCTGGGCTGATCCCGCTAACACCGCGTTTTTGGGAACCCTAAACTGCTGGGGACGCTAGTATAGATCTGATCGGATCAGATATTGATCCGTTCAGATACTATACCACTAAGGGAGGCGTATGCTGCGTGCGTGGGTGTTAGCGGTACTGGCGCTAATCTGACTCTGCCTGGGGCGACGCATATCACCGCCGGGCGATCAGGGGGCTAAACCTTTATTCGGTAATAAACGGCGGGTGCCCTAACACTATAAAAAATAAACAAACTAACCAGCGTCACCCGTAACACTTATACGGTAATCAGTGGTGAAAGGGTTAACTAGGGGGCAATCAAGGGGTTAAAAGATTTATTAGGTAGTATATGGGGGTCCCTGTCGCTATAAAACGCTGATGGCGAACCTATATATTTACGTCCCTAACTAGCGTCACCAGCGACACTAATACAGCGATCAGAAAAATGATCGCTTAGTGACACTGGTGACGGGGGGTGATCAAGGGGTTAAAACTTTATTAGGGGGGGTTAGGGGGGTACCCTAGACCTACAGGGGGGCAATACTCACTGTCCTAACACTTCTAACTGTCACAAACTGACACTATGCAGTAATCAGGAAAAAAAAAATAAAAAAATACCTGCTTAGGGTCAGTTTGTGACAGGGGGGGTGATTGGGGGGATTGGGGGGGGATCGGGGGGCGATCGGGGGGGGATCGGGGTGTTTAGTGTGCCTGGCATGTTCTACTGTGTTGTGTAGTGTTGGTGCAGTCACTCACATGTCTTCTCTCCTCGGCCCGGGACGGAACTCCCGAGCCGAGGAGAGATGACATCACATCCTTTCTCATCACAATGTTGATGACATCACAATGTTTCTCATTGGCTGGGAGCGATCGCGAGGGGGGGGGCCACGATCGGATGGCCTCCCCCTCATCTTTGATCGCTGCCAGACCAAAGCCGACCGCCGCTGGCACCGGGAGGGGTCCGATCGGACCCCCGCCCGCCGGAAGGCATCACGTATCAGGTACGTGATTTTGCCTGCCCGTGCCATTCTGCTCACGTATATAGGCGTGAGGCAGTCGGCAAGTGGATAAGCCACATTGGTCTTTGCATTTAGGATTAGCGCAGCACCACCCATTTATACAAAAAAACACATTATTTATGAATTCAGCTCTCAATGAAGTGGAGAGGCTTACCTGTCCAAAACACCCCCCCTAAAATTTTTACAATGGGCCATCAGAGGGTGTGATGAATCTAATAAGTTGACCTTTTACTTTTGACTTTAAATACTAATTTCCATAAATGTTATACTTATGTTGGCCAAGAATGTTTGTGTCTAATCTGCTTGCAATGTTATGTACAAAAAAGTAAAAAAAATTTTTGTTTGACTCCACAGTCCTTCAAACCCACAGAATGGCAGACTATGGCTTCCCAGGTTGCCCAGCAGTGGGACTTTCCCAACTGCGTTGGGGCAATAGATTGGAAACATGTCCACATCGTCCCACCCCCCCAACTCGGGGTTATACTATTATAATTATAAGGGGTATAGTAGTATAGTGATGTTGGTGGTGGTGTCGGCGACATATGAATTCCTACATATGAATGTGGATGTTGGGAAGAATGGCTGGATGTCGGATGGTGGAGTCATCGCCCAGACGGAGTTCTACAAACGGCTACAGAATGGTAGCTTGGGCTTGCCACCTCCAGAAGACACCGTGGCGGGACTCCCATTTCTCTTTGTTGCAGATAAAACATTTTTGCGGGGGGGACCATCTTATGCGGCCATTCCCTATGAGGACCCTCACCCCGGACCAGAGGGTTTTTAATTACCAGCTGGCCAGAGCCAGAAGAGTGGTTAAAAATGCCTTTGGCATAATGGCCAGCCGGTTCCACCTATTCCTAACTACAATCAATATGGCAGAATAAAAACTAAATCACATTGTTCTTTCCTGCTGCATTTTACACAACTTTTTACGCAAAACTATGTGGCCTCAGTTGCGACTGAGGCCGGCTCTAACTCTGACAGCACTGTAAGCTGGCGTCCTGGCTTGCCCCCCAAAGCGCCTGCGAAGTACGGCAAAGCTATCAGGAGTATTTTGCGGGTAGAGGGGCCATTGATATGCCAGATAATGTATAACATATTTTAAATAAATTTGTTGTTAAAAACTGAACTCATATTTCATTTGATTTACTGCTTGTGTTTCTTTTAGCTGTCTCCTAGGTTCTCCAATGGCCTTTTTTTGCTGGCCATTTTCTTCAATAGTGCAAACGTAACTTATTTGATACATGAGGTGACAATCTCTTCTTCAGCTAACTATTAAGTTGTGGGTCTGCTACACACACACATTGCTTTTGTTGGTAATGTATGTAATGCAATAATGATAAAAATAATCATCCTTTTCAACTCCATAAATTAATTGCTTGCAGTCCCTAAAATGGCCTGATTGGGGCAAATTTTAGAGCACTGTGGGGGTTATTTACTAAAGGCAAATCCACTTTGCACTAAAAGTGCACTGCAAGTGCACTGAAACTGCACTGAAAGTGCACTTGAAGTGCAAAGTGGATTTGCCTTTAGTAAATAACCCCCATTGGCACTGTACACTATACCAACTTACTCCAAAAACTGGTATTGAGCATTGAAGGAAGCCACACATAAAACATTTTACTCCAAGCACATTCACATGTGTGTTATAAAAGTTTTTTTTTTTTTTAAAACAAAATCTTTGGTGTATAACATGTATGTGTAACAGTATATAGCCTTTTTATAGCTAAACAGGCATGTTTAAAACCATAACATCCACAACTCAGGATCTTACAAAGTTCAACTTTGAAAAAGTGAAGGCCATATGAGACATTAGTATGTCAAAACTGTGTTGATTTTGCCTTCATGAGATGGGGTGATCACACTCCTAAAAAAGCCAAATTTTGAAGATGTACACAAATTGGGACTCAAAAATGTGGATTTCCATCCTGATCCCATGCCTAAAATGTGTGCCTTTTCCCAACATCTATTTTGATAGATGTAGGGAAAATACACACAGTGTGTCAACATGTGCTATCTGCCATCATGGGATATCAATGTACGCGTTTTGTGGGTGCAACCCCTTCCTCACAACTAAAGTAAATGAGAGGAAGGGGTTGCACTCACAAAACGCGTACATTGATATCCCATGATGGCTGATAGCACATGTTGACACACTGTGTGCATCTTCAAAATGTAGCTTTCAAATTACTTTAAAATGTATATAAAAAACTAAAAAACAACGACAACATTGAATTTTTTTTTGGTTAGATTTTGGCTAAAACATCAATGATGTTGGTGAGTCTTTTTTCAACATCATTGATGTTTTCCTTGACCTTCTCTAATTCACAATTGCACACCATTATTTCGCTGATCAGGATCTGTGCACTTGCACTGTTGAAGTGAGTTTCTTCTTCCACAACAACCACATTACCTAAAAAAAAATACACACCATGAATTATAAATATGCAGGCATACTTCTATTACCTGAAGCTGTGGTCTCAGACACTGACCTGTTGTGACTATTTTGCCCACTTCCTGAACCTCGGAAACCACATCTTCAGAGTGTGTGGGGATTTCCCCTTCTTCAGGAATGTGGAGTTTGTGGTGTCCTCAGATGTCCCGATTCTTTTCTCCCCTATGTGAATACAAAAAGGTATACTTAGCACACAAATGTTTGAGGCAAGAAATAGTAATATGAAACATTGCTTGGAAGTGTTGTCCAATTGCCTGTTTTGGTTCTAAACTGAAGACATGATTATTTCCCTTTCCAAAGCTGGAATACTTACCTGTTTTGTTAAAGTTTCACACATGGAGAGACCTCTAGTATCCACTGGAACACCTGTGTGGGACACCATAAAAGGGTGTTCTGATGTCCCACACTAGTGCTCCTGCGTCCAGATGTGTAAACAGCTGCTGAGTGACCTCTCCTTACACTGAATCAAGTTTGCATCCCATTATAGTTACAAACACATCTAGACAACAATGTACTAAACTTCTTTTCATACAAATAGGCATGAAAAAATGTAGTTAACCTGCATCTGCCAAAAACATTGTATTAGTGGTCGAATGAACAATGTTTAATACGAACGATTACTGTGCCCACAAACCTCAAACTTGCCATTTTAAACTGTACAACAGTAAAGAAAAGCACATGGACCAGCACTAAAGCACTAATAATAATAGGAACACAGGACAAATACTTACTTTTTAGAAGCAGTTTCCTGATCCTTCTGTACTGATCGTGCTCCCTCAATTTCAGGTCTGACCAGCGTTTCCGCAATTGCTCCTTGGATCGTCGTACTCCAAAATTCCTGTGCAGACTTCTCACAACTTTGGTCATGATCTTGGCCTTTCTCACATTTAGGTTTGGGTAAGGTCCATACTTCCCATCATAGACGGCCCTCTTCAAGATGTCCACCATCTCCACCATCTCTACAAAGGACATATTTGAGGCCTTATATCTCGTCCTGGATGTGGAACTGCCTTGCTCCGGGCTTTCCTCCTCATTGCTGCTCTCTGCATGCACCTGCTGTGTCTCCGTCATGTGCTCTCCCACTGCGCCGAAAGAGAAGGGGCGGGGAATACACTAGAAAGAAGGTCAGGGGCGGAGTTTCACGCATGCGCAGTGTATATAAGGCATAACGTGCGTCGTACGTTGTGCATCGTACGTACGATCTGTGAGCAGAGGACGGAGCATCATAAGCGCCGATCATGCAAACAAAGGTACAATTTTAACTATGGTTAGTGGCCTATGCTGCTTGGAGATTGAGGCATATATTGGAACAAGATTAGGAGAGTTTAGCCTGACATTAGGGTTTGTCTTGTGTTGTGTCTTGCAGAGAAAATGGATAAATTTACAGACCCTGACTTCCTGCCAAACTTCATAGACAGGTACAGTGTAAGAGAACTATCGTTGCACTCCGGGCGCACTCACACACACATGAGAAACTTTGCACAGACGTGCCAATGCGCATGCGTGAAGGAGTGTGCGCGTCCGTAGGAATGCATCCACGCGTCCCTTTGGCGCCAGACGGCCTATTTAAGGGGTGCACTGACTTGTAACAGTTGACGACTGATCTTCAGCTGTTCTTGTACCCGTATCCTGTTGAATCTGCTATTACCTGCCTGACATCCGTTGCTGAACCTTGGCTTTCCTTGACCTTGCTTCTGGACTCTCCTATGCTTCTGATTATCGCTTCCTAATCCCGGCTTCCTATTTGACCCTTTTCCTGCCTGATGACTTGGTACCTTTCTGCCCGCCTGCTACCGAACCCGGCTATCCTTGTGACTTCGCCTCTGTCTCCTGTTTGGCTTCCGAGGCTACTTCTGCAGGCACTCGTGTTCCTCCTGTCCCTTGGGTCCTTCTGTCTCCACCCTCAGTGGGACCTGGGTTGGAGATACAAGAGAGGCTGCAGTCACTTCAGACTCCAACCAGGTACATGACATACAGGGAGCTGCCATGTCTCTAGCTCTGAAAGGGAGGCCTCGCCTTTTGTGGACATTTGCCGTTCTATCTCTGCACTTGCCCAGACTGTTAAGAATCTCCAAGAGGACCTTGGCTAGATGGAAGGTCGACTACTGAATTTGCTTGATGTCTCACCTGCCTCGACCCCCCCCCGCTCTTGTGAATTCTTTTGTGCAACCAGACTTTTGCCTGCTCAGTGAAACTATTCATCCTCCTGAACCTAGATTGCTTTTGCCAGAGCGTTTTTCAGGGGATCACAAACAGTTCCGTACCTTCAAAAATGCCTGTGAACTTTATTTTTCCTTGTTACCTCGAACTTAAGTGGGATTCATCATCACACTTCTACTAAATGAACCACTTTCCTGGGCTCATCGTCTCAGAGAACAACATGATCCGGCTCTGACAACCTCCAACTCCTTCTTCTTATGCCGCGTACACACGGTCGTACTTTTCGTCTACAAAAGTCAGACAGCCTGTCCGACAGACTTCCGGCAGACTTTCGGTGGACTTGCGGCGGACTTGCGGCCTACTTTCTAACGAACGGACTTGCCTACACACGACCACACAAAAGTCGGTCGGATTCGTACGTGATGACGTACACCGGACTAAAATAAGGAAGTTCATAGCCAGTAGCCAATAGGTGCCCTAGCGTGGCTTTTTGTCCGTCGGACTAGCACACAGACGAGCGGATTTCGGGGTCCGTCGTAGTTACGAAGTAAAGTTTTGAAGCATGTTTCAAATCTAAAGTACGTCGGATTTGAGGCTAAAAAAGTCAGTTGAAAGTCCGGAGAAGCCCACACACGATCGGATTACCAGCCAGCTTTAGTCCGTCAGCGTCCGTTGGACTTTTGTAGACGAAAAGTACGACCGTGTGTACGCGGCATTAGCCATGTCCCAGCTTTATGCTGATCCTTTCCTCCAGCAGACTGCAGAGTCCACACTTGGCAATCTCCAACAAGGCTTAAGAACTGTTGAGGACTATGTAACTGACTTCTGTGTCTGGAATAAAGAATAGAGTGGAATAAAGCTGCTCTCCACCACTAATTTCGTCTTGGACTCTCTGACACATTAAAAGATGAATTTGCTTCTGTGGGGATACCCACATCTCTGGAAGACCTGATCCATCTTGTCATTCAAATCAACCGACGATTACAAGAAAGGCAATCTGAGAGGACTAATACCAAGCCACCTGCACCCCCAAGAACTATTGCTTCTGTTTCTGCAGTCATGACCAGAATATCAAGGGAGCCTCCCAAGAGTAAGGAGCACCATGAATCTCTCCGTAGAAGCTTTCCTAGGCCACCCCTGTCCTCTTCTGAACACCTCCGGTGACAATATGACAGACTTTGCCTTTACTGCGGAGCGGCAGGCCATTTCATTCGGACTTGTCCCGTAAGACCTTTCAAGCACGCTTCTACACTTACTCACATGATGCATCTTCCTGGAAGGGATCTGCTACATCTTCCTCTTCCGCTCCAGCTCCAGGTACCAGGAAGGACTGTTCTTGTAACCGCAATTATAGACTCTGGAGCCTGTAGTTGTTTTGTGGACTCAGCTTTTGCTTCTCTGCACCAACTTCCTTTATGCGCCAAGAGGCAGTGATTTACTGTGCATCTAGTGGACGGCTCTGGTCTCAAGTCTGGGCCAGTTACACGAGAGACTGTACCCATTCTCTGCCGGATTTCCTCGGGACATCAGGATTTTCTTTGTTTAGATGTCATAACTTCCCCCATGTTCCCTATTATCCTGGAATTACCTTGGCTAAGGGCCCATAACCCTCATATTGACTGGCTAACCGGAGATATCTTCTTCTCTTCCAATTATTGTCAGGAACATTGCTACCCGGAAAAGATTGTTAACTCTGCTCCTCTCAGCATCCACTCTGATTTAGAAACTATGAAGTTAGTACCCATTGCTTACCACGGGTTCCTGGATGTGTTTAACAAAAAGAAAGCAGATACTCTGCCTCCCCCCGGACTTAGGATTGTCCCATTGTCGCATAGACTATGGTGATCTTAATAAAATTACTGTCAAAAACCGGTACCCACTTCCATTGATCCCTGAGTTGTTCCAGAGGTTGCGGGGAGTAGGAGTATTTTCTAAACTAAATCTAAGAGATGCTTACAATCTGGTTCAGATCAGGGAAGGAGATCAATGGAAGACAGCTTTTAAAACACGCTTTGGGCATTTTGAATATTTAGTCATGCCCTTCGGATCTCTGCAATGCCCCAGCCACCTTTCAGCACCTGGTAAATGATGTTTTTTGGGACTTCTTTGATCTGCTTATCATTGTCTATCTCGATGATATTCTTATCTTCTCTGACACGATTGAAATACACCGCACCCATGTGATGAAAGTTTTGAGTCGACTTCGGGAACATCACCTTTATGCCAAGGCTGAAAAGTGCGATTTCGAAAAACAGACAATAAAGTTTCTGGGACTTGTCATCTCCACTGATGGTATCTCCAAGGATCCCCAGAAGGTTGCCGCTGTCTTGGAATGGCCCGCTCCTACAGACAGAAAGGCGGTACAAAGGTTTGTGGGATTTGCTAATTTTTATAGAAAATGTATTAAGAACTTTTCTGGCATTATCTCTCCCATTATACTTTTAACTAAACAGCATGTTCCACTGTGGAGTCTGGAAGCACAAGCATCTTTTGATCAATTAAAAGCCTTGTTCACCTCGGCCCCCATCCTGAAGCATCCTGACCCATCCTTGGCCTATGTTCTGGAGGTGGACGCCTCTGAAGACGCAGTAGGGGCCATATTATCACAATGACAGGGCCCTAAATCATTACTCCATCCTGTGGCTTTCTTCTCCAAGAGATTGAATCCATCTGAGAGGAACTACGATGTAGGGGACCGGGAACTGTTAGCCATTAAAGCTGCTCTTGAGGAATGGCGTTACCTGTTGGAAGGCACTCTTCACCCTATACTTATCTTTACCGACCACAAGAACTTAGAGTACTTGAGAACAGCCAAAAGACTTAGACCTCGGCAGGCAAGATGGGCATTGTTCTTTTCCCGCTTCACATTTCATATTACCTTTCACCCTGGTTCAAAGAATGGTAAACCAGACACGCTGTCGCGCATGTACCATCATCCTGTCTGATCCACGGAACCAAACACTATCTTGCCGGCCAAGAATTTTCTCCTTCTCCAGTCAGACCTGATGACCCAAATGAGAGCTGATATGTTGGATCACCCTCCTTCTCAGAACTTATCTCTTCAGCTAAAGGAAGGGCTCTATTACCATAATGAACAGATCTTTGTCCCGAAGCAGTTTAGGGTTTCCGTCCTCAAACATTTGCATGATCATCCCTTGGCAAGCCATTTTGGGATCCACAAGAGCACAGACCTAATTTCCCGTTCTTTTTGGTGGCCAGACTTGATACGGGACTGTAATAAATATGTCAAATCCTGTGTAATTTGTCAACGCAACGAGACTGATCGAGTAAAAACTTGGGGTCTACTGGAGTGCCTTCCTGTGCCCAAAAAACCATGGAGCATGATAACCATGGATTTCATTGTAGAACTTCCTCCCTATGAACACTTTACCACCATATTTGTTGTGGTCGATCGTCTGACCAAGATGGCACACTTTGTACCCTTACAAGGAACCCCTTCTGCTGCTGAGACTGCCTCCACGTTCATCCAAGAAATTGTGAGACTACATTGTATCTCCGACAATATGGTCTCCGATTGAGGGGTGCAGTTCACTTCCAGATTTTGGAGGGCCCTCTGTGAAGCTTTGAACATCGAACTCTGTCTGTCCTCTGCTTACCATCCTCAGACAAATGGACAGACGGAGAAAACCAACCAGACCTTGGAACAATACTTGCATTGTTTCTCCTCTTTCCCACAGGATGATTGGTCACCTCTGCTTCCGCTAGCGGAATTCGCATACAACAACTCCATCCATTCTGCTACTAAACAGACGTCCTTTTTTGCCAACTACAGATACTACCCTTCCTTTTTGCCTGAAATACCCTCGGAATCTTCTGTACCTGCCGTTCAAGACAGATTGAGTTTTTTTCACTCCAATAACAAATTGCTTCAAGACACCATCTCCAAAGCCCAGGCAAATAACAACAAAAATTTGACAGGAAGAGGAGGGGTAATTTGAGTCTGGAACCAGGAGACAAGGTCTGGTTATCCACTGCAAACTTGAAACTTAAGTGTCCCTCCAAGAAACTGGGCCTGAAGTATCTGGGCCCCTTTCCTGTAAAGAGAAAGATCAACTCTGTGGCCTACGAAATAACTTTACCAAGGAATCTAAAGATTCACCCTGTTTTCCATATCTCTTTAGTAAAAAAAACAGTGCCCAATTTCTTTCCTAAGCGGGACCTGGGAAATCCTCCTCCATTGCTCATTGAGGGCAGTGAAGAATTTGAAGTGGAAGCTGTTCTAGATCGTAGAACCAGCAAAGGCCAAACTCAGTTCCCGATCACGTGGAAGGGCTATGGCCCTGAAGACAATTCATGGGAACCAGCTTCTAATGTTCATGTCCCACAAAAGGTACGAGCCTTTTTTTTTTTTTAAAGATATTTTATTGAGTTTTCACAGAATTACATCAGAGGTTACAGAGGCATATGTCATAAAGAAACAAGAGATGAATTTAACAGGTAAATCCTAAGGGACAAAGTAGTACCTTATGGAACACAGTGTCAACAATTGTAGCTACACTTTTCGCTGGTTAGTATCTAAAGAAAGAGAAGATCAGTTCGTACGTCTTGAGTGCGAATTTCAGAGCAAACCCTGTGGCATACAATGACATTTCTGCTTTAACATATGAAGTGAGTCACTGGTTCCTATAACAGTAGGGTTCTTTCTGTATATATGTGTGGTTGGAGTTTTTCATTTATGATTTTTAATAGTTAAGTATTAATTTTTTACCGACCATACCAGCTCTTCTCCCTCCCCCGGGCACCCCTATAGGGAACTATCTGTGCCCAGTAGGGGGAGTGTAAGAGTAGCTAGTTCTGGAACATGTCGGTTCTAACCGAGTAAGCTATTAATATTTCTGAAGAGACTCCTAGTATCATGGAGCTTCTGCAGATATACCTTTCGGGTTGTGGGGAGTGCAGGGCAGGGGAAAGGAGGGAAGGAGAGGGGGAAGTGAGGCAGAGGTTTTGTCGGCCTGCTATATGTTTATTGAGGTATATATGCAGGTGTTTATGTGTTCGTGTTTCCCTCGGGACCAGTGGGATGGCAACCAGCTAAGATGTTCGCGGCTTGGGATGATTTGAAATTAAACCAACACGCCCAGGTGTTCTTATATTTGGATGGTGTGTCGGATGATTGATGGATAAGGTTTTCCATTTCAGCCAGTCCATCTACCCTCCAGATCCAGTCTTGGACAGTGGGGGGAGACGTGCTTCTCCAATGTACTGGAATACATAAATTTGCCGCATTAATGAGGTGTAGAACCAGGGATTTCTGATATGTATGTTGTGGGAGTGAGGTGTGATGAATTAAGTATTGGGCAGGAGTGAAGTCAGGGGAGTATGTCGTTATCTGAGTGATCAGGCGGTGTATTTCAGCCCAGTAATTTTGGATGAGTGGGCATTCCCACCATATATGCAGTAGTGTACCTTTGGCTGCGTTGCAACGCCAACAAAGTGGAGAAATAGTAGGACGGAATTTATGAATTTTGTCAGGGGTCCTGTACCATTTCGCAAAGATTTTATATCTGTTTTCCTGGGTAGAGGTGTTGAGGGAACCCTTATGCATATGATTGTGGACATGTTTCCACTCCTCGGCGGTGAGATCTATATTTAGTTCTTGTTCCCATTGTCTGACTAAGTTGTCATTTTTAATTTCGTGAGTGGAAAATAGGAGTGTGTATATGGATGAAATGAGATGTCTTTGGGGTTCTTGTGCGGTACATAAGAGTTCAAAAGGTGTGAGTTCCCTGTGTATGTCTGCGGCGGGTTCGAGGCTATGAATGAAGTGACGTATCTGCAGGTATTTGTAGAAAGATATGTGGTAGTCCGGGAATTTGGCGGTCAGGACCTGGAACGTCATGAGGGTTCTTTGATGGAACATTTGTTGTATTTTGAGTCAGGGTCTATGTGGGTCTGACGTAGTGTAGTGGAGATGAACTCCGGGTTCAAAGTCTGGATTATTTTCCAGGGGTGTCATGGGACCAGGAGTGGGTTTCAATCGGAGCAGTGTGCAAGCCGCCGTAAGTGTTTCTTAGCGTGGAGTTTATAAGTGGGTGTAATGAGGCTTCCTTTGGTATTTTCTTTTGATTAATCCATGGTAAGAGTCATAATGGTATCGGGGAGAATGCGTTTTCAATATGTACCCAGTCTTTGTTTGTGTTGTTAACATGCCAGTCGACAATTCTGGAGAGGTGGCAGACCCAGTAATATTTTTGTATGTCTGGTATTTGTAGACCCCCCTGAGATTAGGGATTCGTCAATCTATTCCAGTTTAGTCTAGGTTGTTTGGAAGACCATGTAAAATTCCTACATATCTTTTTGAGTGTGGAAAAAAAGGATATAGGAATGTGTACGGGGATGGTTTGGAATAAGTAAAGCAGTCTGGGTAGCACGTTCATTTTCAAGATAGCTGCCCTACCAAACCAAGAAAACGGCCCCGTAATCCACTTTTGTAGGTCCATTTGGAGGGTATGTAGGATAGGTAAAAAATTCAGTCTATAGATATCTGTCAGTTTGGAGGGTATTTTAACGCCTAGGTACGTGATTTCTTTGGGTTCCCAGCCAAATGGAAAGTTTTGTTTGCATTGTGTGACGATTTTGTTTGGTAAAGAGATGTTAAGGGCTTTTGATTTAGAGAAGTTTATTTGTAGGTTTGTGAGGGATTTGAAGGTCTCAAAGTCTTTTAGGAGATTGGGGATGGTCGTAATTGGGTCTGTGAGGAATAGTAGGATATCGTCCGCATAGGCCGCTACCTTAAATTGTTTGTGATTAATCTCCACTCCTTTAATGTCTGGATTCTCTCTAAGTTTGCGTAGTAGAGGTTCCATAGTAAGAATAAAAATCAAAGGGGACAGGGGACATCCCTGTCTAGTACCATTGGATACGGAGAAGGCGTCCGACAGGCGACCATTCACTCTCACTTTAGCTGTGGGTGATGAGTAGAGAGCCATAATCATTCGGATTAAATGCATTGGAAGGCCTATAGAAAGCAAGGTTGCCTCCATAAAGTCCCAAGCTACCCTGTCGAACGCCTTCTCCGCATCCAGGGACAGGAAGAAGCCGCTTGTGTTTGTTGTGGTTAGCCAATGGTGGATGTTTAATGCTTTGGTGGTGTTGTCTCGGGCTTCCCTTCCCGGGAACAAAACCAACCTGCTCTGTAGAGACCATTTTAGGGAGTAGTGGTAATAATCGGTTGGCGATAGCTTTGGCATATACTTTAATGTCTACATTTAGTAGAGAAATTGGGCGGTAGTTAGAGACCATGGTCGTGTCTTTACCCGGTTTAGGGATGAGGGTGATGTGCGCTTCTAATACGTCTTTGGAGGCTATACTAGAAGGAGAGAAACTATTAAATGCCTTGACTAGTGGAGGGATTAATATGTCAGAAAAGGATTTGTAATACCCTAATGTGAGTCCGTCCGGACCGGGACTTTTACCTGGTTTCATTTGCTTTAAGGCTAGTATGAGTTCGTCCGACGTCAGTGGGGAGTCCAATGATGTGGATTCCTCCGTTGTGAGGGGGGTAGGGGCATATTGGGAAAGAAACGTGCTAATTGCCTTCTTTCTGTCAACTGTGGCAGTGGTCTTTTGTGGGGAGCGTAGGTTGTATAAATCAGTAAAGTAGTGTACAAATTGTTTAACTATATCATCCGAAGAGGCAAAGGTCTTACCAGAGGAGTCTTTGATCGAGTGTATAGTATGAGCAGCTTTCTTAGTCTGTAGAACTCTGGCTAGAAGTTTCCCGGACTTATTGCCAAACTCATAGAAGCATTTTCGTTGCAATGTGTATTTGCGCTTAATGTTTTTGTGCAATTCTTCCAAAAGTTCATTCCTGGCTTGTGTCAGTTCTGTGAATGCTTCCGATGCTAAGGATTTTTTGTGTTTTTGTTCCAACTTAGTGATGCGGTTAGTCAGTTCGTCTAGTTTAGCTTTTCTGAGTTTGTGTCGTTGTGCAGCCATAGAGATGAATGTGCCTCTTATGACGCACTTATGTGCAGCCCAGACTACTTCAGGTGAGGTGTCGCCCACTCCATTTTCAGTGAAGTAGTTGGTAAGATGTTGGGAGATCGTGCTGGAAATTTCTGTATCTGTAAGTAGGGAGTTGTCCAATCTCCATATGTGAGGACGTACCATCGCATTGGGCATGTGTAGGGTCAAGGTTACGGGGTTGTGGTCCGATAGAACCATAGGTTCAATAGTAGTTGTCTTAAGTAGAGGAAGGTCGTCTTGGGAAAGGAAGAAATAATCAATGCGTGTATACTTAGAGTGTGATGGAGAGTAAAAGGTGAAATCCTTACCATCGGGATGCAGTGTGCGCCAGGTATCGTGCACCAATAGGTCTTTGAATAGTGTTTTGATGGCGCGAAGGGCTCTGTAAGTGAGAGAGGAGTGACCATTGGATGTATCGAGAGAGGGGTTTAAGGGAACGTTAAAATCACCTCCGATTATTAGTGTGCCAGAGCTGAAAGTCATGAGTAATTGAAGTGTGGTGCGAAAAAAGGTGACTTGTCATTCATTGGGTGCATACAGGTTGGCAATAGTGATTTGTTTCCCATGCAGGGTACCTTTTAGGAATATGAATCTTCCGCGTGGGTCGTTTTGGATAGTAGAGACTTTAAGAGGGCAGTTCTTAGATATGAGGATGCAAACCCCTTTGGACTTAGCCTCATCATTAGTCGCGTGGTACACTGTCGGGAATTGTTTGTCTTGTAATTTGGGGATTGCGTCTGTTCTAAAGTGGGTTTCCTGGATAAGTGCAATATGGGTTTTGGATTTATGCAGCGAGGAAAGTAGGAGAGATCTTTTTTCGGGCGTGTTTAGGCCACGTATATTGATAGATTTGAGATTGAGTGAGGTGAGTGAGTGCGTCTTGTCTATTGGTGCGTGATTGGGGTCCATGTCCTCCGTCAGGGTTGGGAGAACCAGGTTAGAGGGAGTAGGAATGGATTACAGGTGCTCTATTGTTGATGTGGGCAGTCTGTATTGTGGTATATAGAGCAACACGAAGTGACCGATGAGATAACAGGGATTTTACGCTATCCCGTTATCTCAAGTCGAGAAAAAGGATCGGTGGTGTACAGTTCAGGAGCAGCGTGTAGCTCGTGATATACGGGCAAGTGCACTGCACCGTTACTGTGTGGGGGTTGGTGTAGGCCAAGCACTAGAGAGCTGGTGGATGTGTGAGATATGCGAGTCTCCTGCCATCTCTCGACCATGGAGTTGTATGAGAGGAGGAGTGCATTTGATTGTTTTTGTTTCTTCTTTTTTTTTTTTTTTTCCGTTTTTATTTTATTTGCGGGGTGTATGTGTTGACATGCCTGTATTAGTGGGGTCATGTGTTAAATGCCTGCACACCTTATGTGGGAGGCTAGGTTGAACGGGTATGAAAACGAATATGCAGGTATGATACATGACTATAACATCAGTAATTGCTCACTTAAATGCGGGCATCAGAAGTGAAAGCCTTAGTGTCAAACTCTGTGCACGTTAGATTCGCACTGCTGAGGTCGCCGTCATACCCATGTAAGGCCCTGGCGGGGACCGCAGGACACGAATGCCAAAGTGTCACGCGGATCGGTCAGTAACCATTAAGGCTGTAGATCCTATGACTCGAGCATTCAAACTTAATATGAGAAACATTACTGAACAGTTAGTAAACTATAATCATATGAGCAGAACAACTGTGATATAAGTGTGCATGCTAAGGCACAAACTGAAAATGTACCTGAGAACTGTTGCAAAATACTGCACAGGATTAATGACAGTAATAAAGTTCACCCCATTGAGCGTTGTTTTCCCCGACCACCAGCATACCTATATTCAGAGTAGCAAATTAAGACGTACTGCAGTGGTGTATGATTATTGTAGAGTACGTGTGGGATGACAGCTTCTAGCCACAGATATATGCGTGTGATAGCAAGTACCTTGAGGGGTACGTGGCCGTACTGATGTCAGATCCGGCTTCTCCGGCAGTTCAAGGCTCCATTGCGGGATGATCATCAGAAAGTCAGCCAAGTGCACCGGCGGTGAGAAGCAGATATGCCTGGAGGAACCATGTCAGGGTAATAGGGTCGTTCTGTAGGCAGCGGATGGATGTCCCTTGTATGACCAGCCCTGGAGTTTTGGATGAAGTGCGGATCATCGCGGCGTGATGGAGTTGTCAGGTAGGTGTTACGTTAGCGATTCGGAACGATAGTTGTGGTGGGTCCATGCAACGACCTCTGGCCATTGATCTTGATCCGTGGATGTGTTCTCGGGCGTCGGGTAAGTAAGCTGGGCAGTGTTGGTGCATGCGGTGGGCGTACCGCTCCTAGTTGATGAGGCGGAAGTTTCTACAGTGATAGACTGTAGGATGTAGGACTTCCGCTTCGTGTACAGGAGAAGGCGTGTAGATTCGGAGTGCGCGAGTGAAGCATCCTGGGGATTGTAGTTTGTCTCTCATGTGCTTAGATTCCGATGGCAGTAGCGGGGTAGCCAGGAATTGATCCATTTTTTATTAATGTCAATAAACGAAGTGCATACAGTTCAAATAGCCCCCTTACAGAGAGCTAGGCACTAGCAGTGGTAGGGGAGACAAGAACGGGGGGAACCACAGTAAGCAACAGAAAAAGTAGAACATGTCGTAACAGAACTATGAGGCTACTGTAATACCCTCCTAGGGTGTCAGCGATCCCGTCTGGCTCTCCTTGAGGTGGGGGATTCGGTTGCACTAAAGTTGCGATGATGGATGCGATGTGCGCCGTGGTGTGCTGAGGCAGAGGGTGATCTTCTCCTCCTGTATCCCGAGCTCACAGCCTCCATAGGTTCTGCAGGAAGGTGGTCTCTGCGTACGGCTGAGCTACGAAAGTCCGCATACCAATTAGGTACCTCCACTATGGGGATGTTTAATGCCTCACAAAAGTAGGGAAGATCCTCAGGCACTTTGAGGAATGCAGTGCGACCTTGCGAGGTAGCGGCCAGACAAAAAGGAAACTTCCATTTGTATGTGATTCCTTTGGCGCGAAGCGTGTCCAATAGGGGTTTTAGATCTCTGCTGTGCTGGAGAGTTATGCCCGAGAGATCCTGAAATATTTGGACAGACTTCCCTTCATGCACTATTTGTGGGATGCTTCTAGCCTGTCTAAGGATATCTTCTTTAATCTTATAATCAGACAGACAGCATATTATATCCCTGGGTGGGTCCGTGTCCCTTCCTTTGGGTCTCAGTGCGCGGTGAATTCTTTCAAAATCGACTGGTGTCTGGAGAGGTCTGTGTAGGATACCATTAAACAGGCTGGTCACAGAGGGTGTCAGATGTTCCCCCTCAATTGACTCAGGGAGCCCCCTGATCCTTAGGTTACGTCTTCTGCCCCAATTATCAAGGTTCTCGATATGTCTCTGCATATCTCTCATCTGAAGTGTATGAGTATCAACATGGCGGGTAGTTTTGCGCAGTTGTAAATCCTGTTGTTCGGCCGTTTGTTCCGTTGCCGTGACTCTGTCAGACAGGGCGCGGATATCAAGGTGCAATTCCGAGATGGCAGCAGCAAGGGTGTCCTTTATATCCGCTGCAATCATCCGCAAATCATTGATGTTTAAATGAGGGAGGTGAGGTTGTTCCTCTGCGGCATTCTCGTTCATCAAGCTGACAGGGAGAGTGAGAGACGGCGCTCCCAGTTGTGAGGATGTTGCGGCCTGTGAGCTCCTGGGGCGGGAGGACACCATGTTTCCCCTGCCCGTTCTGAACATTTATGGGATATTATGTCCAGTGTTATCAGGGTGCTCCCTCGGAGAGCGGGAACGCGAGGTGGAGGTGTTCTGTGAAGCAGTCCCCATATTTTGGCTCGGTTTTAGGTCGTTTGATCCTCCGGTAGGCTGAGTTCAGGTCGTGTGAGAGCAGGAGCTGAAGAACTAAGCAGCCATCTTCATGCCAGGCCAGGCCACGCCCCACGAGCCTTTTTTCTGTGCCATCCAGAGCAGAAGCCCCTGAAGGGCATCTGGAGGCTGCCCGTAAGGAGGGGGCAATGTAAGAGAACTATCGTTGCACTCCGGGCGCACTCGCGCATGGATGCGTGCATGAGAAACTTTGCGGATCACAGACGCGCCAATGCGCATGCACGAAGGAGTGTGCGCATCTGTAGGAGTGCGTCCGCGCATCCCTTTGGCACCAGACGGCCTATTTAAGGGGCGCACTGACTTGTAACAGATGCTGACTGAGCTTCAGCTGTTCTTGTACCCGTTTCCTGTTGAATCTGCTATTACCTGCCTGACATCCGTTGCTGAACCTTGGCTTTCCTTGACTCTTCTTCTGGACTCTCCTATGCTTCTGATTATCGCTTCCTGATCCCGGCTTCCTATTTGACCCTTTTCCTGCCTAATGACTTGGTACCTTGCTGCCTGCCTGCTACCGAACCTGGCTATCCTTGTGACTTTGCCTCTGTCTCCTGTTTGGCTCCACACTGTCTTCCGGGTGCCCGCAACTACGTTCCTGCGACCTGCTGTCACTTTCTGCCTTCCAAAAATCGCATCATCTGTTCCAATCTTCCGAGTCTACTTTTGCAGGCACTTGTGTTCCTCCTGTCCCTTGGGTCCTTCTGTCTCCACCCTCAGCGGGACCCGGGTTGGAGATACAAGAGAGGCTGACCTCGTCACTTCAGACTCTGACCGTGACATTACAGGGAGCTGCCATGTCTCTAGCTTGTTGGAGTATTCTCTGTTTTTGCCTTTCCAAAGAGGAAGGCAGTGCTGGAACAACTGTTGGAATTGGTAAAGCCGGTGACTCCCACAGCAGACATCAACTATTTAAAGCCAAAAAATTGGTGGCCTGAGGAGCACATATAATAGGGAGCGCAAGCAGGTCCAGGATTCCATGAGATCAGGAGCGGCAGCAGATGACGTTTATGTCCCCAGGCTGTGGTACTACGACAGACTGCATTTTTTGTCAGACCAGAGTGAACCCAGGCCATTGCTATCTACACTTCCTTCCACACTCCCTTCCACATCAGATGAGGCTCCTGAAGTCCAACCTGGGACTTCCACCCAGGAAGATGTGGAGAAGCCCAGCTTGAGCCAGGTATAGCATTGTTCAACATATTTCTTGTCAAAAATTGAAGGATGTTAACTAGATGCTATTATTGAACACTAATTTCTGATTTAACAAAGTGGTTTACATATCAATAGACAATATTAGCCAAATATGATTGGGACAAGAATGAAAAATGCTGAGGTCAGAATGATAGTCTTTTATATTTAGTAACATTCAACTTGCAACAGTCATAAGCTCTAAATTGTGTGTGATTGATGACCAAAAAACTAAAACTATGTACAATTTTCATATACAGGAAAGTCTCAGCCAGGAGGAGGCTGTGGAAAGTCTCAGCCAGGAGATGGCCGTGGAAAGCAGCCTGACAGAATCCCAGGTTCCTCCCCTCCTCCTTCCAACAAAAAGGACCAGGAAGGCGAGGAACCTGGAGAAGTCAGCGACTACTTTAATTCGCCAGGCTATTGCGGTCCTCACAACAACCCCTGGTGGCCCCGAGTCCTATGGCTGTCTGACAGCCAGTAAACTGAAACAAATGGAGGAAGGCCAACGCCTCATGTGTGAGGAGATAATACTTCAGGTCCTAAAACAAGGGGATGAGGGGCCAACTCACAACTAAAAGCCACGTGTGTGAGTTGGACCATACTTCACCACCTCCAGCAACACCACCACCACCTCCAACAACACCACCACCACCACAGCCACCCGACCCACTACAGCAGCCTGAAGGAAACGTGGAAGGAAGTGTTGAGAGTGATGGCCTGGGTTTGGTGTGGTCTGGCAAAAGACGCAGGCTGTTGTAAAACCACAGCCTCGGGACATATATGTCATCTGCTGCTGCTCCCAATCTCTCGGAGTCCTGACTTTCGGTTCCGGCGCCGAATGGAGTATCTGCCTCTCCTCACAGCTCCCGCACTAAGGACACAAAACCGGCCTGTAAAGCCAACCAGAAGCCCAAAACCACCCCGGCCACCTCGGGCAACAGCACCTACTTTATGGACCGATTTGTGGAGGTCCTAGGCTCCCGCACCAACACGGCCCAGACGGCACCGCCGGCCCAGCCGCAAATCAAGGCCCCGGCTTCGGCCTACATGGACATCCATACAGGCTCGCAGATGGCGGAGATGGAAGTAAGTGGCAGCACAGCTCCACACACCTCCCTACAGGCATCCCCCGCTCAGCCACATTCCCAGGCCTCCTCTCCCTAAGCCTCCCTCTCTCAGGCTTTCTCCATGCAAGCCCCCACACCACAGCATGGTCCCACAAAACGGTGCGCATAGCGCAGACTGTAGCATCCCTCCTGTCCCCCATGATTTCTGCATCTGTGGAGAAGGCTGTTAATGCGGGGATGAAACAAATAAAGGCTCAGCTAGGAGAACATAACACTAGGCTAAATGAGCTAGAACATCGCCTATCAAGTATGGAAGAAGAGATGTACCAAGCCCAAGCCACAGAACAAGCACAAGACATGACAAACCAATATATAATCCAAAAACTCGACGATCAGACTTCTGCTCCCAACGCATCCCTGAGGCGCTAGGCCTTACAGGCTCTTGCACGGTGGAACGTGCCCACAGGATGGGGTCCTATAACGAAGAACGCAAGAACCCTCGACCCATCATTGCTAAATACCTGAACTTTTCAGACAAGGCTCCTATCCTCCAAAAATTCAGACAAACCCGCTCGCTCCAAATTGATGGCGTGAAGGTTCTGATTTTTGCCGACTACTCCATTGAGGTCTCAAAGAAACGCAAAGCCTACCAGCAGATATGCTCAGAACTCTTTAAACAACAAATAAAGTTCACTTTAGCCTTCCCGGCTATTCTACGCCTCAGGACACCCAGCGGCGACCAGCTATCCTTCCAAGAACCCTCTGAAGCAAAAGCCTATATGCGGTCAATGCTCTCTAACACTCAACAGCACACCCCTTCCAAAGGCTCTCCAATCAACCGCTCCCTGGATCAATGGAGCCCGCGCAAAGACTCACCCAAGCGCTTCAGATCCTCGGTCTCAGACCAACACCGCTTTACCCCTCGCTGAACAGAGACTCAAAATCCACCTTTCTGGTTACCCAATTTTTGGACAGCAGCCCTCACTGTCCCTCCTCAGGTTCTTTTGTCTCTCTCGGTAGGCAATACGTAAAGTATAATGTTATTATTATTTGTGTTTCAGTTTTCAAAGTTATCTCTTCGCAGTTATTTCTCCTACTAGGATTGATTTTCCCTAATGGCCTCACTGTGTACGGCTAAATTCACCCCCCCCCCCCAGAAATCCGGCCCGCAGGACCCTGTATAGACACCTGCTACTCTCTCATGGGCATTCTGGGGACACATTGCAAATGTCCTGATCTGGGAGTTGACCTACACAGTGACTCCATGCGGAAAAAAGTGAAGTTTCCATGTTTAATTGTGATACTCTCTTTTATGTTGTTCCCCCTCTATGACATCCCCCCTCCCCCCTTCTCCCTTTCTTCAGGGCTCATACCAACCCTCCTGCACCCCTAACCCACATCATGACCAGTACTACACTATTATGCTTCCTGACATAGCTGGTATTGTAACACATCACCTACACAGTGATGAACCGAAACTCATCAGCACATATGCCCCTTAAGCCCCCCTCAATATGAAAATAGTCTCCTGGAATGTAAAAGGTCTCAGATCCCCCCAAAAGAGAATGAAAATCCTTAGGCATCTCAAACGGCTCAAAACTGATATAGCATTACTTCAGGAATCACATTTATTAGCCCCAGACTTCCATTGCATGAAGAAGCTTTGGGTAGGCACTGTTTTAGGCTCCGAGGCGGTAGGCCGCAAAGCTGGAGTTCTCCTACTCATAAACAAAAACCTCCCTTGCTCAGTTTTGTCTACGAAAACTAACAGTCAGGGCCGCCTGCTCACGGCACATTTCAAAATAGGTTCCAAAGAACTAGTAATAACAAATGTCTATGCTCCCAACAGCCCAGGCAGACCATTTTACACCGAACTATCCAGCTGGCTACTGGAAAACACCCACCTCCCCCATCTGATTGGAGGGGATTTTAGTGATACTTTCCATAAGACGGACGACAGGTCCTCTCCAAAAGGTCCAAAACCGGGTACCGCCCCCTCCGCCCCCTCTCTCCTTGCAAACACCATGGAGTCTATCCACCTCCAGGATCTATGGCGCCTCTCCCACCCGGCGGACAGGGAATTTACGTTCTACTCCAACCCACACAAAATATTCACAAGGATAGATTATTTTTTTTGGCTCAGACAACCTACTCCCCTTCCTCCAGAATACAGACATCCACGACATAACCATTTCTGACCATGCCCCTATAGAGGTGACACTCGATAATCTAGACTTACCCCCACACCCCAATATCTGGCGATTCCCCTCATACCTACACAACAACACTGACTTCCAGCAATACATATCCGATGCATGGACTGAATACTCCTCAAATAACGCCTCCCACACAAATGATCCCAACCTCTTCTGGGACGCCGGTAAAGCATTCCTAAGGGGCCGTATTATCTCTTATGCTTCTTCCTTTAAAAGCAACACTCTAACTAAATACAAAGAAGCCAGCTCACGCCTACACCAGGCACAACGAGCATTATACAGTAAAGACTCCCCAGCTGTTAGGACTGAATGGCAGGTAGCAAAAAGAGAATTTGACACTTGGGTAAACACCCTCGAACTCACCAAAAGGGCCTATCTAGATGCCACATTCCACAAGTTTGGGAACAAGGCAGGCAAACTCTTATCCAGACTCTGCAAAGGCCCATTCCGCCCGACCCACATCACATCCCTTCAGGACAGTAAAGACACCCTCCACTCCACCCCGCATTTGATCAACAAAGTCATGCAAAAATTTTACTCTACACTATATGCCTCAGACCCCATAGACACACAAAAAGCATGCGCCTTTTTAGAGAAAATAAACATGCCCCAAATCTCCCCATCACAACTAGAAACCCTTAATGCACCTATAACGCTTCCTGAACTCTCGACCACCATCCGCAACCTGACCCTCTCTAAAGCCCCGGGTCCAGACGGAATCACTAGCGAATTCTACAAGACCCTACAATCCCTCCTAGAACCCACTCTTCTTCAAGTATACCAGGGTATATGGTCAGGTGGTGCATACCTACAGTCGGGGAATCAGGCCATTATAAAACTGCTATCTAAGAAGGGCAAAGACCCCCAGGAACCAGGCTCATACAGACCCATCTCACTTCTCAATTTAGATGTGAAAATTCTCTCCAAAATTGTAGCCAATAGGTTAGCAGACATTATGCCCTCTCTAATTCATTTCGCCCAATCCGGTTTCGTAAAAGGTAGAACCGCCACCCTCAACATCCGCAAAGTCATGCTGGCCTTAGAACATGCCCTTCAACACCCAGACACTGATCATGCCATTATCACGTTAGATGCGGAAAAAGCTTTCGATAACGTTAGTTTCGACTGGCTATCCATGACAATGTCAGCAATGGTTTTCACTGGCCCCTTCCACCATCTTATCACCGCCATGTACACGGCCCCGACAGCAAGACTAGTAGTAGCTGGTCTTCTATCAGGAGAACTTCGCCTTCACAAGGGTACACGTCAAGGATGCCCCCTATCCCCGCTCCTCTTCAATATCGCCCTAGAACCTCTTTCCAGGTATCTAACATTAATAGCCCCCCTACATGGTATAGCAATAGGCACACATGACCTGCGTACCTCCCTATTTGCAGACGGCGTTCTCATATTCTCAGCCAACCCCCCATCAGACATGATAACCATAAAAAATGTATTTGATTAATTTCGTTTTTGCTCTGGTCTCCGTATTAACTACAGCAAAAGCAAAGTTCTCCCCATTGGCACTCACTCTACACCACCATGGACCCAACAATCCATTTTCCCTGTCGCAAAATCCCATATCACCTATCTGGGAATAAAAATAGGAAAACTCCCCTCTTCACTGTATCACCTTAATTACCCTCCTCTGTTGCCAACAATAACTCAGGAATTAAATGCCTGGATGGATCTACCCCTCTCGCTCTTGGGAAGATGTCATTTCATAAAAATGGTCAGTTTTGCAAGACTACTATACCCCTTACAAACTATCCCTCTACTTCTCCATCATAAGGACGTGACCTCGCTAAATTCTGCCATATCTAAATTCCTGTGGCAAAACAAACGACCACGTATAGCTTTAAAAAAAACTATATCTTCCCAGGCGCGAAGGGGGCATCAGTCTCCCTCATATTAGAATTTATAATGTAGCATGCTTGCTTAGAACTAGCATAGACTGGATAACGCAGTCTTCTCGCTACTCCAACTTCTCCTTGGAATCTGACATGGCCCACCCATACTCACTAGTAGCCCTCCTCCACTGCAAATGGAAGTCGGTCCCCCCTCTCTATCAACATAATCTCCTACTAAGGGACACAGCAATAACATGGAGAGAAGCAAGGAAACTACTCAAGATATCTCCCTTCGTATCGATACACCTTCCGATTCAAGGAAACCCGCTTTTCCCACCAGGTTCGGAACATAAACCTTTCAAAATATGGGAAAAGAAAGGCCTAACGAGATTCTCCTCCCTCTGCAACATAATGACGGGGCAGCCATTACCCTTTGCCAACATTGCGGAAACCTTCTCTTTACCCGCAACACATGCCTTTTATTATGGTCAATGCATCAGCTTTTTAAAGGAGGCATGCAAACAAGTCAACAAAAGATTCCAAACGAACGTCACAGACCAAATGATCTCGAACGACTCATACAAAATCTCGGACATATACAAACCTCTCCTCCTCAAGTCATCTCTACCTCTCTCATCATCATCGATCAAAAACTGGAACAAAGATTTCCCTGACCCAAACTTCGTGGAAAAAATCCTGCAAGGCCTCAACACCGTACAAAAGCTAACACCCAACGAAATATGGAGAGAAACGCAACTGAAAATAGCTCACAGAGCATTTATGCCTTTCCTATCGTCAAAAACTGACAAGAGCAAAGCCTTCTGCCCACTTTGCAACCTTCAGAAACCTTCCCTGACTCATCGCTTCTGGGATTGCTCTTACATCTCTACATTCTGGGATCAGGTTCTTGCTTACATATTTGAAGTAACCCTACTAAAACTACCTAAGGATCCGTTACTCCTCATCTTCGGCCACTGGGATCCAAAACTTCTGCCCTGGTCCCAAACCACCAACACTAATACAAGACACGCAGGGGACTCAAAAGATACCACTTCACACAAAGAGTGGTCTCTGATCTGCCTTATAATCGCAAGAAGAACCATTTTAAAAAATTGGATTTCCCCTCGGTGCCCTAACATTACCCACATCAAACGAGAGCTCATGCATCTACTTATCAAAGACCGCCTAAACACGGATTTCAAACAGAAAATCTCATCAGACCGCTTCCACTCCAAATGTCACGCCTTCATGCTCTCATCTCTCTCTCAGGAGGAAATAGCAAATTTCAGCCTATCCTCTTTCTCCTACTACGACTCATACTCTCCAATACCAAAGGAGTCAATCTCCTCTTGATAAGGTTTTCTTGTACCAAATTGATCACGGCGCAGGCCGCTAAACGTGCCACTCCGAGAACACCAGTAAAGTTCTATGTAAACTACGATCACCAGCTATCCCAATCTTAATATGGTAAAATGTTTCTGGACTATCGTACTATGCACCTTACCAATTGTTTACTTTTCCACTATGTGGGTCCCCCTCTCCCCTCTTCTCTCAAGTTCCCTACCTCAGTACCCCCCCCCCCCATCCACCCCTGTTTTTGCTCTCTTCTCTCCCTTCCCTGTTTTTAATGTTATCTAATAATCTAGTATTCACAGGGATTTTCTAAACAGATCCATCCAGGTATCCACTATTGTCAGTCAACTAATAGATTCTCATGATCTGTTGTAATTTGATTATCCAGCTATCCCATCATGGTAGATACATTGGTAAATATCCCTCATCTAGACTTAAGTATGTACCATAGGTCTGTTATCTCTGTAAAATGTCACACAACATGGCTGTGTACAGTACTATACTTTATTGTTTGTTGAAAATCAAAATAAAAACTTTTTGGAAAAAAAAAAAAATGCACTCCTCAGGTTACCAATTTGGCCTGTCAAATAATTGATGTCTGCCCTGAGGTACAAAGGCTTCACCAATTCACACTGTTTCTCCAACGTTGCCTTCCTCTTTATTTTTTTAGGACCCCTAATAAATTTAAATTTTTGTTTTGACAAATACTTGGCTATGTGTTTTACTTCAAAAAAAGGACAGTTTGTTTGTGAGTTGGCAGGCACATTTCAAAAATACAATGTCAAATTAAAAAGGCACACCAACCAACCTATTTGAAGTAAAAAAAATACAAGATAATAATGGTGTTGTGGTAACTTGACACACAAAATGACAAAAAATATTATGGAGATCAATAGAAAAAAAAAGAAAAAAGGATTATTCTGGAGATCTGGAGAAATTAAAAAAAAGGAGATCACTATAAAAAATTAAAAAAAACTATTTTTATGGAGATCTTGATAAAAAAAAAAAAAGATTATTCATGAGATCACGAGAAATAATAAAAAATCCATTTGTCAGAACTCTGTGTGAATATCAGCAGCAAAGCAACATCATTATTCTAGCATTATAAAGAAGAAGAGAATACGCTGCATTGAAAGATTTCCAAATTTCAAGTGTGACGAATATGCTATCTCCATTATGAACGCTAGTTTTACAAGACCGAGAGCTTCCGTCTTGTACTTAATTCTAAGCATGTGTGGACTTTTGTGCACGGACTTGTGTACACATGATCGGACTTTTAGAATCTGCTTTCAAACATTTGTGTGTGGAAATTCCAACAGCAAATGTTCGATGGAGCATATATACTGTCGGACTTTCCGACAACAAGCTCACATCAAACATTTCCCGTCGGAAAGTCCGATCGTGTGTACGCAGCAATACACGACACCAGCAGCGCCCATTTTATCTCCACCTCAGCAATGTTCGATGGAGATGTCAACATTCATCAGAACGTGGCTTTACCTTTTTCTCCAACATTCACCACACATATTCCTGCATTGATTTATTTTTGGTAGACAAGTTTATGCTACAGAAGATTACTAAATCAGATATACATTATATTACGTGGTCTGACCACGTTCCAATTTCCTTCAGTTTGGGGGAGATTTGTTCCGAGACCAGGGCAAACAGATGGTGCACTCTATCTCAACCAGAGAATGCATAACAAATTTTAAAATGCCTCAAAGAATTTTTTGACCTTAATGCCCCGACGGTCGATGACCCCTTCACACTGTGGAATTCTCATAAGGTTTTTATTAGGGGACTACTTATACAACTGAGTGCAAAAATAAAGAAGCAACGGTCAAAGCGGCTCAACGACTTGTTATCAAATATACAACACCTAGAAAGCATTAACAAACAAACTACTACACAGCCAATCCTTGAGCAACTTTTTCTTGCTAGACAGGATTTATACACGCTTTCAATATCCCAGCATGATAACCATCTTCGCTCACTGAAAGCCCAATCATACCCATATGGGAATAAAGCCGGGAAACTATTAGCCAAAATCCCAAAACAGGGAACAAAGTCTCCAACCCTAAAGAAATTGTAGAAGCTTTTAGTGACTACTATGAATTACTTTATAATCTAAAAAATGATCCTGACACCCATCAACCATCAGCAGAAATTATATCTGAATTCCTGGCATCAATAACCTTGCCTAAACCTTCTCAAATATAATTATCTCAGCTAAATCAACCCTTTAGGGTGTCAGAAATAGAGAAACTAATCAAAAGCTTACCCCATAACAAACCTCCAGGATCAGATGAATACTCGTCAGAATACTATCAATTATTTAACTCCACACTATCACCATACTTATTACAGGTCTTTGATGCCGCAATGTCCAGAGCTAGTTTTACACCTGAAATGCTCACAGCTACAATTGTGACCCTGCCTAAACCAGGTAAAGAACCTAATAATAAAATTTTAGGCCAAATTTGTTGCTAAATGTAGATGTTAAACTGTATGCCAAACTACTTGCCAGTAGATTAGCAAAAATCTTACCAAACCTAAGCCATCAAGATCAGGTGGGGTTTGTGCCTGGCTGCCAAACCACAGACGCAACCAGGAGAATAGTCAATCTCATATACCTAGTGGAAAAATCTGAGGAACCTTCTCTGCTTCTCACGTTAGATGAAGAGAAGGGTTTTAAAAAGAGTACACTGGGGCTACTTGGGAACTGTACTGGAAAACTTTGGTTTGAAAGGTCCAATACAAGACGTTATATCTGCTTTGGACTCTTCTCCCTCAGCGTATGTTTCCACAGAAGGCATGTTCTCTAAAAATTGCCAAATAACTGCGACGAGATAGGGCTGCCCCTTATTCCCACTAATCTTTGCCCTAATTTTGGAACCCCTGGCGGAGAAAACTAGATCACACCTAAACATCCGAGGTATTCCCTCACAGAGCAACCAACATACCATCTCATTATTTTCTGATGACGTTATTTTGACATTAACTAATCCTGCAATTTCTTTACTAGCAGCTCATGAGGTGCTCCTCTTATTTAGTAAAGTGGTTTACTACAAGGTCAACACCTCTAAATCTTGCATATTGAGTATAGCAATTGATAACACTCTTAAATCATCCCTGCAACACAAACTGCCATATCCATGGACAACAGACTTAATAGACTATTTAGGGATCCGACTTACCTTCCCACTTGCCGACCTATACAAAGCTAATTATATTCCACTCACCACTACCATTCAACAGGAGATGTCTAAAACCCAAAAATACTTTTTCTGGTCGAGCCACCTGGCAGCTTACAAAATGCTGCTGCTACCAAAAATAACTTATTACTTTAGAACACTTCCAATTCTCTTACTCGCCTCTTTCTTCACAACATTACAAAAACAAATGTTACACTTCATTTGAGTATGGTGCCTGCCTCAGATACAACGGAAGCACAAATCAGTGGGAGGTATGGGAATACTTGTACTAAAGGATTAATATATAGCTGCAGTGCTGGACAAGCTTAAAAATTGGTTTGAAAACGCCACTTGAAAACCTTGGTGCAAATTAGAATTGGCTTGAATGAAATCACCTTTATCGCTCATTATGGCATCTGATCTACTTTACACAAGGATTATCATAGACCATCCAAGCCTCAATCCAGGCATGGTCCTATCTAAGGACAACAGGGATGATACGCTATCATCCATCGATATCCCCATCCCCATTGATATCCCCTTCAAATCCCTCAAATGGGTGATCCCAAACATCTCACTCGACCATTGGATAAGCAAAGACATCCACAACTTAGGGTACCTTCTCATAGGAAACAAACTGTCATTCTCTGACTTAGTTGATCAACTTCAACTTCCAATCTCAACTTCAAATCCCAAGGAAAGAAACATTCACATATAATCAGATTTCCTCATTTTATCAACACACAAAGAACACCCACATACCAATCTCTGAAAAGGTTTGGAAATTTTGGCATACTAATGAAACTATGTTGAAAGGAATTACCATGATATATAATATACTCCACTCTAAATCTTCTTTTACTAAACCAACTCCTTCACTTAAATGGGAGAAAGAACTAGGCAAAACATCCTCTGACCAGAAGTGTCTGAAAGCAATCAGAAGCAACCATCAATTCTCCAGATGCTCCAACTATGGGGAACTGGCACAAGAATTCTTCCTAAGATGGCATTTTACTACATAAATAGTTGCAAAATTCTCTAAAACTAACTCAAACCTTTGCTGGAGAGATTGCGGACAGGTAGGCATGCTGACACACATGCTTTGGGCCTGCCTACATCTCCGCAGCTTCTGGTCAGAAATATTTAAAGAGGAAGTAAACCCAGCCCACAAAATCCACATTCATCTTTGCATCAATACTTTCAAATATTACAAAGTACATTGCCATGTCAATTCTTCTATTAATGTTTGTTTTTATATAAATTTTCCTTACTTTCTATATTGGTCTTCTGGCAGCAGGCTGCGCCATTTCAACTCCTGGAATCCTGTTCCAGAGTGGAGTATATTTCCGCCCTTTCTGCCATAATCCCGCGCATGTGCAGGTCTTCCTATCTTGCTGGGCCAATGTTTACACAGCCTGCAAGTGCCGGAGCTCTCGCGGGATTAAAATAGATGCCACCGAGTGCTGATGACGCCGGCACGGCACGTTTGTGAAGGGCTTCATAGCCTCTAAGTGTGCCGTAAATCAGCGAATGCGCGAAAGAGGTCACTGCAGGGGACAGAGGTCGATTTCTCAGGAACGGTGCATCTGTGGGGAGAATAAAACCAAGCTATATGTAAGTTATTACAGTATGCTTTGAATGTAGAAAAGTTCTATAGGAGGGTTTACAACCACTTTAAACTAGTATCTAGAGTTACTGGGGTCTTTGTGAAACCAAGTTTTGAACAAGCTTTTCTTAACATTAACATGTCAACCTACCCAATTTCTGTCAAATTGATAGCCATACATATACTATTTGCAGCACGATCAGCGATCATGTACAAATGGAAAACTAAGGAAATACCTAGCATAAGGGAAATCATTGCACAGGCCACTACTATAGCAGAATATGAAAAGATTCTAGCATACAGAGATGGAAACATGTCCAAATATGAATCTGGTCTATTTGGAAAATCTTTTCATCCACACCATGGATGGTTTAGACAATTCTTTGAGTCAGAAGATACTTCTTTTTCATAGTTAAATAAAACTAAAGATACTTTTACGGTTAATATGAACGGTTAATATAGTAACTCAACTTTTCTAGTATTCAGTTTATCTCAATTGAGTTATATTGTTAAATATGTGTTTGATACAAACCAATGTTTAATATTGACAGGTTGAGCTCCCTCTATATAGTGAAAAACAATGTAAGGAAAATAGTTCTTATAACCTCTAGACTACATTTAAAGTCATTATCACATGATATATCTATGATAAAGTTGGACATAGAGTATATAACATTTTTTTGATTGAAGGTAATTTAGTACTGATGCTATATTATTATCCTATGCTCATCAATTCATTGTAATAGTTATGTTTACTACCTGTACCTTGTATTATTCAATTAAAACAATTGAATTAAAGGTTTTTAAAGGTTATGAGGAGTAAAACCTAATGTCTACTTACAACTATAAATTTGGCAATAGGGTAATTACTTGCATTTCTTCATTAGAAATTGCAATTTCCAGTGTGCCATTGGATTATTGTTCTGTAAACTAATGCCTCAGCTACAGATTTTTTTATTGTTATGTGTGACCTGGCTGATTTGAGTGTTATTGCATTTGCTCAGTATCTGTTCCAGAACTGTGGCCAGAACCTCCTACTTATAAAGGGGGTAAAGAAGCCCTTTATATCAATTAGTGAATCCATAACAAATGTAGTCTCATTTTGGTAAAAAGGCCTTGATATTTTTCTTGCATATGTATTGTTTAACCTCCACCTTTTATTAATGTTTCCTACTGTGTCAAGTGCACCAGATGTCAGTTTTCTAATGCATTCAATCAACATTGTCTATTAACTATTAGGAATGAGCTTCTAGTTCGAGTCGAACGTAAGTTCAACTCGAACATCGGGTGTTTGCCCGTTTGCCAAACAGCAGACTTTATGGGACGTTTGCGGAACCAATAAAGCAATACATTCCTAGCAAAAGTGCTAAATACGGAGTGAAATTTTACAAGCTTTGCGAGAGAGTCACGGGATAGCTGTATGCGTTCCGCATATATGGAGGAAGAGATTCCCAGCTCCAGCGCCCTGCCAACTGGTGAAATTGTATGGGACCTGGCATACCCACTGCTGAAGAAAGGTTACCACATATACCTGGATAACTTTTACACCAGCCTGCCCCTTTTCAAACACCTATACCTTGTAGAAACCCTGGCCTGTGGAACCTCCAGAAAGAATAGGAAGGGCTTCCTCATAAGCCATAGTGAATAATAAATTGCGAATGGGAGAAAGAGCAACTTTGAGATGCAACAAAGTGCTGGCCTTGAGGTAGAAGGATACCAGGAATGTGTACATGATGTCCACCATCCATGATGACACTACAGTTGAAGTTCAGAGAAGATGAGGTCCCATTGTAAAGACAACATGTGTACAAGATTACAATCTGTACATGGGGGGGTGGATTTCAATGACCAAATGCTTCAGCCCTATTTATCAATAAGGAGGTTCCGTTTCTGGTACAAGAAAGTAGCAATCTATTTAATTCATTTGGCCATTTATAATGCCTACATAATTCACACCAAATCCACAGAAAGCCCTGCCCACTTCCTAAAATTCATCGAAGAAGTTGTCACATCCCTCCTCTACCATCAATGACCCCCCCCCCGAAAACCTTCGCTCTGATGCTGTTAGCCGAATTCATGAACGCCACTTCCGGGACAACATTCCACCATCTGAAGCAGGCCGAAGACGCTCCAAAAAATGTTGAGTATGCAGCAAAAAAGGATTTTGAAGACATACCAGCTATCATTGCCCCTAGTGCCCCTCCAAACCCGGCCTTTGCATTGGTGAATGCTTCAGACTATATCACACATCCCTAAAATATTAGCTTTTATTCTTAACCATTTCCTCATTTTCATCATCTGTGCTGACCATTTCCCATGCTTCCTCAAATAACCATGCCACTGCCTTCCATGTGAACTGACCATGGCCTGTTTTATCAACTACGCTTCTGCCCACCGCTTGGACTGCTTGCACGTGAACTGACCCTGGCCTGTTTTATGGACTATGCTTTTGCCTACTGCTTGGACTGGTCTGTTGCCCTGCTACTGTAGTACACAGGGGTCTCACATGTGAGGGGCTCCAGAAATGTTTTTCCGGATGGAGAAAATATTTTTTTTGTTGTCTCAGGGTTTTGCAATTTCTGGATTAGGGTCTGGAGTCTGGAGGCTTCATAGAGATTTGGGTGGGTCGAAGCCTCTATCCCTCTGCCCCTGTGCACAGGTCTTACCTGATTGCGGCACTCAGCCTACTGCTGACTTACTACCATCATGCCTCTGTCTGCTGCATAAACTGACCACACCTCTGCCTGCTACCTGGACTATGGAAATAATTAGCTGTAAACCAAAAATTGTCCCAAACAGAGGGGGACCAAAAGAAAAGCGGGGCTCATGGGAGAAGCAATCTAAAAAAGTGTATTACATGCCACTGAAATATTTATTGTTGGTACACAGTAGAAAAACATGGTGAAATATACAGCAGCGTGACCGTGAAATAGCCTTGCCCTAATAAAATTTGATCAAAACCTGGATTGATCAAAAACAAAAAACAAAGACACGGGGAACATGTAACATGTGGTACTTCACACATGTTAAAACAAGCCTCTATCATTTTATATTTGGAAATAATTAGCTGTAGCAAGAGGCAGTATGTTTATGAAGGGCTGAAGAGTGGTACAATAATGAGTGCAGGCAGGTAACGGTGTACCTGGACCAATATTATGGCTGTGCTGTCTGTCTCTGCCGGGACAATTTCTTTGAACAAATGCTTTGGCTGTACTGATGATATCCTTGTGCTGACTATAAACAATATTCCTGCCTGCTGCCTGGATAATTACTATTGCTGTTACTAAGCACATCCCTGCCTGCTGCCTGCTGCCTGGACCAATTCTCTCCTCTGGGGACACTACTAAAAGCGCAGGTAATACTTTTTTTTTTTACCCTTTCCTCAATAGAATGTATTTTGGAGTGTAATTTTTGGTATGTAAATGCTATCTGTTAGAAATATAAGGGCCTTCAAAAATGATAGGTTGTCAGGAAATTAGATGTGTAATTTATGCTTGTAGAACGCCTGAAGGTGCTACTTCAATGGTGGGCCTCTGTATGTGGTCAGGCTGTGTAAAAGTCTCACACATGTGGTATCGGCATACTCAGGAGGAGTAGCAGAATGTATTTTGGGGTGTCATTTTTGCTATGTACATGCTATGTGTTGGAAATATCTTAATAATGGACAACTTTGTGGGAAAAAAAATGCGTTTTCATTTTTTTCCATATTTTCCAAAAACTTCTGGAAAAAAATGAACCATTCAAAAGACTCATTATGCCTCATAGATTATACGTTGGAGTGTTTGCTTTCAAAAATGGTGTCATTTTGTGGGCGTTTCCATTGTCCTGGTGGTCCAGGGCCTTCATAAGTGTAATAAGTGGTTGAGAAATGAAATGTGTAATTTATGCTTGTAGAATACCTGAAGGTGCTACTTAATTGGTGGGCCTCTGTATGTGGCCAGGCTGTGTACAAGTCTCACACATGTGGTTCGCCATACTCAGGAGGAGTAGCAGAATGTATTTTGGGGTGTCATTTTTGCTATGTACATGCTATGTGTTAGAAATAAAATTTAAAAATGGACAACTTTGTGGGAAAAAAATGCGTTTTCGTTTTTTTTCCACACTTTCCAAAAACTTCTGGAAAAAATGTACAGTTTAAAAGACTCATTATGCCTCACAGATTATACGTTGGGGTGTCTGCTTTCCAAAATGGGTTCATTTTGTGGGTATTTGTTCTTTGCTGGCTTGTTAGGGTCAGTTCACACTACAACGACTTGGGATCCGACTTGTCAGCCCTCAAGTCTCCCCGCCTCGCTTGACATTGGGAATTGCATTATAGTCAATAAGAGCCGTCATAGCCTCCCTGGCGGTTTTCCCGAGTGTGGCTCGGGGTTAAAATTCAGGACCATTAGCGGTAACCCCGAGCCGCACTCGGGATTGCATCGCAGGATCCTGGTGTGGCTTAACTTACCTTGTCCCCGGGATCCTGCGATGTCCCCCGCAGTGTCCGTGGGCTCCGTCCTCCTCCGAAGCCTCTGCTTGCCAGGCTCCGTTCCCTGCGAGCGTCGCGACGCACGGGGGCGGAGCCTGGCGGCAAATTCAAAAAATGTAAAAATCATAACACATACAGTACTGTAATCTTACAGATTACAGTACTGTATGAAATGATTTCACATCCCCTTTGTCCCCAGTGCTTTGGCCCATGCCCTGCATGCAGTTTTATATTGCATATACTGTTCTTTCTGCCTGGAAACTGGAGATTGTCCATAGCAACCAAAAAGTGTCCCTTTACGTCAAAAATGGCTTTAGACCAGCTAGAAAACAGCGATAGTAAATTAGAACACTTGCAGAATTGAGCGATAGTGAATCGTGTGGAAATTAATTTTATTACTATTTATTTTTATTTTTTTTAATAATTTTTTTTTTTATTATTATATTATAATTTATGTTTTTGTGTTTCAAACTTTATCATACCCGGGATATCTACTAGACTCTTGTTTGGACAGATTTAAGTGTGTTATTGTTAAGAATTACAGACCTACAATATAAAACGCCAAATTTCCATGCAAAATAATTGTACCGCTTTCAGCCCCTAAAATCCAAAATAATCATACCGCCAGGGAGGTTAATGTACACTACTGAAGTCGCTTCAACTTCAGAAAAGGTTCCTGTACTACTTCAAGGCAACTTCTAGGTGACCTGTACCCATAGAATTCAATGAAGGTTGCCTCCAAGTCGGATCCTCATCTATAATGAAGCGACTTTACAGGAAAAAGAAGATTATGAGGGGGAACTCCAGGCCAAATTTTAAATAAAAAACCGGCATGGGTTCCCCTGTGTCAACATCAGAAGAAAAGAAGAGGGAAGAAGACGATGGAGAAGACCGGGCCACTGCTAGCAAGAGAGTGGCATAAGATAGCGGAGGAGCCCGGCAGAAGAACCGGAGAGCGGGAGAAGAACCGGACATCGGGAGAAGAGGCCGGAGAGCGGGAGAAGAGGCCAGAGAGAGCGGAGAAGTCAGAAGAGACCCCCGAAGTCGGAAGAGACCCCTGAAGTCGAAAGAAGACCCCTGAATTTGGAAGAAGACCCCCAGAGCTGCCTAATAAATTACTTTAAAAACCTGTGTAGTGTTTTTTTATTGACACTTTTTCCCCCAGGTGAATGGTTAGGGGTACGATGTACCCCATACTCATTCACATAGGGTGGGGGGCTGGGATCCGGGGGCCCCCTTATTAAAGGGGGCTCCCGGATTCCGATAAGCCCCCCACCCGCAGACCCCAACCAATGGCCAGGGTTGTCGGGAAGAGGCCCTTGACCTCATCAACCTGGGGACAAGGTGCTTTGAGGTGGGGGGGCTGCAGGGCACCCCCCTACCCCAGAGCACCCACTCCCCCATGTTGAGGGCATGCAGCCTGGTATGGTTCAGGAGGGGGGGCACTCGCTCGACCCCTCCCCCTTTCCTGACCGGCCGGGCTGCATACTCAGATAAGGGTCTGGTATGGATTTTGGGGGGCCCCCACGCCGTCTTTTCATCATAGGGGGTTTCCCTTAAAATCCATGCCAGACCTAAGGGCCTGGTATATTCCTGGAGGGGAATTCCCTCTCGCGCTCGCTGCAATAGGAAAATGTTTTTTTCCTATTGCAGTGAGCGCCAGATGTACAGTACCCTGTCGCCGAGAACCAGCATGATGGGATCGCACTGGAAACACATTCTCGTGGGCAGGTACTGTATGTCACAAGAGCTGATTAGCTCTGATTGGCCACAGGCAAAGTCGCCTGTCCTGGGGGGCGACTTGAAGTCGTGTTGTAAGTCGTCCAAAGTCGCGTTCAAGTCATGTTGAAGTCATGTTGAAGTTGCCTTGCAAAGTCGCGCTGAAGTTGTGTTGCCCCTGTGTGAATCGGCACTTAGTGTCTCAAGAAATGAGATAGGTCTTCAGTACATCAGGTGTGATCAGGTGTGATCAATTTTCAATGATTGGCATCATAGCTTGTAGACTCTATAACTTTCACAAAGACCAAAAAATATACACTAATTAGGGTTATTTTTACTGAAGATATGTAGCCGTATAAATTTTGGCCAAAATTTATGAAGAAATATTACTAATTTGCAAAATTTTATGACAGAAACAAAGAAAAAGGCATTTTTCACCAAATTTTCAGTCTTTTTTTATTTATAGCACAAAAAATAAATAACCCACTAGTGATTAAATACTACCAAAAGAAAGCTCTATTTGTGTGAAAAAAAGGACGCAAATTTCATTTGGGTACAGTGTTGCATGACTGAGTAATTGTCATTCAAAGTGTGAGAGTGCTGAAAGCTAAAAATTGGTCTGGGCAGGAAGGGGGTGAAAGTGCCCTGTAGGCAAGTGGTTAAAAAAAAAAATTCATGGAGTTCACCTTAATATCTATACCAGACTCGAAGGGCCTGGTATGGACTGGGTTTTTTTTTAATGTACAGTCATGGCCGAAATTGTTGGCACCTCAGAAATTTTTCCAGAAAATCAAGTATTTCCAACAGAAAAGTATTGCAGTAACACATGTTTTGCTATACACATGTTTATTCCCTTTGTGTGTATTGGAACAAAACAAAAAAGGGAGGAAAAAAAGCAAATTGGACATAATGTCACACAAAACTCAAAAAATGGGCCAGTGAAAATTCTTGGCACCCTTAACTTAATATTTGGTTGACACCCTTTGGAAAAAATAACTGAAATCAGTCGCTTCCTATAACCATCATTAAGCTTCTTACACCTTTTACTCAGAATTTTGGACCACTCTTCCTTTGCAAACTGATCCATGTGTCTCTTATTGGAAGGGCGCCTTTTCCCAACAGCAATTTTAAGATCTCTCCACAGGTGTTCAATGGGATTTAGATCTGGACTCATTGCTGGCCACTTTAGAACTCTCCAGCGCTTTGTTGCCATCCATTTCTGGGTGCTTTTTGACGTATCTTTGGGGTCATTGTCCTGCTGGAAGACCCAAGATCTCGGACGCAAACCCAGCTTTCTGAAACTGGGCTCTACAGTGCGACCCAAAATCCTTTGGTAATCCTCAGATTTCATGATGCCTTGCACACATTTAAGGCACCCAGTGCCAGAGGCAGCAAAACAACCCCAAAACATCATTGAACCTCCACCATATTTCACTGTAGGTACTGTGTTCTTTTCTTTGTAGGCCTCATTCCATTTTCGGTAAACAGTAGAATGATGTGCTTTACCAAAAAGCTCTACCTTGGTCTCATCTGTACACAAGACGTTTTCCCAGAAGGATTTTGGCTTACTCAAGTACATTTTGGCAAACTGTAGTCTTGCTTTTTTATGTCTCTGTGTCAGCAGTGGGGTCCTCCTGGGTCTCCTGCCATAGCGTTTAATTTAATTTAAATGTCGACAGATAGTTTGCGCTGACACTGATGCTCCCTGAGCCTGCAGGACAGCTTGAATTTCTTTGGAACTTGTTTGGGGCTACCTATCCACCATCCGGACTATATTGGGTTGCAACCTTTCATTAATTTTTCTCTTCTGTCCATGCCCAGAGAGATTAGCTACAGTGCCATGGGTTGCAAACTTCTTGATAATGTTGCGTACTGTGGACAAAGGCAAATCTAGATCTCTGGAGATGGACTTGTAACCTTGATGGTTGATATTTTTCCACAATTTTGGTTCTCAAGTCCTCAGACAGTTCTCTTCTCCTCTTTCTGTTGTCCATGCTTAGTGTGGCACACACAGACACACAATGCAAAGACTAATTGAACTTCTCTCCTTTTTATCTGCTTTCAAGTGTAATTTTTATATTGCTGACACCTGTTACTTGCCCCAGGTGAGTTTAAAGGAGCAACACATGCTTGAAACAATCGTATTTATCCACAATTTTGAAAGGGTGCCAAGAATTTTGACCAGCCTATTTTTGGAGTTTTGTGTGACATTATGTCGAATTTGCTTTTTTTCTCCCTTTTTTTGTTTTGTTCCAATACACACAAAGGGAATAAACATGTGTATAGCAAAACATGTGTTACTGCAATACTTTTCTGTGAGAAATACTTGATTTTCTGGAAAAATTTCTGGGGTGCCAACAATTTCGGCCATGACTGTATATTGCCGGGATCTGGTAATACATTACAGCCATGAACAATTTAAGATTACATTTTTTCCTTTATAAATGTAATTTTGCTGCGGTACTTTCCTAAACATGGGGAAAATGCGCTACTTTACAGGCAGACCGACGGGACCCCCCAGGCACGATATTTAAAGGAATATTTCATTTTTATTGTTTCACTTTAAGCATTCTTAAAATCACTGCTCCTGAAAAAACGGCCATTTTAAAACTTTTTTTTGCATTGATACTGTCACGGAAATTAGGTTGTACGCAGAGCACACAGCCAAATCTCCTGTTTCTAATCATAATAACAATTTCGTCTAATGATATAAATGCATCTCACCTTTTGATCATATGTCTTTCCTTCTGCCGTAGCTCATCCTCTGGTGTGTGCCTCATGCTTACAAATAGACCCAACACATCCTTCTTACATTCTCATCTCAGCAAGACTGCCCCCACAGCTCTCAGTCTGTCTCCTTTATTCAAAAGACCACAAAAGCAATCACAAACAGGAAGCCCTGGCCCCAACAGCCAATCGCTCCCTTCACAGGATATGACCTCAGCCTCACAGGATATGACCTCACAGGATGTGAGTGACCATATAAGGATTTAACAACAGAACACAAAACAACCACCAATTACTACAGGACATGATACAATATACTAAATGACGATGACTAAAGTTCCTCGTGCATGGGATATTATCTGCAGGTGTATGTCATGGCACCCCAAACATGTTGATCAGGCATACCAGGGGTGACAAGAGCAAACCACCGCTAAACCGATAATGCCTTAGCAGAGTGAACGCATCCCCACCAGACGATCGTTCTGTGCATTGCACAGGGGCCCTTTGCTGCTAGACATGTCCTCTCTCCGCAAACACCTCTCTCCAAACACCAGGAAGTTTTCCACTACCTAACAGGTCTCAACCAGCGTCAGTCTGCCCCAGTCAGCTCTTTAGAGCGGGCTGCGATTGAACAGACACTGGGAGACTCTTATGACAATACATTAATATAAAATTTTCCACAACAGTTCCCTCCTCTTGTCATATGATCCCATGTGTCCCTCGATGAATCCTGATCTTCTTCTTAGTCCATAAAAAGTAAAACACGGCTTGACATGTAGACTTTGTTGGAGATGACGTGGTGAGCTGTAGTAGTCACCGGTCATTCTGGGATCCTCTGTGTCTTGTACGTGGGTCAGGCTTCGGGGCATCTCATCAGGGAAGATGTGGTCAGCTGCTCAGGCTCTGGTCACGCGTCCAATCAGGCAACAGGAGCACCTCATCATGGCATATAGAAGGAATAGAAACAAAAACAACATGAGTATATATACCCCTACTTCCTTCACTATGATCCGCTGCAAGATAAAAATTAAATCCCCAACGATTCCCAAACCCTTAAAAAGGATTCCAACCCTCACTAGCTATAGCTCTGGCTTTGCCTTGCAGGGATCTACGCCTTATCCATATGGGCCTGAACTTTGTCACTACTATCCCCGATCCAGATATAACAATCTTTACTTATGAATTCCCAGAAACCCTTGGACTGTGGGAACTTCCTTGTAGCTTCAACAGTTACATGCAAGTGTTTCATAAGCTTAAGCCCCCACCGTGTACAAGCAATTCCCTTCCAGCTGTCCCTGCGATTGTCACCTTCTCTCGCGCCATCAGATCCTCACGATCAGCCGCGACATAAGATGCTGGGACGAGTTTTACCAGCACACATGAACTTCTTGACTTATGGGAAATTACCTTATAAGCTGTAGATCAGCATTAATACCAAACTACAGTTGAAGCACACTTGTGGGCTACCTAGTTATCCCGATACCAAAGCTGGCAAGAACCAGAGCTATTATTAAAATTATAATTAATTTTACCCTCTAGAAATGTTTTGTTGTTAACTTCTATTGACGGGTGTGTGTTTGGATTTTCCTAGTCTGTCAAAACTCCTCACACCAATATGAACGTCACATAGCATGTACCGCCGTCATCGCTGGGGCACTAATACCCGACCATGTGTCCTGTTCTCTTTCTTAGCCAGTTGGGATGTTTTTCATCATTACCCTTGCCAAAATTTATTAAACAAAAAATATAAATTAATGAAGATACTTCTCTACTCTTTGTGGTTGATCAGCTTCTTGCAGTGGCTGGCCTGGTCTCATCCCTCAAGCTTCTTTATAATGACCCAGTCACCTGGTTGGAAAGAATGTGATCTGGTTATTGTGTCAGGGTCCAGGATGGACTCGTGAACCCTGTGGTGGACCTTTTGAAGTTCATGCTACAGTGATTGCACCCACCCCATCAGCTGAGAATGTAGGTGACAGCTAATGAGGAAAGTACAACTCTGGTTTTGGTTGACCTCCAAACAAACCTCGTATGACAATAACCCAGAAATCAGGACTGTGGTCACTGCATAACCTGTGTGTGGCTTACCATCTGGGGTGTAATACCTGGAACCAGTGACAAAAAGGTTCTTAGCATCTGGGATGGGAGCCTCTTTCACCAGACTGCTGCTTGCTGATACAAATTCTATCAAAGAAAGACAGTCTTGGCACAAACTTGGTTAGAATTAGAGCGGTTAGTATTGTTGGTTTGAAAATGTGTTATTCTCACCACTCTCATCCCCCGTTTTCTTCCCTCCTCATTACAAACTGGAGGAAGACATGCAGGGTTTAGAATGGTGCAGAATGAAACAGTGAAATAGCCTATGATACTTTTACCTTCTTATACACCTGTACATATACTTCGAGAAACTCTTTGGACCTGAAAAGATACTTATAAACAAAGGTTATTACTCTATCCTCCAAAGAATGGTAAACAATACAATATTCATGTACATTGGTAAATTGTCACTGACATTCCACAAAACTGATAATAACTAAACCCTCTGTAAATCTTACTTTCACTTTTTTTACTAAAATACAACAGCCGCGACACGCAAGAGGGCTGTCGCGGTAGGTTCAAACATCTTGTTACCACATACAAACAATGAAACAAAGACAAACATTTAGATACAAATGTGAGGGAGATATTTCATAGTTCCCAAAAACGAAAATGAAAAAAAATAAAAACGACCAGATGGAATGCTGCCTTCACTCTTTTAGCGATAGAAAAAGAATACAATTTGAAAAGCACAAGAGCATTTTGAAAGCTTTGCATGGACCAGCCACACAAAGTTCAAAAACAGGCCTGTGTATTTTTAATCACACAAACGTGTACTACGCATCCATCAACTCACTCAACAATACAGATTTCTGAAGCCACAGCTGAACTACTTCCAAGGTATTTTTATTCTGGGGTCTTGTACCTCCAGACATCAAAAGTACCTTGCAAAGGAATACACCTTATTGTACCCTCCGACCATATCTGCCAATCTTTAAGGGGTCTCATGTCCGGAGCCCCAGACCCAGATCTCATGTGAGGTGCAGCTGTCTGACTGGTGTGGAGCCTCATATTTTTCCTCCAACGTATGGACCAACATTACCCATGACGATTCAAATCGCTTATGATGGTCCCTGCGTCCAGGGCACCCTTGCACTAGTTTTCGGATCAGTACTGCTTAGTGACTATTTTTACAGTACTGGCACCCGGCATTCTCTGATTATTTTACACGGCCTCCCGGTGTGCTAGCGTACTAATCCTCACATTTACATGCTCTACAACCAGTTATCGGCAGCCCTATAAATGTGTTGTCAGACAAACTACAAAGCACCATGAAATCCTCCACTATTTAAAACAAAAACAATCTTATGGCTTCTATCTGTACCTCGATATTACAACAATAACTTGGATGCCTCCTGTTTGCTCTGTACCCAAAATTGTATTACAGTATAAACCTTAATTTAATTTAAAAATAAGAATGATTTTGTCCTTCCAAACACAAGTCAAAAGACCCCAAGCCCCTCCCACCAACTTCCTGTTGCACACCTGAGTAGGAAGAGGGAGGGGGAGGGGAAGCCTCAAATAGCTTCATATTTTGTCTATCAAGACATTAGAAATCTTCACTAGAAACATAAACTTCTTTAAAACAACTGGAATAAAAACGAAACGATTCTACTGGAAATGGAATTCAGTACAAAACCAGAGATATTTCACTCGAGACTAAAATCGGCAGAAACAAAAAGGCAGTTGCAGCAATCGAAAATCGGTCCACGGCAAAATGGTGAATGAAACCAGGACTACAGAAAAATGGCCGACATTAACAAATGACAAGACAAACCAGGATTTCTTAAACAATACACTCTATTTGACTCTGAGAGTTAGAACTCCCCCATGCTATTACCTAGAAACCTGAGACCCCCACCGGGTGTAAACAGCTCCTATTGTGATGTCCCAACAATGCATGGGCACTTGGATATGCGACAGGCATTTCAACTTAAAACCAATATTCAATACAGAAAACGCAATAGTTTCCTTGAAAAGTATGTAAACAGTACAAAAATAGAATTCACAAAATGGTGCCTAGAAGCCAGATTGTAGCTTAAAGCACGTGGCTTTGCACACACAAAGGAATACACAATGGAGCAGCTTCCCCTATAGGAGGGCCCAGAGGTCTTCAAAATGGCCGCCGATGCACATGGTGACCACAACAAAGGCCAGACCCCAACAAAATGGCGCATTTTCCTGCCAAAACTGACCAAGATGGATAAAAATTTCAAAGTTCACACACAAAGAAAAAGAAAATGGCCGACCGTAGTCACATGGTAGACAACAAAAGGAAGTAGCAGACAAAAACCATTTTCCTGCCAAAACCAAAAATTTCTCCCCACAAAATTACACATTTGAGATACTAAATGAACCCTTAGACAAACATTTAAAAGTGTTAAAGTTATGAAAAAGCACAACTTAGGAACACATGGTATATGGCCGATGACAAAAAGACCACATTCAAAAACACAAGCACACGGCTGCCACATACCATCTCTTCTCAAACTCAGTTCACATCAGCTTTTCTCTCCGCAAACACCTCTCTCCAAACACCAGGAAGTTTTCCACTACCTAACAGGTCTCAACCAGCGTCAGTCTGCCCCAGTCAGCTGCGATTGAACAGACACTGGGAGACTCTTATGACAATACATTAATATAAAATTTTCCACAACAATACGTGTCCCCTGGGGCAGTATCCGGGTCCCCAAATACTTTTTTGGGCAATAGCTTGCATATAAGCCTTTAAAATGAGCACTTTTGATTTTACATGTTCATGTCCCATAGACTTTAACGGTGTTCGCATGTTCGCACAAATTTTTTGTCTGTTTGCAAGTTCTGGTGCGAACCGAATCCGGGGGTGTTCGGCTCATCCCTATTAACTATTAAAAATTGAAGTCAAGATTTATGCACTAATTAAAATGGGCTGGAATATCCATCTAGTTTGTGCCTTCTATTCTTTATCCTGATCAACCTTCTTAAAATCATGGATGGCTATATTATATATATATATATATACATACACACACAGACACTGTATATATACAGTATATACTCTATGTATAGTTCATATAACCAGGAAATGCATATGAACTGTTGAAGCTAGCAGTCACATGTTTGAAAACAAAGAGACTTTTTGTTGATGATTTCTGAATTAAGCTTTATGACAAGTGTGGGGATCACCTCTTTAACAAAGAACAGTTTTTGTGTTATGCCTTTTGCATCAGGCTGATTTGTTCTTAGTGGTAGTGGTGGCGTTGACATAATTGCTTTTTTGTTTATTACATTAAAAATGCAAAGACACGGGGAGTTTCCATAGACAATAATTTTTGATAGCTCTACCATGCAAATTCAAACAGTTTGAGGGGACGTCAGGTGCATGGATAGGAAAGGTATCATTCAACATTTTCTTACATAGGGTAAATGTTACAGTGAAAGTAATTTCCTAATAAATAACCTATGTTCAGGATATATCATTTTCACTGGGTGATCATTGGACAAATGTCTACTAACTTGGCTGGATAGAGAGGGAACATTTTCACCAAAGAATTGTGGGCAAAATGTTTGAAATTAGATACTGTATGTTATGTTTGTTTGTACCCTTATTCCCGAGACCTAACAAGACCCTTCCTCCTCTTCCTCCTACCCCTGGATCTTCTACACTTTTATCTCCTGCACTGTCTCAGAATAGCCCCACTTGGGGTACCCTACCACAAGACAGCATCTACCGGCACTAAACTCAAATCACCCTTAAGTCATGCCATATCATTGTAAACTTGTGCACACCACACACCCCCAATCCTCGTTTACGTACCTATTATCTTTATGCTCTGTTGTTATGGGCTGGGCCCCTGTCACTGTATAGTATTGTTACATGTTTTGTCCTACCTCTGTCCCTGGGAAATGACTCACATTGTTCTCTTTAATGTGTAAGTTATGTAAACTGTGTTCCTTTCCTCAATAAAATCCTTGAACAAAAAAATAAATACAGTATTATTATTACTGATTTTTTCTTGTTCAATGCTTATGGAGTCATTGATCCAAAGCAAAAAGACCAGAGTACTGGAAAGTGAAAAAAGATGACATTCCTGGACAAAGTGAGCTTTAGTGTTTTTCTCTCTAACCACCAAATATAAAATGAATCTCAAATGGTTCTAAAAAATGTACATATTAATCTGAGTAGTGTTAAACAAAGTAACCGAGTCCTGGTCGGATACAACACTACCTGCTCTTTTTTTTTACAAACAAATTCTGGAATGAGCAGCAATACAAGATTATGCATCGGGCATATATCCCCCACTTGAGGCAAGCTCAATATCCTGACTGTCAATACTGTCCCTTATGCAATGACCTCAGGCCCTCCCTGCTACACAGGCTTTGGTCATGCCCCCTCATCTCATGTTTTTGGGACCAACTTGAGTTATTTGCTGCCACGGTTACTGGACTCCAACCTTGTAAGGTTATATACTTTCTACTTTTTGGCTCATTGGATATCCCTTCTCCTGGCCAACCGAGAATGCAAACCAAAATTATTCAACACAACAAAGCATGGCTAACCACATGCTACATGGCAGCCAGAAGAGCCATCCTTAAACAATGGACTTCATCCTTCCCTCCTACCATCAAGGATGTTAAAAATGACTTGCTGAACTTACTGCAGAAAGAAAAACTAGACCTGGTCTTATCTCATTTCCAAGCAACACTCAAATTCAATCGCAAGTGGGGCCTATACATAGGGATGGGCCGAACAAACCCCCCGGTTCGGTTTGCATCCACAACATGCGAACGGACCGAAAGTTTGTGTGAACATTGGAACATTATTACAGTCTATGGGACGCGAATGTGAGAAATTAAAAGTGCAAATTTTAAAGGCTAATATGCAAGTTATTGTCCTAAAAAAGGTTTTGGGGACCCGGGTGCTGCCCCAGGGGACATGCATCAATGGAAAAAAAAGTTTTAAAAACTGACATTTTTTTCGGGAGCAGTAATTTTAATGATGCTTAAAGTGAAAAAATAAAAGTGAATATTCTTTTAAATATCATACCTGGGGGGTGTCAATAGTATGCTTGTAAAGTGGCACATGTTTTCCGTGCTTAGAACAGTCCCTTCACAAAATGACATATCTAAAGGAATAAAAGTCATTTAAAACTGCTTGAGGCTTTAACCGCTTGCCGCCCGCTGGCTGTCATATGACGGCCAGGCGGCGCGGCTCTCGTTCTGGGAGGGCATCATATGACGCCCTCGCCTTCCCTACCCACCAGGGGGCGCGCGCACATCGCCGACGGCAATCGCACATGTCACTGGGCACCTTATGCGCGTGCCTGGCGGCCACGATGTCTGCCGGGCACACGCGATTGCCCGGTAACACGGCAGGACGTGGATCTGTGTGTGTAAACACACAGATCCACATCCTGTCAGAGAGGAGAGGAGACCGATCTGTGTTCTCAGTACAGAGCAACACAGATCGGTCTCCTCCCCTTGTGAGTCCCCTCCCCCTTCATTTAGAAACATTCCCTAGGAACACAGGTAACCCCTCGATCACCTCCTAGTGTTAACCCCTTCCCTGCCAGTCACATTTATACAGTAATCAGTGCATTTTTATAGCACGGATCGCTGTATAAATGTGAGTGGTCCCAAAAATGTGTCAAAAGTGTCCAATGTGTCCGCTGCAATATTGCACTCACAATAAAAATCGCAGATCGCCACCATGACTAGTAAGAAAAAAAATAATAAAAATGCTATAAATCTATCCCCTATTTTGTAGACGCTATAACTTTTGCGCAAACCAATCAATATACGCTTATTGTGATTTTTTTTACCAAAAATATGTAGAAGAATAAGTATCGGCCTAAACTGAGGAAAAAATTTGTTTAAAAAGAAAAAAAAAATGGATATTTATTATAACAAAAAGTAAAAAATACTGTGTTTTTTCAAACTTGTCCCTCTTCTTTTGTTTATAGCGCAAAAAAAACGCAGATGTGATCAAATACCACCAAAATAATGCTCTATTTGTGGGGAAAAAATAAAAAAAATTTCATTTGCGTACAGTGTTGTATGACTGCGCAATTGTCATTCAAAGTGTGACAGCGCTGAAAGCTGAAAAATGGCTTGGGCAGGAAGGGGGTTAAAATGCCCTGTATTGAGATGGTTAATGTAATGTCGGATCCCAGCAATATGGATGAAAATCAGTGAGACAAATGGCATGGGTACCCCCCCCAGCCCATTACCAGGCCCTTTGGATCTTGTATGGATATTAAGGGGAACCCCGCACCCAAATTAAAAAAAATAAAAGGTGTTGTGTCCCCAGGCCCTATATAATCTGAACAGCAGTATACAGGCGGTGCAAACAAGACAGGGACTATAGGTTTGTTCTTAAGTTGAATCTGTTTGTAATTTGGAACAGGTACATTTTGTAAGTGTAGCTCCAGCCAAAAAATCGATTTTGAAGCTTTTTGGAAAACATAGGGAAGGGTTACCACCCCTGTAACATTTGTTTTCCTGTCTGTGCCCCTGTTCAGAAGATTTCACCTCACTTTCTGCCCCAATGACAATTGGATTTGGAAAATTTGGGGTTTTTAAGGGAAACAAGGATTGGTGATAAATCAGTGGAGGAGACACCTTTTTCCCATATTAACTCTTACAGGAGAGAATTTCCCTTACTAGGGGTAGATTTCCTCTCACTTCCTGTTGTCTCCCTCCGTTTGTAAGTAGGAGTCATTTGTAAGTCGGATTTTTGAAAATAGGGGACCGCCTGTATATACTATACGGCCTTCCCTATACACTCTTCGGAAAATTGGCCTTAGGTGTTGGTGGTACCAGAACACTGTAAGCCGTCACAGTTACTCTTGGTGGGCGCTGGAATGGGCCCTGCTGTGAAATATTATATCAAGAATTGTAATTACATGCCCCTGTTAAACAGGGGCAGAAAAATTGGGCCTTTGGCAGTGGTGGTGGTGCCACAACACTGCAACCCCTCACAGATACTCTTGTTGAGCGCAGGAACGAGCCCTGCTGTTAAATATTTGTTCAAAAATTGTAATTACACGCCCCTGTTAAAAAAGGTGCAGAAAAATTGGTGGTGGTGACCAGAACCAAAAATGTTCTTAGAAGCTATCAACATGAACATTGAGGAGGAATAGGATAGTCACTCAACATAACAGGATAGTCAATCAGCATCAGCATAGGCAGTCTTGAAGGGATCTCACATTCATAAAAAAATTAATCGGTTACAATAGCATCAGGTGCTTGGTAGCTGGTGATCCAAGACTGATTCATTTTTATGAAGGTGAGCCGATCAACCGAGTTGGTGGACAGGCGCACTCTGTGATCGGTTACAAAGCCTCCAGCAGCACTGAATGTGCGTTCCGAAAGAACACTGGATGCAGAAAAGGCCAGTAGCTCAATTGCATACTGTGCAAGCTCTGGCCAGTGATCCATCCTCAAGACCCAGTAACCCAGTGTATTTTCAGTTGGAAAGGCCTCCAAGTCTGATCTTGCCTCTAGGTATTCCTGTACCATGTACAACAGACGCTGGCGATGGTTGCTGGAACCAAACAGACCTTCGGGCTGCTGAGTAAAAAATTGTCTGAAGGCATCAGTCAGACGGCCACCTTCTCCACCGCTCCTTCTGTGACTGACCGAAGTCTCAGCAATAGGGATGAGCCGAACACCCCCCCCAGAACCTGCGAACGGACCGAAAATTCGCACGAACGTTAGAACCCCATTGACGTCTATGGGACTCGAACGTTCGAAATCAAAAGTGCTCATTTTAAAGGCTAATTTGCATGGTATTGTCCTAAAAAGGGTTTGGGGACCCGGGTCCTACCCCAGGGGACATGTATCAATGCAAAAAAAACTTTTAAAAACGGCTGTTTTTTCGGGAGCAGTGATTTTAATGATGCTTAAAGTAAAAAAAAAAAAAAAGTGAAATATTCCTTTAAATATCGTACCTGGGGGGTGTCTATAGTATGCCTGTAAAGTGGCGCGTGTTTCCCGTGTTTAGAACAGTCCCTGCACCAAATGTCATTTTTAAAGGAAAAAATCTCATTTAAAACTGCTTGCGGGTTTAATGTAATGTCGGGTCCTGGCAATATGGATGAAAATCAGTGAGACAAACGGCATGGGTACCCCCCAGTCCATTACCAGGCCCTTTGGGTCTTGTATGGATATTAAGGAGAACCCCGCACCCAAATTAAAATAAGGAAAGGTGTGGGGCCACCAGGCCCTATATACTCTGAACAGCAGTATACAGGCGGTGCAAACAAGACAGGGACTGTAGGTTTGTTGTTAAGTAGAATCTGTTTGTAATTTTGAATGGGTACATTTTTAACGTGTTTAGCTCCAGCCAAAAAATCTTTTTTAAGCTTTTTGGAAAACATAGGGAAGGGTTATCACCCCTGTGACATTTGTTTTGCTGTCTTTCCTCCTCTTCAGAAGATTTCACTTCACTTTTTGTCCCAATGACAAATGTTTTTTGAAAATTTGGGTTTTTTTGTGGAACAAGGATTGGAAAGCATCAGTGGAAAGGAGAAATGTTTTTTCCCATATTAACTCTTACAGGAGAGAATTTCCCTTCCTAGGGGTAGATTTTATCTCACTTCCTGTTGTCTCCTTCCGTTTGCAAGTAGGAGTCGTTTGTAAGTTAGATGTTTGAAAGTAGGGGCCTGCCCTATATACTCAGCAGAAATTTGGGCCTTAGGTGTTGTTGTGGCCACAACACTGTAAACCCTCACAGGGCCCTGCTGTGAAATATTAGATCAAGAATTGTATTTACATGCCCCTGTTGAACAGGGGCAGAAAAACTGGGCCTTTGGTGGTGGTGGTGCTGGTGCCACAACACTGTATGTCCTCACTCGCTCTTGGTGGGTGCAGAAATGGGCCCTGCTGTGAAATATTAGACCAAGAATTGTAATTACATGCCCCTGTTGAACAGGGGCTGAAAAATTAGGCCTTAGGCACTGGTGCTGGTGCCACAACACTGCAACCCCTCACAGACACTCTAGTTGGAATGCAGGAACGAGCCCTGCTGCAAAGTATTGCATCAAAAATTGTAATTACACGCCCCTGTTAAACAAGGGCTGAAAAATTGGGCCTTAGGCACTGGTGCTGGTGCCACAACACTGCAACCCCTCACAGACACTCTAGTTGGAACGCAGGAACGAGCCCTGCTGCAAAGTATTGCATCAAAAATTGTAATTACACGCCCCATTTAAACAGGGGCAGAAAAATTGTGCCTTAGGCACTGGTGCTGGTGCCACAACACTGCAACCCCTCACAGACACTCTAGTTGGAACGCAGGAACGAGCCCTGCTGCAAAGTATTGCATCAAAAATTGTAATTACACGCCCCTGTTAAACAGGGGCTGAAAAATTGTGCCTTAGGCACTGGTGGTGGCGCCCAGAACCAAAAATGTTCTTACAAGCTATCAGCGTGCTGATTGAGGAGGAAGAGGATAATTACTCAGGGATAGTCAATCAGCATCAGCATAGGCAGTCTTTGAAGGGATCTGAGATTTAAAAAAAAAATATTCGGTTACATCAGCTTCAGGTGCTTGGTAGCTGGTGGTGATCCAAGACTGATTCATTTTTATGAAGGTCAGGCGATCAACCGAGTCGGTGGACAGACGCACCCTGTGATCGGTTACCACGCCTCCAGCAGCACTGAATGTGCGTTCCGAAAGAACACTGGATGCAGGACAAGCCAGAAGCTCAATTGCATACTGTGCAAGCTCTGGCCAGTGATCCATCCTCAAGACCCAGTAACCCAGAGGACTTTCGGTGGGAAAGGTGTCTAAGTCTGATCTTGCTCCTAGATATTCCTGCACCATGTAAAGCAGACGCTGGCGATGGTTGCTGGAACCAATCATACCTTGGGGCTGCGGACCAAAAAATTGTCTGAACGCATCATCAGATGGCCACCTTCCCCACCGCTCCTTCTTTGACTGACCGAAGCCTCAGCAACACGTTGTCCAGAAACAGGAGTTTGTAACCTCCCAGTCTCTGGGAACGCGTTGCACAGACCTTTCTGCAAGGCCTCCTGAAGATGTTTCATCCTCTGCTCCCTCTGCGATGGCAAGATAAGGTCCGCAACCTTACCCTTGTAACGTGGATCAAGGAGGGTTGCCAGCCAGTATTGGTCCTTCTCCTTGATACCACGAATACGAGGATCCTTACGCAGGCTTTGCAGAATCAGGGAGGCCATGCAGCGTAGGTTTGCTGAGGCATTTGGTCCGGAGTCCTCTGGGTCACTAAGGACGACATGGTCCGCAGCCACCTCCTCCCAGCCACGTACAAGTCCATGTGTTTCTTGGGACTGATCCCTTAAAGACTGCTGCTGATGCTGAGTGCCAGGCTCCACCTCCATACTGACACAATCTTCCTCCTCCTCCTCCTCCTCCTCTTCCTGTGTGATCGGCGGGCACGCAGGAACACTGTCTGGATAAAGGGGGCCTTGAGAGCTAAGGAAGTCCTCCTCTTCCTGCCTCTGTTCTGCCTCAAGTGCCCTGTCCATTATTCCATGCAGCGTGTGCTCCAACAGGTGGACAAGGGGGACAGTGTCCCTGATGCATGCACTGTCACTGCTCACCATCCTCGTGGCCTCCTCAAATGGTGACAGGACAGTGCATGCATCCCTGATCATGGACAACTGGCGTGGGGAAAAAAGCTCCCTGACCCTGTCCTGGTGCCATAGTCGCACAGGTACTCATTGATGGCCCTCTGCTGCGTGTGCAGCCGCTGCAGCATGTCACAGATTAGGCGGTTCTTGGGCAGGTTAAACTCCTTTTGGAGGTCCGTCAGCCGAACACTGGCATTATATGACCGGCGGAAATGCACACAGACTTTCCTGGCCTGCCTCAGGACATCCTGTAAGCCTGGGTACCTGCCCAAGAACCGCTGCACCACCAAGTTAAGAACGTGAGCCAAACAGGGCACATGGGTCATTTGTCCCTGTCGGAGGGCAGAGAGGAGGTTGGTGCCATTGTCGCAAACCACCATTCCTGCCTTAAGTTGGCGTGGCGTCAACCACCTCTGAACCTGCCCCTGCAGAGCTGGGTAAAAATAAATATGAGTGAAGAGTCTTGACTCATATAATGGTGTTTGGTGCCTATAGGTTGTAAACCATATGTAAAGGGTGACTGCGCTCCAACCCCAAAAATAATCAGTAAAAAGTATCCCAAACAGGTGGGGAAAAAAGAGAAGCAGGGCTAAATGGAGAAGCAGTGACCAGGTTTAAATAGAAAAATTTGGCAATTTATTGACATGAACACATATTAGCAGGTAGCAGGGTAATGACCCAATACAGTACTGTTATAATAAAAATGACGCCGATCACCTGTAACGGTGGATCTGCCGCGTCCACAGACAGGGGGAACAAACTGACAGAATACAGATAACATAAACAAATCAAAAACCAGCGTCCGGACGCAAAGTAAATTGATGTCAGTCCTATAGTGCATGTGGCATGGAGGAGCAAATGCTCTGTGGGTTACAGGGCTGACATCAATCCCTGAGGTGGGGAGGTATGGGGAGGAGAGGAGGAGGGAGGGGAAGGAGGAGGGGGAGCTGACTGAGGGCTGTAAAAGGATGTTAGGAAAGTCCAACAGGCATCTGAGAGTTAATGATGGTATAAAGGCTGGTTGACCTACTGATGTACATCAGGCTGTGTGTCCATATATTCTATCACCAAGGGACATGTAGTACCTGGGTGTCCTGCTGTGTGGAGAATACATCACATTCGTAGCAGCAAGTTATAGGAAACAAATATCAGCTGTTGAACAGTTCAATACTCCAGGCAATGTGGACAAAGCATTAGAAAGACCAGGTTACTTTACCCTCTCATACGGATGTCATTGTGCATGTAATAGAGCTGGCGTCCTCCGCGTGGAGTCAGTACATCGCTGTGTGGTATTTGGGTTCGTTGCGCTGAGTGCCAAATGCACGAGGTCCGGTATATCGGAGAGGCTCAGTAAATCAATTGGTCGTGGTAGTATGTAGTCTCTACGTTCCCCTGCTTTGATCCTCCTCAGTGACCGGTGGTCACATGATCCAAGTCCTCCCAAGGAGTCATGTGCCCCTAGACACCAATAGGGAGTAGTGCCTAAGCGAGGCGTCCGGGCGTCCGGGCGGAAATGACGTAACGCGTTTCACAACAAGGAGTGTGTAGCTTCGTCTGTCAGCTGCAGAGCTGACAGAACCTCTGCCCCAGTGTGGCTCCTGTCCCCCAAGCACACCAGCTCAAGCACCGCATGGCATCTTTTGGCCTGCGTACTTGCGTAGCCCCTTGAACGGCTACGGAGCACCGCTGGTTCTGAGGACAAAGCACAGGAAGAAGCCATGGAAGAAGAAGAAGAGGAGGGGGTGGAGGAGAGAGGTGTGTCACAATCATTAGCATTTTGGAGGCGTGGTGGTGGAACAACCTCCAACACTACTGCACCTTGTCCTGCATCCTTCCCAGCTGCCAGCAGAGTCACCCAATGCGCCGTGAAACTTAGGTAACGTCCCTGTCCATGCCTGCTGGACCATGGGTCAGCGGTAATATGCACCTTACCACTGACCGCCCTGTCCAGCGAGGCATGGACATTGCCTTTCACATGCCGGTAGAGAGCCGGAATCACCTTCCGTGAGAAAAAGTGGCATTTGGGTACCTGCCACAGAGGAACCGCACATTCCACAAACTCACGGAAGGGGGCAGAGTCTACCAACTGAAAAGGCAGCAGTTGAAGTGCTAGCAATTTTGCCAAGCTAGCATTCAACCGCTAGGCATGTGGATGGCTGGGAGCAAACTTCTTTCGGCGGTGCAGCAGCTGGGGCAGGGAAATTTGCCTGGTACAATCTGACGTCGGTGTACCAAAAGCAGATTGCCCACAAGTACTTGGCTGTGACACACCTAATTCTACACCTTCATTCCTCTCAGTGCAGGTCTCAGAGAGGACTGAAGGTATAGTGGGGTTGGAAATCTCAGCTGATGAGGAGCAAGGAGAGGTCCTCTTTGTTCTTTGGTGTGGGTCTTTTAGATACGCTTGCCAACGAACTGCATGGCAGGTCAACATATGTCTGGTCAAGCATGTGGTACCCAAGCGGGAGATGTTTTGGCCACGCGAGATACGCTTGAGACATATGTTGCAAATAGCAGCGGTGCGATCTGATGCACTCGTCTCAAAAAAGGCCCACACCAAATAACTTTTTGAATAACGCGCAGAGACTGCAGCGCCCGGCACATGTGGAGCTTTGGGGTGTGATGCAGTCAATGTGCTGCCCTTAGGCTGGTACCTGGGGGGCATCCTGCCTCGTTGGTGATGTGCCGCCTCCTCCTCCTCCTCCTCTAACCTATCAGGCACCCACGTTGAGTCAGTGACCTCATCATCCCCTCCCTCCTCATCACTGGAGCAAACCTGGCAGTATGCTGCAGCAGGGGGAGCATGACTGCCAGATTGCTGTCCTTCTTGGGCACCCCCTCTGTCTGTGCTCATGTTACTGCCTTCATCGAGCTCAGTATCATCATCAGAGCCTTCCAAATGCTGGGCATCCTCCTGGAGCATGTACCCAACACTGTGGTCAAACAGTTCGAGGGACTCCTCAGGAGGACATGGTGGGGCTAGGGAAGGAGTCACTGATGACATTGAGCCGAGGGAAGAGGCCGCTGCTTTGCCAGACAAAGTACCCTGGGCATGGGTGAGAGAGGATGAGGTGGATGAGGACGGCTTGGTCATCCACTCGACCAAGTCTTCCGCATGTTGTGGCTCAACACGGCCAGCTGCCGAAAAAAAGGCCAAGCGTGTCCCGCGGCCACGTGCTGATGAGGATGCACCGTCTCCACGACCAGCACTAGACACAGAGCCTTCTTGCCCTCTCTTATTGGCTTGTGACTGTCTGCCTCTCCTTCTTGGCCTTCCAGACATACTAATGGCCTGTAGCTGCACTAAGCTGGGATATATATATATATATATATATATATATATATATATATATATATATATATGTACTGATACTGCAGCTAGCAAAATCAACTGACTGCCTGTAGTATGAGAACACCACCAACCTTCTACAGGTAGCTTTAGCTGAACACTGTGAGGTGGATGCACCCCACTAACTTGTAGGTTTAGCTGAACACTGTGAGCAGGACGCACTGCACTAACTGTAAATAGTCTAGCTGCCTGACTGTGGTACTAATAGGATCAAAAGAACACCAGTAATTTTCTTCAGGTAGCTGTATATACTGTAACAAGACAAGCCTGCCTGTCAGTAAGAAGATAACAGGAACAGATCTAGCTGAACACTGTGAGCAGGACGCATCCCACTAACTTGTAGCTTTAGCTGAACACTGTGAGGTGGATGCACCCCACTAACTTGTAGGTTTAGCTGAACACTGTGAGCAGGACGCACTGCACTAACTGTAAATAGTCTAGCTGACTGACTGTGGTACTAATAGGATCAAAAGAACACCAGTAATTTTCTTCAGGTAGCTGTATATACTGTAACAAGACAAGCCTGCCTGTCAGTAAGAAGATAACAGGAACGGATCTAGCTGAACACTGTGAGCAGGACGCATCCCACTAACTTGTAGGTTTAGCTGAACACTGTGAGCAGGACGCACTGCACTAACTGTAAATAGTCTAGCTGCCTGACTGTGGTACTAATAGGATCAAAAGAACACCAGTAATTTTCTTCAGGTAGCTGTAAATACTGTAACAAGACAAGCCTGCCTGTCAGTAAGAAGATAACAGAAATGGATCTAGCTGAACACTGTGAGCAGGACGCACCCCACTAACTTGTAGGTTTAGCTGAACACTGTGAGCAGGACGCACTGCACTAAATGTAAATAGTCTAGCTGCCTGACTGTGGTACTAATAGGATCAAAAGAACACCAGTAATTATCTTCAGGTAGCTGTATCTACTGTAACAAGACAAGCCTGCCTGTCAGTAAGAAGATAACAGGAACGGATCTAGCTGAAAACTGTGATCAGGACGCACCCCACTAACTTGTAGGTTTATCTGAACACTGTGAGGTGGACGCACCACACTAACTTGTAGGTTTAGCTGAACACTGTGAGCAGGTCGCACACCCCTAATTTGTAGGTTTAGCTGAACACTGTGAGGTGGACACACCCCACTAACTTGTAGGTTTAGCTGAACACTGTGAGCAGGACGCACCACACTAACTTGTAGGTTTAGCTGAACACTGTGAGCAGGTCGCACCCCACTACCTTTTAGTTTTAGCTGAACACTGTGAGCAGGACGCACTGCACTAACTGTAAATAGTCTAGCTGCCTGACTGTGGTACTAATAGGATCAAAAGAACACCAGTAATTTTCTTCAGGTAGCTGTATATACTGTAACAAGACAAGCCTGCCTGTCAGTAAGAAGATAACAGGAACGGATCTAGCTGAACACTGTGAGCAGGATGCACCCCACTAACTTGTAGGTTTAGCTGAACACTGTGAGGTGGACGCACCACACTAACTTGTAGGTTTAGCTGAACACTGTGAGCAGGACGCACCCCACTAACTTGTAGGTTTAGCTGAACACTGTGAGGTGGACGCACCACACTAGCTTGTAGGTTTAGCTGAACACTGTGAGCAGGACGCACTGCACTAACTGTAAATAGTCTAGCTGCCTGACTGTGGTACTAATAGGATCAAAAGAACACCAGTAATTTTCTTCAGGTAGCTGTATATACTGTAACAAGACAAGCCTGCCTGTCAGTAAGAAGATAACAGGAACGGATCTAGCTGAACACTGTGAGCAGGACGCACCCCACTAACTTGTAGGTTTAGCTGAACACTGTGAGCAGGATGCACTGCACTAACTGTAAATAGTCTAGCTGCCTGACTGTGGTACTAATAGGATCAAAAGAACACCAGTAATTTTCTTCAGGTAGCTGTATATACTGTAACAAGTCAAGCCTGCCTGTCAGTAAGAAGATAACAGGAACGGACAGAGCTGAACACTGTGAGCAGGACGCACCCCACTAACTTGTAGGTTTAGCTGAACACTGTGAGCAGGACGCACTGCGCTAACTGTAAATAGTCTAGCTGCCTGACTGTGGTGCTAATAGGATCAAAAGAACACCAGTAATTTTCTTCAGGTAGCTGTATATACTGTAACAAGACAAGCCTGCCTGTCAGTAAGAAGATAACAGGAACGGATCTAGCTGAACACTGTGAGCAGGACGCACCCCACTAACTTGTAGGTTTAACTGAACACTGTGAGGTGGACGCACCACACTAACATGTAGGTTTAGCTGAACACTGTGAGCAGGACGCACCCCACTAACTTGTAGGTTTAGCTGAACACTGTGAAGTGGACGCACCCCACTAACTTGTAGGTTTAGCTGAACACTGTGAGCAGGACGCACACCACTAACTTGTAGGTTTAGCTGAACACTGTGAGGTGGACGCACCACACTAACTTGTAGGTTTAGCTGAACACTGTGAGCAGGACGCACCCCACTAACTTGTAGGTTTAGCTGAACACTGTGAGCAGGACGCACCCCACTAACTTGTAGTTTTAGCTGAACACTGTGAGCAGGAAGCACTGCAATAATTGTAAATAGTCTAGCTGCCTGACTGTGGTACTAACAGGATCAAAAGAACACCAGTAATTTTCTTCAGGTAGCTGTGTATACTGTAACAAGGCAAGCCTGCCTGTCAGTAAGAAGATAACAGAAACGGATCTAGCTGAACACTGTGAGCAGGACGCACCCCACTAACTTGTAGGTTTAGCTGAACACTGTGAGCAGGACGCACTGCACTAACTCTAAATAGTCTAGCTGCCTGACTGTGGTACTAATAGGATCAAACGAACACCAGTAATTTTCTTCAGGTAGCTGTATATACTGTAACAAGACAAGCCTGCCTGTCAGTAAGAAGATAACAGGAACGGATCTAGCTGAACACTGTGAGCAGGACGCACCCCACTAACTTGTAGGTTTAGCTGAACACTGTGAGGAGGACGCACCACACTAACTTGTAGGTTTAGCTGAACACTGTGAGCAGGACGCACCCCACTAACTTGTAGGTTTAGCTGAACACTGTGAGGTGGACGCACCCCACTAACTTGTAGGTTTAGCTGAACACTGTGAGGTGGACGCACCACACTAACTTGTAGGTTTAGCTGAACTGTGAGCAGGACGCACTGCACTAACTGTAAATAGTCTAGCTGCCTGACTGTGGTACTAATAGGATCAAAAGAACACCAGTAATTTTCTTCAGGTAGCTGTATATACTGTAACAAGACAAGCCTGCCTGTCAGTAAGAAGATAACAGGAACGGATCTAGCTGAACACTGTGAGCAGGACGCACCCCACTAACTTGTAGGTTTAGCTGAACACTGTGAGCAGGACGCACCCCACTAACTGTAAATAGTCTAGCTGCCTGACTGTGGTACTAATAGGATCAAAAGAACACCAGTAATTTTATTCAGGTAGCTGTATATACTGTAACAAGGCAAGCCTGCCTGTCAGTAAGAAGATAACAGGAACGGATCTAGCTGAACACTGTGAGCAGGACGCACCCCACTAACTTGTAGGTTTAGCTGAACACTGTGAGCAGGATGCACTGCACTAACTGTAAATAGTCTAGCTGCCTGACTGTGGTACTAATGGGATCAAAAGAACACCAGTAATTTTCTTCAGGTAGCTGTATATACTGTAACAAGACAAGCCTGCCTGTCAGTAAGAAGATAACAGGAACGGATCTAGCTGAACACTGTGAGCAGGATGCACCCCACTAACTTGTAGGTTTAGCTGAACACTGTGAGGTGGACGCACCACACTAACTTGTAGGTTTAGCTGAACACTGTGAGCAGGACGCACCCCACTAACTTGTAGGTTTAGCTGAACACTGTGAGGTGGACGCACCACACTAGCTTGTAGGTTTAGCTGAACACTGTGAGCAGGACGCACTGCACTAACTGTAAATAGTCTAGCTGCCTGACTGTGGTACTAATAGGATCAAAAGAACACCAGTAATTTTCTTCAGGTAGCTGTATATACTGTAACAAGACAAGCCTGCCTGTCAGTAAGAAGATAACAGGAACGGATCTAGCTGAACACTGTGAGCAGGACGCACCCCACTAACTTGTAGGTTTAGCTGAACACTGTGAGCAGGATGCACTGCACTAACTGTAAATAGTCTAGCTGCCTGACTGTGGTACTAATAGGATCAAAAGAACACCAGTAATTTTCTTCAGGTAGCTGTATATACTGTAACAAGTCAAGCCTGCCTGTCAGTAAGAAGATAACAGGAACGGACAGAGCTGAACACTGTGAGCAGGACGCACCCCACTAACTTGTAGGTTTAGCTGAACACTGTGAGCAGGACGCACTGCGCTAACTGTAAATAGTCTAGCTGCCTGACTGTGGTGCTAATAGGATCAAAAGAACACCAGTAATTTTCTTCAGGTAGCTGTATATACTGTAACAAGACAAGCCTGCCTGTCAGTAAGAAGATAACAGGAACGGATCTAGCTGAACACTGTGAGCAGGACGCACCCCACTAACTTGTAGGTTTAACTGAACACTGTGAGGTGGACGCACCACACTAACATGTAGGTTTAGCTGAACACTGTGAGCAGGACGCACCCCACTAACTTGTAGGTTTAGCTGAACACTGTGAAGTGGACGCACCCCACTAACTTGTAGGTTTAGCTGAACACTGTGAGCAGGACGCACACCACTAACTTGTAGGTTTAGCTGAACACTGTGAGGTGGACGCACCACACTAACTTGTAGGTTTAGCTGAACACTGTGAGCAGGACGCACCCCACTAACTTGTAGGTTTAGCTGAACACTGTGAGCAGGACGCACCCCACTAACTTGTAGTTTTAGCTGAACACTGTGAGCAGGAAGCACTGCAATAATTGTAAATAGTCTAGCTGCCTGACTGTGGTACTAACAGGATCAAAAGAACACCAGTAATTTTCTTCAGGTAGCTGTGTATACTGTAACAAGGCAAGCCTGCCTGTCAGTAAGAAGATAACAGAAACGGATCTAGCTGAACACTGTGAGCAGGACGCACCCCACTAACTTGTAGGTTTAGCTGAACACTGTGAGCAGGACGCACTGCACTAACTCTAAATAGTCTAGCTGCCTGACTGTGGTACTAATAGGATCAAACGAACACCAGTAATTTTCTTCAGGTAGCTGTATATACTGTAACAAGACAAGCCTGCCTGTCAGTAAGAAGATAACAGGAACGGATCTAGCTGAACACTGTGAGCAGGACGCACCCCACTAACTTGTAGGTTTAGCTGAACACTGTGAGGAGGACGCACCACACTAACTTGTAGGTTTAGCTGAACACTGTGAGCAGGACGCACCCCACTAACTTGTAGGTTTAGCTGAACACTGTGAGGTGGACGCACCCCACTAACTTGTAGGTTTAGCTGAACACTGTGAGGTGGACGCACCACACTAACTTGTAGGTTTAGCTGAACTGTGAGCAGGACGCACTGCACTAACTGTAAATAGTCTAGCTGCCTGACTGTGGTACTAATAGGATCAAAAGAACACCAGTAATTTTCTTCAGGTAGCTGTATATACTGTAACAAGACAAGCCTGCCTGTCAGTAAGAAGATAACAGGAACGGATCTAGCTGAACACTGTGAGCAGGACGCACCCCACTAACTTGTAGGTTTAGCAGAACACTGTGAGCAGGACGCACCCCACTAACTGTAAATAGTCTAGCTGCCTGACTGTGGTACTAATAGGATCAAAAGAACACCAGTAATTTTATTCAGGTAGCTGTATATACTGTAACAAGGCAAGCCTGCCTGTCAGTAAGAAGATAACAGGAACGGATCTAGCTGAACACTGTGAGCAGGACGCACCCCACTAACTTGTAGGTTTAGCTGAACACTGTGAGCAGGATGCACTGCACTAACTGTAAATAGTCTAGCTGCCTGACTGTGGTACTAATGGGATCAAAAGAACACCAGTAATTTTCTTCAGGTAGCTGTATATACTGTAACAAGGCAAGCCTGCCTGTCAGTAAGAAGATAACAGGAACGGACAGAGCTGAACACTGTGAGCAGGACGCACCCCACTAACTTGTAGGTTTAGCTGAACACTGTGAGCAGGACTCACTGCGCTAACTGTAAATAGTCTAGCTGCCTGACTGTGGTGCTAATAGGATCAAAAGAACACCAGTAATTTTCTTCAGGTAGCTGTATATACTGTAACAAGACAAGCCTGCCTGTCAGTAAGAAGATAACAGGAACGGATGTAGCTGAACACTGTGAGCAGGACGCACCCCACTAACTTGTAGGTTTAGCTGAACACTGTGAGGTGGACGCACCACACTAACATGTAGGTTTAGCTGAACATTGTGAGCAGGACGCACCCCACTAACTTGTAGGTTTAGCTGAACACTGTGAAGTGGACGCATCCCACTAACTTGTAGGTTTAGCTGAACACTGTGAGCAGGACGCACCCCACTAACTTGTAGGTTTAGCTGAACACTGTGAGGTGGACGCACCACACTAAATTGTAGGTTTAGCTGAACACTGTGAGCAGGACGCACCCCACTAACTTGTAGGTTTAGCTGAACACTGTGAGCAGGACGCCCCCCACTAACTTGTAGTTTTAGCTGAACACTGTGAGCAGGACGCACTGCAATAATTGTAAATAGTCTAGCTGCCTGACTGTGGTACTAACAGGATCAAAAGAACACCAGTAATTTTCTTCAGGTAGCTGTGTATACTGTAACAAGGCAAGCCTGCCTGTCAGTAAGAAGATAACAGAAACGGATCTAGCTGAACACTGTGAGCAGGACGCACCCCACTAACTTGTAGGTTTAGCTGAACACTGTGAGCAGGACGCACTGCACTAACTCTAAATAGTCTAGCTGCCTGACTGTGGTACTAATAGGATCAAAAGAACACCAGTAATTTTCTTCAGGTAGCTGTATATACTGTAACAAGACAAGCCTGCCTGTCAGTAAGAAGATAACAGGAACGGATCTAGCTGAACACTGTGAGCAGGACGCACCCCACTAACTTGTAGGTTTAGCTGAACACTGTGAGGAGGACGCACCGCACTAACTTGTAGGTTTAGCTGAACACTGTGAGCAGGACGCACCCCACTAACTTGTAGGTTTAGCTGAACACTGTGAGGTGGACGCACCCCACTAACTTGTAGGTTTAGCTGAACACTGTGAGCAGGATGCACCCCACTAACTTGTAGGTTTAGCTGAACACTGTGAGGTGGACACACCACACCAACTTGTAGGTTTAGCTGAACTGTGAGCAGGACGCACTGCACTAACTGTAAATTGTCTAGCTGCCTGACTGTGGTAATAATAGGATCAAAAGAACACCAGTAATTTTCTTCAGGTAGCTGTATATACTGTAACAAGACAAGCCTGCCTGTCAGTAAGAAGATAACAGGAACGGATCTAACTGAACACTGTGAGCAGGACGCACCCCACTAACTTGTAGGTTTAGCTGAACACTGTAAGCAGGACGCACCCCACTAACTGTAAATAGTCTAGCTGCCTGACTGTGGTACTAATAGGATCAAAAGAACACCAGTAATTTTCTTCAGGTAGCTGTATATACTGTAACAAGGCAAGCCTGCCTGTCAGTAAGAAGATAACAGGAACGGATCTAGCTGAACACTGTGAGCAGGACGCACCCCACTAACTTGTAGGTTTAGCTGAACACTGTGAGCAGGACGCACCCCACTAACTTGTAGGTTTAGCTGAACACTGTGAGCAGGACGCACCCCACTAACTTGTAGTTTTAGCTGAACACTGTGAGCAGGACGCACTGCACTAACTGTAAATAGTCTAGCTGCCTGACTGTGGTACTAATAGGATCAAAAGAACACCAGTAATTTTCTTCAGGTAGCTGTATATACTGTAACAAGACAAGCCTGCCTGTCAGTAAGAAGATAACAGGAACGGATCTAGCTGAACACGGTGAGCAGGACGCACTGCACTAACTGTAAATAGTCTAGCTGCCTGACTGTGGTACTAATAGGATCAAAAGAACACCAGTAATTTTCTTCAGGTAGCTGTATATACTGTAACAAGACCAGCCTGCCTGTCAGTAAGAAGATAACATAAACGGATCTAGCTGAACACTGTGAGCAGGACGCACCCCACTAACTTGTAGGTTTAGCTGAACACTGTGAGGTGGACGCACCACACTAACTTGTAGGTTTAACTGAACACTGTGAGCAGGACGCACCCCACTAACTTGTAGCTTTAGCTGAACACTGTGAGGTGGACGCACCCCACTAACTTGTAGGTTTAGCTGAACACTGTGAGCAGGACGCACCCCACTAACTTGTAGGTTTAGCTTAACACTGTGAGGTGGACGCACCACACTTACTTGTAGGTTTAGCTGAACACTGTGAGCAGGACGCACAACACTAACTTGGAGGTTTAGCTGAACACTGTGAGCAGGACGCACCCCACAAACTTGTAGTTTTAGCTGAACACTGTGAGCAGGACGCACTGCACTAACTGTAAATAGTCTAGCTGCCTGACTGTGGTATTAATAGGTTCAAAAGAACACCAGTAATTTTCTTCAGGTAGCTGTATATACTGTAACAAGACAATCCTGCCTGTCAGTAAGAAGATAACAGGAATTGATCTAGCTGAACACTGTGAGCAGGACGCACTGCACTAACTGTAAATAGTCTAGCTGCCTGACTGTGGTACTAATAGGATCAAAAGAACACCAGTAATTTTCTTCAGGTAGCTGTATATACTGTAACAAGACAAGCCTGCCTGTCAGTAAGAAGATAACAGGAATGGATCTAGCTGAACACTGTGAGCAGGACGCACCCCACTAACTTGTAGGTTTAGCTGAACACTGTGAGGTGGACGCACCACACTAACTTGTAGGTTTAGCTGAACACTGTGAGCAGGACGCACCCCACTAACTTGTAGGTTTAGCTGAACACTGTGAGGTGGACGCACCCCACTAACTTGTAGGTTTAGCTGAACACTGTGAGCAGGATGCACTGCACTAACTGTAAATTGTCTAGCTGCCTGACTGTGGTACTAATAGGATCAAAAGAACACCAGTAATTTTCTTCAGGTAGCTGTATATACTGTAACAAGGCAAGCCTGCCTGACAGTAAGAAGATAACAGGAACGGATCTAGCTGAACACTGTGAGCAGGACGCACCCCACTAACTTGTAGGTTTAGCTGAACACTGTGAGCAGGACGCACTGCACTAACTGTAAATAGCCTAGCTGCCTGACTGTGGTACTAATAGGATCAAAAGAACACCAGTAATTTTCTTCAGGTAGCTGTATATAGTGTAACAAGACAAGCCTGCCTGTCAGTAAGAAGATAACAGGAACAGATCTAGCTGAACACTGTGAGCAGGACGCATCCCACTAACTTGTAGGTTTAGCTGAACACTGTGAGGTGGACGCACCCCACTAACTTGTAGGTTTAGCTGAACACTGTGAGCAGGACGCACCCCACTAACTTGTAGGTTTAGCTGAACACTGTGAGGTGGACGCACCACACTACCTTGTAGGTTTAGCTGAACACTGTGAGCAGGATGCACTGCACTAACTGTAAATAGTCTAGCTGCCTGACTGTGGTACTAATAGGATCAAAAGAACACCAGTAATTTTCTTCAGGTAGCTGTATATACTGTAACAAGACAAGCCTGCCTGTCAGTAAGAAGATAACAGGAACGGATCTAGCTGAACACTGTGAGCAGGACGCACCCCACTAACTTGTAGGTTTAGCTGAACACTGTGAGCAGGACGCACCCCATTAACTTGTAGTTTTAGCTGAACACTGTGAGCAGGACGCACTGCACTAACTGTAAATAGTCTAGCTGCCTGACTGTGGTACTAATAGGATCAAAAGAACACCAGTAATTTTCTTCAGGTAGCTGTATATACTGTAACAAGACAAGCCTGCCTGTCAGTAAGAAGATAACATAAACGGATCTAGCTGAACACTGTGAGCAGGACGCACCCCACTAACTTGTAGGTTTAGCTGAACACTGTGAGGTGGACGCACCACACTAACTTGTAGGTTTAGCTGAACACTGTGAGCAGGACGCACCCCACTAACTTGTAGCTTTAGCTGAACAATGTGAGGTGGACGCACCCCACTAACTTGTAGGTTTAGCTGAACACTGTGAGCAGGACGCACCCCACTAACTTGTAGGTTTAGCTGAACACTGTGAGGTGGACGCACCACACTTACTTGTAGGTTTAGCTGAACACTGTGAGCAGGACGCACCCCACTAACTTGTAGGTTTAGCTGAACACTGTGAGCAGGACGCACCCCACTAACTTGTAGTTTTAGCTGAACACTGTGAGCAGGACGCACTGCACTAACTGTAAATAGTCTAGCTGCCTGACTGTGGTATTAATAGGTTCAAAAGAACACCAGTAATTTTCTTCAGGTAGCTGTATATACTGTAACAAGACAAGCCTGCCTGTCAGTAAGAAGATAACAGGAACGGATCTAGCTGAACACTGTGAGCAGGACGCACTGCACTAACTGTAAATAGTCTAGCTGCCTGACTGTGGTACTAATAGGATCAAAAGAACACCAGTAATTTTCTTCAGGTAGCTGTATATACTGTAACAAGACAAGCCTGCCTGTCAGTAAGAAGATAACAGGAATGGATCTAGCTGAACACTGTGAGCAGGACGCACCCCACTAACTTGTAGGTTTAGCTGAACACTGTGAGGTGGACGCACCACACTAACTTGTAGGTTTAGCTGAACACTGTGAGCAGGACGCACCCCACTAACTTGTAGGTTTAGCTGAACACTGTGAGGTGGACGCACCCCACTAACTTGTAGGTTTAGCTGAACACTGTGAGCAGGATGCACTGCACTAACTGTAAATTGTCTAGCTGCCTGACTGTGGTACTAATAGGATCAAAAGAACACCAGTAATTTTCTTCAGGTAGCTGTATATACTGTAACAAGGCAAGCCTGCCTGACAGTAAGAAGATAACAGGAACGGATCTAGCTGAACACTGTGAGCAGGACGCACCCCACTAACTTGTAGGTTTAGCTGAACACTGTGAGCAGGACGCACTGCACTAACTGTAAATAGCCTAGCTGCCTGACTGTGGTACTAATAGGATCAAAAGAACACCAGTAATTTTCTTCAGGTAGCTGTATATAGTGTAACAAGACAAGCCTGCCAATCAGTAAGAAGATAACAGGAACGGATCTAGCTGAACACTGTGAGCAGGACGCACCCCACTAACTTGTAGGTTTAGCTGAACACTGTGAGGTCGACGCACCACACTAACTTGTAGGTTTAGCTGAACACTGTGAGCAGGACGCACCCCACTAACTTGTAGGTTTAGCTGAACACTGTGAGGTGGACGCACCCCACTAACTTGTAGGTTTAGCTGAACACTGTGAGCAGGACGCACCCCACTAACTTGTAGGTTTAGCTGAACACTGTGAGGTGGACGCACCACACTACCTTGTAGGTTTAGCTGAACACTGTGAGCAGGATGCACTGCACTAACTGTAAATAGTCTAGCTGCCTGACTGTGGTACTAATAGGATCAAAAGAACACCAGTAATTTTCTTCAGGTAGCTGTATATACTGTAACAAGACAAGCCTGCCTGTCAGTAAGAAGATAACAGGAACGGATCTAGCTGAACACTGTGAGCAGGACGCACCCCACTAACTTGTAGGTTTAGCTGAACACTGTGAGCAGGACGCACCCCATTAACTTGTAGTTTTAGCTGAACACTGTGAGCAGGACTCACTGCACTAACTGTAAATAGTCTAGCTGCCTGACTGTGGTACTAATAGGATCAAAAGAACACCAGTAATTTTCTTCAGGTAGCTGTATATACTGTAACAAGACAAGCCTGCCTGTCAGTAAGAAGATAACAGGAACGGATCTCGCTGAACACTGTGAGCAGGACGCACCCCACTAACTTGTAGGTTTAGCTGAACACTGTGAGGTGGACGCACCACACTAACTTGTAGGTTTAGCTGAACACTGTGAGCAGGATGCACCCCACTAACTTGTAGGTTTAGCTGAACACTGTGAGGTGGACGCACCCCACTAAGTTGTAGGTTTAACTGAACACTGTGAGCAGGACGCACCCCACTAACTTGTAGGTTTATCTGAACACTGTGAGGTGGACGCACCACACTAACTTGTAGGTTTAGCTGAACACTGTGAGCAGGACGCACCCCACTAACTTGTAGTTTTAGCTGAACACTGTGAGCAGGACGCACTGCACTAACTGTAAATAGTCTAGCTGCCTGACTGTGGTACTAATAGGATCAAAAGAACACCAGTAATTTTCTTCAGGTAGCCGTATATACTGTAACAAGACAAGCCTGACTGTCAGTAAGAAGATAACAGGAATGGATCTAGCTGAACACTGTGAGCAGGACGCACCCCACTAACTTGTAGGTTTAGCTGAACACTGTGAGGTGGACGCACCACACTAACTTGTAGGTTTAGCTGAACACTGTGAGCAGGACGCACCCCACTAACTTGTAGGTTTAGCTGAACACTGTGAGGTGGACGCACCCCACTAACTTGTAGGTTTAGCTGAACACTGTGAGCAGGATGCACCCCACTAACTTGTAGGTTTAGCTGAACACTGTGAGGTGGACGCACCACACTAACTTGTAGGTTTAGCTGAACACTGTGAGCAGGACGCACTGCACTAACTGTAAATAGTCTAGCTGCCTGACTGTGGTACTAATAGGATCAAAAGAACACCAGTAATTTTCTTCAGGTAGCTGTATATACTGTAACAAGACAAGCCTGCCTTCAGTAAGAAGATAACAGGAACGGATCTAGCTGAACACTGTGAGCAGGACACACCCCACTAACTTGTAGGTTTAGCTGAACACTGTGAGCAGGATGCACTGCACTAACTGTAAATAGTCTAGCTGCCTGACTGTGGTACTAATAGGATCAAAAGAACACCAGTAATTTTCTTCAGGTAGCTGTATATACTGTAACAAGGCAAGCCTGCCTGTCAGTAAGAAGATAACAGGAACGGATAGAGCTGAACACTGTGAGCAGGACGCACCCCACTAACTTGTAGGTTTAGCTGAACACTGTGAGCAGGACACACTGCGCTAACTGTAAATAGTCTAGCTGCCTGACTGTGGTACTAATAGGATCAAAAGAACACCAGTAATTTTCTTCAGGTAGCTGTATATACTGTAACAAGGCAAGCCTGCCTGACAGTAAGAAGATAACAGGAACGGATCTAGCTGAACACTGTGAGCAGGACGCACCCCACTAACTTGTAGGTTTAGCTGAACACTGTGAGGTGGACGCACCACACTAACTTGTAGGTTTAGCTGAACACTGTGAGCAGGACGCACCCCACTAACTTGTAGGTTTAGCTGAACACTGTGAGGTGGACGCACCCCACTAACTTGTAGGTTTAGCTGAACACTGTGAGCAGGATGCACTGCACTAACTGTAAATTGTCTAGCTGCCTGACTGTGGTACTAATAGGATCAAAAGAACACCAGTAATTTTCTTCAGGTAGCTGTATATACTGTAACAAGGCAAGCCTGCCTGACAGTAAGAAGATAACAGGAACGGATCTAGCTGAACACTGTGAGCAGGACGCACCCCACTAACTTGTAGGTTTAGCTGAACACTGTGAGCAGGACGCACTGCACTAACTGTAAATAGCCTAGCTGCCTGACTGTGGTACTAATAGGATCAAAAGAACACCAGTAATTTTCTTCAGGTAGCTGTATATAGTGTAACAAGACAAGCCTGCCAATCAGTAAGAAGATAACAGGAACGGATCTAGCTGAACACTGTGAGCAGGACGCACCCCACTAACTTGTAGGTTTAGCTGAACACTGTGAGGTCGACGCACCACACTAACTTGTAGGTTTAGCTGAACACTGTGAGCAGGACGCACCCCACTAACTTGTAGGTTTAGCTGAACACTGTGACGTGGACGCACCCCACTAACTTGTAGGTTTAGCTGAACACTGTGAGCAGGACGCACCCCACTAACTTGTAGGTTTAGCTGAACACTGTGAGGTGGACGCACCACACTACCTTGTAGGTTTAGCTGAACACTGTGAGCAGGATGCACTGCACTAACTGTAAATAGTCTAGCTGCCTGACTGTGGTACTAATAGGATCAAAAGAACACCAGTAATTTTCTTCAGGTAGCTGTATATACTGTAACAAGACAAGCCTGCCTGTCAGTAAGAAGATAACAGGAACGGATCTAGCTGAACACTGTGAGCAGGACGCACCCCACTAACTTGTAGGTTTAGCTGAACACTGTGAGCAGGACGCACCCCATTAACTTGTAGTTTTAGCTGAACACTGTGAGCAGGACTCACTGCACTAACTGTAAATAGTCTAGCTGCCTGACTGTGGTACTAATAGGATCAAAAGAACACCAGTAATTTTCTTCAGGTAGCTGTATATACTGTAACAAGACAAGCCTGCCTGTCAGTAAGAAGATAACAGGAACGGATCTCGCTGAACACTGTGAGCAGGACGCACCCCACTAACTTGTAGGTTTAGCTGAACACTGTGAGGTGGACGCACCACACTAACTTGTAGGTTTAGCTGAACACTGTGAGCAGGATGCACCCCACTAACTTGTAGGTTTAGCTGAACACTGTGAGGTGGACGCACCCCACTAAGTTGTAGGTTTAACTGAACACTGTGAGCAGGACGCACCCCACTAACTTGTAGGTTTATCTGAACACTGTGAGGTGGACGCACCACACTAACTTGTAGGTTTAGCTGAACACTGTGAGCAGGACGCACCCCACTAACTTGTAGTTTTAGCTGAACACTGTGAGCAGGACGCACTGCACTAACTGTAAATAGTCTAGCTGCCTGACTGTGGTACTATTAGGATCAAAAGAACACCAGTAATTTTCTTCAGGTAGCCGTATATACTGTAACAAGACAAGCCTGACTGTCAGTAAGAAGATAACAGGAACGGATCTAGCTGAACACTGTGAGCAGGACGCACCCCACTAACTTGTAGGTTTAGCTGAACACTGTGAGGTGGACGCACCACACTAACTTGTAGGTTTAGCTGAACACTGTGAGCAGGACGCACCCCACTAACTTGTAGGTTTAGCTGAACACTGTGAGGTGGACGCACCCCACTAACTTGTAGGTTTAGCTGAACACTGTGAGCAGGATGCACCCCACTAACTTGTAGGTTTAGCTGAACACTGTGAGGTGGACACACCACACTAACTTGTAGGTTTAGCTGAACACTGTGAGCAGGACGCACTGCACTAACTGTAAATAGTCTAGCTGCCTGACTGTGGTACTAATAGGATCAAAAGAACACCAGTAATTTTCTTCAGGTAGCTGTATATACTGTAACAAGACAAGCCTGCCTTCAGTAAGAAGATAACAGGAACGGATCTAGCTGAACACTGTGAGCAGGACACACCCCACTAACTTGTAGGTTTAGCTGAACACTGTGAGCAGGATGCACTGCACTAACTGTAAATAGTCTAGCTGCCTGACTGTGGTACTAATAGGATCAAAAGAACACCAGTAATTTTCTTCAGGTAGCTGTATATACTGTAACAAGGCAAGCCTGCCTGTCAGTAAGAAGATAACAGGAACGGATAGAGCTGAACACTGTGAGCAGGACGCACCCCACTAACTTGTAGGTTTAGCTGAACACTGTGAGCAGGACACACTGCGCTAACTGTAAATAGTCTAGCTGCCTGACTGTGGTACTAATAGGATCAAAAGAACACCAGTAATTTTCTTCAGGTAGCTGTATATACTGTAACAAGGCAAGCCTGCCTGACAGTAAGAAGATAACAGGAACGGATCTAGCTGAACACTGTGAGCAGGACGCACCCCACTAACTTGTAGGTTTAGCTGAACACTGTGAGCAGGACACACTGCACTAACTGTAAATAGCCTAGCTGCCTGACTGTGGTACTAATAGGATCAAAAGAACACCAGTAATTTTCTTCAGGTAGCTGTATATAGTGTAACAAGACAAGCCTGCCTGTCAGTAAGAAGATAACAGGAATGGATCTAGCTGAACACTGTGAGCAGGACGCACCCCACTAACTTGTAGGTTTAGCTGAACACTGTGAGGTGGACGCACCACACTAACTTGTAGGTTTAGCTGAACACTGTGAGCAGGACGCACCCCACTAAGTTGTAGGTTTAGCTGAACACTGTGAGGTGGACGCACCCCACTAACTTGTAGGTTTAGCTGAACACTCTGAGGAAACCAGCGGTGATTGGCTGGTGAAACGCGTCAGCACGTGACGTCAGCACGTCATCTCGGAGCCGCGAGCACAGGGCGTTTGAATGCTTTCCCGGGAATCAACAGCTGACAACCGGCTTATACCATCCGACAGGAGGCACTAACATCAACTCAGCGGGACTTTCTTTATCGGACGGCACAAGCGAATGCAACAGCCTCTGTCTACAAGTGACCACTCGGGGTAGAGCTTGTGATCCTGTGAGCTGATGATCGATTTGGTGAGAGATGTATTTCTCCTATTTATGATACCAATGCAGCTTTGCCGTACATGCTCCCCCTACTGCCTGCTATCCATATGAACTGCCTTGTTGGAAAGTCCTGAGCTATCACTGCCTTAATAGGTTTCGCCGGTCCTCCTGGTCAGCCTATATATATCATTGTTCAGTTCCCGGACTGTTACTATATTTCCAATTGTGTTCAAGTTATTGAACCTCCCTGCAAAATTACCAAGTTATAATCTACATTCATCCGCCCCACCCCCACACCGCCACACCGCTTGTATCTGGACTTATTTGAGGTCTTACATTACCCAATACTAGTCGATCTAGTTAGAATTTGCTGTTGTGATTGGTGTGTGTATGGGGTATGTTTGGCCGCGGCTCCGTTGTTTTTAATGATAACGTTATCAATTTTAATTAGTCATTTGATATCTACCCTGATCTGCCCTAATTGTCTCTATTTTTGTATCTTTGTGTGGTGTGCATAGCCTAATAAATATATTGTTTTTTGACAGATTGTGTTTGGGTCTTTGCCTTCCTTTGGGGAACCTCTTGTTCCTTGTTATTTTTGTATGCCCATTAAGGCGACCCAAACTGCACCCATTAATTTTGTACTAATTTTTGGATGAATATCTGCCCACTTTCAATTAATTTCACATATTTTTGTGGTTGATCCCGGCTAAAATCACTTTTTCCTCTCAGGTATATAGTGTAACAAGACAAGCCTGCCTGTCAGTAAGAAGATAACAGGAACGGATCTAGCTGAACACTGTGAGCAGGACGCACCCCACTAACTTGTAGGTTTAGCTGAACACTGTGAGGTGGACGCACCACACTAACTTGTAGGTTTAGCTGAACACTGTGAGCAGGACGCACCCCACTAACTTGTAGGTTTAGCTGAACACTGTGAGGTGGACGCACCCCACTAACTTGTAGGTTTAGCTAAACACTGTGAGCAGGACGCACCCCACTAACTTGAAGGTTTAGCTGAACACTGTGAGGTGGACGCACCACACTAACTTGTAGGTTTAGCTGAACACTGTGAGCAGGATGCACTGCACTAACTGTAAATAGTCTAGCTGCCTGACTGTGGTAATAATAGGATCAAAAGAACACCAGTAATTTTCTTCAGGTAGCTGTATATACTGTAACAAGACAAGCCTGCCTGTCAGTAAGAAGATAACAGGAACGGATCTAGCTGAGCACTGTGAGCAGGACGCACCCCACTAACTTGTAGGTTTAGCTGAACACTGTGAGCAGGACGCACCCCATTAACTTGTAGTTTTAGCTGAACACTGTGAGCAGGACGCACTGCACTAACTGTAAATAGTCTAGCTGCCTGACTGTGGTACTAATAGGATCAAAAGAACACCAGTAATTTTCTTCAGGTAGCTGTATATACTGTAACAAGACAAGCCTGCCTGTCAGTAAGAAGATAACAGGAACGGATCTCGCTGAACACTGTGAGCAGGACGCACCCCACTAACTTGTAGGTTTAGCTGAACACTGTGAGGTGGACGCACCACACTAACTTGTAGGTTTAGCTGAACACTGTGAGCAGGATGCACCCCACTAACTTGTAGGTTTAGCTGAACACTGTGAGGTGGACGCACCCCACTAAGTTGTAGGTTTAACTGAACACTGTGAGCAGGACGCACCCCACTAACTTGTAGGTTTATCTGAACACTGTGAGGTGGACGCACCACACTAACTTGTAGGTTTATCTGAACACTGTGAGCAGGACGCACCCCACTAACTTGTAGTTTTAGCTGAACACTGTGAGCAGGACGCACTGCACTAACTGTAAATAGTCTAGCTGCCTGACTGTGGTACTAATAGGATCAAAAGAACACCAGTAATTTTCTTCAGGTAGCTTTATATACTGTAACAAGACAAGCCTGCCTGTCAGTAAGAAGATAACAGGAACGGATCTAGCTGAACACTGTGAGCAGGACGCACCCCACTAACTTGTAGGTTTAGCTGAACACTGTGAGGTGGACGCACCACACTAACTTGTAGGTTTAGCTGAACACTATGAGCAGGACGCACCCCACTAACTTGTAGGTTTAGCTGAACACTGTGAGGTGGACGCACCCCACTAACTTGTAGGTTTAGCTGAACACTGTGAGCAGGACGCACCCCATTAACTTGTAGGTTTAGCTGAACACTGTGAGGTGGACGCACCACACTAACTTGTAGGTTTAGCTGAACACTGTGAGCAGGACGCACTGCACTAACTGTAAATAGTCTAGCTGCCTGACTGTGGTACTAATAGGATAAAAAGAACACCAGTAATTTTCTTCAGGTAGCTGTATATACTGTAACAAGACAAGCCTGCCTTCAGTAAGAAGATAACAGGAACGGATCTAGCTGAACACTGTGAGCAGGACGCACCCCACTAACTTGTAGGTTTAGCTGAACACTGTGAGCAGGACGCACTGCACTAACTGTAAATAGTCTAGCTGCCTGACTGTGGTACTAATAGGATCAAAAGAACACCAGTAATTTTCTTCAGGTAGCTGTATATACTGTAACAAGGCAAGCCTGCCTGTCAGTAAGAAGATAACAGGAACGGATAGAGCTGACCACTGTGAGCAGGACGCACCCCACTAACTTGTAGGTTTAGCTGAACACTGTGAGGAGGACACACTGCGCTAACTGTAAATAGTCTAGCTGCCTGACTGTGGTGCTAATAGGATCAAAAGAACACCAGTAATTTTCTTCAGGTAGCTGTATATACTGTAGCAAGACAAGCCTGCCTGTCAGTAAGAAGATAACAGGAACGGATCTAGCTGAACACTGTGAGCAGGACGCACCCCACTAACTTGTAGGTTTAGCTGAACACTGTGAGGTGGACGCACCACACTAACTTGTAGGTTTAGCTGAACACTGTGAGCAGGACGCACGCCACTAACTTGTAGGTTTAGCTGAACACTGTGAGGTGGACGCACCACACTAACATGTAGGTTTAGCTGAACACTGTGAGCAGGACGCACCCCACTAACTTGTAGGTTTAGCTGAACACTGTGAGCAGGACACACTGCGCTAACTGTAAATAGTCTAGCTGCCTGACTGTGGTACTAATAGGATCAAAAGAACACCAGTAATTTTCTTCAGGTAGCTGTATATACTGTAACAAGGCAAGCCTGCCTGACAGTAAGAAGATAACAGGAACGGATCTAGCTGAACACTGTGAGCAGGACGCACCCCACTAACTTGTAGGTTTAGCTGAACACTGTGAGCAGGACGCACTGCACTAACTGTAATTAGCCTAGCTGCCTGACTGTGGTACTAATAGGATCAAAAGAACACCAGTAATTTTCTTCAGGTAGCTGTATATAGTGTAACAAGACAAGCCTGCCTGTCAGTAAGAAGATAACAGGAACGGATCTAGCTGAACACTGTGAGCAGGACGCACCCCACTAACCTGTAGGTTTAGCTGAACACTGTGAGGTGGACGCACCACACTAACTTGTAGGTTTAGCTGAACACTGTGAGCAGGACGCACCCCACTAACTTGTAGGTTTAGCTGAACACTGTGAGGTGGACGCACCCCACTAACTTGTAGGTTTAGCTGAACACTGTGAGGTAGACGCACCACACTAACTTGTAGGTTTAGCTGAACACTGTGAGCAGGATGCACTGCACTAACTGTAAATAGTCTAGCTGCCTGACTGTGGTACTAATAGGATCAAAAGAACACCAGTAATTTTCTTCAGGTAGCTGTATATACTGTAACAACACAAGCCTGCCTGTCAGTAAGAAGATAACATAAACGGATCTAGCTGAACACTGTGAGCAGGACGCACCCCACTAACTTGTAGGTTTAGCTGAACACTGTGAGGTGGACGCACCACACTAACTTGTAGGTTTAGCTGAACACTGTGAGCAGGACGCACCCCACTAACTTGTAGCTTTAGCTGAACACTGTGAGGTGGACGCACCCCACTAACTTGTAGGTTTAGCTGAACACTGTGAGCAGGACGCACCCCACTAACTTGTAGGTTTAGCTGAACACTGTGAGGTGGACGCACCACACTTACTTGTAGGTTTAGCTGAACACTGTGAGCAGGACGCACCCCACTAACTTGTAGGTTTAGCTGAACACTGTGAGCAGGACGCACCCCACTAACTTGTAGTTTTAGCTGAACACTGTGAGCAGGACGCACTGCACTAACTGTAAATAGTCTAGCTGCCTGACTGTGGTATTAATAGGTTCAAAAGAACACCAGTAATTTTCTTCAGGTAGCTGTATATACTGTAACAAGACAAGCCTGCCTGTCAGTAAGAAGATAACAGGAACGGATCTAGCTGAACACTGTGAGCAGGACGCACTGCACTAACTGTAAATAGTCTAGCTGCCTGACTGTGGTACTAATAGGATCAAAAGAACACCAGTAATTTTCTTCAGGTAGCTGTATATACTGTAACAAGACAAGCCTGCCTGTCAGTAAGAAGATAACAGGAATGGATCTAGCTGAACACTGTGAGCAGGACGCACCCCACTAACTTGTAGGTTTAGCTGAACACTGTGAGGTGGACGCACCACACTAACTTGTAGGTTTAGCTGAACACTGTGAGCAGGACGCACCCCACTAACTTGTAGGTTTAGCTGAACACTGTGAGGTGGACGCACCCCACTAACTTGTAGGTTTAGCTGAACACTGTGAGCAGGATGCACTGCACTAACTGTAAATTGTCTAGCTGCCTGACTGTGGTACTAATAGGATCAAAAGAACACCAGTAATTTTCTTCAGGTAGCTGTATATACTGTAACAAGGCAAGCCTGCCTGACTGTCAGGGTAGAGCATATAACAGGTAACAGTTCAGGTATTCTGATTATGCAAAGAGTTCAAAGAACAAGAGCACATACCATGAGCAGAGCAGGTCAGCTGGGACTTGTAGTTCACCGCTGTAGCTGTAGGTAGATGTTTGCTGGACCTTGTAGTTCACCGCTGCAGATGAGGATTGATGGTGTCTGGTGTTTGTAGTTCACCGCTGCAGGTGGAGGATAGATGTCTGGTGCTTGTAGTTCACTGCTGCAGATGAAGGTACTAGTGGTATCAGGCAAAAACGTAGTCTAGGCAAGCTGGGTCATACACAGGAAGATCAGAGTCCAAACGGTACCGAATCAGAAGCAAGCAAACAGGGTCAAACGAGCCGGGTCATACACGAAATACACAGAGCAGATATCAACTGGATCAAACACAGGTAAACTCTAACACGAGCAATGATTGAATGCTGATGCATGTTATTTAAAGGTGAGCTGGCCAATCATTGTTGTTTCCCAGGTAAAGGCTGTGTCAGGTGAGTTGTGCTGGGTCCTAAAGGGATCCTAGTACTGACAGTACCCCCCCTTTCTCGAGGGGTTGCTCCTGCACCCCCAGGCTTACTTGGATAACGAAGATGAAACTTCTTCTTAAGTCGGTCAGCATGAAGATCACGAGCTGGGACCCAAGATCGATCCTCTGGGCCGAAACCTTTCCAATGAACGAGATATTGTAAGGAATTGCGCACTCGTCTGGAATCAAGAATAAATGCCACTTCATATTCCTGACTGTCCAACACATCCACAGGTTCTGGTTCATTTACTTGGAGGCTGGAATGAACAGGTTTCAACAATGAAACATGAAAGACATTTGGAATGCGCATGGATGGGGGGAGTTTTAATCTATAGGATACAGGATTAACAATCTCCGAAATTTCATAGGGCCCGATGAATTTTGGGCCAAGTTTTTTAGATGGAACATGCAGGGACAGATTCCTGGATGATAGCCACACTTTGTCACCAACTTTATATCCTGGTGCCTTTGAGCGCCTCTTGTCCGCCATTTTCTTAAAAGCCAGCACAGAGCGAGAAATAGCATGATTAACATCGGACCAGATTTTGGAGAAATTTTCTATTGTGGTGTTGGCATCTGGCACATCAGAGGGTGGAAGATCAAAGGAGCACACACGAGGATGCAACCCGTAAACACAGAAGAAAGGAGAGGTCCCTGTAGATGTGCTGGCACAATTATTAAAGGCAAACTCTGCCCATGGCAGGACGTTGACCCACTCCACCTCATCATTGGCCATCAGACAACGTACCATCTTCTCTAGAGTCTGATTAGTCCTTTCTGTTTGGCCGTTTGTCTCAGGATGATATGCTGAAGAATATGATAACTTAATCCCCAGCTGAGAGCAAAGGGCCTTCCAAAACTGGGCTATAAACTGAGAGCCACGGTCTGAGACAATGTTGATTGGTGCCCCATGGAGCCTGAAAACATGTTTAATGAATAAAGATGCCAGTTCTTTAGCAGATGGAAGTTTCGGAAGCGGAACAAAGTGGGCCATTTTACTGAACCTGTCTACCACCACCCAGATCGTGGAACATCCCTGGGACGGAGGCAAGTCAGTGATAAAGTCCATAGATAAATGGGTCCAGGGACAGGTAGGTATTGGTAGAGGACGTAGGAGACCAGGCGGCTTAGAGGTACTGCTCTTGCTTCTGGCACAAACTTCACAGGCCTGGACGAAGGCTAACACATCCTGCCTAATCGATGGCCACCAGAGGTTGCGAGAGATAATCTCAAAAGTTTGTCTAAACCCCGGATGTGCTGCAGGTTTTGATGCATGTACCTGCTGCAATACCTGCAAACGAAGAGCCAGGGGCACAAAAAGCATACCGGAGGGAGTGGAGGGAGGGGCTTCAGCCTGTGCAGGTAACAAGGCCTCAGAGATGTCAGTCTGGGTGAAAGCCAAAATCCTATCCTCAGAGATAATGGGTTGTGGAGGAAGCGGAGGAGGAGACTCTGAAAGAAAGCTGCGAGACAAGGCGTCAGCCTTAATGTTTCTTGGTCCTGGTAAATATGAAATTGTGAAGTCAAATCTGGAGAAGAACAATGACCACCTGGCTTGACGTGAGTTCAGTCTTTTAGCAGAACGGATGTATTCAAGGTTTTTGTGGTCAGTCAGAACTATGAATGGATAGCGAGCTCCCTCCAGCCAATGTCTCCATTCCTCCAAAGCGAGCTTTATGGCTAGAAGTTCTCTGTTGCCTATATCATAATTGCGCTTTGCTGGGGAATATTTCCGAGACAAGAAGGCACAGGGGTGGATGGCGGCATTTACAGGATCCTTTTGTGACAAAAGTGCCCCTACCCCTACTTCAGATGCATCTACCTCCACAATAAAAGGTAGCTCAGGAACAGGATGGCGTAGGATTGGTGCAGAGGTAAAGGCTTTCTTTAACTGAGTGAAGGCTGCCTGGGCTTCAGTAGTCCATTTAAAGGTAGTCGGAGTCTTCCTGGTGAGAGAGGTGATGGGATGTGCAATGGTGGCAAAGTTCTTAATGAATTTTCGATAGAAATTTGCAAAGCCCAGGAAGCGCTGAACTGCCTTCAGGTCTGAAGGTGGTGCCCAGTCTAAAATGGCTTGAATCTTGGCTGGATCCATGGTGAGGCCTGTGTCAGAAATTAGGTAGCCTAGGAAAGGTACTTGTTTAACATGGAATGAACATTTCTCAGGCTTTACAAAAAGGGAGTGAGTCTTTAATCGGGCCAATACTGAGCAGACATGTTTCTGATGTATTTCAAGATTGGGAGAATATATCAAAATGTCATCTAAATATACAAGCATGAAGCGACCCAACATGTCACGGAAAATGTCATTCATAAAGTTCTGAAAGACAGCTGGTGCATTTCTGAGACCGAAAGGCATGACAAGACATTCATAATGACCATCCTTGGTGTTAAAGGCTGTCTTCCACTCGTCGCCTGCACGTATGCGCACCAGATTATAAGCTCCCCTTAAGTCCAGTTTGGAGAAGATTTTGGCTCCCTGGATTTGAGAGAACAATTCTGTGATGAGAGGAAGAGGATACCGATTGGGAACAGTTATTTTATTTAGACCTCTGTAATCAACACAAAGTCTCAGTCCCCCATCCTTCTTTGGGACAAAGAAGCATCCTGCTCCTGCGGGAGAAGTGGAGGGACGGATGAAACCCTTAGCTAGGTTTTCCTGGATGTATTCTTGCAAGGCAAGATTCTCTGGCTCAGACAGTGGAAAGACTCTCCCTCGTGGAGGTGTAGTGTCAGGCAAGAGGTCAATGGGACAATCATAACTGCGATGAGGTGGTAAAGTGTCAGCAATCCCTTTAGAAAACACATCCCGAAAGTCCTTATAACAAAGTGGAATCTGTTCCATTCCCACTTGACAGGTAGCCAGTCGAACAGGGTGCTGGATGCAGTTCTTTTTACACTGATTGGACCAAGCCAGAATATCTCCTGTTCGCCAGTCAATTACAGGATTGTGCTTCTGAAGCCAAGGGAGGCCTAGGATCAAAGGAGTGGATGGAGAGTCAATAACAAGACATGAAGTCTTCTCCCAATGCAAAGCCCCCAATTGTAACTGGAAAGGCTTCGTGGCTTGGAGCACTAGATCTTGTGAGAGAGGACGATTATCCACGGAAATCAGGCGGACTGGGCAATCTAGAGCATGAGTTTCCAAGGACAAAGAGGTAATCAGAGTCTTATCAATAAAATTCTCAGCGGCTCCAGAATCTACCAAGGCCAGCAGTTCATGAGCTCCTGTCCCAAAGTGAACGACAGCGGGTAAAAGAATACGATTGTCCCCCTGGGGAGATGAGAGCAGACCTAAGGTAACCTCCCCGCAATTACCTAGGTCCTGGAGTTTCCCGGACGTGTAGGGCACGAACGGAGCATATGACCCTTGAGGCCACAATACAAGCAGAGACCCATGTTACGCCGGCGCGTGTGTTCCTGGGCAGATAACCGGGTGGAACCTATCTGCATAGGTTCTTCCTCAGATTTGGCACTGGAGGTGGAATAGTCAGGCGGCAAGGGAGGTATATAGTTTGCCACAGCTGTAGTTTGTTCTCGTCTCCTCTCTCGCTGGCGGCGGTCAATTCTAATGGCTAGACTCATAGCCTCCTCCAGTGAGGCTGGGTAGGAGAAGTTGACCAGAGCATCCTTAATTGCATCTGAAAGGCCCATTCTAAACTGGCTGCGGAGTGCTGCATCATTCCAGCCAGATTCCGGGGCCCACCTGCGAAACTCTGAGCAATACATTTCAGCTGTGGTAGTTCCTTGCTTTAAGTTACGCAGAGTTGATTCTGCAGTAGCAGCACGATCTGGATCATCATAAAGCAACCCTAGGGCTTCAAAGAAGGCATCTACTGTTAGCAAGGCTGGATGGTTTGGTTCCAGGTTAAAGGCCCAAGCCTGGGGGTCACCCTGTAGTAGAGAGATAATGATTTGAACCCTCTGAGTTTCAGGGCCAGACGAGGATGGCCTTAACTTGAAATATAATTTGCAGCTGTTTTTAAAGTTGCAAAACCCTTTACGGTCACCAGAAAACCGGTCAGGCAAAGGAATTTTTGGTTCAGATGGAGTTTTTGTAGCAGTGCTAATAGAAGGAGATTGCACCTTGGTGAGCTCTGTGGCCATTTCCTGAACTTGATGGGATAAGTGGCAAAGTTCCTGTGCAAACAACTGAGCCTGCTCAGGATCCATGATAGGTTTCCTTTATTATGTATGGCTCGTGTTAATGTCAGGGTAGAGCATATAACAGGTAACAGTTCAGGTATTCTGATTATGCAAAGAGTTCAAAGAACAAGAGCACATACCATGAGCAGAGCAGGTCAGCTGGGACTTGTAGTTCACCGCTGTAGCTGTAGGTAGATGTTTGCTGGACCTTGTAGTTCACCGCTGCAGATGAGGATTGATGGTGTCTGGTGTTTGTAGTTCACCGCTGCAGGTGGAGGATAGATGTCTGGTGCTTGTAGTTCACTGCTGCAGATGAAGGTACTAGTGGTATCAGGCAAAAACGTAGTCTAGGCAAGCTGGGTCATACACAGGAAGATCAGAGTCCAAACGGTACTGAATCAGAAGCAAGCAAACAGGGTCAAACGAGCCGGGTCATACACGAAATACACAGAGCAGATATCAACTGGATCAAACACAGGTAAACTCTAACACGAGCAATGATTGAATGCTGATGCATGTTATTTAAAGGTGAGCTGGCCAATCATTGTTGTTTCCCAGGTAAAGGCTGTGTCAGGTGAGTTGTGCTGGGTCCTAAAGGGATCCTAGTACTGACACTGACAGTAAGAAGATAACAGGAACGGATCTAGCTGAACACTGTGAGCAGGACGCACCCCACTAACTTGTAGGTTTAGCTGAACACTGTGAGCAGGACGCACTGCACTAACTGTAAATAGCCTAGCTGCCTGACTGTGGTACTAATAGGATCAAAAGAACACCAGTAATTTTCTTCAGGTAGCTGTATATAGTGTAACAAGACAAGCCTGCCAATCAGTAAGAAGATAACAGGAACGGATCTAGCTGAACACTGTGAGCAGGACGCACCCCACTAACTTGTAGGTTTAGCTGAACACTGTGAGGTCGACGCACCACACTAACTTGTAGGTTTAGCTGAACACTGTGAGCAGGACGCACCCCACTAACTTGTAGGTTTAGCTGAACACTGTGAGGTGGACGCACCCCACTAACTTGTAGGTTTAGCTGAACACTGTGAGCAGGACGCACCCCACTAACTTGTAGGTTTAGCTGAACACTGTGAGGTGGACGCACCACACTACCTTGTAGGTTTAGCTGAACACTGTGAGCAGGATGCACTGCACTAACTGTAAATAGTCTAGCTGCCTGACTGTGGTACTAATAGGATCAAAAGAACACCAGTAATTTTCTTCAGGTAGCTGTATATACTGTAACAAGACAAGCCTGCCTGTCAGTAAGAAGATAACAGGAACGGATCTAGCTGAACACTGTGAGCAGGACGCACCCCACTAACTTGTAGGTTTAGCTGAACACTGTGAGCAGGATGCACCCCATTAACTTGTAGTTTTAGCTGAACACTGTGAGCAGGACTCACTGCACTAACTGTAAATAGTCTAGCTGCCTGACTGTGGTACTAATAGGATCAAAAGAACACCAGTAATTTTCTTCAGGTAGCTGTATATACTGTAACAAGACAAGCCTGCCTGTCAGTAAGAAGATAACAGGAACGGATCTCGCTGAACACTGTGAGCAGGACGCACCCCACTAACTTGTAGGTTTAGCTGAACACTGTGAGGTGGACGCACCACACTAACTTGTAGGTTTAGCTGAACACTGTGAGCAGGATGCACCCCACTAACTTGTAGGTTTAGCTGAACACTGTGAGGTGGACGCACCCCACTAAGTTGTAGGTTTAACTGAACACTGTGAGCAGGACGCACCCCACTAACTTGTAGGTTTATCTGAACACTGTGAGGTGGACGCACCACACTAACTTGTAGGTTTAGCTGAACACTGTGAGCAGGACGCACCCCACTAACTTGTAGTTTTAGCTGAACACTGTGAGCAGGACGCACTGCACTAACTGTAAATAGTCTAGCTGCCTGACTGTGGTACTAATAGGATCAAAAGAACACCAGTAATTTTCTTCAGGTAGCCGTATATACTGTAAAAAGACAAGCCTGACTGTCAGTAAGAAGATAACAGGAACGGATCTAGCTGAACACTGTGAGCAGGACGCACCCCACTAACTTGTAGGTTTAGCTGAACACTGTGAGGTGGACGCACCACACTAACTTGTAGGTTTAGCTGAACACTGTGAGCAGGACGCACCCCACTAACTTGTAGGTTTAGCTGAACACTGTGAGGTGGACGCACCCCACTAACTTGTAGGTTTAGCTGAACACTGTGAGCAGGACGCACCCCACTAACTTGTAGGTTTAGCTGAACACTGTGAGGTGGACGCACCACACTAACTTGTAGGTTTAGCTGAACACTGTGAGCAGGACGCACTGCACTAACTGTAAATAGTCTAGCTGCCTGACTGTGGTACTAATAGGATCAAAAGAACACCAGTAATTTTCTTCAGGTAGCTGTATATACTGTAACAAGACAAGCCTGCCTTCAGTAAGAAGATAACAGGAACGGATCTAGCTGAACACTGTGAGCAGGACACACCCCACTAACTTGTAGGTTTAGCTGAACACTGTGAGCAGGATGCACTGCACTAACTGTAAATAGTCTAGCTGCCTGACTGTGGTACTAATAGGATCAAAAGAACACCAGTAATTTTCTTCAGGTAGCTGTATATACTGTAACAAGGCAAGCCTGCCTGTCAGTAAGAAGATAACAGGAACGGATAGAGCTGAACACTGTGAGCAGGACGCACCCCACTAACTTGTAGGTTTAGCTGAACACTGTGAGCAGGACACACTGCGCTAACTGTAAATAGTCTAGCTGCCTGACTGTGGTACTAATAGGATCAAAAGAACACCAGTAATTTTCTTCAGGTAGCTGTATATACTGTAACAAGGCAAGCCTGCCTGACAGTAAGAAGATAACAGGAACGGATCTAGCTGAACACTGTGAGCAGGACGCACCCCACTAACTTGTAGGTTTAGCTGAACACTGTGAGCAGGACACACTGCACTAACTGTAAATAGCCTAGCTGCCTGACTGTGGTACTAATAGGATCAAAAGAACACCAGTAATTTTCTTCAGGTAGCTGTATATAGTGTAACAAGACAAGCCTGCCTGTCAGTAAGAAGATAACAGGAACGGATCTAGCTGAACACTGTGAGCAGGACGCACCCCACTAACTTGTAGGTTTAGCTGAACACTGTGAGGTGGACGCACCACACTAACTTGTAGGTTTAGCTGAACACTGTGAGCAGGACGCACCCCACTAACTTGTAGGTTTAGCTGAACACTGTGAGGTGGACGCACCCCACTAACTTGTAGGTTTAGCTAAACACTGTGAGCAGGACGCACCCCACTAACTTGAAGGTTTAGCTGAACACTGTGAGGTGGACGCACCACACTAACTTGTAGGTTTAGCTGAACACTGTGAGCAGGATGCACTGCACTAACTGTAAATAGTCTAGCTGCCTGACTGTGGTGCTAATAGGATCAAAAGAACACCAGTAATTTTCTTCAGGTAGCCGTATATACTGTAGCAAGACAAGCCTGCCTGTCAGTAAGAAGATAACAGGAACGGATCTAGCTGAACACTGTGAGCAGGACGCACGCCACTAACTTGTAGGTTTAGCTGAACACTGTGAGGTGGACGCACCACACTAACATGTAGGTTTAGCTGAACACTGTGAGCAGGACACACCCCACTAACTTGTAGGTTTAGCTGAACACTGTGAGCAGGACACACTGCGCTAACTGTAAATAGTCTAGCTGCCTGACTGTGGTACTAATAGGATCAAAAGAACACCAGTAATTTTCTTCAGGTAGCTGTATATACTGTAACAAGGCAAGCCTGCCTGACAGTAAGAAGATAACAGGAACGGATCTAGCTGAACACTGTGAGCAGGACGCACCCCACTAACTTGTAGGTTTAGCTGAACACTGTGAGCAGGATGCACTGCACTAACTGTAATTAGCCTAGCTGCCTGACTGTGGTACTAATAGGATCAAAAGAACACCAGTAATTTTCTTCAGGTAGCTGTATATAGTGTAACAAGACAAGTCTGCCTGTCAGTAAGAAGATAACAGGAACGGATCTAGCTGAACACTGTGAGCAGGACGCACCCCACTAACTTGTAGGTTTAGCTGAACACTGTGAGGTGGACGCACCACACTAACTTGTAGGTTTAGCTGAACACTGTGAGCAGGACGCACCCCACTAACTTGTAGGTTTAGCTGAACACTGTGAGGTGGACGCACCCCACTAACTTGTAGGTTTAGCTGAACACTGTGAGGTAGACGCACCACACTAACTTGTAGGTTTAGCTGAACACTGTGAGCAGGATGCACTGCACTAACTGTAAATAGTCTAGCTGCCTGACTGTGGTACTAATAGGATCAAAAGAACACCAGTAATTTTCTTCAGGTAGCTGTATATACTGTAACAACACAAGCCTGCCTGTCAGTAAGAAGATAACATAAACGGATCTAGCTGAACACTGTGAGCAGGACGCACCCCACTAACTTGTAGGTTTAGCTGAACACTGTGAGGTGGACGCACCACACTAACTTGTAGGTTTAGCTGAACACTGTGAGCAGGACGCACCCCACTAACTTGTAGCTTTAGCTGAACACTGTGAGGTGGACGCACCCCACTAACTTGTAGGTTTAGCTGAACACTGTGAGCAAGACGCACCCCACTAACTTGTAGTCTTAGCTGAACACTGTGAGCAGGACGCACTGCACTAACTGTAAATAGTCTAGCTGCCTGACTGTGGTACAAATAGGATCAAAAGAACACCAGTAATTTTCTTCAGGTAGCTGTATATACTGTAACAAGACAAGCCTGCCTGTCAGTAAGAAGATAACAGGAACGGATCTCGCTGAACACTGTGAGCAGGACGCACCCCACTAACTTGTAGGTTTAGCTGAACACTGTGAGGTGGACGCACCACACTAACTTGTAGGTTTAGCTGAACACTGTGAGCAGGATGCACCCCACTAACTTGTAGGTTTAGCTGAACACTGTGAGGTGGACGCACCCCACTAAGTTGTAGGTTTAACTGAACACTGTGAGCAGGACGCACCCCACTAACTTGTAGGTTTATCTGAACACTGTGAGGTGGACGCACCACACTAACTTGTAGGTTTAGCTGAACACTGTGAGCAGGACACACCCCACAAACTTGTAGGTTTAGCTGAACACTGTGAGCAGGACGCACCCCACTAACTTGTACTTTTAGCTGAACACTGTGAGCAGGACGCACTGCACTAACTGTAAATAGTCTAGCTGCCTGACTGTGGTACTAATAGGATCAAAAGAACACCAGTAATTTTCTTCAGGTAGCTGTATATACTGTAACAAGACAAGCCTGCCTGTCAGTAAGAAGATAACAGGAACGGATCTAGCTGAACACTGTGAGCAGGACGCACCCCACTAACTTGTAGATTTAGCTGAACACTGTGAGGTGGACGCACCACACTAACTTGTAGGTTTAGCTGAACACTGTGAGCAGGACGCACCCCACTAACTTGTAGGTTTAGCTGAACACTGTGAGGTGGACGCACCCCACTAACTTGTAGGTTTAGCTGAACACTGTGAGCAGGACGCACCCCACTAACTTGTAGGTTTAGCTGAACACTGTGAGGTGGACGCACCACACTAACTTGTAGGTTTAGCTGAACACTGTGAGCAGGACGCACTGCACTAACTGTAAATAGTCTAGCTGCCTGACTGTGGTACTAATAGGATCAAAAGAACACCAGTAATTTTCTTCAGGTAGCTGTATATACTGTAACAAGACAAGCCTGCCTTCAGTAAGAAGATAACAGGAATGGATCTAGCTGAACACTGTGAGCAGGACGCACCCCACTAACTTGTAGGTTTAGCTGAACACTGTGAGCAGGATGCACTGCACTAACTGTAAATAGTCTAGCTGCCTGACTGTGGTACTAATAGGATCAAAAGAACACCAGTCATTTTCTTCAGGTAGCTGTATATACTGTAACAAGGCAAGCCTGCCTGTCAGTAAGAAGATAACAGGAACGGATAGAGCTGAACACTGTGAGCAGGACGCACCCCACTAACTTGTAGGTTTAGCTGAACACTGTGAGCAGGACACACTGCGCTAACTGTAAATAGTCTAGCTGCCTGACTGTGGTGCTAATAGGATCAAAAGAACACCAGTAATTTTCTTCAGGTAGCTGTATATACTGTAACAAGACAAGCCTGCCTGTCAGTAAGAAGATAACAGGAACGGATCTAGCTGAACACTGTGAGCAGGACGCACCCCACTAACTTGTAGGTTTAGCTGAACACTGTGAGGTGGACGCACCACACTAACATGTAGGTTTAGCTGAACACTGTGAGCAGGACGCACCCCACTAACTTGTAGGTTTAGCTGAACCCTGTGAAGTGGACGCACCCCACTAACTTGTAGGTTTAGCTAAACACTGTGAGCAGGATGCACCCCACTAACTTGTAGGTTTAGCTGAACACTGTGAGGTGGACGCACCACACTAACTTGTAGGTTTAGCTGAACACTGTGAGCAGGACGCACCCCACTAACTTGTAGGTTTAGCTGAACACTGTGAGCAGGACGCACCCCACTAACTTGTAGTTTTAGCTGAACACTGTGAGCAGGACGCACTGCACTAATTGTAAATAGTCTAGCTGCCTGACTGTGGTACTAATAGGATCAAAAGAACACCAGTAATTTTCTTCAGGTAGCTGTGTATACTGTAACAAGGCAAGCCTGCCTGTCAGTAAGAAGATAACAGAAACGGATCTAGCTGAACACTGTGAGCAGGACGCACCCCACTAACTTGTAGGTTTAGCTGAACACTGTGAGCAGGACGCACTGCACTAACTCTAAATAGTCTAGCTGCCTGACTGTGGTACTAATAGGATCAAAAGAACACCAGTAATTTTCTTCAGGTAGCTGAATATACTGTAACAAGACAAGCCTGCCTGTCAGTAAGAAGATAACAGGAACGGATCTAGCTGAACACTGTGAGCAGGATTTACCACACTAACTTGTAGGTTTAGCTGAACACTGTGAGGTGGACGCACCACACTAACTTGTAGGTTTAGCTGAACACTGTGAGCAGGACGCACCCCACTAACTTGTAGGTTTAGCTGAACACTGTGAGCAGGACGCACCCCACTAACTTGTAGTTTTAGCTGAACACTGTGAGCAGGACGCACTGCACTAATTGTAAATAGTCTAGCTGCCTGACTGTGGTACTAATAGGATCAAAAGAACACCAGTAATTTTCTTCAGGTAGCTGTATATACTGTAACAAGACAAGCCTGCCTGTCAGTAAGAAGATAACAGGAACGGATCTAGCTGAACACTGTGAGCAGGATGCACCACACTAACTTGTAGGTTTAGCTGAACACTGTGAGGAGGACGCACCACACTAACTTGTAGGTTTAGCTGAACACTGTGAGCAGGACGCACCCCACTAACTTGTAGGTTTAGCTGAACACTGTGAGGTGGACGCACCACACTAACTTGTAGGTTTAGCTGAACACTGTGAGCAGGACGCACTGCACTAACTGTAAATAGTCTAGCTGCCTGACTGTGGTACTAATAGGATCAAAAGAACACCAGTAATTTTCTTCAGGTAGCTGTATATACTGTAACAAGACAAGCCTGCCTGTCAGTAAGAAGATAACAGGAACGGATCTAGCTGAACACTGTGAGCAGGACGCACCCCACTAACTTGTAGGTTTAGCTGAACACTGTGAGCAGGACGCACCCCACTAACTGTAAATAGTCTAGCTGCCTGACTGTGGTACTAATAGGATCAAAAGAACACCAGTAATTTTCTTCAGGTAGCTGTATATACTGTCACAAGGCAAGCCTGCCTGTCAGTAAGAAGATAACAGGAACGGATCTAGCTGAACACTGTGAGCAGGACGCACCCCACTAACTTGTAGGTTTAGCTGAACACTGTGAGCAGGACGCACCCCACTAACTTGTAGGTTTAGCTGAACACTGTGAGCAGGATGCACCCCACTAACTTGTAGTTTTAGCTGAACACTGTGAGCAGGACGCACTGCACTAACTGTACATAGTCTAGCTGCCTGACTGTGGTACTAATAGGATCAAAAGAACACCAGTAATTTTCTTCAGGTAGCTGTATATACTGTAACAAGACAAGCCTGCCTGTCAGTAAGAAGATAACAGGAACGGATCTAGCTGAACACTGTGAGCAGGACGCACTGCACTAACTGTAAATAGTCTAGCTGCCTGACTGTGGTACTAATAGGATCAAAAGAACACCAGTAATTTTCTTCAGGTAGCTGTATATACTGTAACAAGACAAGCCTGCCTGTCAGTAAGAAGATAACAGGAACGGATCTAGCTGAACACTGTGAGCAGGACGCACCCCACTAACTTGTAGGTTTAGCTGAACACTGTGAGGTGGACGCACCACACTAACTTGTAGGTTTAGCTGAACACTGTGAGCAGGACGCACCCCACTAACTTGTAGGTTTAGCTGAACACTGTGAGGTGGACGCACCCCACTAACTTGTAGGTTTAGCTGAACACTGTGAGCAGGACGCACCCCACTAACTTGTAGGTTTAGCTGAACACTGTGAGGTGGACGCACCACACTAACTTGTAGGTTTAGCTGAACACTGTGAGCAGGACGCACTGCACTAACTGTAAATAGTCTAGCTGCCTGACTGTGGTACTAATAGGATCAAAAGAACACCAGTAATTTTCTTCAGGTAGCTGTATATACTGTAACAAGACAAGCCTGCCTTCAGTAAGAAGATAACAGGAATGGATCTAGCTGAACACTGTGAGCAGGACGCACCCCACTAACTTGTAGGTTTAGCTGAACACTGTGATCAGGATGCACTGCACTAACTGTAAATAGTCTAGCTGCCTGACTGTGGTACTAATAGGATCAAAAGAACACCAGTAATTTTCTTCAGGTAGCTGTATATACTGTAACAAGGCAAGCCTGCCTGTCAGTAAGAAGATAACAGGAACGGATAGAGCTGAACACTGTGAGCAGGACGCACCCCACTAACTTGTAGGTTTAGCTGAACACTGTGAGCAGGACACACTGCGCTAACTGTAAATAGTCTAGCTGCCTGACTGTGGTGCTAATAGGATCAAAAGAACACCAGTAATTTTCTTCAGGTAGCTGTATATACTGTAACAAGACAAGCCTGCCTGTCAGTAAGAAGATAACAGGAACGGATCTAGCTGAACACTGTGAGCAGGACGCACCCCACTAACTTGTAGGTTTAGCTGAACACTGTGAGGTGGACGCACCACACTAACATGTAGGTTTAGCTGAACACTGTGAGCAGGACGCACCCCACTAACTTGTAGGTTTAGCTGAACCCTGTGAAGTGGACGCACCCCACTAACTTGTAGGTTTAGCTAAACACTGTGAGCAGGATGCACCCCACTAACTTGTCGGTTTAGCTGAACACTGTGAGGTGGACGCACCACACTAACTTGTAGGTTTAGCTGAACACTGTGAGCAGGACGCACCCCACTAACTTGTAGGTTTAGCTGAACACTGTGAGCAGGACGCACCCCACTAACTTGTAGTTTTAGCTGAACACTGTGAGCAGGACGCACTGCACTAATTGTAAATAGTCTAGCTGCCTGACTGTGGTACTAATAGGATCAAAAGAACACCAGTAATTTTCTTCAGGTAGCTGTGTATACTGTAACAAGGCAAGCCTGCCTGTCAGTAAGAAGATAACAGAAACGGATCTAGCTGAACACTGTGAGCAGGACGCACCCCACTAACTTGTAGGTTTAGCTGAACACTGTGAGCAGGACGCAATGCACTAACTCTAAATAGTCTAGCTGCCTGACTGTGGTACTAATAGGATCAAAAGAACACCAGTAATTTTTTTCAGGTAGCTGAATATACTGTAACAAGACAAGCCTGCCTGTCAGTAAGAAGACAACAGGAACGGATCTAGCTGAACACTGTGAGCAGGATTTACCACACTAACTTGTAGGTTTAGCTGAACACTGTGAGGTGGACGCACCACACTAACTTGTAGGTTTAGCTGAACACTGTGAGCAGGACGCAACCCACTAACTTGTAGGTTTAGCTGAACACTGTGAGCAGGACGCACCCCACTAACTTGTAGTTTTAGCTGAACACTGTGAGCAGGACGCACTGCACTAATTGTAAATAGTCTAGCTGCCTGACTGTGGTACTAATAGGATCAAAAGAACACCAGTAATTTTCTTCAGGTAGCTGTATATACTGTAACAAGACAAGCCATGCCTGTCAGTAAGAAGATAACAGGAACGGATCTAGCTGAACACTGTGAGCAGGATGCACCACACTAACTTGTAGGTTTAGCTGAACACTGTTAGGAGGACGCACCACACTAACTTGTAGGTTTAGCTGAACACTGTGAGCAGGACGCACCCCACTAACTTGTAGGTTTAGCTGAACACTGTGAGGTGGACGCACCACACTAACTTGTAGGTTTAGCTGAACACTGTGAGCAGGACGCACTGCACTAACTGTAAATAGTCTAGCTGCCTGACTGTGGTACTAATAGGATCAAAAGAACACCAGTAATTTTCTTCAGGTAGCTGTATATACTGTAACAAGACAAGCCTGCCTGTCAGTAAGAAGATAACAGGAACGGATCTAGCTGAACACTGTGAGCAGGACGCACCCCACTAACTTGTAGGTTTAGCTGAACACTGTGAGCAGGATGCACCCCACTAACTGTACATAGTCTAGCTGCCTGACTGTGGTACTAATAGGATCAAAAGAACACCAGTAATTTTCTTCAGGTAGCTGTATATACTGTAACAAGACAAGCCTGCCTGTCAGTAAGAAGATAACAGGAACGGATCTAGCTGAACACTGTGAGCAGGACGCACTGCACTAACTGTAAATAGTCTAGCTGCCTGACTGTGGTACTAATAGGATCAAAAGAACACCAGTAATTTTCTTCAGGTAGCTGTATATACTGTAACAACACAAGCCTGCCTGTCAGTAAGAAGATAACATAAACGGATCTAGCTGAACACTGTGAGTAGGACGCACCCCACTAACTTGTAGGTTTAGCTGAACACTGTGAGGTGGACGCACCACACTAACTTGTAGGTTTAGCTGAACACTGTGAGCAGGACGCACCACACTAACTTGTAGGTTTAGCTGAACACTGTGAGCAGGATGCACCCCACTAACTTGTAGGTTTAGCTGAACACTGTGAGCAGGACGCACCCCACTAACTTGTAGTTTTAGCTGAACACTGTGAGCAGGACGCACTGCACTAACTGTAAATAGTCTAGCTGCCTGACTGTGGTATTAATAGGATCAAAAGAACACCAGTAATTTTCTTCAGGTAGCTGTATATACTGTAACAAGACAAGCCTGCCTGTCAGTAAGAAGATAACAGAAACGGATCTAGCTGAACACTGTGAGCAGGACACACTGCACTAACTGTAAATAGTCTAGCTGCCTGACTGTGGTACTAATAGGATCAAAAGAACACCAGTAATTTTCTTCAGGTAGCTGTATATACTGTAACAAGACAAGCCTGCCTGTCAGTAAGAAGATAACAGGAACGGATCTAGCTGAACACTGTGAGCAGGACGCACCCCACTAACTTGTAGTTTTAGCTAAACACTGTGAGCAGGACGCACTGCACTAACTGTAAATAGTCTAGCTGCCTGACTGTGGTATTAATAGGATCAAAAGAACACCAGTAATTTTCTTCAGGTAGCTGTATATACTGTAACAAGACAAGCCTGCCTGTCAGTAAGAAGATAACAGGAACGGATCTAGCTGAACACTGTGAGCAGGACGCACTGCACTAACTGTAAATAGTCTAGCTGCCTGACTGTGGTACTAATAGGATCAAAAGAACACCAGTAATTTTCTTCAGGTAGCTGTATATACTGTAACAAGACAAGCCTGCCTGTCAGTAAGAAGATAACAGGAATGGATCTAGCTGAACACTGTGAGCAGGACGCACCCCACTAACTTGTAGGTTTAGCTGAACACTGTGAGGTGGACGCACCACACTAACTTGTAGGTTTAGCTGAACACTGTGAGCAGGACGCACCCCACTAAGTTGTAGGTTTAGCTGAACACTGTGAGGTGGACGCACCCCACTAACTTGTAGGTTTAGCTGAACACTGTGAGCAGGCGCACCCCACTAACTTGTAGGTTTAGCTGAACACTGTGAGCAGGATGCACTGCACTAACTGTAAATTGTCTAGCTGCCTGACTGTGGTACTAATAGGATCAAAAGAACACCAGTAATTTTCTTCAGGTAGCTGTATATACTGTAAGAAGGCAAGCCTGCCTGACAGAAAGAAGATAACAGGAACGGATCTAGCTGAACACTGTGAGCAGGACGCACCCCACTAACTTGTAGGTTTAGCTGAACACTGTGAGCAGGACGCACTGCACTAACTGTAATTAGCCTAGCTGCCTGACTGTGGTACTAATAGGATCAAAAGAACACCAGTAATTTTCTTCAGGTAGCTGTATATAGTGTAACAAGACAAGCCTGCCTGTCAGTAAGAAGATAACAGGAACGGATCTAGCTGAACACTGTGAGCAGGACGCACCCCACTAACTTGTAGGTTTAGCTGAACACTGTGAGGTGGACGCACCACACTAACTTGTAGGTTTAGCTGAACACTGTGAGCAGGACGCACCCCACTAACTTGTAGGTTTAGCTGAACACTGTGAGGTGGACGCACCCCACTAACTTGTAGGTTTAGCTGAACACTGTGAGCAGGACGCACCCCACTAACTTGTAGGTTTAGCTGAACACTGTGAGGTGGACGCACCCCACTAACTTGTAGGTTTAGCTGAACACTGTGAGCAGGACGCACCCCACTAACTTGTAGGTTTAGCTGAACACTGTGAGGTGGACGCACCACACTAACTTGTAGGTTTAGCTGAACACTGTGAGCAGGATGCACTGCACTAACTGTAAATAGTCTAGCTGCCTGACTGTGGTACTAATAGGATCAAAAGAACACCGGTAATTTTCTTCAGGTAGCTGTATATACTGTAACAAGACAAGCCTGCCTGTCAGTAAGAAGATAACAGGAACGGATCTAGCTGAACACTGTGAGCAGGACGCACCCCACTAACTTGTAGGTTTAGCTGAACACTGTGAGCAGGACGCACCCCACTAACTTGTAGTTTTAGCTGAACACTGTGAGCAGGACGCACTGCACTAACTGTAAATAGTCTAGCTGCCTGACTGTGGTACTAATAGGATCAAAAGTACACCAGTAATTTTCTTCAGGTAGCTGTATATACTGTAACAAGACAAGCCTGCCTGTCAGTAAGAAGATAACAGGAACGGATCTCGCTGAACACTGTGAGCAGGACGCACCCACTAACTTGTAGGTTTAGCTGAACACTGTGAGGTGGATGCACCACACTAACTTGTAGGTTTAGCTGAACACTGTGAGCAGGACGCACCCCACTAACTTGTAGGTTTAGCTGAACACTGTGAGGTGGACGCACCCCACTAAGTTGTAGGTTTAACTGAACACTGTGAGCAGGACGCACCCCACTAACTTGTAGGTTTAGCTGAACACTGTGAGGTGGACGCACCACACTAACTTGTAGGTTTAGCTGAACACTGTGAGCAGGACGCACCCCACTAACTTGTAGGTTTAGCTGAACACTGTGAGCAGGACGCACCCCACTAACTTGTAGTTTTAGCTGAACACTGTGAGCAGGACGCACTGCACTAACTGTAAATAGTCTACCTGCCTGACTGTGGTACTAATAGGATCAAAAGAACACCAGTAATTTTCTTCAGGTAGCTGTATATACTGTAACAAGACAAGCCTGCCTGTCAGTAAGAAGATAACAGGAACGGATCTAGCTGAACACTGTGAGCAGGACTGTCAGAGAACCGTCACTAACGCTCGTTCCAGGGTGCCAGCCGGACGTACGATAAGAACGAGCGAGCCCCGGACTAGGCACGCACGTAATGCGATCGTACGAACGAGGGCACGTCAGCGCGTGCACGCTCGCACACTAACGAATCACGGCGCAAGGCGCCCTATTTAAACGATCAGCAGACTAGCATCAATGCTGGATTGTCTCAGCTCGTTCCTGAACCCTTGCTGTTGCCTTGTTTACTTGACCCTGATCTTGAACCTCTGCTTGCCTTGACTACCCCCCCCCCCCTCGGATCACCCCTACATCTCTGCCTGCCTTGCTTCCTGTATTGAACCCGGCTTGGACTCTTGACTACGGCTCTGTCTCCTGATTCGGTACCCCGCTGCCAGTTTGTTGCCAACCTCCGCCAGTCCCTGACCACGTCTCTGCCTGCCGATTGTGTACCTCGTTGCCAGTACGTTGCCAACTCCTGCCTGCCTTGACCCTGCAAGTTCCTCTGCTGGACCTCTCTTGCATCCATCCGGGGATCAGCACCTCAGCTTCCTTCCGAAGACTTCTGGGTTCCTGATCCTGCCAGCAGGCACCTGCACCCTTCCGCCGCCCTAGCAACCCTGTCTCAACCTCCAGGGACGCTAGGACCGGGACCGTGCAAGAGGCCGCCCTCGTCATTTCAGACTCCGCTGTAAGGTACGTGACAGTACAATCCAGCCAGAAATGGAGTCTGAAAGGGGGGCCTCAGCTATGGACGCTCTGTGTCAACAGATCGCAAATCTCACTCAAGCAGTTCAGGGCCTGCAAGATGGCTACCAACGACTTGAACAGCGAGTGGAGTCTCTCTCTCCAAGTACCTCAGCACCTCTGACCACAGCACCTGCATCATCAACTCCAGTTTCTACACCCACAGTAGTGGTGCCACCCCCAGAACCACGAGTTCCTGCTCCGGAGAAATTTATGGGTGACCGCAGCAAATTCCGTGCTTTCAGGAATGCCTGCCATTTGTACTTCTTGCTTCAGCCCCGCACCTTTTCTTTGGAAAGTACCAAGGTGGGGTTCATCATTTCATTACTGCAGGGAGAACCTCAGACCTGGGCTCATCATTTACTGGAACAAGCCAGTCCCTTGCTGGGTACCATGGACTCTTTTTTGGATGAAATGGCCAAACTGTATGATGATCCCCAGCGTACTACCACAGCAGAGGCCAGCCTCCACACCCTCCAGCAGGGTCGTAGGCCCGTGGAGGACTATGTTACAGACTTTAAACGATGGAGTACCGACACACATTGGAACGACGCCGCTCTCCGTTTTCAGTTCCGTTTAGGGCTTTCGGAGGCACTCAAGGATGAACTAGCTCGTGTGGGGATCCCTGATTCCCTCGAAGAACTAATTCAACTGTCCATTCAGATCGATCGCCGGCTGAGGGAGCGAAGATCCGAAAGGACCAGCCAGTATCGGCCCATGTGGATGCTACCCAGGGTACCCAGTCGCCTACCTACCTCCACACCCCCACTATCTGCTTCTACCACTGAACCTCCAGAACCAATGCAGTTGGGTTTGCTTCGTGCACCCTTGACTCCGGAAGAAAAACAACGCCGTCGTATGAATAATCTCTGTCTCTACTGCGGGGGAGCCGGTCATTACGCCAATATGTGTCCCAACAAGACCCGTAAGTGTGACTCACCTCTTCTTGATCGATATGCATTAACTCTAGCAAGAACGACTCACATTGCTGTTCCTGTCTCTCTACAGCTTCCAGAAGGGGTGCTTCAGATCCAGGCCATAATTGACTCCGGTGCCTGCAGTTGCTTCATTGACCGTGCCTTTGCCCTGCAACACAACATTCCGCTGCGATCGAAGCAACATAAACTATTCATCCGATTAGCTGATGGGTCCAATATCAAATCTGGGCCTATCATCCAAGAAACCCAACCTTTGCCTGCCAACATCTTACCCAATCACCAAGAACTGTTGTGCCTGGACGTTATATCCTCACCACTTTTTCCGATCATTTTAGGAATGCCATGGTTGCAAGCACACAACCCACAGATAGACTGGACAACCGGCCAGGTAGTCTTTCAGTCCTCCTACTGTCTCAAGAACTGTCTCCAGGTCCTCCACCACACAGCTCCAGTTATTGGGTGTCTCAAACCAGTATCCGAATCCCAAGACCTTGTCCCATCCGTGTACCATGATTTCTTGGATGTTTTCGACAAGCAGAAAGCTGATACTCTTCCCCCGCACCGGGCCTACGATTGCCCGATTGAACTTTTACCAGGGGCTGAAATCCCATTTGGGAGGATCTTTCCTCTGTCAGAGCCTGAACTCGCAGTCCTAAAAGACTATGTGAATGAGAACCTCAAGAAGGGGTTCATCCGTCACTCAACATCACCAGCCGGGGCAGGAATATTCTTTGTTGAAAAGAAAGACCATTCGCTCCGTCCATGTGTGGATTACAGAGAGCTAAACCGGATCACCGTTAAAAATCGCTACCCCTTGCCTCTGATTCCAGAATTGCTCCAGAGACTCCGCTCTGCAAGAATATTCACCAAGTTAGATTTACGAGGTGCTTACAATCTGATCAGAATCAGGGAAGGAGACGAGTGGAAAACGGCCTTCCGGACTCGTTTTGGCCACTTTGAATACCTCGTCATGCCCTTCGGATTATGCAATGCTCCAGCAACCTTCCAGCATTTTGTGAATAATATTTTCAGAGACTTTCTAGATCTATTCATGATTGTCTACCTAGACGATATCCTAGTTTTCTCAGCCTCCTTAGATCTTCACCGTGTCCATGTGAAACAAGTCCTTCTGAGGCTAAGACAAAATGGACTCTATGCCAAGGCCGAGAAATGCGAATTTGAACGGCAGACCATCCACTTCCTCGGACTGGTGATTTCTACAGGAGGTATGGCAATGGATCCTCAAAAAGTCGCAGCTATAACGTCCTGGCCACCTCCCACTGATAAGAAAGGGGTACAACGGTTCGTCGGCTTCTCTAACTTCTACAGAAAATTCATTAAAAACTTCTCCGGTATCATCATGCCCATCACCCAGCTCACCAAGAAACAGAACCGTTTTCAATGGACAGAGGCAGCCCAAGCTGCTTTCGACAAGTTAAAGGGACTTTTTACCTCAGCTCCGTTATTAAAGCACCCTGACCCCGCTCTTCCATACATCCTGGAGGTGGACGCCTCAGAAAGCGCCGTAGGGGCCATCCTGTCCCAGCGCCAAGGACCCAAGGCTCTAATGCACCCTGTGGCCTTCTTCTCAAAGAAGTTGGGACCTTCAGAAAGGAACTATGATGTGGGGGACCGAGAACTATTGGCAATCAAATTGGCTTTAGAAGAGTGGCGGTACCTCTTGGAAGGAGCAACACACCCAATACTGATCTTCACGGATCACAAAAATTTGGAATACCTCAGGACCGCCAAACGCCTCAGGCCCAGACAAGCAAGGTGGGCTCTTTTCTTCTCACGCTTTAACTTCCACATAACCTACCGGCCCGGCTCCAAGAATGTGAAACCTGACGCGTTATCGCGTATGTTTACAGAAGTTGAAGTCCCACCTCAAACTGATACTATCCTGCAGGCTGGAAATTTTCTACTTATTCAAACCGACCTAATGTCACAGATCCGTCAAGCATCCAGGGAAGTCTCTCTGTCTCCAGATACAGACCTTCAGGAGAACGATGGGCTCTATTGGCGGGGTAATAAAATTTTCATACCACACAATTTACGTGCTACCATCCTACAGGTGTGTCATGACTACCCACTGGCCGGCCATTTTGGGGGATACAAAACCATGGATTTGATCCAGAGACATTTCTGGTGGCCTAATTTAGCAAAAGACTGCAGGAAATATGTTAGCTCATGTTCAATCTGTCTCAGGAACAAGAACAGCAAGAACAAAGCGTGGGGACTATTGAGACCTCTACCCATTCCTGAGAGACCCTGGGATAAAATCGCAATGGACTTTATCGTAGAGCTCCCTCCATCAGAGGGGTTCTCATCTATTTTTGTAGTGGTAGACCGCCTCTCCAGGATGTCACACTTCATCCCTATGAAAGGGACCCCATCAGCAACTGAAACTGCTGAAGTCTTCGTTAAAGAGGTTGTTAGACTGCATGGAATCCCTAGTGACATCGTCTCGGATCGAGGAGTACAGTTTACTTCAAAATTTTGGAAAGCACTGTGCGAAGCGCTGGGCATCAAACTCAACTTTTCTTCGGCCTATCATCCCCAGTCCAACGGACAGACTGAGCGTACCAACCAAACGCTGGAGCAATATCTGCGTTGCTTCACCTCCTTCTCCCAAGAAGATTGGGCCTCACTTCTGCCGCTGGCAGAATTTGCATTTAACAACTCTGCTCATACCGCCACCAACCAATCACCCTTCTTCTCCAACTACGGGTTTCATCCTTCCTTCTTGCCTACATTGATTCCGGACTCTCCTTTGCCTGCAGTTCAGGACAGATTAAATTTCTTTGCTATCAATAACCAAGTGTTAAAGGATACCATTGCCAAAGCACAAGAGGTTAATAAGAGATTCTTTGACAGGAAGAGGAGAGGAGAACTAGATCTGAAGGTTGGTGATCGTGTGTGGCTGTCAACTTTGAATCTAAAACTTACCTGTCCATCCAGGAAATTGGGACCTAAATACCTAGGACCCTTTCCGGTCAAGAGAAAAATTAATCCAGTGGCTTATGAGCTCGAACTTCCCGATTCATTTAAAATTCACCCTGTGTTTCATACCTCTTTGTTGAAGCCTGATGTGGTCAATCCCTTTCCTGGTCGTGAAAGAGGGCCCCCAGAGGCCATAATGGTAGACGGGGAAGAAGAGTTTGAAATTGAGACCATTGTAGATTGCAGGAGAAGGCGGGGACAAAATCAATATTTAATTAAATGGAAGGGTTTTGGTCCAGAAGAAAACTCCTGGGAACCGGAAACGAACCTCCATGCCCCAAGACTCATACAAGCTTTCCATCGTGCTCATCCAGAAAGGAGGTCTCAGGTGGGCATCCGGAGGCTGCCCGTAAGGAGGGGGCAATGTCAGAGAACCGTCACTAACGCTCGTTCCAGGGTGCCAGCCGGACGTACGATAAGAACGAGCGAGCCCCGGACTAGGCACGCACGTAATGCGATCGTACGAACGAGGGCACGTCAGCGCGTGCACGCTCGCACACTAACGAATCACGGCGCAAGGCGCCCTATTTAAACGATCAGCAGACTAGCATCAATGCTGGATTGTCTCAGCTCGTTCCTGAACCCTTGCTGTTGCCTTGTTTACTTGACCCTGATCTTGAACCTCTGCTTGCCTTGACTACCCCCCCCCCCTCGGATCACCCCTACATCTCTGCCTGCCTTGCTTCCTGTATTGAACCCGGCTTGGACTCTTGACTACGGCTCTGTCTCCTGATTCGGTACCCCGCTGCCAGTTTGTTGCCAACCTCCGCCAGTCCCTGACCACGTCTCTGCCTGCCGATTGTGTACCTCGTTGCCAGTACGTTGCCAACTCCTGCCTGCCTTGACCCTGCAAGTTCCTCTGCTGGACCTCTCTTGCATCCATCCGGGGATCAGCACCTCAGCTTCCTTCCGAAGACTTCTGGGTTCCTGATCCTGCCAGCAGGCACCTGCACCCTTCCGCCGCCCTAGCAACCCTGTCTCAACCTCCAGGGACGCTAGGACCGGGACCGTGCAAGAGGCCGCCCTCGTCATTTCAGACTCCGCTGTAAGGTACGTGACAAGGACGCACCCCACTAACTTGTAGGTTTAGCTGAACACTGTGAGCAGGACGCACCCCACTAACTTGTAGTTTTAGCTGAACACTGTGAGCAGGACGCACCCCACTAACTTGTAGTTTTAGCTGAACACTGTGAGCAGGACGCACTGCACTAACTGTAAATAGTCTAGCTGCCTGACTGTGGTACTAATAGGATCAAAAGAACACCAGTAATTTTCTTCAGGTAGCTGTATATACTGTAACAAGACAAGCCTGCCTGTCAGTAAGAAGATAACAGGAACGGATCTCGCTGAACACTGTGAGCAGGACGCACCCACTAACTTGTAGGTTTAGCTGAACACTGTGAGGTGGATGCACCACACTAACTTGTAGGTTTAGCTGAACACTGTGAGCAGGACGCACCCCACTAACTTGTAGGTTTAGCTGAACACTGTGAGGTGGACGCACCCCACTAAGTTGTAGGTTTAACTGAACACTGTGAGCAGGACGCACCCCACTAACTTGTAGGTTTAGCTGAACACTGTGAGGTGGACGCACCACACTAACTTGTAGGTTTAGCTGAACACTGTGAGCAGGACGCACCCCACTAACTTGTAGGTTTAGCTGAACACTGTGAGCAGGACGCACCCCACTAACTTGTAGTTTTAGCTGAACACTGTGAGCAGGACGCACTGCACTAACTGTAAATAGTCTACCTGCCTGACTGTGGTACTAATAGGATCAAAAGAACACCAGTAATTTTCTTCAGGTAGCTGTATATACTGTAACAAGACAAGCCTGCCTGTCAGTAAGAAGATAACAGGAATGGATCTAGCTGAACACTGTGAGCAGGACGCACCCCACTAACTTGTAGGTTTAGCTGAACACTGTGATGTGGACGCACCATACTAACTTGTAGGTTTAGCTGAACACTATGAGCAGGACGCACCCCACTAACTTGTAGGTTTAGCTGAACACTGTGAGGTGGACGCACCCCACTAACTTGTATTTTTAGCTGAACACTGTGAGCAGGACGCACCCCACTAACTTGTAGGTTTAGCTGAACACTGTGAGGTGGACGCACCACACTAACTTGTAGGTTTAGCTGAACACTGTGAGCAGGACGCACTGCACTAACTGTAAATAGTCTAGCTGCCTGACAGTGGTACTAATAGGATCAAAAGAACACCAGTAATTTTCTTCAGGTAGCTGTATATACTGTAACAAGACAAGCCTGCCTTCAGTAAGAAGATAACAGGAACGGATCTAGCTGAACACTGTGAGCAGGACGCACACCACTAACTTGTAGGTTTAGCTGAACACTGTGAGCAGGATGCACTGCACTAACTGTAAATAGTCTAGCTGCCTGACTGTGGTACTAATAGGATCAAAAGAACACAGGTAATTTTCTTCAGGTAGCTGTATATACTGTAACAAGGCAAGCCTGCCTGTCAGTAAGAAGATAACAGGAACGGATAGAGCTGAACACTGTGAGCAGGACGCACCCCACTAACTTGTAGGTTTAGCTGAACACTGTGAGCAGGACGCACCCCACTAACTTGTAGGTTTAGCTGAACACTGTGAGGTGGACGCACCCCACTAAGTTGTAGGTTTAGCTGAACACTGTGAGCAGGACGCACCCCACTAACTTGTAGGTTTATCTGAACACTGTGAGGTGGATGCACCACACTAACTTGTAGGTTTAGCTGAATACTGTGAGCAGGACGCACCCCACTAACTTGTAGGTTTAGCTGAACACTGTGAGCAGGACGCACCCCACTAACTTGTAGTTTTAGCTGAACACTGTGAGCAGGACGCACTGCACTAACTGTAAATAGTCTAGCTGCCTGACTGTGGTACTAATAGGATCAAAAGAACACCAGTAATTTTCTTCAGGTAGCTGTATATACTGTAACAAGACAAGCCTGCCTGTCAGTAAGAAGATAACAGGAACGGATCTAGCTGAACACTGTGAGCAGGACGCACCCCACTAACTTGTAGGTTTAGCTGAACACTGTGATGTGGACGCACCACACTAACTTGTAGGTTTAGCTGAACACTGTGAGCAGGACGCACCCCACTAACTTGTAGGTTTAGCTGAACACTGTGAGGTGGACGCACCCCACCAACTTGTAGGTTTAGCTGAACACTGTGAGCAGGACGCACCCCACTAACTTGTAGGTTTAGCTGAACACTGTGAGGTGGACGCACCCCACTAACTTGTAGGTTTAGCTGAACACTGTGAGCAGGACACACTGCGCTAACTGTAAATAGTCTAGCTGCCTGACTGTGGTGCTAATAGGATCAAAAGAACACCAGTAATTTTCTTCAGGTAGCTGTATATACTGTAACAAGACAAGCCTGCCTGTCAGTAAGAAGATAACAGGAACGGATCTAGCTGAACACTGTGAGCAAGATGCACCCCACTAACTTGTAGGTTTAGCTGAACACTGTGAGGTGGACGCACCACACTAACATGTAGGTTTAGCTGAACACTGTGAGCAGGACGCACCCCACTAACTTGTAGGTTTAGCTGAACACTGTGAAGTGGACGCACCCCACTAACTTGTAGGTTTAGCTGAACACTGTGAGCAGGACGCACCCCACTAACTTGTAGGTTTAGCTGAACACTGTGAGGTGGACGCACCACACTAACTTGTAGGTTTAGCTGAACACTGTGAGCAGGACGCACCCCACTAACTTGTAGGTTTAGCTGAACACTGTGAGCAGGACGCACCCCACTAACTTGTAATTTTAGCTGAACACTGTGAGCAGGACGCACTGCACTAATTGTAAATAGTCTAGCTGCCTGACTGTGGTACTAATAGGATCAAAAGAACACCAGTAATTTTCTTCAGGTAGCTGTATATACTGTAACAAGACAAGCCTGCCTGTCAGTAAGAAGATAACAGGAACGGATCTAGCTGAACACTGCGAGCAGGACGCACTGCACTAACTGTAAATAGTCTAGCTGCCTGACTGTGGTACTAATAGGATCAAAAGAACACCAGTAATTTTCTTCAGGTAGCTGTATATACTGTAACAAGACAAGCCTGCCTGTCAGTAAGAAGATAACAGGAATGGATCTAGCTGAACACTGTGAGCAGAACGCACCCCACTAACTTGTAGGTTTAGCTGAACACTGTGAGGTGGACGCACCACACTAACTTGTAGGTTTAGCTGAACACTGTGAGCAGGACGCACCCCACTAAGTTGTAGGTTTAGCTGAACACTGTGAGGTGGACGCACCCCACTAACTTGTAGGTTTAGCTGAACACTGTGAGCAGGCGCACCCCACTAACTTGTAGGTTTAGCTGAACACTGTGAGCAGGATGCACTGCACTAACTGTAAATTGTCTAGCTGCCTGACTGTGGTACTAATAGGATCAAAAGAACACCAGTAATTTTCTTCAGGTAGCTGTATATATTGTAAGAAGGCAAGCCTGCCTGACAGTAAGAAGATAACAGGAACGGATCTAGCTGAACACTGTGAGCAGGACGCACCCCACTAACTTGTAGGTTTAGCTGAACACTGTGAGAAGGACGCACTGCACTAACTGTAAATAGCCTAGCTGCCTGACTGTGGTACTAATAGGATCAAAAGAACACCAGTAATTTTCTTCAGGTAGCTGTATATAGTGTAACAAGACAAGCCTGCCTGTCAGTAAGAAGATAACAGGAACGGATCTAGCTGAACACTGTGAGCAGGACGCACCCCACTAACTTGTAGGTTTAGCTGAACACTGTGAGGTGGACGCACCACACTAACTTGTAGGTTTAGCTGAACACTGTGAGCAGGACGCACCCCACTAACTTGTAGGTTTAGCTGAACACTGTGAGCAGGACGCACCCCACTAACTTGTAGGTTTAGCTGAACACTGTGAGGTGGACGCACCACACTAACTTGTAGGTTTAGCTGAACACTGTGAGCAGGATGCACTGCACTAACTGTAAATAGTCTAGCTGCCTGACTGTGGTACTAATAGGATCAAAAGAACACCGGTAATTTTCTTCAGGTAGCTGTATATACTGTAACAAGACAAGCCTGCCTGTCAGTAAGAAGATAACAGGAACGGATCTAGCTGAACACTGTGAGCAGGACGCACCCCACTAACTTGTAGGTTTAGCTGAACACTGTGAGCAGGACGCACCCCACTAACTTGTAGTTTTAGCTGAACACTGTGAGCAGGACGCACTGCACTAACTGTAAATAGTCTAGCTGCCTGACTGTGGTACTAATAGGATCAAAAGAACACCAGTAATTTTCTTCAGGTAGCTGTATATACTGTAACAAGACAAGCCTGCCTGTCAGTAAGAAGATAACAGGAACGGATCTCGCTGAACACTGTGAGCAGGACGCACCCACTAACTTGTAGGTTTAGCTGAACACTGTGAGGTGGATGCACCACACTAACTTGTAGGTTTAGCTGAACACTGTGAGCAGGACGCACCCCACTAACTTGTAGGTTTAGCTGAACACTGTGAGGTGGACGCACCCCACTAAGTTGTAGGTTTAACTGAACACTGTGAGCAGGACGCACCCCACTAACTTGTAGGTTTAGCTGAACACTGTGAGGTGGACGCACCACACTAACTTGTAGGTTTAGCTGAACACTGTGAGCAGGACGCACCCCACTAACTTGTAGGTTTAGCTGAACACTGTGAGCAGGACGCACCCCACTAACTTGTAGTTTTAGCTGAACACTGTGAGCAGGACGCACTGCACTAACTGTAAATAGTCTACCTGCCTGACTGTGGTACTAATAGGATCAAAAGAACACCAGTAATTTTCTTCAGGTAGCTGTATATACTGTAACAAGACAAGCCTGCCTGTCAGTAAGAAGATAACAGGAACGGATCTAGCTGAACACTGTGAGCAGGACGCACCCCACTAACTTGTAGGTTTAGCTGAACACTGTGATGTGGACGCACCACACTAACTTGTAGGTTTAGCTGAACACTGTGAGCAGGATGCACCCCACTAACTTGTAGGTTTAGCTGAACACTGTGAGGTGGACGCACCCCACTAACTTGTAGGTTTAGCTGAACACTGTGAGCAGGACGCACCCCACTAACTTGTAGGTTTAGCTGAACACTGTGAGGTGGACGCACCACACTAACTTGTAGGTTTAGCTGAACACTGTGAGCAGGATGCACTGCACTAACTGTAAATAGTCTAGCTGCCTGAATGTGGTACTAATAGGATCAAAAGAACAGCGGTAATTTTCTTCAGGTAGCTGTATATACTGTAACAAGACAAGCCTGCCTGTCAGTAAGAAGATAACAGGAATGGATCAAGCTGAACACTGTGAGCAGGATGCACCCCACTAACTTGTAGGTTTAGCTGAACACTGTGAGCAGGACGCAGCCCACTAACTTGTAGTTTTAGCTGAACACTGTGAGCAGGATGCACTGCACTAACTGTAAATAGTCTAGCTGCCTGACTGTGGTACTAATAGGATCAAAAGAACACCAGTAATTTTCTTCACGTAGCTGTATATACTGTAACAAGACAAGCCTGCCTGTCAGTAAGAAGATAACAGGAACGGATCTCGCTGAACACTGTGAGCAGGACGCACCCCACTAACTTGTAGGTTTAGCTGAACACTGTGAGGTGGACGCACCACACTAACTTGTAGGTTTAGCTGAACACTGTGAGCAGGACGCACCCCACTAACTTGTAGGTTTAGCTGAACACTGTGAGGTGGACGCACCCCACTAAGTTGTAGGTTTAGCTGAACACTGTGAGCAGGACGCACCCCACTAACTTGTAGGTTTATCTGAACACTGTGAGGTGGACGCACCACACTAACTTGTAGGTTTAGCTGAACACTGTGAGCAGGACGCACCCCACTAACTTGTAGGTTTAGCTGAACACTGTGAGCAGGACGCACCCCACTAACTTGTAGTTTTAGCTGAACACTGTGAGCAGGACGCACTGCACTAACTGTAAATAGTCTAGCTGCCTGACTGTGGTACTAATAGGATCAAAAGAACACCAGTAATTTTCTTCAGGTAGCTGTATATACTGTAACAAGACAAGCCTGCCTGTCAGTAAGAAGATAACAGGAACGGATCTAGCTGAACACTGTGAGCAGGACGCACCCCACTAACTTGTAGGTTTAGCTGAACACTGTGATGTGGACGCACCACACTAACTTGTAGGTTTAGCTGAACACTGTGAGCAGGACGCACCCCACTAACTTGTAGGTTTAGCTGAACACTGTGAGGTGGACGCACCCCACTAACTTGTAGGTTTAGCTGAACACTGTGATCAGGACGCACCCCACTAACTTGTAGGTTTAGCTGAACACTGTGAGCAGGACGCACTGCACTAACTCTAAATAGTCTAGCTGCCTGACAGTGGTACTAATAGGATCAAAAGAACACCAGTAATTTTCTTCAGGTAGCTGTATATACTGTAACAAGACAAGCCTGCCTTCAGTAAGAAGATAACAGGAACGGATCTAGCTGAACACTGTGAGCAGGACGCACCCCACTAACTTGTAGGTTTAGCTGAACACTGTGAGCAGGATGCACTGCACTAACTGTAAATAGTCTAGCTGCCTGACTGTGGTACTAATAGGATCAAAAGAACACCAGTAATTTTCTTCAGGCAGCTGTATATACTGTAAAAAGGCAAGAGTGCCTGTCAGTAAGAAGATAAAAGGAACGGATAGAGCTGAACACTGTGAGCAGGACGCACCCCACTAACTTGTAGGTTTAGCTGAACACTGTGAGCAGGACACACTGCGCTAACTGTAAATAGTCTAGCTGCCTGACTGTGGTGCTAATAGGATCAAAAGAACACCAGTAATTTTCTTCAGGTAGCTGTATATACTGTAACAAGACAAGCCTGCCTGTCAGTAAGAAGATAACAGGAATGGATCTAGCTGAACACTGTGAGCAGGATGCACCCCACTAACTTGTAGGTTTAGCTGAACACTGTGAGGTGGACGCACCACACTAACATGTAGGTTTAGCTGAACACTGTGAGCAGGACGCACCCCACTAACTTGTAGGTTTAGCTGAACACTGTGAAGTGGACGCACCCCACTAACTTGTAGGTTTAGCTGAACACTGTGAGCAGGATGCACCCCACTAACTTGTAGGTTTAGCTGAACACTGTGAGGTGGACGCACCACACTAACTTGTAGGTTTAGCTGAACACTGTGAGCAGGACGCACCCCACTAACTTGTAATTTTAGCTGAACACTGTGAGCAGGACGCACTGCACTAATTGTAAATAGTCTAGCTGCCTGACTGTGGTACTAATAGGATCAAAAGAACACCAGTAATTTTCTTCAGGTAGCTGTGTATACTGTAACAAGGCAAGCCTGCCGGTCAGTAAAAAGATAACAGAAACGGATCTAGCTGAACACTGTGAGCAGGACGCACCCCACTAACTTGTAGGTTTAGCTGAACACTGTGAGCAGGACGCACTGCACTAACTCTAAATAGTCTAGCTGCCTGACTGTGGTACTAATAGGATCAAAAGAACACCAGTAATTTTCTTCAGGTAGCTGTATATACTGTAACAAGACAAGCCTGCCTGTCAGTAAGAAGATAACAGGAACGGATCTAGCTGAACACTGTGAGCAGGATGCACCACACTAACTTGTAGGTTTAGCTGAACACTGTGAGGTGGACGCACCACACTAACTTGTAGGTTTAGCTGAACACTGTGAGCAGGACGCACCCCACTAACTTGTAGGTTTAGCTGAACACTGTGAGCAGGACGCACCCCACTAACTTGTAGTTTTAGCTGAACACTGTGAGCAGGACGCACTGCACTAATTGTAAATAGTCTAGCTGCCTGACTGTGGTACTAATAGGATCAAAAGAACACCAGTAATTTTCTTCAGGTAGCTGTATATACTGTAACAAATCAAGCCTGCATGTCAGTAAGAAGATAACAGGAACGGATCTAGCTGAACACTGTGAGCAGGATGCACCACACTAACTTGTAGGTTTAGCTGAACACTGTGAGCAGGACGCACCCCACTAACTTGTAGGTTTAGCTGAACACTGTGAGCAGGACGCACTGCACTAACTCTAAATAGTCTAGCTGCCTGACTGTGGTACTAATAGGATCAAAAGAACACCAGTAATTTTCTTCAGGTAGCTGTATATACTGTAACAAGACAAGCCTGCCTGTCAGTAAGAAGATAACAGGAACGGATCTAGCTGAACACTGTGAGCAGGATGCACCACACTAACTTGTAGGTTTAGCTGAACACTGTGAGCAGGACGCACCCCACTAACTTGTAGGTTTAGCTGAACACTGTGAGCAGGACGCACCCCACTAACTTGTAATTTTAGCTGAACACTGTGAGCAGGACGCACTGCACTAATTGTAAATAGTCTAGCTGCCTGACTGTGGTACTAATAGGATCAAAAGAACACCAGTAATTTTCTTCAGGTAGCTGTATATACTGTAACAAGACAAGCCTGCCTGTCAGTAAGAAGATAACAGGAACGGATCTAGCTGAACACTGTGAGCAGGATGCACCACACTAACTTGTAGGTTTAGCTGAACACTGTGAGGTGGACGCACCACACTAACTTGTAGGTTTAGCTGAACACTGTGAGCAGGACGCATCCCACTAACTTGTAGGTTTAGCTGAACACTGTGAGCAGGACGCACCCCACTAACTTGTAGATTTAGCTGAACACTGTGAGCAGGACGCACTGCACTAATTGTAAATAGTCTAGCTGCCTGACTGTGGTACTAATAGGATCAAAAGAACACCAGTAATTTTCTTCAGGTAGCTGTATATACTGTAACAAGACAAGCCTGCCTGTCAGTAAGAAGATAACAGGAACGGATCTAGCTGAACACTGTGAGGAGGACGCACCACACTAACTTGTAGGTTTAGCTGAACACTGTGAGCAGGACGCACCCCACTAACTTGTAGGTTTAGCTGAACACAGTGAGGTGGACGCACCACACTAACTTGTAGGTTTAGCTGAACACTGTGAGCAGGACGCACTGCACTAACTGTAAATAGTCTAGCTGCCTGACTGTGGTACTAATAGGATCAAAAGAACACCAGTAATTTTCTTCAGGTAGCTGTATATACTGTAACAAGGCAAGCCTGCCTGTCAGTAAGAAGATAACAGGAACGGATCTAGCTGAACACTGTGAGGTGGACGCACCACACTAACTTGTAGGTTTAGCTGAACACTGTGAGCAGGACGCACCCCACTAACTTGTAGGTTTAGCTGAACACTGTGAGCAGGACGCACCCCACTAACTTGTAGTTTTAGCTGAACACTGTGAGCAGGACGCACTGCACTAACTGTAAATAGTCTAGCTGCCTGACTGTGGTACTAATAGGATCAAAAGAACACCAGTAATTTTCTTCAGGTAGCTGTATATACTGTAACAAGACAAGCCTGCCTGTCAGTAAGAAGATAACAGGAACGGATCTAGCTGAACACTGTGAGCAGGACGCACTGCACTAACTGTAAATAGTCTAGCTGCCTGACTGTGGTACTAATAGGATCAATAGAACACCAGTAATTTTCTTCAGGTAGCTGTATATACTGTAACAAGACAAGCCTGCCTGTCAGTAAGAAGATAACATAAACGGATCTAGCTGAACACTGTGAGCAGGACGCACCCCACTAACTTGTAGGTTTAGCTTAACACTGTGAGGTGGACGCACCACACTAACTTGTAGGTTTAGCTGAACACTGTGAGCAGGACGCACCCCACTAACTTGTAGCTTTAGCTGAACACTGTGAGGTGGACGCACCCCACTAACTTGTAGGTTTAGCTGAACACTGTGAGCAGGACGCACCCCACTAACTTGTAGGTTTAGCTGAACACTGTGAGCAGGACGCACCCCACTAACTTGTAGGTTTAGCTGAACACTGTGAGCAGGACGCACCCCACCAACTTGTAGTTTTAGCTGAACACTGTGAGCAGGACGCACTGCACTAACTGTAAATAGTCTAGCTGCCTGACTGTGGTATTAATAGGATCAAAAGAACACCAGTAATTTTCTTCAGGTAGCTGTATATACTGTAACAAGACAAGCCTGCCTGTCAGTAAGAAGATAACAGGAATGGATCTAGCTGAACACTGTGAGCAGGACGCACCCCACTAACTTGTAGGTTTAGCTGAACACTGTGAGGTGGACACACCACACTAACTTGTAGGTTTAGCTGAACACTGTGAGCAGGACGCACCCCACTAACTTGTAGGTTTAGCTGAACACTGTGAGATGGACGCACCCCACTAACTTGTAGGTTTAGCTGAACACTGTGAGCAGGCGCACCCCACTAACTTGTAGGTTTAGCTGAACACTGTGAGGTGGACGCACCACACTAACTTGTAGGTTTAGCTGAACACTGTGAGCAGGACGCACTGCACTAACTGTAAATAGTCTAGCTGCCTGACTGTGGTACTAATAGGATCAAAAGAACACCAGTAATTTTCTTCAGGTAGCTGTATCTACTGTAACAACACAAGCCAGCCTGTCAGTAAGAAGATAACAGGAACGGATCTAGCTGAACACTGTGAGCAGGATGCACCCCACTAACTTGTAGGTTTAGCTGAACACTGTGAGGTGGAGGCACCACACTAACTTGTAGATTTAGCTGAACACTGTGAGCAGGACACACCCCACTAACTTGTAGGTTTAGCTGAACACTGTGAGGTGGACGCACCCCACTAACTTGTAGGTTTAGCTGGACACTGTGAGCAGGACGCACCCCACTAACTTGTAGGTTTCGCTGAACATTGTGAGGTGGACGCACCACACTAACTTGCAGGTTTAGCTGAACACTGTGAGCAGGACGCACTGCACTAACTGTAAATAGTCTAGCTGCCTGACTGTGGTACTAATAGGATCACAAGAACACCAGTAATTTTCTTCAGGTAGCTGTATCTACTGTAACAAGACAAGCCTGCCTGTCAGTAAGAAGATAACAGGAACGGATCTAGCTGAACACTGTGAGCAGGACACACCCCACTAACTTGTAGGTTTAGCTGAACACTGTGAGGTGGACGCACCACACTAACTTGAAGGTTTAGCTGAACACTGTGAGCAGGACGCAACCCACTAACTTGTAGGTTTAGCTGAACACTGTGAGGTGGACGCACCCCACTAACTTGTAGGTTTAGCGGAACACTGTGAGCAGGACGCACCCCACTAACTTGTAGGTTTAGCTGAACACTGTGAGCAGGACGCACTCCACTAACTTGTAGGTTTAGCTGAACACTGTGAGCAGGTCGCACCCCACTAACTTGTAGGTTTAGCTGAACACTGTGAGCAGGACGCACCCCACTAACTTGTAGGTTTAGCTGAACACTGTGAGGTGGACGCACCACACTAACTTGTAGGTTTAGCTGAACACTGTGAGCAGGATGCACTGCACTAACTGTAAATAGTCTAGCTGCCTGACTGTGGTACTAATAGGATCAAAAGAACACCAGTAATTTTCTTCAGGTAGCTGTATATACTGTAACAAGACAAGCCTGCCTGTCAGTAAGAAGATAACAGGAACGGATCTAGCTGAACACTGTGAGCAGGATGCACCACACTAACTTGTAGGTTTAGCTGAACACTGTGAGGAGGACGCACCACACTAACTTGTAGGTTTAGCTGAACACTGTGAGCAGGACGCACCCCACTAACTTGTAGGTTTAGCTGAACACAGTGAGGTGGACGCACCACACTAACTTGTAGGTTTAGCTGAACACTGTGAGCAGGACGCACTGCACTAACTGTAAATAGTCTAGCTGCCTGACTGTGGTACTAATAGGATCAAAAGAACGCCAGTAATTTTCTTCAGGTAGCTGTATATACTGTAACAAGACAAGCCTGCCTGTCAGTAAGAAGATAACAGGAACGGATCTAGCTGAACACTGTGAGCAGGACGCACCACACTAACTTGTAGGTTTAGCTGAACACTGTGAGCAGGACGCACCCCACTAACTGTAAATAGTCTAGCTGCCTGACTGTGGTACTAATAGGATCAAAAGAACACCAGTAATTTTCTTCAGGTAGCTGTATATACTGTAACAAGGCAAGCCTGCCTGTCAGTAAGAAGATAACAGGAACGGATCTAGCTGAACACTGTGAGGTGGATGCACCACACTAACTTGTAGGTTTAGCTGAACACTGTGAGCAGGACGCACCCCACTAACTTGTAGGTTTAGCTGAACACTGTGAGCAGGACGCACCCCACTAACTTGTAGTTTTAGCTGAACACTGTGAGCAGGACGCACTGCACTAACTGTAAATAGTCTAGCTGCCTGACTGTGGTACTAATAGGATCAAAAGAACACCAGTAATTTTCTTCAGGTAGCTGTATATACTGTAACAAGACAAGCCTGCCTGTCAGTAAGAAGATAACAGGAACGGATCTAGCTGAACACTGTGAGCAGGACGCACTGCACTAACTGTAAATAGTCTAGCTGCCTGACTGTGGTACTAATAGGATCAATAGAACACCAGTAATTTTCTTCAGGTAGCTGTATATACTGTAACAAGACAAGCCTGCCTGTCAGTAAGAAGATAACATAAACGGATCTAGCTGAACACTGTGAGCAGGACGCACCCCACTAACTTGTAGGTTTAGCTTAACACTGTGAGGTGGACGCACCACACTAACTTGTAAGTTTAGCTGAACACTGTGAGCAGGACGCACCCCACTAACTTGTAGCTTTAGCTGAACACTGTGAGGTGGACGCACCCCACTAACTTGTAGGTTTAGCTGAACACTGTGAGCAGGACGCACCCCACTAACTTGTAGGTTTAGCTGAACACTGTGAGCAGGACGCACCCCACTAACTTGTAGGTTTAGCTGAACACTGTGAGCAGGACGCACCCCACCAACTTGTAGTTTTAGCTGAACACTGTGAGCAGGACGCACTGCACTAACTGTAAATAGTCTAGCTGCCTGACTGTGGTATTAATAGGATCAAAAGAACACCAGTAATTTTCTTCAGGTAGCTGTATCTACTGTAACAACACAAGCCAGCCTGTCAGTAAGAAGATAACAGGAACGGATCTAGCTGAACACTGTGAGCAGGATGCACCCCACTAACTTGTAGGTTTAGCTGAACACTGTGAGGTGGAGGCACCACACTAACTTGTAGATTTAGCTGAACACTGTGAGCAGGACACACCCCACTAACTTGTAGGTTTAGCTGAACACTGTGAGGTGGACGCACCCCACTAACTTGTAGGTTTAGCTGGACACTGTGAGCAGGACGCACCCCACTAACTTGTAGGTTTAGCTGAACATTGTGAGGTGGACGCACCACACTAACTTGTAGGTTTAGCTGAACACTGTGAGCAGGACGCACTGCACTAACTGTAAATAGTCTAGCTGCCTGACTGTGGTACTAATAGGATCACAAGAACACCAGTAATTTTCTTCAGGTAGCTGTATCTACTGTAACAAGACAAGCCTGCCTGTCAGTAAGAAGATAACAGGAACGGATCTAGCTGAACACTGTGAGCAGGACGCACTGCACTAATTGTAAATAGTCTAGCTGCCTGACTGTGGTACTAATAAGATCAAAAGAACACCAGTAATTTTCTTCAGGTAGCTGTGTATACTGTAACAAGGCAAGCCTGCCGGTCAGTAAGAAGATAACAGAAACGGATCTAGCTGAACACTGTGAGCAGGACGCACCCCACTAACTTGTAGGTTTAGCTGAACACTGTGAGCAGGACGCACTGCACTAACTCTAAATAGTCTAGCTGCCTGACTGTGGTACTAATAGGATCAAAAGAACACCAGTAATTTTCTTCAGGTAGCTGTATATACTGTAACAAGACAAGCCTGCCTGTCAGTAAGAAGATAACAGGAACGGATCTAGCTGAACACTGTGAGCAGGATGCACCACACTAACTTGTAGGTTTAGCTGAACACTGTGAGGTGGACGCACCACACTAACTTGTAGGTTTAGCTGAACACTGTGAGCAGGACGCACCCCACTAACTTGTAGGTTTAGCTGAACACTGTGAGCAGGACGCACCCCACTAACTTGTAGTTTTAGCTGAACACTGTGAGCAGGACGCACTGCACTAATTGTAAATAGTCTAGCTGCCTGACTGTGGTACTAATAGGATCAAAAGAACACCAGTAATTTTCTTCAGGTAGCTGTATATACTGTAACAAATCAAGCCTGCATGTCAGTAAGAAGATAACAGGAACGGATCTAGCTGAACACTGTGAGCAGGATGCACCACACTAACTTGTAGGTTTAGCTGAACACTGTGAGCAGGACGCACCCCACTAACTTGTAGGTTTAGCTGAACACTGTGAGCAGGACGCACTGCACTAACTCTAAATAGTCTAGCTGCCTGACTGTGGTACTAATAGGATCAAAAGAACACCAGTAATTTTCTTCAGGTAGCTGTATATACTGTAACAAGACAAGCCTGCCTGTCAGTAAGAAGATAACAGGAACGGATCTAGCTGAACACTGTGAGCAGGATGCACCACACTAACTTGTAGGTTTAGCTGAACACTGTGAGCAGGACGCACCCCACTAACTTGTAGGTTTAGCTGAACACTGTGAGCAGGACGCACCCCACTAACTTGTAATTTTAGCTGAACACTGTGAGCAGGACGCACTGCACTAATTGTAAATAGTCTAGCTGCCTGACTGTGGTACTAATAGGATCAAAAGAACACCAGTAATTTTCTTCAGGTAGCTGTATATACTGTAACAAGACAAGCCTGCCTGTCAGTAAGAAGATAACAGGAACGGATCTAGCTGAACACTGTGAGCAGGATGCACCACACTAACTTGTAGGTTTAGCTGAACACTGTGAGGTGGACGCACCACACTAACTTGTAGGTTTAGCTGAACACTGTGAGCAGGACGCATCCCACTAACTTGTAGGTTTAGCTGAACACTGTGAGCAGGACGCACCCCACTAACTTGTAGATTTAGCTGAACACTGTGAGCAGGACGCACTGCACTAATTGTAAATAGTCTAGCTGCCTGACTGTGGTACTAATAGGATCAAAAGAACACCAGTAATTTTCTTCAGGTAGCTGTATATACTGTAACAAGACAAGCCTGCCTGTCAGTAAGAAGATAACAGGAACGGATCTAGCTGAACACTGTGAGCAGGATGCACCACACTAACTTGTAGGTTTAGCTGAACACTGTGAGGAGGACGCACCACACTAACTTGTAGGTTTAGCTGAACACTGTGAGCAGGACGCACCCCACTAACTTGTAGGTTTAGCTGAACACAGTGAGGTGGACGCACCACACTAACTTGTAGGTTTAGCTGAACACTGTGAGCAGGACGCACTGCACTAACTGTAAATAGTCTAGCTGCTTGACTGTGGTACTAATAGGATCAAAAGAACACCAGTAATTTTCTTCAGGTAGCTGTATATACTGTAACAAGGCAAGCCTGCCTGTCAGTAAGAAGATAACAGGAACGGATCTAGCTGAACACTGTGAGGTGGACGCACCACACTAACTTGTAGGTTTAGCTGAACACTGTGAGCAGGACGCACCCCACTAACTTGTAGGTTTAGCTGAACACTGTGAGCAGGACGCACCCCACTAACTTGTAGTTTTAGCTGAACACTGTGAGCAGGACGCACTGCACTAACTGTAAATAGTCTAGCTGCCTGACTGTGGTACTAATAGGATCAAAAGAACACCAGTAATTTTCTTCAGGTAGCTGTATATACTGTAACAAGACAAGCCTGCCTGTCAGTAAGAAGATAACAGGAACGGATCTAGCTGAACACTGTGAGCAGGACGCACTGCACTAACTGTAAATAGTCTAGCTGCCTGACTGTGGTACTAATAGGATCAATAGAACACCAGTAATTTTCTTCAGGTAGCTGTATATACTGTAACAAGACAAGCCTGCCTGTCAGTAAGAAGATAACATAAACGGATCTAGCTGAACACTGTGAGCAGGACGCACCCCACTAACTTGTAGGTTTAGCTTAACACTGTGAGGTGGACGCACCACACTAACTTGTAGGTTTAGCTGAACACTGTGAGCAGGACGCACCCCACTAACTTGTAGCTTTAGCTGAACACTGTGAGGTGGACGCACCCCACTAACTTGTAGGTTTAGCTGAACACTGTGAGCAGGACGCACCCCACTAACTTGTAGGTTTAGCTGAACACTGTGAGCAGGACGCACCCCACTAACTTGTAGGTTTAGCTGAACACTGTGAGCAGGACGCACCCCACCAACTTGTAGTTTTAGCTGAACACTGTGAGCAGGACGCACTGCACTAACTGTAAATAGTCTAGCTGCCTGACTGTGGTATTAATAGGATCAAAAGAACACCAGTAATTTTCTTCAGGTAGCTGTATATACTGTAACAAGACAAGCCTGCCTGTCAGTAAGAAGATAACAGGAATGGATCTAGCTGAACACTGTGAGCAGGACGCACCCCACTAACTTGTAGGTTTAGCTGAACACTGTGAGGTGGACACACCACACTAACTTGTAGGTTTAGCTGAACACTGTGAGCAGGACGTACCCCACTAACTTGTAGGTTTAGCTGAACACTGTGAGATGGACGCACCCCACTAACTTGTAGGTTTAGCTGAACACTGTGAGCAGGCGCACCCCACTAACTTGTAGGTTTAGCTGAACACTGTGAGGTGGACGCACCACACTAACTTGTAGGTTTAGCTGAACACTGTGAGCAGGACGCACTGCACTAACTGTAAATAGTCTAGCTGCCTGACTGTGGTACTAATAGGATCAAAAGAACACCAGTAATTTTCTTCAGGTAGCTGTATCTACTGTAACAACACAAGCCAGCCTGTCAGTAAGAAGATAACAGGAACGGATCTAGCTGAACACTGTGAGCAGGATGCACCCCACTAACTTGTAGGTTTAGCTGAACACTGTGAGGTGGAGGCACCACACTAACTTGTAGATTTAGCTGAACACTGTGAGCAGGACACACCCCACTAACTTGTAGGTTTAGCTGAACACTGTGAGGTGGACGCACCCCACTAACTTGTAGGTTTAGCTGGACACTGTGAGCAGGACGCACCCCACTAACTTGTAGGTTTCGCTGAACATTGTGAGGTGGACGCACCACACTAACTTGCAGGTTTAGCTGAACACTGTGAGCAGGACGCACTGCACTAACTGTAAATAGTCTAGCTGCCTGACTGTGGTACTAATAGGATCACAAGAACACCAGTAATTTTCTTCAGGTAGCTGTATCTACTGTAACAAGACAAGCCTGCCTGTCAGTAAGAAGATAACAGGAACGGATCTAGCTGAACACTGTGAGCAGGACACACCCCACTAACTTGTAGGTTTAGCTGAACACTGTGAGGTGGATGCACCACACTAACTTGAAGGTTTAGCTGAACACTGTGAGCAGGACGCAACCCACTAACTTGTAGGTTTAGCTGAACACTGTGAGGTGGACGCACCCCACTAACTTGTAGGTTTAGCGGAACACTGTGAGCAGGACGCACCCCACTAACTTGTAGGTTTAGCTGAACACTGTGAGCAGGACGCACTCCACTAACTTGTAGGTTTAGCTGAACACTGTGAGCAGGTCGCACCCCACTAACTTGTAGGTTTAGCTGAACACTGTGAGCAGGACGCACCCCACTAACTTGTAGGTTTAGCTGAACACTGTGAGGTGGACGCACCACACTAACTTGTAGGTTTAGCTGAACACTGTGAGCAGGATGCACTGCACTAACTGTAAATAGTCTAGCTGCCTGACTGTGGTACTAATAGGATCAAAAGAACACCAGTAATTTTCTTCAGGTAGCTGTATATACTGTAACAAGACAAGCCTGCCTGTCAGTAAGAAGATAACAGGAACGGATCTAGCTGAACACTGTGAGCAGGATGCACCACACTAACTTGTAGGTTTAGCTGAACACTGTGAGGAGGACGCACCACACTAACTTGTAGGTTTAGCTGAACACTGTGAGCAGGACGCACCCCACTAACTTGTAGGTTTAGCTGAACACAGTGAGGTGGACGCACCACACTAACTTGTAGGTTTAGCTGAACACTGTGAGCAGGACGCACTGCACTAACTGTAAATAGTCTAGCTGCCTGACTGTGGTACTAATAGGATCAAAAGAACGCCAGTAATTTTCTTCAGGTAGCTGTATATACTGTAACAAGACAAGCCTGCCTGTCAGTAAGAAGATAACAGGAACGGATCTAGCTGAACACTGTGAGCAGGACGCACCACACTAACTTGTAGGTTTAGCTGAACACTGTGAGCAGGACGCACCCCACTAACTGTAAATAGTCTAGCTGCCTGACTGTGGTACTAATAGGATCAAAAGAACACCAGTAATTTTCTTCAGGTAGCTGTATATACTGTAACAAGGCAAGCCTGCCTGTCAGTAAGAAGATAACAGGAACGGATCTAGCTGAACACTGTGAGGTGGATGCACCACACTAACTTGTAGGTTTAGCTGAACACTGTGAGCAGGATGCACCCCACTAACTTGTAGGTTTAGCTGAACACTGTGAGCAGGACGCACCCCACTAACTTGTAGTTTTAGCTGAACACTGTGAGCAGGACGCACTGCACTAACTGTAAATAGTCTAGCTGCCTGACTGTGGTACTAATAGGATCAAAAGAACACCAGTAATTTTCTTCAGGTAGCTGTATATACTGTAACAAGACAAGCCTGCCTGTCAGTAAGAAGATAACAGGAACGGATCTAGCTGAACACTGTGAGCAGGACGCACTGCACTAACTGTAAATAGTCTAGCTGCCTGACTGTGGTACTAATAGGATCAATAGAACACCAGTAATTTTCTTCAGGTAGCTGTATATACTGTAACAAGACAAGCCTGCCTGTCAGTAAGAAGATAACATAAACGGATCTAGCTGAACACTGTGAGCAGGACGCACCCCACTAACTTGTAGGTTTAGCTTAACACTGTGAGGTGGACGCACCACACTAACTTGTAAGTTTAGCTGAACACTGTGAGCAGGACGCACCCCACTAACTTGTAGCTTTAGCTGAACACTGTGAGGTGGACGCACCCCACTAACTTGTAGGTTTAGCTGAACACTGTGAGCAGGACGCACCCCACTAACTTGTAGGTTTAGCTGAACACTGTGAGCAGGACGCACCCCACTAACTTGTAGGTTTAGCTGAACACTGTGAGCAGGACGCACCCCACCAACTTGTAGTTTTAGCTGAACACTGTGAGCAGGACGCACTGCACTAACTGTAAATAGTCTAGCTGCCTGACTGTGGTATTAATAGGATCAAAAGAACACCAGTAATTTTCTTCAGGTAGCTGTATCTACTGTAACAACACAAGCCAGCCTGTCAGTAAGAAGATAACAGGAACGGATCTAGCTGAACACTGTGAGCAGGATGCACCCCACTAACTTGTAGGTTTAGCTGAACACTGTGAGGTGGAGGCACCACACTAACTTGTAGATTTAGCTGAACACTGTGAGCAGGACACACCCCACTAACTTGTAGGTTTAGCTGAACACTGTGAGGTGGACGCACCCCACTAACTTGTAGGTTTAGCTGGACACTGTGAGCAGGACGCACCCCACTAACTTGTAGGTTTAGCTGAACATTGTGAGGTGGACGCACCACACTAACTTGTAGGTTTAGCTGAACACTGTGAGCAGGACGCACTGCACTAACTGTAAATAGTCTAGCTGCCTGACTGTGGTACTAATAGGATCACAAGAACACCAGTAATTTTCTTCAGGTAGCTGTATCTACTGTAACAAGACAAGCCTGCCTGTCAGTAAGAAGATAACAGGAACGGATCTAGCTGAACACTGTGAGCAGGACACACCCCACTAACTTGTAGGTTTAGCTGAACACTGTGAGGTGGACGCACCACACTAACTTGAAGGTTTAGCTGAACACTGTGAGCAGGACGCAACCCACTAACTTGTAGGTTTAGCTGAACACTGTGAGGTGGACGCACCCCACTAACTTGTAGGTTTAGCGGAACACTGTGAGCAGGACGCACCCCACTAACTTGTAGGTTTAGCTGAACACTGTGAGCAGGACGCACTCCACTAACTTGTAGGTTTAGCTGAACACTGTGAGCAGGTCGCACCCCACTAACTTGTAGGTTTAGCTGAACACTGTGAGCAGGACGCACCCCACTAACTTGTAGGTTTAGCTGAACACTGTGAGGTGGACGCACCACACTAACTTGTAGGTTTAGCTGAACACTGTGAGCAGGATGCACTGCACTAACTGTAAATAGTCTAGCTGCCTGACTGTGGTACTAATAGGATCAAAAGAACACCAGTAATTTTCTTCAGGTAGCTGTATATACTGTAACAAGACAAGCCTGCCTGTCAGTAAGAAGATAACAGGAACGGATCTAGCTGAACACTGTGAGCAGGACACACACCACTAACTTTTAGATTTAGCTGAACACTGTGAGCAGGACGCACCCCACTAACTTGTAGTTTTAGCTGAACACTGTGAGCAGGACGCACTGCACTAACTGTAAATAGTCTAGCTGCCTGACTGTGGTACTAATAGGATCAAAAGAACACCAGTAATTTTCTTCAGGTAGCTGTATATACTGTAACAAGACAAGCCTGCATGTCAGTAAGAAGATAACAGGAACGGATCTCGCTGAACACTGTGAGCAGGACGCACCCCACTAACTTGTAGGTTTAGCTGAATACTGTGAGGTGGATGCACCACACTAACTTGTAGGTTTAGCTGAACACTGTGAGCAGGACGCACCCCACTAACTTGTAGGTTTAGCTGAACACTGTGAGGTGGACGCACCCCACTAATATGTAGGTTTAACTGAACACTGTGAGCAGGACGCACCCCACTAACTTGTAGGTTTATCTGAACACTGTGAGGTGGACGCACCACACTAACTTGTAGGTTTAGCTGAACACTGTGAGCAGGACGCACCCCACTAACTTGTAGGTTTAGCTGAACACTGTGAGCAGGACGCACCCCACTAACGTGTAGTTTTAGCTGAACACTGTCAGCAGCACGCACTGCACTAACTGTAAATAGTCTAGCTGCCTGACTGTGGTACTAATAGGATCAAAAGAACACCAGTAATTTTCTTCAGGTAGCTGTATATACTGTAACAAGACAAGCCTGCCTGTCAGTAAGAAGATAACAGGAACGGATCTAGCTGAACACTGTGAGCAGGACGCACCCCACTAACTTGTAGGTTTAGCTGAACACTGTGAGGTGGACGCACCACACTAACTTGTAGGTTTAGCTGAACACTGTTAGCAGGACGCACCCCACTAACTTGTAGGTTTAGCTGAACACTGTGAGGTGGACGCACCCCACTAACTTGTAGGTTTAGCTGAACACTGTGAGCAGGACGCACCCCACTAACTTGTAGGTTTAGCTGAACACTGTGAGGTGGACGCACCACACTAACTTGTAAGTTTAGCTGAACACTGTGAGCAGGACGCACTGCACTAACTGTAAATAGTCTAGCTGCCTGACTGTGGTACTAATAGGATCAAAAGAACACCAGTAATTTTCTTCAGGTAGCTGTATATACTGTAACAAGACAAGCCTGCATGTCAGTAAGAAGATAACAGGAACGGATCTCGCTGAACACTGTGAGCAGGACGCACCCCACTAACTTGTAGGTTTAGCTGAATACTGTGAGGTGGATGCACCACACTAACTTGTAGGTTTAGCTGAACACTGTGAGCAGGACGCACCCCACTAACTTGTAGGTTTAGCTGAACACTGTGAGGTGGACGCACCCCACTAATATGTAGGTTTAACTGAACACTGTGAGCAGGACGCACCCCACTAACTTGTAGGTTTATCTGAACACTGTGAGGTGGACGCACCACACTAACTTGTAGGTTTAGCTGAACACTGTGAGCAGGACGCACCCCACTAACTTGTAGGTTTAGCTGAACACTGTGAGCAGGACGCACCCCACTAACGTGTAGTTTTAGCTGAACACTGTCAGCAGCACGCACTGCACTAACTGTAAATAGTCTAGCTGCCTGACTGTGGTACTAATAGGATCAAAAGAACACCAGTAATTTTCTTCAGGTAGCTGTATATACTGTAACAAGACAAGCCTGCATGTCAGTAAGAAGATAACAGGAACGGATCTCGCTGAACACTGTGAGCAGGACGCACCCCACTAACTTGTAGGTTTAGCTGAATACTGTGAGGTGGATGCACCACACTAACTTGTAGGTTTAGCTGAACACTGTGAGCAGGACGCACCCCACTAACTTGTAGGTTTAGCTGAACACTGTGAGGTGGACGCACCCCACTAATATGTAGGTTTAACTGAACACTGTGAGCAGGACGCACCCCACTAACTTGTAGGTTTATCTGAACACTGTGAGGTGGACGCACCACACTAACTTGTAGGTTTAGCTGAACACTGTGAGCAGGACGCACCCCACTAACTTGTAGGTTTAGCTGAACACTGTGAGCAGGACGCACCCCACTAACGTGTAGTTTTAGCTGAACACTGTCAGCAGCACGCACTGCACTAACTGTAAATAGTCTAGCTGCCTGACTGTGATACTAATAGGATCAAAAGAACACCAGTAATTTTCTTCAGGTAGCTGTATATACTGTAACAAGACAAGCCTGCCTGTCAGTAAGAAGATAACAGGAACGGATCTAGCTGAACACTGTGAGCAGGACGCACTGCACTAACTTGTAGGTTTAGCTGAACACTGTGAGCAGGACGCACTGCACTAACTGTAAATAGTCTAGCTGCCTGACTGTGGTACTAATAGGATCAAAAGAACACCAGTAATTTTCTTCAGGTAGCTGTATATACTGTAACAAGACAAGCCTGCCTGTCAGTAAGAAGATAACAGGAACGGATCTAGCTGAACACTGTGAGCAGGACGCACCCCACTAACTTGTAGGTTTAGCTGAACACTGTGAGGTGGACGCACCACACTAACTTGTAAGTTTAGCTGAACACTGTGAGCAAGATGCACCCCACTAACTTGTAGGTTTAGCTGAACACTGTGCGGTGGACGCACCCCACTAACTTGTAGGTTTAGCTGAACACTGTGAGCAGGACGCACCCCATTAACTTGTAGGTTTAACTGAACACTGTGAGGTGGACGCACCACACTAACTTGTAGGTTTAGCTGAACACTGTGAGCAGAACGCACTGCACTAACTGTAAATAGTCTCGCTGCCTGACTGTGGTACTAATAGGATCAAAAGGACACCAGTAATTTTCTTCAGGTAGCTGTATATACTGTAACAAGACAAGCCTGCCTGTCAGTAAGAAGATAACAGGAACGGATCTAGCTGAACACTGTGAGCAGGACGCACCCCACTAACTTGTAGGTTTAGCTGAACACTGTGAGCTGGATGCACTGTACTAACTGTAAATAGTCTAGCTGCCTGACTGTGGTACTAATAGGATTAAAAGAACACCAGTAATTTTCTTCAGGTAGCTGTATATACTGTAACAAGGCAAGCCTGCCTGTCAGTAAGAAGATAACAGGAACGATAGAGCTGAACACTGTGAGCAGGACGCACCCCACTAACTTGTAGGTTTAGCTGAACACTGTGAGCAGGACGCACTGCGCTAACTGTAAATAGTCTAGCTGCCTGACTGTGGTGCTGATAGGATCAAAAGAACACCAGTAATTTTCTTCAGGTAGCTGTATATACTGTAACAAGACAAGCCTGCCTGTCAGTAAGAAGATAACAGGAAAGGATCTAGCTGAACACTGTGAGCAGGATGCACCCCACTAACTTGTAGGTTTAGCTGAACACTGTGAGGTGGGCGCACCACACTAACATGTAGGTTTAGCTGAACACTGTGAGCAGGACGCACCCCACTAACTTGTAGGTTTAGCTGAACACTGTGAAGTGGACGCACCCCACTAACTTGTAGGTTTAGCTGAACACTGTGAGCAGGACGCACCGCACTAACTTATAGGTTTAGCTGAACACTGTGAGTTGGACGCACCACACTAACTTGTAGGTTTAGCTGAACACTGTGAGCAGGACGCACCCCACTAACTTGTAGGTTTAGCTGAACACTGTGAGCTGGACGCACCCCACTAACTTGTAGTTTTAGCTGAACACTGTGAGCAGGACGCACTGCACTAATTGTAAATAGTCTATCTGCCTGACTGTGGTACTAATAGGATCAAAAGAACACCAGTAATTTTCTTCAGGTAGCTGTATATACTGTAACAAGACAAGCCTGCCTATCAGTAAAAAGATAACAGGAACGGATCTAGCTGAACACTGTGAGCAGGACGCACTGCACTAACTGTAAATAGTCTAGCTGCCTGACTGTGGTACTAATAGGATCAAAAGAACACCAGCAATTTTCTTCAGGTAGCTGTATATACTGTAACAGGACAAGCCTGCCTGTCAGTAAGAAGATAACAGGAACGGATCTAGCTGAACACTGTGAGCAGGACGCACCCCGCTAACTTGTAGGTTTAGCTGAACGCTGTGAGGTGGACGCACCACACTAACTTGTAGGTTTAGCTGAACACTGTGAGCAGGACGCACCCCACTAACTTGTAGCTTTAGCTGAACACTGTGAGCAGGACGCACTGCACTAACTGTAAATAGTCTAGCTGCCTGACTGTGGTACTAATAGGATCAAAAGAACACCAGCAATTTTCTTCAGGTAGCTGTATATACTGTAACAGGACAAGCCTGCCTGTCAGTAAGAAGATAACAGGAACGGATCTAGCTGAACACTGTGAGCAGGACGCACCCCGCTAACTTGTAGGTTTAGCTGAGCACTGTGAGGTGGAGGCACCACACTAACTTGTAGGTTTAGCTGAACACTGTGAGCAGGACGCACCCCACTAACTTGTAGGTTTAGCTGAACACTGTGAGCAGGACGCACTGCACTAACTGTAAATAGTCTAGCTGCCTGACTGTGGTACTAATAGGATCAAAAGAACACCAGTAATTTTCTTCAGGTAGCTGTATATACTGTAACAAGACAACCCTGCCTGTCAGTAAGAAGATAACAGGAACGGATCTAGCTGAACACTGTGAGCAGGACGCACTGCACTAACTGTAAATTGTCTAGCTGCCTGACTGTGGTACTAATAGGATCAAAAGAACACCAGCAATTTTCTTCAGGTAGCTGTATATACTGTAACAGGACAAGCCTGCCTGTCAGTAAGAAGATAACAGGAACGGATCTAGCTGAACACTGTGAGCAGGACGCTCTGCACTAACTGTAAATAGTCTATCTGCCTGACTGTGGTACTAATAGGATCAAAAGAACACCAGTAATTTTCTTCAGGTAGCTGTAAATACTGTAACAAGACAAGCCTGCCTGTCAGTAGGAAGATAACAGGAACGGATCTAGCTAAACTGAATACAGTATATATATATATATATATATATATATATATATATGCAACACCTGGGATGCATATATATTCACAATACACTGTAAGTGCAGCTAACTGATTGACTGTTCTGCCTAATCTATCTAACTCAAATCAAATGTCACTGTCTGTCTCTCTCTCAATGAACGCCGGAACACACACTATACAGGGCCGCCGTGCAGGCGGCCTTATATAGTGTGGGGCGTGTACTAAATCCCCTGAGCCATAATTGGCCAAAGGCTCCTTGGCTTTGGCCAATTACGGCTCTCTGTTCAGGCGGCGCTGTGATTGGCCAAGCATGCGGGTCATAGTGCATGCTTGGCCAATCATCAGCCAGCAATGCACTGCGATGCCGCAGTGAATTATGGGTCATGATGCGCCACACGAATTTGGCGCGAATGGCCCATATCGTTCGCAATTCGGCGAACGACCGATCAGCCGATGTTCCAGTCGAACATGGGTTCGACTCGAACACGAAGCTCATCCCTACTCAGCAACACATTGTCCAGGAAGACCAGAAAATTGTAACCTCCCAGGCTCTGGAAACGCATTGCACAAACCTTTCTGCAAGGCCTCCCGAAGATGTTTCATCCTTTGCTCCCTCTGCGACAGCTGGATAAGTTCCGCCACCTTACCCTTGTAATGTGGATCAAGAAGGGTTGCCAGCCAATACTGATCCCTCTCCTTGATACCACAGGATCAGGGAGGCCATGCAGCGTAGGTTTGCTGAGGCATTCGGTCCGGAGTCCTCTGGGTCACTAAGGACGACCTGATCCGCAGCCACCTCCTGCCAGCCACGTACAAGTCCATGGGTTTCTGGGGACTGGAAACGATCCCTTGAAGAATGCTGCTGATGCTGAGTGCCAGGCTCCACCTCCATGCTGAAACAATCCTCCTCCTCCTCATCCTTCTCATCCTCCTCTTCTTGTGTGATAGGCAGGCCTGCAGGAATACTGTCTGGATAAAGGGGGCCTTGAGAGGTGAGGAAGTCCTCCTCTTCCTCCCTCTGTTCTGCCTCAAATGCCCTGTCCATTATTCCATGCAGCGTGTGCTCCAACAGGTAGACAAGAGGGACAGTATCACTGATGTATGCACTGTCACTGCTCACCATTCTCGTGGCCTCCTCAAATGGTGACAGGACAGTGCATGCATCCTTTATCATGAGCCACTGGCGTGGCAAAAAAAAGCCAAGCTCCCCTGACCCTGTACTGCTGCCATACTCGCACAGGTAGTCATTAATGACCCTCTGCTGCGTGTGCAGCCGCTAAAGCATTGCCAACGTTGAGTTCCACCTGGTGGTCATGTCACATTCTCGGGCAGGTTGCATTTCTTTTGGAGGTCAGCCAGCCGAGCACTGGCATTATATGACCGGCGGAAATGCCCACAGACTTTCCTGGTCTGCTTTAGGAGATCCTGTAAGCCCGGGTACCTGCACAAGAACCGCTGCACCACCAAATTAAGGACGCGAGCCAAACAGGGAACATGGGTCAAGTGTCCCTGTTGGAGGGTGTAGAGGAGGTTGGTGCCATTGTCGCAAACCACCATTCCTGGCTGAAGCTGGTGTGGCATCAACCACCTCTGAGCCTGCCCCTACAGAGTTGTCAGAATCTCTGCCCCAGTGTGGCTCCTGTCCCCTAGGCAGATCAACTCAAGCACCGCATGGCATCTTTTTGCCTGAGTGCTTGCATAGCCCCTAGAACGCCTATGGAGCACCGCTGGTTCTGAGGACAAATCTGCACAGGAAGAGGCCATAGAGGAAGAGGAGGGGGTGGAGGAGAGAATTATGGCAGAATCACCACTACCAGCATTTTGGAGGCATGGTGGCGGAACAAGCTCCAACAATACTGCACCCTGTACTGAATCCTTCCCAGCTGCCAGCAGGGCTACCCAGTGTGCCGTGAAAGAAAGGTAACGTCCCTGTCCATGCCTGCTGGACCATGAGTCAGCAGTAAAATGCACCTTACCACTGACAACCCTGTCCAACGAGGCCAAGACATTGCTTTCCACATGTCAGTAGATAGCCGGAATGGCCTTCCGAGAAAAAAATTGGCGTCTGGAAACCTGCTACTGAGGTACTGCACATTCCACAAATTCTCGAAAGGGGGCAGAGTCTACCAGCTGAAAAGGCAGCAGTTGGAGTGCTAGCAATTTAGCCAAACAAGCATTCAGCCGCTGAGCATGGATGGCTGGGGCTGAATTTCTTTTGCTGGTTTAGCAACTGGGGTAGAGAAATTTTCCTGCTACAATCAGATGTTTGTGTACCGCTAGCAAATTGCCCGGAAGTGCTTGGGACACCTAATTCTACACCTTCATTCCTCTCAGTGCAGGTCTCTGAGAGGACTGAAGTTATAGTGGGGTTGGAGATCCCGTCTTGTTCTTTGGTGTGGGTCTTTTAAGCACTGTTGCCAACGGACTGCATGGGAGCTCAACATATGTCTGGTCAAGCATGTGGTGTCCAAGCGGCTGCTGTTTTGGTCACGCTTGATACGCTTCAGATATTTGTTGCAAACAGCAATGGTCAGCACATGCGGAGCTCTGCGGTGTGATGCAGTCAGTTGCTTGCCCTTAATCTGGCCCCTGGAGGGCATCCTGCCTTGTTGGAGATGTGCCTCCTCCTCCTCTCTTCTATCTGGCACCCACGTAGAGTCAGTGACCTCATCATCCCCTCCCTCCTCGCCACTGGAGCAAACCTGGCAGTATGCTACAGCTGGGGGAACATGACTGCCAGTTTCTTGTCCTTCTTGGGCACCTCCTCTCTCTGGGCTCACATTACTGCCTTCATCCTCAACCTGGGTACCCTCATCAGAGTCTTCAAAATGCTGCGCATCCTCCTGCAGCATGTACTCTGCACTGTGGTCGAACAGTTCAGGGGACTCCTCAGGGCATGATGGTGGGGCTAGGGAAGCAGTGACTGATGATATTGAGCCGAAGGAAGAGGCCGCTTTAGCAGCTGCATTGGCAGACAAAGTACCCTGCGCCTGGGTGACAGAGGATGAGGACAGTTTGGTCATCCACTCTACCAACTCACCTGCATGTTGTGGCTCAACACAGCCAGCTGCCGAAAAAAAGGACAAGCGTGCCCCACGGCCACGTGCTGAGGATGCATCGTGTCCACGACCAGCACTGTTGGCTGTGGACACAGAGCCTGCTTGCCCTCTTTTAGTGGCTTATGAGCGTCTGCCTTTCCTTGGTGGCCTTCCAGACATACTGTACAATTATATTAGCAAAACAACACCTCAAGTTTACTAAAAACAGTACTCCAGGCATGGCCTACAGTTAGGTATAGGCTTGGCTGGAATACAATGCAGTGGATATATATTTTATGAACTGCAGCTCACTGAGTCACCTGCCTAAAAGTGTCTTTGAACACGCACTCCAGGAATGGCCTACAGTCAGGTATAGGTCTGGCTAGACTATATATATACAACTATATATATACAAGCCCGTATATATATATATATATATATATATATACATATATATAGATAGATATATCTATATATATAGATATATCTATCTATATATATAGATATATCTATCTATATATATATATATATTAAATTAACTGCGGCTCACTGAGTCACCTGCCTGACAGTGTCTTTGAACGTGCACTCCAGGAATGGCCTACAGTCAGGTATAGCCTTGGCTGGACTACAAGGCTGTGGATATATATTTTATGAACTGCAGCTCACTGAGTCACCTGCCTGCCTGCCTAAAAGTGTCTTTGAACACGCACTCCAGGAATGACCTACAGTCAGGTATGGGCTTGGCTAGACTATATATATATATATATACAAGCCTGTATATATATATTAAATGCACTGCAGCTAGCTGAATCAACTGCCTGCCTGAAGTATATTAGAAACAGTACACCAGGAACGGTCTGCAGTGAGATGAAGCTAAACTGTATACAGTGTACATATATATATATATATATATATATATATATATATATATATATATATATATATATATATATATATATATATATATATATATATACACACAAAGCCGGGATGTATATATATATATATATATATATATATATATATATATACTAAATACACTGCAGCTAACTGTATCACCTGCCTGCCTGAAGTATATTAGCAACAGTACAACAGGAACGGTCTGCAGTGAGATCTAGCTAAACTGTGTACAGTGTATATATACATATATATATATATATATATATATATATATATATATACATACATATATATACATATATATATATATATATATATATATATATATATATACTAGACTGACTGTATATATATATATATGAAATACACTGCAGCTAACTGAATCAACTGCCTGCCTTAGAAACAGTACAGCAGGAATGGTCTGCAGTGAGAGCTAGCTAAACTGTATGCAGTGGATATATATACTAGACTGACTGTATATATATGAAATACACTGCAGCTAACTGAATCACCTGCCTGCTCAAACTAAATGAAATGACACTCTCTCTGCCTCTCTCTGTCTCTCTATGTCTCTCTCTTAACAACGCCACCAACACACTACACACGGCCAACATGCAGACGGCCTTATATAGTGTGGGGCATGGACTTAACCCGCTGAGCCATAATTGGCCAAAGGCACCCTGCCTATGGCCAATTATGGCTCTCTTCACTAACGGCACTGTGATTGGCCAAAGCATGCGGGTCATAGTGCATGCTTGGCCAATCATCAGCCAGCAATACACTGCGATGACGCAGTGCATTATTGGCCATGACGCATTTCGAATTTGGCACGAACGGCCCATAATGTTCGATCTTTGTCGAACGATCGAACAGCCAATTATCGAGTCAAACTCATTTTCGACTCAAACAGCCAGCCCATCCCTACCTATACATAGCTAGAGTGCTTCCGGGCCAGAAGAATCAATCTTCAAAGGTTTTTTCGACTACCACCAACGCGCCCAAAAACTCCCTCATCTCCAGCTAAAGGCGCAAATAAAGACACGCCAGCATATAAAGAAGACTGCCCTCTTGAACATTATACTCTAATATTAGGCTTTTTTCCTTTTCCTTTTCCTTCTCCTTAAGTTTTCCGATATTCATGATTGTAATAGCACCTTCTACAACATAACATGGATAGATCATCTAAAATAACACCTCACTTCCATGTGATCACCTCATGTTTTTTTTGCATATTCTATGGCTGTCAGACATATCTGAGCTAAGTGTTAGCTCAATTCCCGGAAAAGCATAGCTTGGATTATCTCCCCCTGACCCCCCCATCCTAATTCCCTTCCTTCCCACCTCCCACCCCTCTCCTAGCCTACCACATTAAGTCTAATGACTTGTTATAATGCAATTTTTTTTTTTTTACCTCTGTTTAATTACTTTTTTTTGGATTTATATAACTTATGCCCCATACACACGATCAGAAATTCTGCCAGCAAAAGTCGGATGTGAGCATTTGGTCAGAAATTCTGACCATGTGTATGCTCCATCGGACTTTTGCTGGCAGAATTTCAGCCAGCAAAAGATTGAGAGCAGGTTCTCTATTTTTTGGTTGGAAAAAGTTCCTATCCGAAAATGCGTTTGTCTGTATGCAATTCGGACGTGCAAAAATCACGCATGCTCGGAAAGAATTCGACGCATGCTCGGAAGCATTGAACTTCATTTTCTCGGCTCGTCATAGTGTTGTACGTCACCGCGTTCTTGACGGTCGAAAGTTCAGAGAACTTTTTTGTGACCATGTGTATGCAAGGCAAACTTGAGCGGAATTCCGTCGGAAAAAACATCCAAGTTTTTTCTGACAGAATTTCTGATTGTGTGTATGGGGCATAAGAGAAATACCAATAAATTATCTTTAGAAAATTAAAAATAAAAACAAGTATGTAAACCACCTTATAACATACGTTTGCTGCCCTCATTAATATGAAGAAATATATTACATATTTTCAGCCTTATTATACACCTATGCTCAAAAATGCACTTTAAGTGACCAGTGATATGTTTTACATAGGCCTTAAAGTATGCCCATTTTTCTTGATTGCTGTGTAAAGAAATGTAAAAAGTTGTTAAAGAAACCATTAAAAAAAGCAATAGGTGAGGTGGGAATATTATTTTTAATATGGACACATGCCTTTTGCAATGCAGTCATTTAAATGCAATAATGTAAAAGGGTTCTTAAAGGTTTTGTTACTCAGCTGGCTGTTATCTCTGTTGTGTAGTTCTCTTAAAATAGCAGATTTATTGAATAATTTATATTTTCAGTTATCTGGTCAGAAATCTTTTTTTCCGATAAAACGAATTAAATCTAAAGTCTAACACATTCATTTCTGTTCTGCTTTTTCATGAGCTTAATTATATGAGTTTACATTCTGTTGTGTTGTAAAGGCTAAAGTCTATAGCTGGATGTGCATTCACAGTATAAAACATGTCAATGAGTTGAAATAAGCATTAACATCACACATTTTAAGGAACATCATTTAAGACAACATTAGAAAAGGATATGACTTAAGTAAGGTATTTAAAAAGATGTTTTCTGCCATTATGATGACCATGGAAATTAAACCGTATTTAGTGATTTGTAGGTAACCTTGGGGTCAATTTATGAATATAAATTGTCTAGCAGTCTGAGAGTCGCTGCAGTTCTACTGGTACAACAGCAAACTGGCCATTGTTATATACATTTCCATGGCAACAGAACAGCAGAAGGTGAAAAAGCTAGACAAAAATCCAATTCAAACATAACAGTCTGTATTTTAATGTCAATTAAAACATTTCATGGCTAATGATCCCCAGCAAACAACAGGAGTCAGAAAATTTCTCTTAGCTTATAGAAGAAAGAAGAGGACTGACCAGAAAAAAAATGCAAAAACTGGCATTGTGCCAAACTATGACTCTATTGGTAAAGAGGAAAAGACAAATTAGAAGACTGGTACTCTCTCTGCTAAAACAAGATCTATTTTTACTAGCTGGAGAATAAAGCACTGAAGCATTAAATTGCCCAGTCATTTCTCCAAAGAACATGTTGCTAGTGGGTTTTCATTCACGTCTGCCAAAAAATTCACAGCGACTTCTATAAGCTGTAACCAAAGGCAAAACTTTTTCTGCTTCACTGTAACTTTTCAAAGTCAGGAGACTAAAAAAACATGTCAGACACAGTAAATTATTGGCATAAAGTAAAAGCTGTCAGGTAATAAGTCACAATATAAAGAACCTGCTAACCCTATAACCAGTGTATATTATTTGTAAACAATACTTTAACCACTACCAAGGTCATTTGTATATTTGGGACCTTGTATAATGAGCATTTTTTTTTTTTTTTTTTATAAACGTTTATTGAAATTTTCACATTACAGGAAAAGAAGCAAGTATATAATTTAGAGCTCAGTAGCTCTTATTCAGAATTATGAACATAAAAGCGAAAACCAAAATTTGAACACCAAAAAGGGAATGGAAGGGAGGGGGCAAAGGGAAGGTGACAGGGGAAGTATATTTACCCGTAAACAATAACGTGACATAATATTTCAAAGTGAAACAACACAGTAGATATTAGTACTTTCAGGAGTGGAAGCAACGTTGGGTACATCTGAGTGGTGATCTCAGGGAATGGCATGACAACAATGATAACAACAGATAAATCAACCTATTTGGAATATAAGATCTTGAATTGTCAAAGAGCTTCAAAGGCGTGGCATTTCTAAGTTGGTAGAAAGATGGAGGGATTCGATAGGTTGAATATTTTAAGTTTACCCAGGGAATTTAAGAGGTCTTGTTTTAGATACCAGTCCATGAATTTAAATGGGTGCATAATATTCAGAAGCTCCTTTTGGGTGAACGTGACCTCCATATATTTACGCCATCTTGCAAAGAAGCGTGAAGTAGAACGGAAGTTTAGTACAATGGTGTCCAGTCTCTCAAGGCTGAAGAGCGATAACATTCAGCGTTCCACAGCTGGAAGGCTGGGTGGTGTTAGTTTGTGGTGTTGGTTTAATCCAATGGGACATGATCATTCTACGAGCAACTAGGAGAGTTATATGAGTCCATTGTGTAAGGTTGAGTGAGCCTGCTGATGATGATTTGGAAGGTAGTAGTTCACATCCAAATATACACAATAACGGATCTTATTGATTTTGAAGATGTATGCTACCACCGAGTTCCAATATCTAGTAATGGTTGGGCATTCCCAGATACTGTGGAGTAAAGAAGGACGTGGTGAACACCAAGGGCATTGTGCTTGAGTATAGTCCGCCTTATTGGTGCGGAATGGGTAATATGCCCTGTGTATAATTTTAAAATTTCGTTTCACGCCACATCTCTGAGATCATGAGTTTGTGAATTTTCCAGTACCCCTCTAAGATCCTTTCTGGAAGTGTGTTGTCATTGAAGATGGCAGACCATTTCTGGAATGGAAAAAAATATTTTTTATCAGTTTAGTGCATAATGAGGTATGAGTATAAACTGGAGATGGAGTAATCTTCCCTCTGGAGCACTACATCAACGAATGATCATTGAAGGTGATCAGACCATAGATAGGCTAGAATTTGCTGATAATAGAAGATGTGCCATGTCGGCAATGCAAATTCTCGTGAGAGGGTTTGAAAAGACTTGAATTCACCAGATTTGTCTTGATACAGGGAAGTTATGTTAGTGAGTCCGTGGGTGCACCATAGGGTAAAGACTTTATGCATGATTGATGGAAGGAACATAGGGTTGCCCTGAATAGTTAAATGGCAGTAAATACTTGAGGGTAGCCCCAGCAGTCTCTGTACTTCTCTCCATGCAATAATTGTGTCTTTGATAAGAACACTTGTTTTAAGGTTGGGTGGTAGAGATGAATATTCGAATGTAAGATGGCTGACAGAGTGTGCGGAGAGACCAGAGTGCTCTCAAGTATATTATTAGAGTACTTTGATTTTCCAGACAACCAGTCAAGACCTTTTCTAAGCAGGCAAGAGAGGTTGTAAAAACGTATATTAGGCAAGCCTGCGCCACCCTCAGACTTATGCCCTGTACACACGGTCAGATTTTCCAACGGAAAATGTGCGATCGGAGCTTGTTGTCGGAAATTCTGACCGTGTGTGGGGTCCATCAGACTTTTCCCATCAGAATTTCCGACACACAAAGTTTGAGAGCAGGCTATAAAATTTTCCGACAACAAAATCCGTTCGCGTAAATTCCGACCGTGTGTGGACAATTCCGACGCACAAAGTGCCACGCATGCTCAGAATAAATTCCGAGATGGAACTGCTCAGTCTGGTAAAATTAGCATTCGTAATGGATATAGCACTTTCGTCACGCTGCAACGTTTTAAATTGTTTAATGCAGCGCACTCTCTTCTTCTTTATAATGCTAGAAGAATGAAGTTGTTTTGCTGCTCATATTCACACAGAGTTCTCACAAACTTCTCTCTTTATTACCGTATTTATCGGCGTATAACACGCGCCGGCGTATAACACTCACCCCAAGTTTAGGAGGGAATTTTAAGGAAAAAAACTTTTAGCAGTAAAGTTTAAGGAAGAAAAACTTACATTAAAATGCCCATCAATGCAGCGTTATCGGTGTCCATCTGCAGCCTTGTGCAGCTTTGCCCCAGTGCAGCCTTTTCAGTGCAGCTTTGCCCCAGTGCAGCCTTGTCAGTGCAGCCATGTCAGTGCAGCCATGTCAGTGCAGCTTTGTCAGTGCAGCTTTGCCCCAGTGCAGCTTTGCCCCAGTGCAGCCTTGCCCCAGTGCAGCCTTGCCCCAGTGCAGCCTTGCCCCAGTGCAGCCTTGTGTGATCGCCACGATCCCTGCAGTCATACACAGCCATGTGTAAATTCAAATATGGCGCCGAGACTGCAGGGACTCGGCGGAGCCGAGATACACATACCCGAGAGTCCTCGGCTTTTCTCGGCGCCGCTCACAGTCACGCCCAGTCCCGCCCTATGATGGACATAACACAGGTCCAATGGCGGGACTGTGAGCGGCGCCGAGAAAAGCTGAGGACTCTCGGGTATGTGTATCTCGGCTCCGCCGAGTCCCTGCAGTCTCGGCGCCATATTTGAATTTACACACGGCTGTGTATGTCGGCGGTGATCGCGGCAATTGCCGCAATCGCTCCGATCACACAAAATTGGCGGGGATCGGCCTATAACACGCACCCACGATTTCCCCCTGATTTTCAGGGGAAAAAAGTGCATGTTATATGCCGATAAATACGGTATTTATCATGATTTCATGAATATAATATTTTGATTTGTCACATCTCCTGAAAATATTTTTTTTTTAAGTTTTTAGATTTTGTATTGTTTTTTTTTAGTTTTTTAAATCCTGATCTTCTGTTATTTTTTATTTATTTTTTGACTCCAGAATAGTTGTGGGTGTGTTTTGTGTGTCAAGTTACCACAACACCATTATTATCTTGTATTATTTATTCTCAAGGAGGTTGGGTGTTGTTGGTGTCTCTTTTTAATTTAACATTGTATTTTTGAAATGTACCTGCCTCCTCACAAACTGTCCTTTTTGAAGGAAAACACACATAGACAAGTATTATTAAAGAAAAAAAATTATTAAGGGGTCCTAACCAAAGAAAGAGGGAGACAATGCTGGAGAAACAGCAAAAATTGGTGAAGCCTTTGGCCCCCAGGGCACACATCAACTATTTTAATGCAAAATTGGTGGCCTGAGGAGTCCATATATAAGGGAGTACAATCTGGTCCAGAAGTCCCAAGAGATCATGAACAGCAGCAAATGACATACATGTCCCCAGGCTGTGGTCATACAAGAGCATGCATCTTTTGTCAGACCAGACTGAACCCAGGCCATCACTTTCTTGTGTTCCTTCCACTCTTCCTTCCAGGCTGTGTCTGTGGTGTTGGAGTTGTGGCAGGAGGAGGAGGAAGAGGAGGATGATGCAACTCACACAGGTGGGTATTGGGTGTGATTTCGCCCCTCACCCCCTTAGTTAATGTTTTATAAAGGATTTCCTCACACATAAGGCGTTGGCCCTCCTGCATGTCCTGCAGTTTGGTGGCAGCCATGCAGGCAAAGGCCTCTTTACGAGTGGGGGTGGCTCTGAGGGACGCAGAAGCCTCCTGAATCAGCCTGAGCGCTGACTCCTCTGCGTTACTCCCCTTCCTGGGTCTTTTGTTTGGAAGGCCGGAGGGGAGGAACCTGTGATTGTGTGAGGCTCCTACTGGGCCCTGCCACCTCCTGGCTGCCACTTACCCCGGCCACCTCCTGGCTTCCACTAACCCCTGCCTCCTCCTGGCTGCCACATTCCACAGCCTCCTCCTGTGTGCCACATTCCACAGCCTCCTCCTGGCTGAGGTCTTCCTGTGTATGAAAAAGGGACATAGTTTTAGTTTTTTCTTCATCAATCACACACAATTTTCATCTCATGACTGTTGCAAATTGAATGTTAACAAATATAACAGATTATCATTCTGAGCCCAGCATTTTTCATTCTTGTCCCAATTATTTTTGCCCACTACTGTCTATTGATATGTCAAACACTTTATTAAATCGACAATTAGTGATCAATAATAAAATGTAGTAAACATAATTTATACCTGGCTCAAGCTGGGCTCCTCCACTCCTCCCAGATTGGACATCGGAAACCTCAGCTGGGGTGAAAGATAGGGTGGAAGGAAGAGTGGAAGGAAGGGTTGAGAGGGATTCCCTGACTTCAGTCTGGTCTGACAGAAATCTGCTGTAGCTCCGGATCTCTGGGAATCCTGGACCTTCTTGCACTCCCAAAGATAAGTGCTCCTCAGGCCACCAATTTTGGCTTTTAAATAGGGGATGGTTGCCGTGGGGACAACCGGCTTCACCAACTCCAGCAGTTTCTCCAGCGCTGCCTGCCTCTTTTGTTTATGATTATATTGCGGGTGTTTGACCTGCCATAGAGAGGGCAGCTCCCTGTACTTGTCTATAAACAGGGGGAGGAAGTTGTGGTCATTGAAGCCATCCATTTTATCTGCAATACACAAGACAAACCCTAATGTCTGGCTATAGTCTCCTAATCTTGTCCCAATATAGGCCTCAATCTATAGGCAGTATAGGCCCAAGTTTAAATGGCACCTTCGTTATCACGATTGGCGCTTCCAATACTCCTTCCTCCGCTCACAGATCGTACGTACGACGCACGCGTGTTACGTTTTATATACACTGCGCATGCTTGAAACTCTGCCCGTCCCTGACGTTCTTTCTAGTCTATTCCCTGCCCCTTCTCTTTCGGTGCAGTAGGAGAGCACATGGCAGAGACACACAAGGGTGCATGATAATTCCAGCAACGAGGAGGAGGAGGAAAGCCAGGAGCCAGAAACGTCACGATCCCGGAGAAGAAGATTTAAGGCCTCAAATATGGCCTTTGTAGAGATGGTGGACATATTGAAGAGGGCTAACTATGACGGGAAGTATGGACCTTACCCAAACCCAAATGTCAGAAATGCCAAGATCATGGCTAAAGTTGTGAAGAGTCTGCAGAAGAATTTTGGGGTATGACGATCCAAGGATCAACTGAGGAAGCGTTGGTCGGACCTCAAAATCAGGGAGCACGATCAGTATAGAAGGATTAGGAGAGTGCTGCAAAAAAGTAAGTAGTTGTCCTGTGTTCCTTTTCTTTATTTTTATTACATTGGTGCTGCTCCATGTGCTTTTCTTTACTGTCGTACATTTTTCTTTACTGTCGTACATTTTACCTGAAAACAGGTAAGTATTCAAGCTTGACAAAGGACAAAAATATTTCTTCATCTTGGAACTCTGCCAAAAGAGACAATTGTACCCCACTTCCAAGCAATGTTTGATATTCCTATTTCTGGCCTCAAATATCTGTGTGCTAAGTCTACCTATTTTTGTTCACATAGGGGAGAAAAGACTCAGAGGACACCACTCATCAGAGGAGACCATGGACCCCCCACCTCAGGAAGAAGGGGAAATCCCCCAAACCCAACCAGAGGAGGAGGAGGGAGACGTTATTGAACTTGTCACCACAACAGGTGAGTGTCTGCGACCACAGCTTCAGGTAAGAGATGGATGCCTGCATATTTATAATACATGGTGTGTTTTTTTTTGTTTTTTGTTTTAGGTGATTGTGATGTTGTGTAAGAGGAATGTCATTTCACAAGTGAAAGTGCCCAGATCCTCATTGGGGAGACAATGGGGTGTAATAGGGATTTAGAAACCCTAAAGAAAAAGATCAATGATGTTCAAAACAAAATGAAGAACATCATTGATGTTTTAGGGAGAATATAAAACACCCAGAAATCCCTAAATTATTGCAGGTTTATTTTTGTTTTTATGACTAATTTTTGACATATTATAGAAAAGCCAAATTTAGAAGATGCACACAGTGTGTCAACATGTGCTATCTGCCATCACGGGAGATCAATGTACGCGTTTTGTGGGTACAACCCCTTCAACAATAATAAAGTAGCTGAGAGGAATGGGTTGCACCCACAAAACACATCCCTTGATCCCCCATTATGGGAGCTAGCACATGTTGACATTAGGCAATTAGTGTGCATCTTCCAAATTTGGCTTTTTCAGGGGTGACATCACCCCATCTGCTGAACGCAATATCTAACACAGTTTATAAATACTCATGTCTGATATTGCCTTCACCTTTTATAAAAGTTGAACTTTGTAAGTTCCAGAGTTGTGTTTTTTTTATGGTTTTAAACATGCCTGTTTTACCTTAACCTCCCTGGCGGTATGATTATTTCGGATTTTAGGTGCTGAAAGCGGTACAATTATTTTGCATGGAAATTTGGCGTTTTATATTGTAGGTCTGTAAATCTTAACAATAACAAACTTAAATCTGTCCAAACGAGAGTCTAGTAGATATCCCGGGTATGATAAAGTTTGAAACACAAAAACATAAATTATAATATAATAAATAAAAATAATTAATTAAAAAAAATAAAAATAAATAGTAATAAAATAAATTTCCCCACGATTCACTATCGTTCAATTCTGCAAGTGTTCTAATTTACTATCGCTGTTTTCTAGCTGGTCTAAAGCCACTTTTGACGTAAAGGGACACTTTTTGGTTGCTATGGACAATCTCCAGTTTCCAGGCAGAAAGAACAGTGTATATCATGTAAAACTGCATGCAGGGCATGGGCCAAAGCACTGGGAACAAAAGGGATGTGAAATCATTTCATACAGTACTGTAATCTGTAAGATTACAGTACTGTATGTGTTATGATTTTTACTTTTTTTTTTAATTTGCCACCAGGCTCCGCCCCCGTGCGTCAGAGGAGCCTGGCAACGGAGCCTGGCAAGGAGAGGTTAGGAGGAGGACGGAGCCCACGGACACTGCGGGGGACATCGCAGGATCCCGGGGACAAGGTAAGTAAGGAGGCACCAGGATCCTGCGATGCGATTCCGAGTGTGGCTCGGGGTTACCGCTAATGGTCCTGAATTTTAACCTCGAGCCACACTCGGGAAAACCGCCAGGGAGGCTACAAGACAATTTCTACTTTTAATGTGACCTAAAAAATTGTTATACAACAAACATGTTGGTTTGTTCAAAAAGCCTTTTAGAAACGCACATGTGATTGTGTTTTGATTAAAAAGATTGATAATCAACAATGTGTGGCTTCTTCTTTCAATGCTCAAAAGCAGTTTTGCAGTAAAATTGGTGTTTTCAGTGACAATGGGGGTTATTTACTAAAGGCAAATCCACTTTGCACTACAAGTGCAGTTTCAGTGCAGTCTCAAGTGCACTTGTAGTGCAAAGTGTATTTTCCTTTAGTAAATAACACCCACAGTGCTTTCTAATTTTACACACGCCATTTTCTGGACTCCCCAAATTTCAGTCATGATGTGGAAAATTATGAATATTTTTGTCAGTAATGCATTACATACATTCACAAAAAAAACAAGGTGTGTGTGTGTAGCAGACCCACAACATAATAATAATAGTTAGCCGAAGAAGAGATTGTCACCTCATTTAGTTTGCACTGTTGAAGAAAAAGGCCAAAAAATGTGTACATTAATAAAAGATAAAGGAGGAAAACCACCGCGCTATATGCTCTATACAGTTAACACAATCAAGTAAGTAAATGACAAACAATTGAAAAAGGAGCAGCCGCTTAAAGGTGAGATACACACACTACACAATAAATAAACAAAGGAAGCAGCGCTATAAATCAAAAATGGGGCATGCTGACGTGCCGTATCCACCGTCTGTAGGACGGGCGTTTGTGCTAGCCGGCCGGCTTTCCATGTTGTTTTTATTCAACACACTGTAAGTGTATTTTTAATGTCCTTTAATAAATATCCATCCAGGATTACGCTATGTTGCTCTTCCTTACTTCTTTTTTGGGGCATTGTTTGTGAGAACAACTCCAAGATAGGAGTATAGTATTCTCTGCATCCTGGTTTCCTTATGTGGAGGATAGCGAGCCATCCACGGTCTGAGGAGTGGTTTAACGGTGTTCCCATCTCAAGAAAGGCCCCGACCGGGTTAAGGTCACAAGCTTTTTAAGCTTGCCATTTGGTAAGCGCCCATTTTACTCATAACACTGTGGTGTGGTGAAGGTCTATCCAGTCCCATCTGTATTTGCCTATTAAGGGACTCAGTTGTCCGGTTTCTCATCCATTGCACCTTTGAAGACTTCCTTCCATTGATTGAACTTTATTGTGTCACTTGATTGTTCATGAACTTTATGTATCACTAATCACTATTTGTGGTTATTATCACATTTTTGATTTATAGCGCTGCTTCCTTTGTTTATTAATAAAAGATAACTGAGGAGACAGCTAAAAGAAAGCCAAGCAGTAAATCATTCAAATATTTGTTCAGTTTAAAATATATTTTTATTTAAAAAATGTCTCAGACATTGTCTGGCATATCGATGGCCCCCCTACCCGCAAAGTATTCCATGTATATTATACAGACTTCGCTGGCATTCTGGGGGGGCAAGCCAGGACGGCCAGCTTCAAGCGCCGTCAGGGTTGGTTCATTAATATTAATTCTGGCCTCAGGCCCAACTGAGCCAGCATAGTTCAAAGAATTTCTCCTTAAAAAGTTGTGGAGAACACAGCAAGACAGCAGGATGTGATTGAGTTTATATTCCGCCATGTGTATCGGTGTAAGAAATAGGCGGAACCGGCTGGCCATTATTCCAAATGTGTTCTCCACCACTCTTCTGGCTCTGGCCAGCTGGTAATTAAAAACCCTCTGGTCCGGGGTGAGGGTCCTTATAGGGAATGGCCGCATAAGATGGTCCCCCAGCGCAAAAGCTTCATCCGCAACGAAGATGAATGGGAGTCCTTCCGCATTGTCTTCTGGAGGTGGCAAGCCCAAGCTGCAATTCTGGAGACGCCTGTAGAACTCCGTCTGGGCGATGACTCCACCATCTGACATCCAGCCATTCTTTCCCACGTCCACATACAGGAACTCGTAAGTAGCCAACACCACCGCCAACATCACAATACTATTGAACCCCTTGTAATTATAATAGTATGACCCCGAGTTGGGGGCTGGTACAATGTGGACGTGTTTCCCATCAATTGCCCCTACGCAGTAGGGAAAGTCCCACCGCTGGGCAAAGTGGGAGGCCACAGTCTGTCATTCCTGTGGGTTGGAAGGAAACTGTGGAGTCAAACAAGAAAAAAAAAATATTAATTTTGCACATAAACATTGAAAGCAGATTAGACACAAACATCCTTGGCCAACATCAGTATAACATTTATTTTAGGGAGTATTTAAAGACAAAGGTATAAGGTCCACCTATCAGATTCCTTCCCCCCACTGATGGCCCATTTTAAAAATTTTAGGGGGGGGAGATGTTTTGTACAGGTAACCCTCTCCACTTCATTGAGAGATGAATGTCTAAATAATGTTTATTACTTTGGCCAGCCCCTCCTTACTTACACTGTTGGCAGCCCACTGGACAGGTAAGAAGTGTCATAATACAAAGATATAAATACACATTGTACACATTTTAGCACATTTTTACAATCTGCTATTATCTATCAAGATAATAATAGGATACAAAAACTTTAAACAGTACCATTTAAAAGTATTCAGGCAGGCCCTTGCAGTACATGCTTTGGGGAATTCATCCAAAAATATGACCACAAAAGAGTTGAGTATAGTGTGTATGGGTTTGGCAAACTCAGCAGATAGAGGATTGGTATCAGCTGACTTAGCAGTTGGGGGGAGGGAGGGTTCCAAATGATTTTGGGACCCAAAAAAAAGCCTCTGGCACTCTGCCTGAATTTAAAGCACAAATAACATGTTTATAGATTTTAGGGGTTGTTTAGGGTAAAGCACTACTATGGAGCTGACAAAATACATTGTTAAGTGACTAGGTGAGGTGGATATAGGCCCAGGAGAGCATGCTGGGGAGGTAAGTGAAGGCAAATATGCATGAAGGACAAAAAAAATTTCCAGCATGCATGAGGACAAAGGGGACATTCACAGCATATTACAATCATGGTAATTAGGGAATAAGGAAATAAATACAATACATTATCAAACATTAAATACAATAAAATGTGATGTTAAAGGATAAATCTTACCTTAATATAGTTCTTCTGCAGGACCTGGATGAAGGAAGAACAGGTCTCTGGGATAATGATCCCCAGAGCCTGGGGGGAGATGCCTCTCGAGAACTTGAGGTCCTGCAGGCTTCTCCCCGTCGCCAAGTACCGCAGGGTGGCGACTTGCCTCATGCAGGTATCCTGCCTGCTGATATAAGGGGTCAGCAAAGCCAACAAACGGTGAAATACGGGTTCCGTCATCCTGAGAAAGTTCCTGAAATCGTCAGGATTATTCTCACGGATCTCACGGAGAAAAGGCACGTGACAGAATTGGTCACGCTGGAACAACCAATTCTTGGTCCATGAACTCCTCCTCGCCCTGTTCATGGACTGGACTTGTGTCAAAGTAAGAACCCCAACGCCAAGCCCCCGCACCGCACAAGCTCTACGATGAGTATGTACACGCAACATGGCTAGAAAATGGTTGGCTTATCAGAACAAAGTAACAGAACGCACTGAAGAACAGCAAGGCCTGTGAAGAGCGACCTGAAAATCAGTAACGAATGGACAAGAACACACTGATAAATCAGTGGGAACTCACTGCACGCACTGAAGAACAGATACAAACCCACAAGCACAAACTGAACAGCAGAAAAACTAACTGAAAACCACGAGTCTGAAAAAGCGCAAATCGTCTCTCACCAAACTTTTACTAACACGAGATTACCAAAAGGAGCCCAAAGGGTGGCGCGCTTGGTATTGAACTGCCCTTTTATAGTCTCGTCCTATGTAGTGTACGTCACAGCGTTCTTGACGTTTCGGAAATTCAGACAACTTTGTGTGACCATGTGTATGCAAGACAAGTTTTAGCCAACATTTGTTGGAAAAAACGATGGATTTTGTTGGCAGAATGTCGAATCAATGTCCGACCGTGTGTACAGGGCATTAGGGAGACATCGTTTTTGTAACGCTATGCGTGGATTTTTGTGCGCCCATATGAAGGCCACAAGTGCCTTGTGTATTTTCTGTACATCGGAGTGCTTTAACTACCTGGCATCCGCGCTATAGCCGAATGACGGCTACAGCACGGACCTACATTCCCGGGAGGCCATCATATGACGGCCTCCCCTGTGCACGCTCCCTGCGCGCGCCCTGCAGGGCGCGCGCCGGGCGCGTTGTGATCACCGAGTCACTGAGACTCGGCTGATCACCGATCTGTGTAGGGGGCCGGTCCCGGCCCCTTACCATGTGATCAGCTGTCAGCCAATGACAGCTGATCACATGATGTAAACAAAAGATCGGTAATCGTTTTTTTTTTTACTCACGCTGACAGCGCGAGTAGAAAAAAAAGCCGATTACCGGATCGGATGTGAGGGACATCGGTCCCCAAGTGGAAGAGGCACATCTGTCTCATCAGTGCCCAATAAAAGTGCCACCTAATAGTGCCCACAGTGCCACCTAACAGTGCCCACAGTGCCACCTAACAGTGCCCACAGTGCCACCTAACAGTGCCCACAAGTGCCACCTATCAATGCCCACAAGTACCACCTATCAATGCCCACCTGTAGTGCCAATCAGTGCCACCTGCCAGTGCTGCCCATCACTGCCACCCATCAGTGCCCATCACTGCCACCCATAAGTGCCCATCACTGCCGCCTATCAGTGCCCATCACTGCCGCCTCATCAGCGTACATCAATGAAGGAGAAAAATTACCCGTTTAAAAATTTTTATAACAAAATATAAAAAAATAAACTTTTTTTTTTTTTTAAATTCAGTTTTTTACATTTTTTTAATAAAAAGTAAAAACCGCAGAGGTGATCAAATACCACCAAAAGAAAGCTCTATTTGTGGTGAAAAAATGAAAAAAATTTCATTTGGGTACAGTGTTGTATGACCGCGCAATTGTCATTCAAAGTGCGTCAGCGCCGAAAGCTGAAAATTGGTCTGGATAGGAGGGGGGTTTAAGTGCCCGGTAAGCAAGTGGTTAATAAAAGGGGTATGGTTTGCATTGGATAAAGTACACGTGCAAACGAAACCATTTTAAAGAGGTGAGATCTCCCAAAGAGCGAGAGGGGAAGGGTTGCCCAAGCTTCCAACTCCTTTAAAATTTGCAAATGAAACCATTTTAAAGAGGTGACATCTCCCAAAGAGCGAGAGGGGAAGGGTTGCCAAAGCTTCCAACTCCTTTACAATTTTGGTTATCAGAGGTGGGTAGTTAAGACTGTATAGAGAGGAAGGTTATCAGCCTATATGGATACCCAAGTAGGTCATGTGGTGAGCCGCTAAGGTAAAAGGGGATGATGACCTCCATTTAGCTGATACCAGGGGGTGTAATGGTAAAACCTCGCTTTTGTAAAAATTAATTCTAAAGCCCGAGCCTAATCGAAAGGCAGTAAAGAGTTCTCTGATTTTGTCAAAGTCTTCAAGAGGGTGGGTGAAGAACAGTAATATGTGGTCCGCGAATAGGGCGGAACGGAATACTTGGTTGCCTACAGTGATGCCACTGACTCCGTCAGACGAGTTAAGTATCCTGGATAGAGGCTCAATAGCTATATTGAAGAGAGGGGAGAGGAGGCACCCCTGTCTTGTCCCTTTTGTCAAAGGGATTGTGTCAGAGACAAAATCAGGAGTGACAAGGCGAGCCGTCGGGGACGCATACATTTTTTGTTGAAAGTGCACAATCGGGCCCGAGGAACCGAATACTTCAATCACTTTGAATAGCCACGACAAACTGATATTGTCTAAAGCTTTTTTAGCATCGAGTGAGATCATAGCTACATCTTGTTCTGGGTGTGATTTAGCGTACTCCAGCACCATCAGAAACTTATGAAGGTGGCAGAATGCCCTGGAACAAAACCAGATTGGTCTGGGTGGAGTAAAGAGGGGAGTAATGGAGCTAGATGTGAGGCTATTATTTTAGATTTTAACGTCTACATTGATCAGGGAGATTGGGGTCTTTTGGGGTCTTTTCCTTTTTTGGAGATTAGTCCAATGTGTGCCTGCGTTCCTGTGGAGAGATAAGCGCCACCATCCCACATAGCGGTGAAGACATGTTTCAGAGTGTCAATTTGTAGAATTCCACCGTGTAGCCATCTGGGCCCAGGGTCTTGGCAAATGCTACAGATTTAATAGTCAGCTGGATGTCTTCTAAGGAGATGGGAGCATTGAGTGTTTCTAAGTGAGTGGAGTTTAGCTTAGATAGGTGGATCTTAGCTAGGAAGGCATCTGCCATCGTCTGGTCAGTCGTATCAAGTACAGGGTCATATAGTAGTGAGCAAGAAGTTTACCGATTTACTCAGGTGAGGTAACAATGGAGCCCACATTGTTTTTAAAGTGAAGATGTGGGTAGCCTCAGGCCTGAGCATAGTTTGGCCAATAGTTTGCCTGCCTTGTTGTCAAACCTGTGAAAACGTAAGGTAGAGTAAGTTTTAGCTGCTTCCTGCTGTTCTGCCCACATGTCAAAACTGCGTTTAGACTGTTGCCAGGTTTGTACGTTCTCAAGGGTACAGTTTAATGTAAGACGTTTGTGTGCTAAGAGCAAAGCATCGCTGGCCTGCATGTATTGTTGCCATGAGTGTTTCTAAAAATTAGTAGTGTATGAAATAATTTTTCCCCTCAAAAATGCATTACCTGCTTCCCAGAAAAGGTTTGTAGAAGCATATTCTGCCCAAGCTTCATATAGCGTATGACGGAAATCCTCATTATCTGCCAGATAAGAAGGAAAGCGCCATGTGGGCGAGGGAGATGAGGGTTTGGCATTGGTTAAAAGTACCGCAATTGGACTATGGCCCGAAATTCTTGCGCCACTGATTTCCGTGTCATGCAGTGCCTGTAGTAGCACAGGGGAGGCAAAGAAATAATCGATACGTGAAAAAGAATTGTGAGGGGCAAAAATAAAGTAAAATCCCCGTCCGCCGGGTGTGTTAGTCGCCATAAATCTACAAAACTTATGGAAGCGATGGATTGGGCTAAAAGAGTATGGTCAGCAGTTGGGGTATTCGATTTTCGTGGCTTACGAGTTTGAACACTAGCGTGGTCCTCCAATAAGGACATTACAGAGTTAAAATCTCTGCCTTCCTGGGCAGTTTAATAAAAATCACCTTTCCACTTCTCCTACTGCACAGTGCAAAATGGGATCTCTAGTGTAACCATTTTAGTGTAATCATTATATGGCAGCCGTCTCAAACTACAACTCCCAGGATTCTCAGTACTCTGCATAGAAGTCTTTAGGCTTGCTTGACTCTAGTTTTCCCCCTGTTGGCCAAGGAAGGTGGTGCAGTATAACATCAGTTTCTCAGTAGGGGGAAAGAAGAATAAAGAACAATGGGGCTGATTTGCAAAAGCTATGCGCCATCAGTAGAGGCGCACAGCGAGGAGCAACACACATTTTCATATTTACGAAATGGTGCACCAGGAACAGAACGCAAAACCCCCATTTACTATAGCGATCTCGGTGCACGGGAGAATGCAATCTGTGCGCCACTAGGGACAAGGTGCACAGCATCTTCAATTCAATATTAACAGGAGATGGAGGTGCCAATATTATAGGGTGATGTGAGGAAGTTTAGTAACAACTGCCAAAGTAACAAATATGCCCAAATAGAATGAGAAAGTAACTGTCAGGGCTGGGCTCAGCCCTTCCTTCTCTGAGCTGGCCACTCAGCTGTCAGCTAATTGCCAGCTCCCATTTCTTTCCACAGTTACCCAACTGTTGTTGATTCTGCTCATCAGTCCTGCCTACTTAAAGTCATCCAGCTCACTTGATCTCTGCTTTCACCTTTGTCAACATCACAGAGACTTTCTTCTGCGTTCCTGTTGAAGACTTGCTCGGCTGATGTTCCTTCTGGCTTCTGATCCTGCTTGCTGTACTACTACGTTTATCTCTGGCTCTCTGACTTTTGCTTGGCTGACTACTCGATCCGGTTACTGAACTCTGGCTTGTTTTGACTACGCTTACTCTGTTTACCTTATTATTGTTATTAATCAAGTGTGATTTAACTCTACTTCTGTCTCGGTCTGATTCATGGTTCCTGATAGTAACTTTTTCAGAGAAAGCCTGCTGTGCCCCCAAGTACTTGGAGAGGGAATCAGGAAATACTCAATTTGGGCATAAAATGTAGCTGCCAAGCAAGGGAAAGGCCACAATCTGGTGTGCTGCCCCAGACAAACGAGATTCTGCAATGAAAAAACAACAAAGGAATCAAAAAAGCAGTTTGGATGAGCCTATAACTATAGATGAAGTTGCTAACGCCATAAAAGACCTAAAACTTAACAAAAGACCAGGCCCAGACGGCTACTCGGCTTTATACTATAAAACATTCTCAGAAATACTCTCTCCCATTCTCACTGAAACTTTTAACAAACTTCTAGATGGACATTCTTTTCGGCAAGAAACACTAATGGCAATTGTTTGTATGATCCCAAAACCCCTTTCTGATGATACTTCCTGTGTGAATTATCGGCCTATCTCTCTGTTAAACCTCGATAATAAATTATTAGCAAAAATAATAGCAAAACGCCTCAATAGCATTATAGGAAAATTAATACATAGAGATCAAGTAGGCTTCATGCCAAATAGACAGGCAGGCGATAATATACGCAGGGCAGTGTTATTGGCACATATTGCTAAAAAACGGAAAATCCCTTTATGTTTTCTATCTCTCGATATTAAGAGGGCATTTGACACAGTATCCTGGCAATATATGCAATATTCATTACAAAAATGGGGTTTTGGACCCCACTTTTTAACATGGATCAAAGCATTATATAATAAACCCAAAGCCTATATAAAATATGCTGGATACAAATCTGATGCCTTTAATATCGAAAGAGGTACCCGACAGGGTTGCCCATTATCTCCCTTATTATTTGCCCTTATACTCGAACCCATGGCCCAATACATCAGAACAAACCAAACTATAACTGGCATTGAAGTAGGAGGTATTACACACAAATTATGTATATTTGCAGACGATATATTACTTTTTCTATCATCACCACAGGTCTCTGGTCCTAACTTAATACCAGCTCTTGATGGATTTGCAGCCCTATCCGGCCTTATGATTAATCCTAAGAAATGCCTAGTGCTTAATATTTCGCTCACAAAAAATGGAATTGATCCCGGCTAGGGCTGCACTCCCATTCACATGGGCAGAAAAATCAATCCCATATCTTGGAATTCATTTAACAGCATCTCATTCTGACTTATTCTCAACCAATTATCCTCCTGTATTAAGACAGATCACAAATCTAATAAAACAATGGTCGCAACTTCCTTTATCCTGGATAGGGAAGATTAATGCAATCAAAATGACTATTCTACCCAAATTGCTTTATCTATTCAGAGTCCTCCCTATTCCAATTCCTTCCTATTTTTTGAGAATAGTACAAAAAAGAGCAACTTCGTTTATATGGGGCTCTTCTAAACCACGTATACCTATACACACACTACATCTTCCCAAAAATAAAGGAGGCCTGGGATACCCTAATTTTACTAACTACTACAGAGCAGCACATTTGGCCAGTCTGTCCAAATACCATGCAAAACAGGAAATCCCATTATGGGTATTTATAGAGGCTTCAGAAAATGACCCTCTATTAATATCAAATTTATTATGGCTTGATCCTAAAGACCGCTTTAAAATTCATAATCCCATAACTAAACACTTCTTATCTCTCTGGGATAAACTAAAAACCAAATATCAGTTACAATCTCCACACAATCCTCTCCTTTCTTTTATCAGAAATCCGGCCTTTTATCCGGCATGGATCTACCCAAATTCTTTTAAAGCTTGGACAACATCAGGCATTCAGACACTAAATGACTTCACAGCATCTAAATCATTCCTTTCATTCCCATCGCTTAGAGAAAAATATGATCTACCAAACTCTGAGATATTTAGATATCTCCAAATCAAACATTTCTATACACCATTCCTAAAGGGGGATACACCATTATCCCAATTATCCATTTTTGAATCAATCTGTACAAAAGATCCATTTGCTAAAGGTACAATTTCATCACTTTATAATCAATTATATGGAGTAGTAAATCTTAATAGACCCTCTTACGTTCAGAGGTGGGAGGAGGACCTGGGACGAACTTTAGAAGACACGGACTGGTCTAACATATGGCTCACATCTAAGTCATCTTCACCCAACATCTTAGCACTGGAGACAAATTATAAAGTCCTAACTCGCTCGTACCTTGTACCCGCTAGAGTGGCAAAATATTCACCTAATACCTCAGCTCTTTGTTTTCGAGGATGCCCAGAAATAGGCACATATTTACACATATGGTGGACGTGCCCAGTAATCCAAACCTTCTGGAAGGAAGTCTTCGTGATTGCATCTAAAATATTTTAAAAAATAATACAATCAGATCCATATTTAACTTAACTTAATCTAAAACCGGAATGGTTAACACTCTCTCAATTCAAACTTATGATCCAACTAATAACGGCTGCAAAACAAACAGTGGCCAAGGCATGAAAATCTCCTACATTGGTACTAGCAGAAACAATTCACAGAATGAATAATACAATGTCCCATGCTAAGATGGTAGCCATCGATCAAAATCAAATTCCAAAATTTGAAAAACTTTGGCATCCTTGGATAAAACAACAGTTCCTGTCAAACTTCAATGACTCTGTCCTGTTGCCATGGTAACAGATTAAATGGCTTACAGAGACACCCATTCTAAGGCTTCAAAGAGAACTAAAAAGAATAATAATATGACGAGCGGGACAACCTTGTGGACCATACCTCTACCTTTCAACCCTTTTTCTTCTTTCTCTTTCCTTTTCTCCACCTTACGATTAAAGCTCATTATCAGAATTTATTTGACCTATATACACTCTACTTGTAAACAATATGTATAATAGATATAAATCATTTAAATACCTACAAAAGTAACTAAGGAAATGATATATATCTTTAATTTAGGTTTACGTGAACCCAATGTTTAATATTTGAAATTTCATGATATTTACCTATATAAACCCTACTATAAAACAATGAGCTTACTTTATAGATCCTTGTAAACTTACTTTATGTATCTTTATAATATTGTATACTCAATAAACTTCTTTTGACAAGGAAAAAACAACAAAGAGGGCAACAATAGATTCCTACAAATGCAACCTGCCACCAATGGGGTGGAGGGGGTATACTCACATTTCCAAAGAAAGGGAGCCGCAGGCCACAATCTGGTGTGCCGTCCCAGACAAACGAGATCCTGCAATGAAAAAATAACAAAGAGGGCAACAATGGATTCCTCCAAATGCAACCTGCCACCAAGGGGGTGGAGGGGGGGGGGATACTCACATTTCCAAAGAAAGGGAGCCACCAATAAAGAGGACTTGAGAAATTAGGAGGGGGAAAACCAAACCAGATTGTGCATTTTAACCAAAGGGTGTTCACCAGGTGTTGGCCCTAACAAACACCCTGCAATACACTAAGCACTGCACAGTGCATTCTGTGCCCTGATTCGCTGTGCCCTGATTCTGTGCCCAGCTTACACTTCACCCTGATTGCTAAGCAATCAGGGTGAAGTGTAAGCTGGTTGTTAAGGGACAGGGCCAGGAAGCTGGCCACCACATCCTTAACCAATGAGTCAGCAACTGTCAATGTGTTTTCTCCTTGACAGCTGAATCCCAAAAAAACAACTGCCCTTCAAAAAAGTTTGTGAAAATGGCATGGGCTCACCCCCAAAATCCATACCAGACCCTTATCCAAGTATGCAGCCCAGCTGGTCAGGGAAGGGGAAGGGATAAGCAAGTGCCCTCCCCCTACTGAACTATACCAGGCTACATGACCTCAACGTGGGAGGTGGGTGCTTTGTGGCAGGGAGGCTCTGCACCCCCACCCCAAAGCACCTTGTCACCATGTTGATGGGGACAAGGGCCTCTTTCTGACAACCCTGGGCTGTGGTTGTGGAGGTCTGTGGGTTGAGGGCTCCTCAGAATCTTTAACCACTTGCCGACCGGCTCACGCCGATATACGTCAGCAGAAGGGCACGTACTGGCAGATTAATGTACCTGTACATTGCCCTTTAAAAAGCATTTGCGGGTGCGTGACCTCCGTGAGTGTGATCGCGGGTCCCGCAGACTCGATGCCAGCGGGGATACCCGCGATCGTCTCACGGAGAGGATTTACATTAGCATTTCCCCGTTCTGCCTAGTGACAGGACACTGATCACAGCTCCCTGTAATCGGGAGCGGTGATCTGTGTCGTGTCACACATAGCCCATCTCCCCACAGTTAGAATCACTCCCTAGGACACACTTAACCCCTACAGCGCCACCTAGTGGTTAACCCCTTCACTGCCAGTCACATTTACACAGTAATCAATGCATTTTTAATTGCACTGATCGCTGTTTAAATGTGAATGGTCCCAAAATCACGCCAAAAGTGTCCGATCTGTCCGCCATAATGTTGCAGTCACAATAAAAATCGCTGATTGCTGCCATTACTAGTAAAAAAAAAATATTAATAAAAATGCCATAAAACTATTTTGTAGACGCTATAACTTTTGCGCAAGCCAATCAATAAACGCTTATTGCGGTTTTTTTTACCAAAAATATGTAGAAGAAAACGTATCGGCCTAAACTGAGGAAAATAATGTTTTTTATATATTTTTTGGGGATATTTATTATAGCAAAAAGTAAAAAAAATGTGTTTTTTCAAAATTGACGCTATTTTTCCATTTATAGCGCAAAAAATAAAAACTGCAGAGGTGATAAAATACCACCAAAAGAAATCTCTATTTGTGGGGAATAAAGGACATCAATTTTGTTTGGGAACCACATCGCACGACCGCGCAATTGCCAGTTAAAGCGACGCAGTGCCGAATCGCAAAAAGTGCTCTGGTCTTTGGGCAGCCAAATGGTCCGGGACTTAAGTGGTTAAACACCCTTTATCAAGGGGGCCTCCAGATACTGACCACCTCCCCTATGTAAATGGGTATCGGGTACACCATACCCATACACTTTCACAAAAAAAAGAGTCCAAAATTTAAAAAAAACCACAAGAGACAGTTTTCAAAATCGTTTAGTCTAAAATGTTATCTCAAAATAATAAAAGTGTCCCTGGATGTTAATCCAACAACAGGCCTGGTATGGACTGGGGGGGGTTCCATGCCCTTTTTTTCTTGTGGTTTTATTTGCTGACTGCCAGCAATTGGACCCACAAGTAATTTTAAATGGGATTAGACTCTTTTGGTTTGCTTTACAAATGTCATTTTTGCTATAGCATGTTGTGTATATGCCCCAAATGCACCAATTTACAGGCTCAGTAAGGGGACCCACCATGCATGATATTTCAAAGTTCTTCATTGTTGCACTTTAATCATCATTAAAAACACTGCTCATGAAAATACAATAATATTTATTTATTTATTGTATGAATTCAGGCATGGCCCCCAGGGCAGTACCCAAACCCCAATACCACTTTTCTGGACAATTACTTGCATATAAACCTTCAAAGCCTTTGATTTTTTTCTGTTTGGCTTACATAGACTTCAATGGGTTTTGCTGTTCAGGTTCAAACATTTCCCCTGTTTGGTAGTTTTGCTGCCAATCAAACAGGGGGGTGTTCAGCCCATCCCTGTAAAGACTCAACATGCCACATCTGGGGGAAGACTGTCAGAATGTCAGAGAAGACATTATTTGAAGAGGCTACGCAAACAGCTCAAGACAAAATTCTAATGAAGGTAGAATGGCCACAGGGAATAATTGAGGAAGGTATAGTAGAGGGAGTAGGTGATAAGGCTGGCTACCCCATAGTGTAAGCAAGTTCCTAAACTCCATGGAGCCTTCCCCCTTAGCAGCTGCAAGAAACATGAAACTGCATGTTTGATAATCAACATGCACTTGACCAACCCCTGCAGAGCAAAAATTATGCAGGAAACTTTTTGCTGCATGAAACAATTACCCAGCAGCACATTACAATGCATGTGCTGCTGGTCCCCTAAAACCACCCTGTTGCAAAGAATCTTCCAAGATGGACCAAAAATCTGTAAAGGATTGTCCGTGGGCTGCCCTCAAGGAAAGAACAAACTTGTCTGTCTAATGCTCCATACACAAGATCAGAAATTCTGTCAGAAAAAAAATGTTTTTTCCGACAGAATTCCGCTCAAGCTTGCCTTGCAAACACCTGGTCACATAAAAGTTCTCTGAACTTTCATTCGTCAAGAATGCGGTGACGTACAACACTACAACGAGCCGAGAAAATGAAGTTCAATGCTTCCAAGCATGCGTCAAATAGTTTCTGAGCATGCGTGATTTTTTGCGCGTCTGAATTGCATACAGACGAACGCATTTTCGGATAGGAACTTTTTCCGACCGAAAAATAGAGAACCTGCTCTCAATCTTTTGCTGGCTGGAATTCTGCCAGCAAAAGTCCGATGGAGCATACACACGGTCGGAATTTCTGACCAAAAGCTCACATCTGACTTTTACTGGTGGAATTTCTGATTGTGTGTAAGGGGCATAATTCCCATTTATACTCAAATATACTAGGGGACATTTAGACCTGAGCCTTTATTCTTAGCCAGCATGTCTGGAGATTTGTAGAGGCAAAGAGAGTTTCTGTACAACCAAAAGCCACACGGCTAATGTGCAGACTCCATGCAGTGAGTGTACTAATTATGGCTACAAAGAAGCTAACATGTGCTTTTAGGTGTACACACTCACTTAACCAGTTCCCATCCATGCTATAGCCAAATGACAGCTACAGCGCGGACCTACATTGCTGGGAGGGCGTCAATAGACCCCTTTCCGCGCTCCCCGCGCATGTTGGGGAAAAACTGTGCTGGCTGTGTCCCTTGGGCACAGCCAGTCACAGATCGCTGTGATTGGCCAATCACAGCGGCCGTTTACTACGCGATCAGCCTAGCCAATGAGTGATGATCTCAAATGTAAACATATGAGATCATCTCTCATTAACAGCCCTCCCTCCTCACACAGAGACCGCGTGTGAGGAGAGAGAGGATCTGTCAGTGATCTGTGAGTGAATCTGCACATTACAGTGCCCAATTAGTACCACTGTGCCAATTATCGTCATTGTCAGTCTGTGCCATCAATAATTGGTGTGTGCCATCTGTGCCCACCTGTGGCATCAGTGATCAGTGCCATCAGTGATCAGTGCCCATCTGTGCCGCCTCATCAGTGCACATCTGTGCAATCAGTGCACATCTGTGCCACCTCCTCAGTGCCCATCTGTGCCACCTCCTCAGTGCCCATCTGTACCACCTCATCAGTGCACATCTGTGCAATCAATCAGTGCACATCTGTGCTGCCTCATCAGTGCCCATCTGTGCCACCTCAACAGTGCCCATCTGTGCCACCTCATTAATGCACATCTGTGCCACCTCATCAGTGCCCATCTGTGCCACCTCATCAGTGCCCATCTGTGCCACCTCATCAGTGCATATCTGTGCCACCTCATCAGTGCCCATCTGTGCCGCCCCATTAGTACACATCTGTGCAATCAATCAGTGCCCATCTGTGCCGCTTCATCAGTGCCCATCTGGGCCACCTCATCAGTGCCCATCTGTGCCACCTCATCAGTGCATATCTGTGCCACCTCATCAGTGCCCATCTGTGCTGCCCCATTAGTGCACATCTGTGCAATCAATCAGTGCACATCTGTGCCACCTCATCAGTGTACATCTGTGCCAACTCATCAGTGCCCATCTGTGCCAACTCATCAGTGCCCATCTGTGCCATCAATCAGTGCACATCAGTGCCTCCTCATAAGTGCACATCTGTGCTCATCAGTGCCGCCTCATTAGTGCCCATCAGTGCAGGCTTAGCACACATCTGTACCACCTCATCAGTGCAGGCTTATTAGCACACATCTGTGCAGACTCATCAGTGCCACCAAATCAGTGCAGGCTTGACACACACCTGTGCACTCTCATCACCACCAGCAACCATGTCCAAAAGATGCTTTTCCGCCGAGGAGGCGTACCAAATACTATTCAAGGCCAACGAGAGCAACAGGGAGCTCTCTTTTTCGGATTCCCTTTCCAATTCAGATTCTGAGTCTGACGTAAATTATAAGCCAGTCCTCAGTAGTGGAATACTGACAGACTCAGAGGAGGAAGATATTCTGCCCACCAAATGAAGGCATTCTGGTGAGGAGGCAGTGGCATCCACCAGCACCGCAGTGGCATCCACCAGCAATGCAGTGTCATCCACCAGCACCACAGTACCTTGGCAAGAAAGGCCAAGTACCAGTTGGGTGTCACCTCAGCCCCAAAGGGTTAGGACCCATGCCAGCCTTCCTTATGCCCTTCAGAACGACTTGTGGCTTCCTCCTAATTCAGGAGAAACTAAAATTCCCCCTTTCACTGCCCAGCCAGGAGTCCAGGTGGACACAGAGAATTTTTCCCCAATCAATTTTTTAATTTAATTTTTATGGAGGACATGTTAGCATCAATTGGGGCCCAGTGCAACCTGTATGCACAACAATTTATTTTGAATAATCCAACATCCTATTATGCCCATCCCGATGAGTGGAGAGAACTAACAGTGGAGGAGTTAAAGGTTTTTTGGGCCTCACATTTTGTGAATTGCATTCCTATTGGTCAACCCACCCCATCCACCACATGCTGATCTTCTCCGCAGTAATGCCCAGAACCAGATATCTCATGATCATGAGGTGCCTAAATTTTAATGATAATACCCAGTGCCCTCCCCGAAATGACCCAAATTATGACAGGCTTTTCAAAATTCAGCCACTACTAAATTTTTTTTCATAAATATTTCCCCAGTTGTTTACCCAGGACCAACACATATGTGTGGATGAGTCCCTTGTTAAATTTGGCGATCAAACAATTTATCCCTGGCAAAAAGGCCCGCTATGGGGTGAAAGTGTACAAATTATGTGACTGAGCCACAGGGTACACATATGCCTTCATAGTGTATGAAGGGAAGGACACCCAGCTGCACCCCCTAATTGCCCGGACTACTTGGGAACAAGCTGGAAAGTTGTTTGGGACCTCATATACACCCTACTCGAGAAAGGATATCACTTGTATGTAGACAACTTCTACACAAGTCTGCCCCTGTTCCACAACCTTCACCGGAAGAAGACGCCAGCATGTGGCACCACAAGAAAGAACCGAAGGGCTTTCCTCAAAGACTTGTCAATATGAAGTTGAGAAGAGGAGAGAGGGCAAGTCTGCAAAACAAGGAGGTTCTGGCAGTGAAGTGGAGGGACAGAAGGGATGTCTACATGTTGTCTTTGATCCACAATAATACCTTTGTGGAAATCCCCAGAAGGGGATTTCATGGGGGAGTCGACTTCAATGACCAAATGCTTGAACCATACCTTGCCACAAGACAGACATACCATTGGTATAAAAAAGTAGCAATTTATTTTTTTCAATTGGCCATATACAACTCCTATATCATTTACCACAACTCCACCCAAAACCCCCAACCCTTCCTTGGCTACCAGGAGGAAATTTTCACTGCCCTTATATTCCTAAACGGCCAACCAGAAAACATACAATCAGATGTTCTTAGTCGACTCTCTGAACGCCACTATCCCGATATACTCCCTCCCAAACCAACAGGCCAAAGATGTTAAAAAAAATGTAAGGTGTGTAAGAGGTCAGGAGTCAGAAGAGACACATCTTATTATTATCCCCATTGTTCTTCCCAACCAGGCCTCTGCATAGGTGACTGTTTTCGCCATTACCATATTTCAGTAAATTATTAGTGAAGTATGGTAAACGTAATCCTCCGTTCCTGCCTTCACACACCTTCACACCCCTTATGCCACTGCCTGCTCTGTAACTGACCCTGGCTTGTTATTCGACCTCGCTTCTGCCTGACGATTTTGTACATACCTCTGCCTGATCTGGAGTTGACCCTGGACTGTTATTCGACCATGCTTCTGCCTAACAATTCTGTACATACCTCTGCCTAATCTGGAACTGACCTTGAACTGTTTGACCATGTTTTTTGCCTGCCTCATGGACTGACCTTGTACCCTGCTACTGGACTAGTGGGATTCAACACAGGGGTCTCATTTATGTGAGGGGCTCCAGAATAGTTTTTCTGGATGAAGTAAACTATTTTTTTTGTTTGTTTTCTCATTCCTAGATTAGGGTCTGGAGACTCAGAGGCTTCAAAGAGATTTAGGTGGGAGAAGCCTCTACCCCTGTCCCCATTCTGTCCTGAGGGCCTTACTTCTGCCTGCTGCCTGTAGGACTTACTGCCATCATGTCTCTGCCTGTCGCACTGACCACACCACATGTTCCTGCCTACTACCAGGACCAATATTTTTGGTACTGCTGACAATATCTCTGCCTGCACTGACCCTGGACTGTATATGGACAGTATCCCTGCCTGCTGTCTAGACAATTGTGTTCGCCATTGCTGACCAAATCCCTGTCTGCTGTCTAGACCAGTGCTAGCCTCCTCTCCTGTGGACAACTGCGCTACTAAAACCACAGGTAATCTTTTGTTTACCCTTTGCTTAGCATAATGTATTTTGGGGTGTAATTCTTGGTATGTGCATGCTATGTGTCCCTTGAACACCTGACGGTGTTCCTTGGATGTTGGATCTCTGTGCGTTGGGGTGTTAGCTTTCCAAAATGGGGTCATTTTGTGGGCGTTTCCATTGTCCTGGTGCTCCAGGGCCTTCAAAAGTGTAATAGGTGGTTGAGAAATGAGATGTGCAATTTATGCTCCTAGAACGCCTGAAGGTGCTACTTCAATGTTGGGCCTCTGTATGTGGCCAGGCTATGTAAAAGTCTCACACATGTGGTATTGTTATACTCAGAAGGAGTAGCAGAATGTATTTTGGGGTGTCATTTTTGCTATGTAAATGCTATGTGTTGGAAATATCTTATAAACGGACAACTTTGTGTAAAAAAAAAATGCGTTTTCATTTTTTTCCACATTTTCCAAAAACTTCTGGAAAAAAAATGAACCATTCAAAAGACTCATTATGCCTCATAGATTTTACTTTGTGGTGTTAGCTTTCCAAAATGGGTTCATTTTGTGGACATTTCCATTGCCCTGGTGCTCCAGGGCCTTCAAAAGTGTAAATTACACATATAACATAGGTTATATGTGTAATTTTTGCTCCTTGAACACCTGATGGTGCTCCCTGCATGTTGGGTCTCTGTATGTGGTCAGGCAGTGAAAAAGTCCCACACATGTGGTATCATAATACTCAGGAGGAGTAGCAGAATGTATTTTGGGGTGTCATTTGTGGTATGCACATGCCATGTGAGAGAAATAAGCTATTACAATGACAATTTTGTGAAATAAAAATAAAAAAAATCCTAATTTTGCAAAAAAATTTGGGAAAAAATGACAAGTTCAAATAACTCACCATGCCTCTTACTAAATACCTTGGAATGGCTACTTTCCAAAAAGTCCCTTGGGGGGCATTTGTACTTTCCTGGCTCGTTAGGGTCTCAAGAAATGAGACAGGACACCAGTACATCAGATGTGATCAATTTTTTATGATTTGCACCATAGCTTGTAGACTCTATAACTTTCACATAGACCAAATAATATCCACTAATTTGGGTTAATTTTACCAAAGATATGTAGCAGTATAAATTGTGGCCAAAATGTATGAAGAAAAACATATAGCAAGATTTTATCACAGAAATTAGGAAAAATGCATTTTCTTTCAAAATTTTCGGTCTTTTTCATTTATAGCACAAAAAATAAAAAACTCAGAGGTGATCAAACGCCACCAAAAGAAAGCTATATTTGTATGAAAAAAAGTACAAAAAAAACAATTTGTGTACAGTGTTGCATGACTGAGTAATTGTTATTCAAATTGTGAGAGCACTGAAAGCTGCAAATTGGTCTGGTCAGGAGGGGGGTTTAAGTGCCCAGTAAGCAAGTGGTTAACCACTGTCCTGACCTAAGAACTATGTAAATTCACAGGCAAAAGGATGCAAACACAAAAAGAGGGAGGTGAAAATTTAACACCTGCAGCCATTAATTTAATGAAAGCACGCTGCTCAATGTTGGAGGCTTTTTCAGAAACTACAATGGGTCTGTTCACACTGGCATATCATTTGTGAGTCTGCAACGAGGCACATTTTACACAGAGAAGGTAAGTTATAAAATAAATCAAACTAACCTAACTTATATTGTCTTAGCCAGAACAGGCATGTTTGGGAGGGTTAGATATTTCACAACAAGGGTATAGTTACATTTTGCATTATTGCCTAAATCTGTATGTTGCTAACTCTGGTGGAGCTCAGCCTGCCAAAGAAACATCTCAGCCAGCCAAACAAACAGAAGCCAAGTTTGAGTGGCCAAGGTTGTATAAAGAAACAGATTAGTCTAAAATGTGACTGCCTACCAGGCTCAAACACACCATTTTATCTGGGGGGGGGGGGGGGTGATTACCAATTCTGATATATGCTAATTACAAACACAGCATGGGAGTGAGGAGTGAGTAACAAACAATTACAAATTTGGAGCACCACAAACACTCTAGGGAAGATGTTCTTTGGCAACACATCCTAATTAAAGAGTTATTTGTAGCAGTTTAAAGTTAAATATGTAACTTACCTTTATAAGGAACGTGGTGATGTGTCGGTGTACAGAACTCAATTCTGTGTTACACTCTGCATCCTAAAGAGAGAATGACCAGCAGCCATTGCTCTATTTATACAATAGGGGAGATGCCTCTCGAGAACTTGAGGTCCTGCAGGCTTCTCCCCGTCGTCAAGTACCGCAGGGTAGCGACTTGCCTCATGCAGGTATCCTGCCTGCTGATATAAGGGGTCAGCAAAGCCAACAAACGGTGAAATACGGGTTCCGTCATCCTGAGAAAGTTCCTGAAATCGTCAGGATTATTCTCACGGATCTCACGGAGAAAAGGCACGTGACAGAATTGGTCACGCTGGAACAACCAATTCTTGGTCCATGAACTCCTCCTCGCCCTGTTCATGGACTGGACTTGTGTCAAAGTAAGAACCCCAACGCCAAGCCCCCGCACCGCACAAACTCTACGATGAGTATGTACACGCAACATGGCTAGAAAATGGTTGGCTTATCAGAACAAAGTAACAGAACGCACTGAAGAACAGCAAGGCCTGTGAAGAGCGACCTGAAAATCAGTAACGAATGGACAAGAACACACTGATAAATCAGTGGGAACTCACTGCACGCACTGAAGAACAGATACAAACCCACAAGCACAAACTGAACAGCAGAAAAACTAACTGAAAACCACGAGTCTGAAAAAGCGCAAATCATCTCTCACCAAACTTTTACTAACACGAGATTACCAAAAGGAGCCCAAAGGGTGGCGCGCTTGGTATTGAACTGGCCTTTTATAGTCTCGTCCTATGTAGTGTACGTCACAGCGTTCTTGACGTTTCGGAAATTCAGACAACTTTGTGTGACCGTGTGTATGCAAGACAAGTTTTAGCCAACATTCGTTGGAAAAAACGATGGATTTTGTTGGCAGAATGTCGAATCAATGTCCGACCGTGTGTACAGGGCATTAGGGAGACATCGTTTTTGTAACGCTATGCGTGGATTTTTGTGCGCCCATATGAAGGCCACAAGTGCCTTGTGTATTTTCTGTACATCGGAGTGCTTTAATAAAAGGGCTATGGTTTGCATTGGATAAAGTACACGTGCAAACTAAACCATTTTAAAGAGGTGACATCTCCCAAAGAGCGAGAGGGGAAGGGTTGCCCAAGCTTCCAACTCCTTTACAATTTGCAAACGAAACATTTTTAAAGAGGTGACATCTCCTAAAGAGCGAGAGGGGAAGGGTTGCCCAAGCTTCCAACTTTACAATTTTGGTTATCAGAGGTGGGTAGTTAAGACTGTATAGAGAGGAAGGTTATCAGCCTATATGGATACCCAAGTAGGTGATGTGGTGAGCCGCTAAGGTAAAAGGGGATGATGACCTCCATTTAGCTGATACCAGGGGGTGTAATGGTAAAACCTCGCTTTTGTAAAAATTAATTCTAAAGCCCGAGCCTAATCGAAAGGCAGTAAAGAGTTCTCTGATTTTGTCAAAGTCTGGAAGAGGGTGGGTGAAGAACAGTAATATGTGGTCCGCGAATAGGGCGGAACGGAATACTTGGTTGCCTACAGTGATGCCACTGACTCCGTCAGACGAGTTAAGTATCCTGGATAGAGGCTCAATAGCTATATTGAAGAGAGGGGAGAGGAGGCACCCCTGTCTTGTCCCTTTTGTCAAAGGGATTGTGTCAGAGACAAAATCAGGAGTGACAAGGCGAGCCGTCGGGGACGCATACATTTGTTGTTGAAAGTGCACAATCGGGCCCGAGGAACCGAATACTTCAATCACTTTGAATAGCCACGACAAACTGATATTGTCTAAAGCTTTTTTAGCATCGAGTGAGATCATAGCTACATCTTGTTCTGGGTGTGATTTAGCGTACTCCAGCGCCATCAGAACCTTATGAAGGTGGCAGAATGCCCTGGAACAAAACCAGATTGGGCTGGGTGGAGTAAAGAGGTGAGTAATGGAGCTAGATGTGAGGCTATTATTTTAGATTTTAATGTCTACATTGATCAGGGAGATTGGGGTCTTTTGGGGTCTTTTCCTTTTTTGGAGATTAGTCCAATGTGTGCCTGCGTTCCTGTGGAGAGATAAGCGCCACCATCCCACATAGCGGTGAAGACATGTTTCAGAGTGTCAATTTGTAGAATTCCACCGTGTAGCCATCTGGGCCCAGGGTCTTGGCAAATGCTACAGATTTAATAGTCAGCTGGATGTCTTCTAAGGAGATGGGAGCATTGAGTGTTTCTAAGTGAGTGGAGTTGAGCTTAGATAGGTGGATCTTAGCTAGGAAGGCATCTGCCATCGTCTGGTCAGTCGTATCAAGTACAGGGTCATATAGTAGTGAGCAAGAAGTTTACCGATTTACTCAGGTGGGGTAACAATGGAGCCCACATTGTTTTTAAGGTGAAGATGTGGGTAGCCTCAGGCCTGAGCATAGTTTGGCCAATAGTTTGCCTGCCTTGTTGTCAAACCTGTGAAAACGTAAGGTAGAGTAAGTTTTAGCTGCTTCTTGCTGTTCTGCCCACATGTCAAAACTGCGTTTAGACTGTTGTCAGGTTTGTACGTTCTCAAGGGTACAGTTTAATGTAAGATGTTCGTGTGCTAAGAGCAAAGCATCGCTGGCCTGCATGTATTGTTGCCATGAGTGTTTCTAAAAATGGGTAGTGTATGAAATAATTTTTCCCCTCAAAAATGCTTTACTTGCTTCCCAGAAAAGGTTTGTAGAAGCATATTCTGCCCAAGCTTCATATAGCGTATGACGGAAATCCTCATTATCTGCCAGATAAGAAGGAAAGCGCCATGTGGGCGAGGGAGATGAGGGTTTGGCATTGGTTAAAAGTACTGCAATTGGACTATGGCCCGAAATTCTTGCGTCACTGATTTCCGTGTCATGCAGTGCCTGTAGTAGCACAGGGGAGGCAAAGAAATAATCGATACGTGAAAAAGAATTGTGAGGGGCAAAAATAAAGTAAAATCCCTGTCCGCCGGGTGTGTTAGTCGCCATAAATCTACAAAACTTATGGAAGCGATGGATTGGGCTAAAAGAGTATGGTCAGCAGTTGGGGTATTCGATTTTCGTGGCTTACGAGTTTGAACACTAGCGTGGTCCTCCAATAAGGACATTACAGAGTTAAAATCTCTGCCTTCCTGGGCAGTTTAATAAAAATCACCTTTCCACTTCTCCTACTGCACAGTGCAAAATGGGATCTCTAGTGTAACCATTTTAGTGTAATCATTATATGGCAGCCGTCTCAAACTACAACTCCCAGGATTCTCAGTACTCTGCATAGAAGTCTTTAGGCTTGCTTGACTCTAGTTTTCCCCCTGTTGGCCAAGGAAGGTGGTGCAGTATAACATCAGTTTCTCAGTAGGGGGAAAGAAGAATAAAGAACAATGGGGCTGATTTGCAAAAGCCATGCGCCATCAGTAGAGGTGCACAGCAGGGAGCAACACACATTTTCATATTTACGAAATGGTGCACCAGGAACAGAGCGCAAAACCCCCATTTACTATAGCGATCTCGGTGCACGGGAGAATGCAATCTGTGCGCCACTAGGGACAAGGTGCACAGCATCTTCAATTCAATATTAACAGAAGATGGAGGTGCCAATATTATAGGGTGATGTGAGGAAGTTTAGTAACAACTGCCAAAGTAACAAATATGCCCAAATAGAATGAGAAAGTAACTGTCAGGGCTGGGCTTAGCCCATCCTTCTCTGAGCTGGCCGCTCAGCTGTCAGCTAATTGCCAGCTCCCATTTCTTTCCACAGTTACCCAGCTGTTGTTGATTCTGCTCATCAGTCCTGCCTACTTAAAGTCATCCAGCTCCCTTGATCTCTGCTTTCACCTTTGTCAACATCACAGAGACTTTCTTCTGCGTTCCTGTTGAAGACTTGCTCGGCTGACGTTCCTTCTGGCTCCTGATCCTGCTTGCTGTACTACTACGTTTATCTCTGGCTCTCTGACTTTTGCTTGGCTGACTACTCGATCCGGTTACTGAACTCTGGCTTGTTTTGACTACGCTTACTCTGTTTACCTTATTATTGTTATTAATCAAGTGTGATTTAACTCTACTTCTGCCTCGGTCTGATTCATGGTTCCTGATAGTAACTTTTTCAGAGAAAGCCTGCTGTGCCCCCGAGTACTTGGAGAGGGAATCAGGAAATACTCAATTTGGGCATAAAATGTAGCTGCCAAGCAAGGGAAAGGCCACAATCTGGTGTGCTGCCCCAGACAAACGAGATTCTGCAATGAAAAAACAACAAAGAGGGCAACAATAGATTCCTACAAATGCAACCTGCCACCAATGGGGTGGAGAGGGTATACTCACATTTCCAAAGAAAGGGAGCCACCCACAATGGCCAAGGCCACAATCTGGTGTGCCGTCCCAGACAAACGAGATCCTGCAATGAAAAAATAACAAAGACTGCAACAATGGATTCCTCCAAATGCAACCTGCCACCAAGGGGGTGGAGGGGGGGGGGGATACCCACATTTCCAAAGAAAGGGAGCCACCAATAAAGGGGACTTGAGAAATTAGGAGGGGGAAAACCAAACCAGATTGTGCATTTTAACCAAAGGGTGTTCACCAGGTGTTGGCCCTAACAAACACCCTGCAATACACTAAGCACTGCACAGTGCATTCTGTGCCCTGATTTGCTGTGCCCTGATTCTGTGCCCAGCTTACACTTCACCCTGATTGCTAAGCAATCAGGGTGAAGTGTAAGCTGATTGTTAAGGGACAGGGCCAGGAAGCTGGCCACCACATCCTTAACCAATGAGTCAGCAACTGTCAATGTGTTTTCTCCTTGACAGCTGAATCCCAAAAAAACAACTGCCCTTCAAAAAAGTTTGTGAAAATGGCATGGGCTCACCCCCAAAATCCATACCAGACCCTTATCCAAGTATGCAGCCCAGCTGGTCAGGGAAGGGGAAGGGATAAGCAAGTGCCCTCCCCCTACTGAACTATACCAGGCTACATGACCTCAACGTGGGAGGTGGGTGCTTTGTGGCAGGGAGGCTCTGCACCCCCACCCCAAAGCACCTTGTCACCATGTTGATGGGGACAAGGGCCTCTTTCTGACAACCCTGGGCTGTGGTTGTGGAGGTCTGTGGGTTGAGGGCTCCTCAGAATCTTTAACCACTTGCCGACCGGCTCACGCCGATATACGTCAGCAGAAGGGCACGTACTGGCAGATTAATGTACCTGTACATTGCCCTTTAAAAAGCATTTGCGGGTGCGTGACCTCCGTGAGTGTGATCGCGGGTCCCGCAGACTCGATGCCAGCGGGGATACCCGCGATCGTCTCACGGAGAGGATTTACATTAGCATTTCCCCGTTCTGCCTAGTGACAGGACACTGATCACAGCTCCCTGTAATCGGGAGCGGTGATCTGTGTCGTGTCACACATATCCCCCCACAGTTAGAATCACTCCCTAGGACACACTTAACCCCTGCAGTGCCACCTAGTGGTTAACCCCTTCACTGCCAGTCACATTTACACAGTAATCAATTCATTTTTAATTGCACTGATCGCTGTTTAAATGTGAATGGTCCCAAAATCACGCCAAAAGTGTCCGATCTGTCCGCCATAATGTTGCAGTCACAATAAAAATCGCTGATTGCCGCCATTACTAGTAAAAAAAAAATTATTAATAAAAATGCCATAAAACTATTTTGTAGACGCTATAACTTTTGCGCAAGCCAATCAATAAACGCTTATTGCGTTTTTTTTTACCAAAAATATGTAGAAGAAAACGTATCGGCCTAAACTGAGGAAAATAATGTTTTTTATATATTTTTTGGGGATATTTATTATAGCAAAAAGTAAAAAAAATGTGTTTTTTCAAAATTGACGCTATTTTTCCATTTATAGCACAAAAAATAAAAACTGCAGAGGTGATAAAATACCACCAAAAGAAATCTCTATTTGTGGGAATAAAGGACATTAATTTTGTTTGGGAACCACATCGCACGACCGCGCAATTGCCAGTTAAAGCGACGCAGTGCCGAATCGCAAAAAGTGCTCTGGTCTTTGGGCAGCCAAATGGTCCGGGACTTAAGTGGTTAAACACCCTTTATCAAGGGGGCCTCCAGATACTGACCACCTCCCCTATGTAAATGGGTATCGGGTACACCATACCCATACACTTTCACAAAAAAAAAGAGTCCAAAATTTAAAAAAAACCACAAGAGACAGTTTTCAAAATCGTTTAGTCTAAAATGTTATCTCAAAATAATAAAAGTGTCCCTGGATGTTAATCCAACAACAGGCCTGGTATGGACTGGGGGGGGTTCCATGCCCTTTTTTTCTTGTGGTTTTATTTGCTGGCTGCCAGCAATTGGACCCACAAGTAATTTTAAATGGGATTAGACTCTTTTGGTTTGCTTTACAAATGTCATTTTTGCTATAGCATGTTGTGTATATGCCCCAAATGCACCAATTTACAGGCTCAGTAAGGGGACCCACCATGCATGATATTTCAAAGTTCTTCATTGTTGCACTTTAATCATCATTAAAAACACTGCTCATGAAAATACAATAATATTTATTTATTTATTGTATGAATTCAGGCATGGCCCCCAGGGCAGTACCCAAACCCCCAATACCACTTTTCTGGACAATTACTTGCATAAAAACCTTCAAAGCCTTTGATTATTTTCTGTTTGGCTTACATAGACTTCAATGGGTTTTGCTGTTCAGGTTCAAACATTTCCCCTGTTTGGTAGTTTTGCTGCCAACCAAACAGGGGGGTGTTCAGCCCATCCCTGTAAAGACTCAACATGCCACATCTGGGGGAAGACTGTGTATAATTGTGTGCTTGTTTGAAGATATTTCTGACCAAAAGTGCAAAGCTCACTTGACAACGTGGTGATTCAATTTTCAGGCCACATGCAACACATGTGAGTTCAGCCTGGGCAGACAGAAGTAGCTAGCACATATGGTGGGATGGTGGGGGGGTGCAGGGGATGCCATATTTCCAGACATTTTTAGAGCAGAGGGGACCCATGGGGATGCTTAAATGAGCACAGCTAAAGGGATGTCAGAGAAGACATTATTTGAAGAGGCTATGCAAACAGCTCAAGACAAAATTCTAATGAAGGTAGAATGGCCACAGGGAATAATTGAGGAAGGTATAGTAGAGGGAGTAGGTGATAAGGCTGGCTACCCCATAGTGTAAGCAAGTTCCTAAACTCCATGGAGCCTTCCCCCTTAGCAGCTGCAAGAAACATGAAACTGCATGTTTGATAATCAACATGCACTTGACCAACCCCTGCAGAGCAAAAATTATGCAGGAACCTTTTTGCTGCATGAAATAATTACCCAGCAGCACATTACAATGCATGTGCTGCTGGTCCCCCTAAAACCACCCTGTTGCAAAGAATCTTCCAAGATGGACCAAAAAGCTGTAAAGGATTGTCCGTGGGCTGCCCTCAAGGAAAGAACAAACTTGTCTGTCTAATGCTCCACACACAAGATCAGAAATTCTGTCAGAAAAAAAATGTTTTTTCCGACAGAATTCCGCTCAAGCTTGCCTTGCATACACACGGTCACACAAAAGTTCTCTGAACTTTCATTCGTCAAGAATGCGGTGACGTACAACACTACAACGAGCTGAGAAAATGAAGTTCAATGCTTCCAAGCATGCGTCAAATTGTTTCTGAGCATGCGTGATTTTTTGCGCGTCTGAATTGCATACAGACGAACGCATTTTCGGATAGGAACTTTTTCCGACCGAAAAATAGAGAACCTGCTCTCAATCTTTTGCTGGCTGGAATTCTGCCAGCAAAAGTCCGATGGAGCATACACACGGTCGGAATTTCTGACCAAAAGCTCACATCTGACTTTTACTGGTGGAATTTCTGATTGTGTGTAAGGGGCATAATTCCCATTTATACTCAAATATACTAGGGGACATTTAGACCTGAGCCTTTATTCTTAGCCAGCATGTCTGGAGATTTGTAGAGGCAAAGAGAGTTTCTGTACAACCAAAAGCCACATGGCTAATGTGCAGATTCCATGCAGTGAGTGTACTAATTATGGCTACAAAGAAGCTAACATGTGCTTTTAGGTGTACACACTCACTTAACCAGTTCCCATCCATGCTATAGCCAAATGACAGCTACAGCGCGGACCTACATTGCTGGGAGGGCGTCAATAGACCCCTTTCCACGCTCCCCGCGCACGTTGGGGAAAAACTGTGCTGGCTGTGTCCCTTGGGCACAGCCAGTCACAGATCGCTGTGATTGGCCAATCACAGCGGCCGTTTACTACGCGATCAGCCTAGCCAATGAGTGATGATCTCAAATGTAAACATATGAGATCATCTCTCATTAACAGCCCTCCCTCCTCACACAGAGACCGCGTGTGAGGAGAGAGAGGATCTGTCAGTGATCTGTGAGTGAATCTGCACATTACAGTGCCCAATTAGTACCACTGTGCCAATTATCGTCATTGTCAGTCTGTGCCATCAATAATTGATGTGTGCCATCTGTGCCCACCTGTGGCATCAGTGATCAGTGCCATCAGTGATCAGTGCCCATCTGTGCCGCCTCATCAGTGCACATCTGTGCAATCAGTGCACATCTGTGCCACCTCCTCAGTGCCCATCTGTGCCACCTCCTCAGTGCCCATCTGTACCACCTCATCAGTGCACATCTGTGCTGCCTCATCAGTGCCCATCTGTGCTGCCTCATCAGTGCCCATCTGTGCTGCCTCATCAGTGCCCATCTGTGCCACCTCAACAGTGCCCATCTGTGCCACCTCATTAGTGCACATCTGTGCCACCTCATCAGTGCCCATCTGTGCTGCCTCATCAGTGCCCATCTGCGCCACCTCATCAGTGCCCATCTGTGCCACCTCATCAGTGCATATCTGTGCCAACTCATCAGTGCCCATCTGTGCCGCCCCATTAGTGCACATCTGTGCAATCAATCAGTGCCCATCTGTGCTGCTTCATCAGTGCCCATCTGTGCCACCTCATCAGTGCCCATCTGTGCCACCTCATCAGTGCATGTCTGTGCCACCTCATCAGTGCCCATCTGTGCTGCCCCATTAGTGCACATCTGTGCAATCAATCAGTGCACATCTGTGCCACCTCATCAGTGTACATCTGTGCCAACTCATCAGTGCCTATCTGTGCCAACTCATCAGTGCCCATCTGTGCCATCAATCAGTGCACATCAGTGCCTCCTCATAAGTGCACATCTGTGCTCATCAGTGCCGCCTCATTAGTGCCCATCAGTGCAGGCTTAGCACACATCTGTACCACCTCATCAGTGCAGGCTTATTAGCACACATCTGTGCAGACTCATCAGTGCCACCAAATCAGTGCAGGCTTGGCACACACCTGTGCACTCTCATCACCACCAGCAACCATGTCCAAAAGATGCTTTTCCGCCGAGGAGGCATACCAAATACTATTCAAGGCCAACGAGAGCAACGGGGAGCTCTCTTTTTCGGATTCCCTTTCCAATTCAGATTCTGAGTCTGATGTAAATTATAAACCAGTCCTCAGTAGTGGAATACTGACAGACTCAGAGGAGGAAGATATTCTGCCCACCAAATGAAGGCATTCTGGTGAGGAGGCAGTGGCATCCACCAGCACCGCAGTGGCATCCACCAGCAATGCAGTGCCATCCACCAGCACCACAGTGCCATCCACAAGAACTGCAGTGTCATCCACCAGCACCACAGTACCTTGGCAAGAAAGGCCAAGTACCAGTTGGGTGTCACCTCAGCCCCAAAGGGTTAGGACCCATGCCAGCCTTCCTTATGCCCTTCAGAACAACTTGTGGCTTCCTCCTAATTCAGGAGAAACTAACATTCCCCCTTTCACTGCCCAGCCAGGAGTCCAGGTGGACACAGAGAATTTTTCCCCAATCAATTTTTTAATTTAATTTTTATGGAGGACATGTTAGCATCAATTGGGGCCCAGTGCAACCTGTATGCACAACAATTTATTTTGAATAATCCAACATCCTATTATGCCCACCCCGATGAGTGGAGAGAACTAACAGTGGAGGAGTTAAAGGTTTTTTGGGCCTCACATTTTGTGAATTGCATTCCTATTGGTCAACCCACCCCATCCACCACATGCCGATCTTCTCCGTGGTAATGCCCAGAACCAGATATCTCATGATCATGAAGTGCCTACATTTTAATGATAATACCCAGTGCCCTCCCCGAAATGACCCAAATTATGACAGGCTTTTCAAAATTCAGCCACTACTAATTTTTTTTTTTCATAAATATTTCCCCAGCTGTTTACCCAGGACTAACACATATGTGTGGATGAGTCCCTTGTTAAATTTGGCGATCAAACAATTTATCCCTGGCAAAAAGGCCCGCTATGGGGTGAAGGTGTACAAATTATGTGACTGAGCCACAGGGTACACATATGCCTTCATAGTGTATGAAGGGAAGGACACCCAGCTGCACCCCCTAATTGCCCAGACTACTTGGGAACAAGCTGGAAAGTTGTTTGGGACCTCATATACACCCTACTCGAGAAAGGATATCACTTGTATGTAGACAACTTCTACACAAGTCTGCCCCTGTTCCACAACCTTCACCGGAAGAAGACGCCAGCATGTGGCACCGCAAGAAAGAACCGAAGGGCTTTCCTCAAAGACTTGTCAATATGAAGTTGAGAAGAGGAGAGAGGGCAAGTCTGCAAAACAAGGAGGTTCTGGCAGTGAAGTGGAGGGACAGAAGGGATGTCTACATGTTGTCTTTGATCCACAATAATACCTTTGTGGAAATCCCCAGAAGGGGATTTCATGGGGGAGCCGACTTCAATGACCAAATGCTTGAACCATACCTTGCCACAAGACAGACATACCATTGGTATAAAAAAGTAGCAATTTATTTTTTTCAATTGGCCATATACAACTCCTATATCATTTACCACAACTCCACCCAAAACCCCCAACCCTTCCTTGGCTACCAGGAGGAAATTTTCACTGCCCTTATATTCCTGAACGGCCAACCAGAAAACATCCAATCAGATGTTCTTAGTCGACTCTCTGAACGCCACTATCCCGATATACTCCCTCCCAAACCAACAGGCCAAAGATGTTAAAAAAAATGTAAGGTGTGTAAGAGTGGAGGAGTCAGAAGAGACACATCTTATTATTATCCCCATTGTTCTTCCCAACCAGGCCTCTGCATAGGTGACTGTATTCGCCATTACCATATTTCAGTAAATTATTAGTGAAGTATGGTAAACGTAATCCTCCGTTCCTGCCTTCACACACCTTCACACCCCTTATGCCACTGCCTGCTCTGTAACTGACCCTGGCTTGTTATTCGACCTCGCTTCTGCCTGACGATTTTGTACATACCTCTGCCTGATCTGGAGTTGACCCTGGACTGTTATTCGACCATGCTTCTGCCTAACAATTCTGTACATACCTCTGCCTAATCTGGAACTGACCTTGAACTGTTTGACCATGTTTTTTGCCTGCCTCATGGACTGACCTTGTACCCTGCTACTGGACTAGTGGGATTCAACACAGGGGTTTCATTTATGTGAGGGGCTCCAGAATAGTTTTTCTGGATGAAGTAAACTATTTTTTTTTGTTTGTTTTCTCATTCCTAGATTAGGGTCTGGAGACTCAGAGGCTTCAAAGAGATTTAGGTGGGAGAAGCCTCTACCCCTGTCCCCATTCTGTCCTGAGGGCCTTACTTCTGCCTGCTGCCTGTAGGACTTACTGCCATCATGTCTCTGCCTGTCGCACTGACCACACCACATGTTCCTGCCTACTACCAGGACCAATATTTTTGGTACTGCTGACAATATCTCTGCCTGCACTGACCCTGGACTGTATATGGACAGTATCCCTGCCTGCTGCCTAGACAATTGTGTTCGCCATTGCTGACCAAATCCCTGTCTGCTGTCTAGACCAGTGCTAGCCTCCTCTCCTGTGGACAACTGCGTTACTAAAACCACAGGTAATCTTTTGTTTACCCTTTGCTCAGCATAATGTATTTTGGGGTGTAATTCTTGGTATGTGCATGCTATGTGTCCCTTGAACACCTGACGGTGTTCCTTGGATGTTGGATCTCTGTACGTTGGGGTGTTAGCTTTCCAAAATGGGGTCATTTTGTGGGCGTTTCCATTGTCCTGGTGCTCCAGGGCCTTCAAAAGTGTAATAGGTGGTTGAGAAATGAGATGTGCAATTTATGCTCCTAGAACGCCTGAAGGTGCTACTTCAATGTTGGGCCTCTGTATGTGGCCAGGCTATGTAAAAGTCTCACACATGTGGTATTGTTATACTCAGGAGGAGTAGCAGAATGTATTTTGGGGTGTCATTTTTGCTATGTAAATGCTATGTGTTGGAAATATCTTATAAACGGACAACTTTGTGTAAAAAAAAATGCGTTTTCATTTTTTTCCACATTTTCCAAAAACTTCTGGAAAAAAAATGAACCGTTCAAAAGACTCATTATGCCTCATAGATTATACTTTGTGGTGTTAGCTTTCCAAAATGGGTTCATTTTGTGGACATTTCCATTGCCCTGGTGCTCCAGGGCCTTCAAAAGTGTAATAGGTACTCAACAAGTTATATGTGTAATTTTTGCTCCTTGAACACCTGATGGTGCTCCCTGCATGTTGGGTCTCTGTATGTGGTCAGGCAGTGAAAAAGTCCCACACATGTGGTATCATAATACTCAGGAGGAGTAGCAGAATGTATTTTGGGGTGTCATTTGTGGTATGCACATGCCATGTGAGAGAAATAAGCTATTACAATGACAATTTTGTGAAATAAAAATAAAAAAATCCTAATTTTGCAAAAAAATTTGGGAAAAAATGACAAGTTCAAATAACTCACCATGCCTCTTACTAAATACCTTGGAATGGCTACTTTCCAAAAAGTCCCTTGGGGGGCATTTGTACTTTCCTTGCTCGTTAGGGTCTCAAGAAATGAGACAGGACACCAGTACATCAGATGTGATCAATTTTTTATGATTTGCACCATAGCTTGTAGACTCTATAACTTTCACATAGACCAAATCATATCCACTAATTTGGGTTAATTTTACCAAAGATATGTAGCAGTATAAATTGTGGCCAAAATTTATGAAGAAAAACATATAGCAAGATTTTATCACAGAAATGAAGAAAAATGCATTTTCTTTCGAAATTTTCGGTCTTTTTCATTTATAGCACAAAAAATAAAAAACCCAGAGGTGATAAAATGCCACCAAAACAAAGCTATATTTGTATGAAAAAAGTGCAAAAAAAACAATTTGGGTACAGTGTTGCATGACTGAGTAATTGTTATTCAAATTGTGAGAGCACTGAAAGCTGCAAATTGTTCTGGTTAGGAGGGGGGTTTAAGTGCCCAGTAAGCAAGTGGTTAACCACTGTCCTGACCTAAGAACTATGTAAATTCACAGGCAAAAGGATGCAAACACAAAAAGAGGGAGGTGAAAATTTAACACCTGCAGCCATTAATTTAATGAAAGCACGCTGCTCAATGTTGGAGGCTTTTTTAGAAACTACAATGGGTCTGCTCACACTGGCATATTATTTGTGAGTCTGCAACGAGGCACATTTTACACAGAGAAGGTAAGTTATAAAATAAATCAAACTAACCTAACTTATATTGTCTTAGCCAGAACAGGCATGTTTGGGAGGGTTAGATATTTCACAACAAGGGTATAGTTACATTTTGCATTATTGCCTAAATCTGTATGTTGCTAACTCTGGTGGAGCTCAGCCTGCCAAAGAAACATCTCAGCCAGCCAAACAAACAGAAGCCAAGTTTGAGTGGCCAAGGTTGTAAAAGAAACAGTTTAGTCTAAAATGTGACTGCCTACCAGGCTCAAACACACCATTTTATCTTGGGGGGGTGATTACCAATTCTGATATATGCTAATTACAAACACAGCATGGGAGTGAGGAGTGAGTAACAAACAATTACAAATTTGGATCACCACAAACACTTTAGGGAAGATGTTCTTTGGCAACACATCCTAATTAAAGAGTTATTTGTAGCAGTTTAAAGTTAAATATGTAACTTACCTTTATAAGGAACGTGGTGATGTGTCGGTGTACAGAACTCAATTCTGTGTTACACTCTGCATCCTAAAGAGAGAATGACCAGCAGCCATTGCTCTATTTATGCAATAATAGGGCAAGAGCGTGGTCGTGTCACGCATAAATGTGCGCATGGACATATGGCCATTTGCTCATCCTTTCCGTTTGCAGCTATTATGGCACAGGAGCAAGAACAGGCAATTGTGGATCTTTTGGTGGACTCTCTGGATCCATTAAATTATGCTGATGTTGCTCGATTGGGAATTTGTTCGTTTCCAGAGCTATAGCGGATGAGTTACTGCAGGAAAAAGAAGTAGGAGACCATGCTGTGGCTCTTCCACCCCGCCTTTGACAACCACGGCACTTTATGCCACGGGCCTTTTTGGGAGACATACAGGACTCTGATGTCCAGACCAGATTCTGGTTGACTAGAGGAGCAATTCTCTACCTCTATGGCCTTCTAGAGGATAAACTGGAGCCAGTTACATCCCAAAGCCATGCAGTGCCTGGTATGGTCAAGTTGCTGACCACACTCTAGATTTTGGGCCATGGCAGTTTCCAAACCACTTCTTCCCTTATATTGGGAATCAGCCAACCCACTGTGTCTAGGGTGTTTATGCAGGTCATTAATGCCATTCTTGACCTTGTGTCCCAATTTATCCACTGGTCACAAACTGAAGATGAGTGGACCAATGTGAAGGTGGCTTTCTACCAGCGTGCACAACTTCCACAGATCATGCGGGCCGTTGATTGCACTCATGTTGCAATCAGGCCCCCCCCAGATGTGAAGTGGACTATAGGAACCGTAAGCAGTACCACTCCCTCAATGTGCAAGTTGTGTGTGATGGCAGACAGCTTATCATGAGTGCACAAATGGGTTTTTCAGGGTAATGGCATGATGCATTCATTCTCTGACAGACTGCGCTATATGAGAAGTTTGAGAGTAGTCAACTGCCCTCAGGATGGCTCCTTGATAATGTATAATGTTGAGACATATTTGTTTGCCTAAATTTTTGTAAAAATTAAATGAGCTGTGCATGTTATTTGGAGAACAGATCACATAACAACATGTCATTGGAAGTAACCCTGGCCCAGCTTTATGAAAAAAAAAACTGTCTGTTCCAGGTTTAGTTTCAATTATAGGTACCCCCCAAATCCAGGAAGAGCACCTGTACAACAAGGCACACCAAAGAACAAGGGGGTTGATTTACTAAAACTGGAGAGTGCAAAATCTGGTGCAATTGTGCATGGCAGCCAATCAGCTTCTAACTTCAGCTTGTTTAATTAAGCTTTGTCAAAATAAACCTGTATTGGTTTCTATGCAGAGCTGCACCAGATTTACCACTCTCCAGTTTTAGTAAATCAACCCCAAGGAGTATTGTGCATCATTTAGTTCTGCTTGACATGAATGACTTAGGGGTAGATTAGCTCAAACTGATGCATTCCGAATCTGCAGCACCTGTGCATGGTAGCTAATCAGCTTTTCACCTCAGCTAGTTCAATTAAGCGTTGGCACTAAAACCTGGAATCAGATTGGTTTCTAAGCAGAAGTAAGCCTGATTTTCCACTCCCCCAGCTTTAGTAAATGAACCCCCTAATTTGCCAAAGCTGGAGATTGCAAAATAAGTCTCACTTCTGCATAGAAACCAATCAGCTTACATGTTTAAGGTCAACCTAGCATAACAAATCTTGGCTGACTTTGACAAACCTTTTTAACAGAGCACCCTTAGGTACATGTATAGTGTAAGCTTTGAACTTTATGGAAAAAGAACTTAACCCTTGAAGTTCACTTTTTTTGGGTGATGTAGTGGGCAAAGTACATTGCAAAAATGCTATTTACTGTTTTTTTTTTTCTTTTGGCAAGCGATTCCAGTTACCCGCAGCTGGCGTGGCTGATGGCTCCAGTCAGGTACCCCCAAAGCCAGGCAGAGCGCCTATAAAATAAGGCACATCAAAAAACAAGAAGCATTGTGGAGACCACATTTGGCCTTCTCAAGAACCAATTTATGTGCCTGGCCAAGCCTGGGGGAGAAATCCTGTACTCTCCTCGGAAGGCTGACAGGATCATTCTTGCCTGCTGTGTGTTATACAACATCTGCTTGTTAAGAAATGAATCCTGGGAGCCTTCTGAGGATAGGGAGCCCGAGGTCCGTCAGCCGGCAGTCGCCAGAAGGGAGAGTACTGAGGCAGGATTGGCTATTCGAGCTGAGCTGATCAGCAGATACTTTACATGTAAGTAAGCATACCTAGTTGTGAATTTTAAATGAAAAACACATTGAAATCTCTCCATGACATGGACCCAGACACTAAGAAATATCTGACAGCTGTTCTTGGCATTATATGGAGTCTGTCGTCAACATGATGCCACTGGGCAGCACAACCCCATAAATGGTAAGCATTGTTTCTTTCCTGACATGCAGTGGAGAGGAAGTAGAACAGCTGTCAGGTGTTTGTGTGTGTGCTCCTGTAAGAGGGAGCTAACCTGTATATTATGAAATTACTTATGCTATGTTTTTGTTGTTTGTAAATTTTTTTGTTTTTTAGCCGAATAAGCACATGAGCTCTTTGCTTAAAAGTTGGATCCTGGAAAACCCGTTCAGAAGGACTGTCTGGAGTCACAGGTGTGTGTGCCTTAACCAGTACCCATGTGATACCTGGAGACCAATCACATCTCCCTGTCAAAGGAAGCAAAGCTGTTTGTAATTCCATAAATAAGGAACATATTTTTTAACTTTGTGATTGTCTGCTAACATCAACAAAAAACAAATATGCACAGCAGTCATGGATGTAACACACTACACACACCAGAATGCACACACGTGGCTCTCCTGAGTCTATAGGTGCCCAATGACAGACATGGACCTAAATTGTCCTGTATGCCCCACATGAAGTAAAGATACTGTGGTAATCAGCATGTGTTTGCAACCAATATGTTTGTTTCACTCCTGAACTATGATAAAGTGATTTCCCGAACTCTAACTAGCCTGCACTAAGTGAAAGCCTATTCTGAAATGTGACTCATATCTCAATGTCATTGTACAGGAGTGTTTATGGATCCTGTTGGGAGGAAGCCATCTTCACATCCTCCACTCACCTTCATTTGTGAAAAGTGGATACGTTGTGGCACAAGGCAAGAACTGGCATCTTGGACCTGCATAAACACCCTGGCATGTGAGAGGTGGTTTGTAAGCAGCACAGCTATTTCCCCATCCCTCTCCTCTATGTTTTGTAAACGCTACTGTATTTAAAAGAATAAAATAACGTGGAATCATCAGAGACCTTTTTCTTTCCAAAGGTGGAGGTGCCGTGTGTTGGCAAAGAGCTGGGCATTTGGGTGAGCATTCTCCATCACAAGTAGACACTTATCCAAATAGATACAAGAGAAATACATTAAATACAAAATCTGATTTCTCAAAATGTAGGCCAGTGTGGGCCCTAGTATTGAGAAGATCCTAAAGCTGACCTCTGTTGTAGGCCCAAGACAATCCTTAAATAAACCTACACCATTATTTATTTTGACGATAAATTAAAAGCCAGAATTATTAAATTGAATCTAGCCATGCATGTATTATGTCATAAAGTATGGGAAAGGCTGTGCCTGGTATTTGGACCCTAACATCAACAATTTCTAGTAGGGATTATTCCAGCTAGTGACAGGCCAAGAAACCAAAGTGGTATGCACTACTGGACTCATGTCTGGGTTGGCTGTACATTATCCAAGGTGACAATTTAATTTCTTAGACATTTACATTTTAACACATAGCACAAGGGTCTGCCTGATTGCAGACAATTTAAAAGTGTTTCATGAAATTCATATGCTTTTCCAAATGCCTGGAAATTGCCTTCAACAACAAAAATATGTAGGCCCAGCTTAACTGCCCAGGTCCCTTTCAGAGACCTGGGCTAAGGCGGACATTTCTCCAGAGCAGGAGGGGTGAGCTTATAGCAACTCCCCATATAGTGTGACTTCTGGGTTCCTCAGTGACACTCCACATGTGGAACTCTTTCCTGCCAGATCAAAATCACTACAGCAGCCATGCCCTAAAGGGTGTGGCAATACTACATGTGAGCCCCTATTTAGACTATTTGGCATATTCTGCTGCACACATCTGTCATGTCTATTGAAGCAGCTATCTTATTTAATAGCTAGTAACAGGACACAATTGTCCCAGATACTTAACACTAAAAATGCTAATTGGTGATGGGATTTCTTCTATTTATGCTTCATTGTATGTTTGTATATGTAGCTGCTTGTGTTCATCAGCAGAGGGAAGTTTGGTAGATGCCACACTTACAAATTCTGGAGGCATAAAAATGGTTTCAGCACTGTCCCTAATCTGTGATGTATGAAAAAAAGGACAGGCTTGAAAAATCATAGTCTAGCATTTCTTGAAGACTATCCATGTATCTGGAAAAAGGTGTGTGATAATGTGCCTTGTATAATGAACCAAACATATTGTTTGGAACATACAAGTGGGTCATGGCACACCTACATTCCAAATTTTGCAATTAAGATGGTCATACACTACACAATCTGATTGTGCAATCTTTGTACAACTTGACATTTAGGCTAAATAGGTAATAGGAAGACGCACTAATAGAATTTACTTCTAATTGTAGTAAATCAGACAGGCTCTCGCACTAGATCGAATTTAGGTAAGATCTAACTGATTGCACAGTGTATTGTCACCTTTAAAGATATGAAAACATGAATTTATTGTGTTTTTTTAACACTTCTCTGTTCTTTGTAATGTATTGAAAGATTTGGGTAAAAAAAGAATTAAAACAAAATTGCAAAGATATATTAGAAATAATAAGAATGAGATTGGCATCAAAAGGGGCTAATTAACTGAGAACAGCTACTAATTGCCTAGCAAGACACACCCATTTAGATTAAATTAACTAATTGCATTGGGCATGCACTGTTATCAACGAGAAAATCGTATTTACCATAGTACCAGTTGGATTTATTATCACATTGTGCGTCCGTGTTTGCCGGTTTGCACGATCAATTAATTATTTTTCCGGTGCACCAATTAATGTAGGAACCGGTGCAGCGCATCCGTCTTAGTAAATCACCCCAGCTTTTAAGTTTTTAACCCTTTCAAGTCTCTGGGGAAAAGGCTAGAAAAGGATCCCAGGGGCTCTGTTTATACTGTGGTGACCACTGCCATTTTGTCACCAGCTGCCCTAATAAGCCCGAAAATGCTAAGAGTCTAGTGCTGGTGGAGTTTGCTTCTCTAGACTATACTGTGCCAGGTTCCCCCCGAAAACAAACTATTTGTAACTGCGCAACTTCTGCCACATTTTCTCATCACCTCTCAGCTTTTATCCACTCTAAAGACACTAGTAATTTCATTGATTTGGACCTAGCACACCGTCCACAGTTTCCTTTGACTAATGTGCACAAACCCTCTTCAGTCTTAGCTGTTGATAACTCTCCCATGACCATTGACCTAGTCGACCTATGCACTGTACCTATTACTCTGACCATTGGGGAATTAGGGAGACAATCAGCTTCTACTTGATAACATCTCCTGCCTATCCCCTTATCTTAGGTTATCCTTGGCTTAAACTTCATAATCCTCACATAGATTGGGCTACAAGAAAGATTATCTCCTGGTCCCAGACCTGCCTCCAGAACAGCATTAAAACTGCTGACCAGTTGCCTATTTTTAACTCTTTTGTGGCCAATACCAGTCACTTGCCTTTGTTACAGTCCTCTTTCCTTTCTCAAATTGTAGTTTAACAGTTTGTAAGAATTGTGTCTATACAACATTAGCATAGGAAGGAACTACTCCTTAATAGACTCATACTAGCCTCTAGAGTAGGGATGAGCCAAACACTCCCCTGTTCGGTTCGCACCAGAATATGTGAACAGGCAAAAAATTTGTTCGAACACGCGAACACCGTTAAAGTCTATAGGACACGAACATGAATAATCAAAAGTGCTAATTTTAAAGGCTTGTATGCAAGTTATTGTCATAAAAAATGTTTGGGGACCTGGATCCTGCCCCAGGGGACATGGATCAATGCAAAAAAAGTTTTAAAAATGTCTGTTTTTTCGGGAGCAGTGATTTTAATAATGCTTAAAGTGAAACAATAAAAGTGTAATATCCCTTTAAATTTCGTACCTGGGGGTGTCTATAGTATGCCTGTAAAGGGGCGCATGTTTCCCGTGTTTAGAACAGTCTGCAGCAAAATGACATTTCAAAGGAAAAAAGTCCTTTAAAACTACTCGCGGCTATTAATGAATTGCTGGTCCGACAACACACATAGAAGTTCATTGATAAAAACGGCATGGGAATTCCCCACAGGGGAACCCCGAACCAAAATTAAACAAAAAATGATGTGGGGGGTCCCCCTAAATTCCATACCAGCCCCTTCAGGTCTGGTATGGATATTAAGGGGAACCCCGGCCAATATATAAAAAAAAAATGATGTGGGGTCCCCCTCAAAATCTATACCAGACCCTTCAGGTCTGCTATGGATTTTAAGGGGAACCCTGTGCCAAAATTTAAAAAAAAAATGGCGTGGGGTCCCCTTAAAGATCCATACCAGACCCTTATCCCAGCACACAACCTGGCAGGCCGAAGGGAAACTGTACCATGCCACATGCCCTCAACATTGGGAGGGTGCTTTGGGGTAGCCCCCCAAAACACCTTGTCCCCATGTTGATGAGGACAAGGGCCTCATCCCCACAACCCTGGTGGTTGTGGGGGTCTGCGGGCGGGGGGCTTATCGGAATCTGGAAGCCCCCTTTAACAAAGGGACCCCCTACCATTTCACTAAAAAACTGTCAAAAATGTTAAAAATGACAAAAGACAGTTTTTGACAATTCCTTTATTTAAATGCCTCTTCTTTCTTCTATCTTCTATCTTCCTTCATCTTCTTCTTCTTCTGGTTCTTCTTCAATAGGGATACAACTTTTTTTGTGGAAGGGAGTTTAATAAGACACGTGGCCACTCATTAAAATTACAAGAAAAGAGGTTTAGACCTTAGACTGTGTAGAGGGTTTTTTGCTGTAAGTGCGGCAAGGATGTGGAATTCCCTTCCACAGGCAGTGGTTTCAGTGGGAGGCATCGATAGTTTCAAAAAACTATTAGATAAGCACCTGAACGACCGCAACATACAGGGATCTACAATGTAATACTGACATATAATCACACACATAGGTTGAACTTGATGGACTTGTGTCTTTTTTCAACCTCACCTACTATGTAATGTTTCAAATGATAATACAAATAGTAATAAGTTACAGTGCAGCATGCCAGCAAGTCTGAATTACATATATAATTTACTAAGCACCAGGCAAAGTATACTGCTAAGGTATTGCTTCATATTCTGTGCAAATGAGGTTTTATTGTTCCATATAATTAGCCATATAATATGTTAACCCATATAATATTTACTGTTGACAGGAAGGGCAAAAACCAACATGGAAATAATATAGAACAAACAGTTTATAGAGCAAACTTTAGAATAATTTATATCTGCTCTTGCAATCAATAATGCACACAGAGCAATTGTCCATACAAAGTAGAAACAGAGGTAACGTCATAAATCCAACTTGCAGGCACCTGTTTCAACCTTTTAAATCTGATCAGTGTAAAATATGGATTAATGACTTCTACAGAAAAGACCTTTGTACAGTACCTAGACAGATCATCTATTAAAGTTATGATAGCCTACAGGGACCCTAATATCTATCTGATCGTTCATGATGCAGTAAAATAATGTATGTTCAATATGTATGTTCCACATATGCCACAGTGATTTTTTTTGCCTACAGCAGGGGTCTTCAAACTACGGCCCTCCAGTTGTTCAGGAACTACAATTCCCATCATGCTTAGTCATGTCTGTGAATGTCAGAGTTTTGCAATGCCTCATGGGATGTGTAGTTCTGCAACAGCTGGAGGGCCGTAGTTTGAGGATCCCTGGCCTACAGCATTCTTGCATCTGAACAACAAAGATTATATTTTCCGGGGGGCGTGGCTTGGCGCGCAGCCTAGATGGCAGAATTCTAGAGGAGCTCCGTTAGACACAGAGCCATCAATGCCGGGCAGATAGCTATGCAGCACCCCTCAGACCTGTCCTCGCCTTAGACAACCTCCATCGGCTGCACGAAAACTCACAGATCTGTTTAAAAAGAAATCTGCAGTGGGCCGCAGCACGACCGGTCACAAGATGGCGCCGACTCAGCGTAGTGAGCACCATGAGGAGGATTTCAGCGGTGACTCAGAATCAGCGCCGGAGGACACAGGTAGGGGAAAAACCAGATCAAACAAACCCCTGACTTACGCAGACATGTCCTGCTTCACAGCGGATATAAAATCCACATTCTCAGCTGCTATTACAGACATAAAAACTAACCTTGTAGTTCTCACAGAGAAGCTAGCAGCAACAGAGCACGCTGGGAGGCAGAGGGATAAAGAACTCCACAGACTGGACAAGGTTACAGTCTCCCAAGCACAACACTTTATTGATATGAATAGGCACTTGGAGGACCTCGACAACTGAGGCAGGAGGAACAACATCAGGGTGAGAGGGGTCCCGGAATCCGTGGAAAACGACCAAATCACCCCTGCCCTCCAGAGAATGTTCAATAGCCTATTAGATAGACAGGAGGAGGCAGAGATTGAATTTGTTCGAGCGCACAGAGCTCTCAGGCCTAGGCCTAGGGGCCCAGATACGGCACCACCGAGAGATATAATCTGCTGTCTGCAGAACTTCCAATTAAGAGGATATAATGCGCAAAGCCAGAAGAAATGACAGGATTATTTTTAATGGTGAAAATATAATGCTGTTCCAAGACTTATCGCAAATCACCCTGAGAAATCGCAGGGCTCTGCGTCCCTTGCTTGAGAAGCTCAGAGACAGAGATCTTAAGTATACTTGGCGCTTTCCTTTCACACTTATTGTGTCAGCAAACGGACACCAACATATCCTACGTACTCCATCGGATCTCCCGGACTTTTGTGCAGGGCTAGGTTTTGACTTAGTGGACCTTCCTGGTTGGTATGCGGACTTTGTCCTACCACCCCTTGATAGGAGCCCAACTCGCTCCCCTTTTTCCACGCCTGAAAAGAGACTTCCCAAGAAGGTGAAACATGGCAAGGCAGGAGGATCCAAAACAAGCACACCAAATCTGAGATCCGCCCTGGAGCGGGATCAAGCAGAGGGATAGGGCTCAATGAAAATCACCACTTAACCCCATGCAGCTTGGAACTTCACTTTGTGCTGGAGGGCAATAGCACTGGGGGTATTTTGGTTTACGGACTTGGTTCATTTATTTTTATTTTTGTTTCTCAATTCTACTTTTTTTTTTCTCGTAATGGACTCTCTCCCAAACTTCGGATATATATTAGGATAGCCATGGGCCCACAAACACTGGCAGCTCTGACATCCATGGGACAATGGCGGATGCCTCTGATCATAACTTTATGCACCAGATGGACTGTATTGGAAAATATTTTTGTTTTTGCTAAGGATATAGAGGGTTAATGGTGCAGTATTGAAAGAGAGACCACTTGTGATAGTTGCACTCTTTTAGTGCGATAGGGTTCCAGTCTTAATATATTGTTACTAAGAGTTATACTTGAACGTTCTTAATTTTATTTCTCAAACATTAGCTCCCTCTATTTAAGGGATTGAACCTCAGATATAGGGATCGCCTACGCCATTATTGCTCCTCCTTCCTCCCTTTATGGCGGGATGGTGGACCATATGTAAGCATGACACTTTGTGCACGAAGGATGTGGCAAAGGCTGTAGTGGTGATATAGGAAAGCAGAGGTTTACTTCTCAGTGGAGGTGGACGACTTGACCTCCCACAGAATTGGTGGGTGGTGGAGGCGTTGACCGGTCGGGTTGATTAATTCAATCATTTAATATAAGATTGCCGTGAAGGCTGTGTGTGTTATTTTTGGAGGCACGATTTTTTGCCGGTTTTACTTACACTCAACTGTTTACTTTCTAAGTGGCTTCCTCCCTCTTCCCCACAAAGTGGTCTGGATTTCGGGACACGTTCCGGATTTCAGTTACACTATAGAAATTCTAAATAGGGCTCTATCTAGAGACAGAACATAACTCTCTCTAACTTTCTTAAGTTTCTTCCCTTTCTCTATTAAGTTTTATTCAACCACATTGTTCATATATTAAAAGAAGCCTAATCAGCATCTCAGTTTTCATTTCAGCCATCCTCGGACTAAACCACTCCTAAGTCTTCATCATGACCTGTACCTCATTGGGATACCGCCCTACAGTGATCTCTCACAATGTTAAAGGGTTAAACATACCAGCAAAGCGCACCACCCTGCTCAGGGAAATCAAACGAGGTAAGCCACATTTTGTGTTACTGCAAGAGACACACTTTAACTACTTGCCGACCGCCTAACACAGATATACTGCGGCAGAATGGCACGGGCAGGCAAAATCACGTACCTGGTACGTGATCTGCCTCCTGCGGGCTGGGGGCGCTCGAGGCGGTCAGCATCGTTGGGGAAGCGATACAGGCTGAGGGGGAGGCCACTCATTCGTGGCCACCCCCTCACGATCACTCCCCACAAATGAAAATCTTCCTCTGCTGCTGTAATGTAAACAGTGGCAGAGGAAGTGATGTCATCGCTCCTCGAGCCGGTCTTTTCGTTCCGGCACCGAGGAGAGAAGTCATCAATGTAAGTTTCACCAAAACTACACTAACAGTAGAACACACTAGGCACACTTTTCACCCCCCATCATCCCCCAATCACCCCCCTGTACCCCCTGTCACAGTGACACCAATAGCAGGTTTTTTTTTGCATCGGTGTCAGTTTGTGACAGTTATAAGTGGTAGGGCAGCTAGGGTTAGCCCCCTTTAGGTCTAGGGTACCCCCCTAACTCCCCTAATAAAGTTTTAACCCCTTAATCACCCCCCGTCACCAGTGTCACTAAGCGATCGTTTTTCTGATCGCTGTATTAGTGACACAGGTGACGCTAGTTAGGGAGGTAAGTATATAGGTTTGCCATTAGCATTTTATAGCAACAGGGACCCCCATATACTACCTAATAAAGGTTTTAACCCCCTGATTGCCCCCTAGTTAACCCTTTCACCAGTGATCACCGTATAAATGTTACGGGTGACGCTGGTTAGTTAGTTTGTTTATTATAGTTTCAGGGCACCCGCCGATTACTGAAAAGAAAAAAAGTTTAACCCTGCGCTTACCCAACAAGTCAGCAGCTCACACAACAAATAAGGATTTTGTCTAAAAATTACAAGTGCACAAACAAGTGTAGCGCTAGAGGTTTTGCAAGCTTATGATATTACGTATACATAACAAGAATATGAAAAAGAAAAGAATAAGTCTCTATCCATTCACAATGTGCAAAATTACAGTCTCTGGTGATCTTCAGATGTCACTTCAAATACGGAAAATTATTCATAATCCAATGGTTGCATGCAACTTCCTAATCACCACGTGGATAACTCATGCAGAGTATTGAGTGTGATGGACCCTCCACACGGAAGAAATGAAGGCTTACCAGAGGGGTTGGACTCATAGGAACATATGTTCGATGAGTCAATCAAGCTTGTATCACCAACAGGTGATAAAAAGGAAAGGACCTCTCAACTGGATGGCAGCAGAACTCCAAACTTGTCCAGAACCGTGAGGGAACCCTCTTTATAATGGATGGCAACCCGTCCAATGGACCGTCTCAGGGGAATAGCCCATATGAAATAAAAAGGGGCCACATAGCATAATACCGTTTGTAAAACAAATTTATTTAAAACAAGTAAACAACTTACATTTCTGTAGTAAAAAAAGCACTTCAAGTAAAATTATGGCAGGCAGTGGAGTCTCCCGACGCGTTTCGTCTTACAAGACTTCATCTGGGGTACTCACCCACTGCTGCTATACCCCTTAATATAGATACCATGGCCCCCTTGATGAGAATCCAGCTCGTATCCACAATTAACCTGCACTTCCGGGTTCGGCCAAAATGGCGGACCCGCGTGCGTTCCAAGCCTCCTTATGGTGTATCCATGTGCGTTCCAACATCCTGCTAAAGTTCATGCAAGTATTCTAATGAATGTAATCATAAGAGTGAACCACTTCCACAAGATAAGAGGAATCTAACAGTAAAAATAAACTGATGAAGTTTCAATGTGTTTAAATCACTCGTAGTATAGAGCTTGTGTACGAGGATGGGAAGAGCATGTGACCCGACATACATCACCTCGTCTCTGAGACGGGCACGCGTTGCTTCCCATCTCCTGGAGCGCTAAACATAAACAAAGACTCAGGCGTGCGTCCCAAGCCTCAGTATGGCGATCAACAATGCTAAGCTAAGATCTGCCGTGACAGCGCAACAAGGCGATCAACTATGCGCGGTGATGTCAGCTGAAATCTGCGCAACAAGGGGATAATCCGATCATGATGTTGAGATCTAAATACAAATGGACAAATGTATACAACCACAGATGATGAGATATTCGGTGGTGTATCAATGTCGATTCTCCCTACGTGTCTCCGCTATGAAATAGTATAATAGGAGATATAAAGGGGGAAAAGAGGGTTAATAAATAAAGAATGGATAGAAAGAAGCAGTGTGCACCCGCCGATTACTACCTTATAAAGGTTTAACCCCCTAATCGCCTGGCGGTGATATAAGTTAAGTTTTTAGGGTCAGATAAGGTCTGCATCGCCCCAGGCAGCGTTAGGTTAGTGCCAGTACCGCTAACACCCACGCACGCAGCATACACCTCCCTTAGTGGTATAGTATCTGAACGGATCAATATCTGATCCGATCAGATCTATACTAGCGTCCCCAGCAGTTTAGGATTCCCAAAAATGCAGTGTTAGCGGGATCAGCCCAGATACCTGCTAGCACCTGCGTTTTGCCCCTCGGCCCAGCCCAGCCCAGCCCACCCAAGTGCAGTATCGATCGATCACTGTCACTTACAAAACACTAAACACACATAACTGCAGCGTTCGCAGAGTCAGGCCTGATCCCTGCGATCGCTAACAGTTTTTGTTGGTAGCGTTTTGATACAGTCGCTAACAGTCAGGAGCTTTTTTGCCTGTGAGTCTCACTAGTGTACCACTAAATTTAGAGCCCAAAATGGCAAATCGAAGGTACACTAGTGAAGAGGCCTACACGTTTCTGAGCATGACAGATAGTGAAGAGGAAGTCACTCATCTGTCAGATTCAGGCTCAGAATACGAACCTGTAGACGACAGCGGCTCCATGACAGATAGCTCTGACGACGGAGTTGTGGTCCCTGCCAAGGTCAGGCATACCAGACCCCGAACTTCTTCTTCTGTCCTTGAAGTGCAAGAACCGCAGATCCCTCGTATGGAGCAGAGCAGTACTAGCGCCGCTATTCCTTCTGGTGAATTGGCAAGCACCAGCGGCCTAGTACACCTTGGTCGTACATCCAGCACTGCAGTAACACTTGGTGACGTGGTCCTTGGTGACGAGTCCCATAAGTGTAGTTCAAGCTGGCGAGGTGGCAAGCACAAGTAGTGTCCCGCTGCCACCAAGAAGACGAACACAGACCCGTCGTGCCCATAGTGCCCTTCGTGCTGCATTCGCCAATCTGAATTGGGAACCCACCACTTCTGCAGCACCCGTACTTCCCCCATTCACTGGCCAACCCGGCATTCAGGTGGAAACAGTTGATTTTACGTCACTGGATTTTTATTCGCTGTTTTTCACCAAAGATCTCTATAGATCTATTGTGGACCAAAGCAATTTGTACGCTGGTAAACACATCGCCACTATTCCCCAGTCCTCCCTTGCCAGAGATTGGAAACCAATTACGGTTTCCAAATTTAAGCTCTTTCTGGGCCTTTCCCTCAACATGGGCATAACTAAAAAGAGTGAGTTGCGGTCACATTGGTCCACTGACCCAATTCACCATATGCCCTTGTTCCCTGCCTCCATGACCAGGGCACAATACGAGCAGATTTTGCGGTTCATGCACTTCAACAACAATGAACTCTGTCGTCCTCGTGGAGACCTCGAATACGATCGGCTCTATAAAATTCGGCCCCTCGTAAACCACTTCAACCAACGTTTTGCAGACTTGTTTACTCCCCATCAAGTTGTCTGCGTTGATAAGTCCCTGATTACGTTTTCTGGCCGCTTGTCATTCAAACAGTACCTTCCCAGCAAGCGTGCCAGATACGGGGTCAAGATGTATAAGCTCTGTGACAGGGCCACAGGCTATACATGTAGTTTTATGGTTTATTAGGGCAAAGATAGTCACGTAGACCTGACAAACTGCCCTGACTACATAGGAAGCGCTGGCAAGATTGTGTGGGACTTGGTGTCACCCTTATTCGGAAAGGGGTACTACTTGTAAGTGGACAATTATTACACGAGTGTGCCACTTTTTAGTCACCTTTTTGATCATCAGATTGGAGCATGTGGCACCGTGCGACCTAATCGCCGGGGCTTTCCCCAGCGGCTTGTAGATTCCTGTCTTAGGCTGGGGGAGAGAGGCTGCTTGCAGTGTAATAATTTGCTCGCTATGAAGTGGAGGGATAATAAGAATGTTTTTCGTTCTTACCTCCCTTCATGCAGACACGACGATCCAAATTACTACGGCGACTGGTGTTGTGGAGAAACCCCTCTGTGTCCACGAATATAACCAAAATATGGGAGGGGTGGACCTCAACGACCAGTTGTTGGCGCCGTACCTAGTTGCCCGTAAGGCCAGACGCTGGTACAAAAAAGTGTCTGTTTATTTATTTTAATTGGCTTTGCGGAACGCTTATGTGCTATACAGAGCTTCAGGACGGACTGGACCCTTCCTTAAATTCCAGGAAGAGATCGTCAGAGTCCTTCTGTTTCCAGACGGTGCTCCACCTCACCTTTCCCAAACAAATGCAGTAAGCCGGCTGCATGAGAGGCATTTTCTTTATGTCCTCCCGAGTACCCCTACCCAATGAGCCCCCCAAAAAAGATGTCGTGTCTGCAGCAAGCGTGACACCCGGTATTATTGTCCCTCCTGTCATGACAATCCTGGTCTTTGCATTGGTGAAAGTTTTGAACGCTACCATACACTAGTTGAGTATTAGCGTAGGGTACAGCAATGCCCTACAGATTAAAATGGTGGGTGTTTCATTTTTTTTTTCACACAGTATTTGCGCAGCGATTTTGCAAACGCATTTTTTTGGGGAAAAAACACACTTTTTAAAATTTTAATGCACTAAAACACACTATATTGCCCAAATGTTTGATGAAATAAGAAAGATGATCTTAGGCCGAGTACATGGATACCAAACATGACATGCTTTAAAACGTGCAGTGGCGACAAACTAAATACATTTTTAAAAGCCTTTAAAAGCCTTTACAGGTTACCACTTTAGATTTACAGAGGAGGTCTACTGCTAAAATTACTGCCCTCGATCTGACCTTTGCGGTGATACCTCACATGCATGGTGCAATTGCTGTTTACATTTGAACACAGACCGACGCTTGCGGTCTCCTTTGCGCGAGAGCAGTGGGGGACAGGGGTGCTTTTTTTTTTTGCTTTTTTTTTTTTTGCTTTTTTTATCTTATTTTTAAACTGTTCCTTTCATTTTTTTTTTTTAATCATTTTTATTGTAATCTCAGGGAATGTAAATATTGGTGCTTGGTTTCGGGGCCCCGTACGCGGCTAGGCTCCCAAAAAGTCCCACACATGTGGTATCCCCATACTCAGGAGAAGCAGCAAAATGTATTTTGGGGTGTAATTCCACATATGCCCATGGCATGTTTGAGCAATATATCATTTAGTGACAACTTTGTGCAAAAATAAAGAAAAAAAAAAAGTTTGTAATTTTCCTGCAAAATATAAAAAATTCCATGGACTCAACATGCTTCTCAGCAAATAGCTTGGGGCATCTACTTTCCAAAATGGGGTCATTTGGGGGGGTTTGTGCCATCTTGGCATTTTATGGCCTTCAAAACTGTGATAGGTAGTAAGGATTGAAATCAAAAATTTACGCCCTTAGGAATCCTGAAGGTGGTGCTTGGTTTTCGGGGCCCCGTACGTGGCTAGGCTCCCAAAAAGTACCACACATGTGGTATCTCCATACTCAGGAGAAGCAGCTAAATGTATTTTGGGGTGAAATTCCACATATGCCCATGGCCTGTGTGAGCAATATATCATTTAGTGACAACTTTTTGTAATTTGTTTTTTTTTGTCATTATTCAATCACTTGGGACAAAAAAAAATGAATATTCAATGGGCTCAACATGCCTCTCAGCAATTTCCTTGGGGTGTCTACTTTCCAAAATGGGGTCATTTGGGGGGGGGGTGTACTGCCCTGCCATTTTAGCACCTCAAGAAATGACATGGGCAGTCATAAACTAAAAGCTGTGTAAATTCTAGAAAATGTACCCTAGTTTGTAGACGCTATAACTTTTGTGCAAACCAATAAATATATGCTTATTGACAATTTTTTTTTACCAAAGACATGTGGCCGAATACATTTTGCCCAAAATCTATGACTAAAATTGAGTTTATTTGATTTTTTTTATAACAAAAAGTAGAAAATGTCATTTTTTTCAAAGTTTTCGGTCTTTTTCCATTTATAGCGCAAAAAATAAAAACTGCAGAGGTGATCAAATACCATCAAAAGAAAGCTCTATTTGTGGGAAGAAAAGGACCCAAATTTCGTTTGGGTACAGCATTGCATGACCGCGCAATTATCAGTTAAAGCTACGCAGTGCCAAATTGTAAAAAGTGCTCTGGTCAGGAAGGGGGTAAATCCTTCATGGGCTGAAGTGGTTAAGACTCATCAGGTACCTAGACTCACCGACTCAATTTTCACCAGAGCGTTTCATGCCACTAATGATCTCTCCAAGTCAAAGGGGGTCTCTATCCTAGTGAATAAGGACTCTCCCTTTGAACTGATGGAACAAATGGTAGACTCTGAAGGCAGATTCTTATTTCTAAAAGGAAAATATGAAGGTACAAGCATCACTATAACAACTGTCTATTTCCCAAACAAGGCACATTTAACTTTCTGGAAATACGTAGTCCAGCAATTACAGGGATTAACTTCAGGCTGTTTGATACTAGGAGGGGACTTCAACACTCCTCTGAATCCACTGACAGACACCTCAAATGGCACTTCCAGCATTAGATATAAAATACTTAAACATATTAAAATGCTCCTGCATTCCCTTCAGTTGGTGGACTCATGGAGATTCCTCAACCCTGACGGTCAAGATTTCACCTTTTTCTCGAATCCACACAAGAAATTTGTCCGGCTGTACTATCTCTCTTCATCACACAATCTGATCTCCCTGCTCTCACAGACACCCGTATAGGGGTACAGTCCATCTCGGATCACGCTCCCATAGCTTTGACGTTAGACTTGACTAAATCACCTCCAAAATCCCAGACCTGGAGACTCAACTCCTCCATCATAACGGACCCACTTCTCTTGCCCAAGCTGACAGACACCCTTAAAGACTACTTCACCCACAACAACACACCAGAGACAGACCCCCTAGTAATCTGGGAGGCCCATAAATGCACAGTGAGGGGTGAATTGATAAAAATGGGTTCTCAACGTAAAAGACAAAGGGAGAAGGAAATTAAAACTCTAACAGAACGTATCCACAAACTAGAATCCCTACACAAACAATCCTTGTCGGTTAAATCTGCCACAGAGCTGTTAGCCACTAGGAAGGAGCTACAGCAAATTCATGATAACAGGACCAAACCTTTCCTGTTTTTCAAGAAAAAGCTATACTATGAGTCGGGCAACAAATTGGGCAGAGCTTTAGCCAGAGCACTTCGAGAACATACATTTTGGGCAATGCCATTTTGGGCATTAGACGAGCACAAGGCTCGCTAGATGTTACCACAGAAGCAGTTGCGAAACACTTTCACTCATTCTATACCGACCTTTATAACCTCCCCCAACCACACAGGCAACCAGAAATGCTGGGAGACAGGACTCAGATCATACGAGAATTTCTGGATAATGGCGGACTCCATTCACTTGATGGCTTTAACGCTAGCTCCCTCAAAAGTCTAATAGATTTAACAGAACTAAGGGGTGCCATCAAACATCTGAAACTGGGCAAAACTCCGGGACCAGATGGCTTCAAACCAATTTATTATAAAACCTTTGTAGACCTGTTGACGGACCCGCTGGCGGTGTCTTTGAACTCCTTGTCCAAACCCAGAGAGGTGACTCCAGACTTGCTCTCTGCCTTCATAACTGTCGTGCCGAAACCTGGCAAGGACCCCTCGAAATGTGCGAGCTATTGCCCTATATCATTGTTTAACCTAGATATAAAAATATTTGCAAAGATACTCGCCAACAGACTGAGACCCCACTTACAACAGCTAATCGGACCTGAACAGGTGGGCTTCATGCCAGGCCGTGGGGCCAAAGACAATGTCATTAAGTCATTACTTCTGATCCATTCGGCCAGATCACATGACTTCGAGTGCCTTCTGCTGTCCACAGATGCTGAGAAGGCCTTCGATCGCGTGGCATGGGACTATATGTTGGCAACATGTGGACATGTGGGTCTGGGCTCCAGGATGTTGGCTTGGATTTCAGCTTTATATCAAAATCCCACAGCGAAGCTAAAAATAAACGGCACGCTTTCCGAGAAGGTCCACATTATGAATGGAATGAGACAGGGATGTTCTCTTTCCCCTCCCCTATTTATACTGTCAATGGAACCATTTATTAGAACGATCAATGCTGATCCTTCCATAACCAGTTTCCGGGTGTCGGGCAGGGAGTTCAAGGTAACTGCCTATGAGGACGACCTATTATTCTTTCTAATCAATCCCCATGTCACTATCCCCAACTTATCTAAAGCGTTCACACACTATGGATTTGTGTCCAATCTAAAGATAAGCTACTCCAAATCAGAAGCCATGAATGTAACGCTATTGGAACGCACTCTGAGGTCCACAATGGAGAACTCCCATTTTAAGTGGGACTCTAAGTCCTTGAAATACTTGGGTAATAAATTAACACCACAAATCACCTCAATTTACAAACACAATTTCCCACCTCTACTTAAAAACATTGAAAGAGACTTAGCTAAATGGCACACAGGAACCTTCTCGTGGTTTGGCCGTGCGGCATTGTTAAAATGACCATCCTCCCCAGGCTTCTTTACTTCATGCGCACTTTAACAATTAAATTACTATGTAGCATGTTCGCTACCTTGCGCTCAATACTCCTGAGATTCATCTGGGTGCATAAAAAGCCAAGAATCAAGTATGCAACCTTGATAAGAATAAAGGAACATGGGGGATGGGATTACCCAACTTTAGAGACTACCATCTGGCCTCACATCTTGCGAGGGTCCAGGGGCATAACTAGAAATAGCAGGGCCCCATAGCAAAATGTTGTATGGGGCCCCCCTGCAAACAGCCCCCCCCCCACAGCTGCCCTAGTGTCAATGCAGCGTGACCTGTGCAACATACAGCGTGACCTGTGCCCAATGCAGGGTGACCTGTGCCCAATACAGCGTGACCTGTGCCCAATACAGCGTGACCTGTGCCTAATACAGCGTGACCTGTGCCCCATACAGCGTGACCTGTGCCAATACAGCCTGGTCTGCCTGTGGCCCATACAGCCCCACTTATGCAGAGGAAGAGGCAAGCCACCCGGATCAGCAGAGAGCGGGATTGCCCGCTGTAATAGCTTTCATTTTAATTTCCTGTCTTCTCGGGGCTCATCGTCACATAGCCCCACCTCTTGGCCCGACGCCATTGATGACGTCACATGTCCCGCATTGGATCGGCGTTCTGCCTATCAAAGGCACCGGGCCAAAAGGTGGAGCTATGTGACGTGAGCCCCGGGAACACTGGAAGTTCTAATGAAAGCTCTTACATCGGGCAATTCAGCTCTCTGCTGATACGGACAGCTCGTCTCTTCCTTTCCTCTCTCTTCCCCTGGCTGGGAGACTGTGCCAGCTTTGCTCTTATCCTCACTGGATCCCACTCAGCTGCGGGCCCCATAGCGCCCGCATGGGTCGCTATGGTGGTAGTTACGCCCCTGCGAGGGTCATAGATTGGCACTGCCATCATGGCACTAAAGATTGGGTTAACTTGGAAAAAGAACTCAACTCTATCCCACTGCAATTTGCCCCTTGGATACCATGGTCACCGTACCCGAATGACTTGAAACAACACCCCTTGACAGGAACCACACTAAAATTGTTTCATGGACTAAATAAAGTGAAGTTGATCCCCTCTATACCTGGACCACTCACCCCACTGCTCGAAAACCCTGATTTCATACCGGGGATGGGAAACTCTCAACTCAGGTCACACTCACACAACAAAACACTTTTAGCCAGGGATTGCTACAAACATTCTAAAATTAAAGACCTTCCCACCCTTAAGGCAGATAATAGTTTACCTCACCTACCTTTTTGGGCATTCCTACAAATCCATAGTTATCTTCGCAGCAAAGAAAAAGTAGGGGACCTTTCCAGACCTTTGACGGAACTTGAGTCGGTGTGTCTCACAGGAGAGAAGGTTGACAGAAAAACTTCTATCATCTACGCTTGGTTACAAGAGGCTAAGAGACCAACAGATGACAGTCTCAGGAGGAGGTGGTAATGCAGGTAAACATATCACCCAAACAATGGAAGAATGCATGTATCTTATCGCATAAGTGTTCTATCAGCACGAAAATGCAAGAAACAGCATACAAATTGATGACTCACTGGTACTTAACTCCAGCTAAACTAAATAAGTGGAACCCCCAGGTTTCGGAATTATGCTGGAGATGCATGGCAGAAACCGGATCTCTATTCCATATCTGGTGGCAGTGTCCTTTAATTACTCCTTATTGGCACAAAGTAACAGAACTAATCTCATTGATTACAGCAACCACTCTGACACTTGACGCGGCGTGCTGCTTATTGCACATATCAAAATGGCCCCTAAAGAAATACACTATCTTACAAAACATCTTCTAAATACAGCAAAATCAATTATCCCGATTCATTGGAACTCCTCCCGGGTTCCATTGATAACAAAGTGGCTTCATAAAGTCACAGAAATTTATGAAATGGAAGACACACTAGCACAGTCCAATGCACAGGTAGAAAGATTCCACAAGACATGGCAACCGTGAACGATTTTCAAATACTCTGCGGCCTTTGCGGACTGCACAGCCGAACACATTGCCGGGACTGGCCTCGGTTGAGTAGTATGCCAAAGGTAATGGGCTCTAATTGGGCAAGATAAAGCTATTTATGTGGTTGAGTACTATTTCTGTCTTCACTTTCTTTTCCCCTTACTCTCCATTCTTAATTCCCCTCCTTTGCAGCAGCAGACAAGTCAGGAGATTTTACCTAATAACCAACATAATCTGAAATCTAAAATAAACATTTAGAGATACGACAGCTACAGAACCAGATGATTGCAAGCTGTAATGATCTGTTGGCGGTATATAGCGTGGGTAGACTTTATCTTCTATTTGTTTTTACTTTAGATGGTTATACGTTTCTTAAGTCTTACTAAGCTTACTTATGTATGGATAATCTGCTTTTAACTATGCAAGCCTAATTTCTACTGCACCTTTCTATTTTCTCTAAATAAAAACTTTAATGTTAAAAAAAAAAAAGATTATATTTTCCTACTAAAAATGTTTGAACTTTAGATCTTAGCCTACGCATTGCCCAATATATAGTCACTGTCTGATGGATTGCAATTTTGGTGGAATCACACATTCATTAAGATGTTTTGAAATGCTTAAAGATGACCACAGTCATTTGATCTGATATTTAGATCCTTTATTTTACTAATTTTATCTACAAGAAATGTAAAATATATGCACATGTGGCAAGCATTAACCACTTCATTCTTGGGCCAATTCTAACACTGCTCGCATACATGTAAAAATCTACTTTTTTTTGCTATAAATTTACTTTGAACCTGCAAACACTATAGTAGAAAGATGATGGGTGTTGCGAATGTTTAGGTCGCACAGTATTTGTGCATTTTTTTAAAGGCAATTTTTTGGGGAAAAAACACACTTTAACCACTTCAGCCTGGAAGAGTTTGCCCCCTTAATGACCAGAGCATTTTTTACAGTTTAGCATTGCACTGCTTTAACTGGTTATTGCGCGGTCATGCAATGCTGTTCCCAAACAAAATTTGCATCCTTTTTCCCCACAAATAGAGCTTTCTTTCGGTGGTACTTGATCACCTCTGCGTTATATATTTTTTGCGATGTAAATCAAAAGAGACCGAAAATTTTGAAAAGAAATTATATTTTCTACTTTTTGTTATAAAAAAATACAATAAACTCAATTTTATTCATACATTTAGGCCAAAATGCATTCAGCCACATGTCTTGGATAAAAAAAAAAAAATCAATAAAACGCGTATAGTGTCTAAAAACAAGGGTACATTTTCTGGAATTTACGCAGCTTTTAGTTTTTGACTACCTATCTTACTTCTTGAGGTGGTATAATGGAAGAGCAGTACAAAAACCCCTCAAATGACCCAATTTTGGAAAGTAGAGACCCCAAGCAATTTGCTGAGAGGCATGTTGAGCACCTTTAATATTTTATTTTTTGTCACAAGTGATTGAAAAATGACAAAATTAAAAAATAAAACATTTTTTTTCACACTGAAATGATATATTGCTCACACATGCCATGGGTATATGTGAAATTACACCCCAAAATACATTCAGCTGCTGATACCACATGTGTGAGACTTTTTGGAAGCCTAGCCACGTGCAGGACCCCAAAAACCAATCACTGCCTTCAGGCTTTGTAAGGGCGTACATTTTTGGTTTCACTCCTCATTACCTATCACAGTTTTGGAGGCCATGAAATGCACAGATAGCACAAACCCCATTTTGGAAAGTAGGTACCCCAAGCTAATATATAATACATTTTTAAAAGCCTTTACAGGTTACCACTTTAGATGTACAGAGGAGGTCTACTGCTAGAATTATTGCCCTCAATCTGATGTTCGCAGTGATACCTTACATGCATGGTGCAATTGCTCTTTACATACAACACAAGACCGACGCTTGCATTCACCTTTGCGTGCGTGCATAGGGGGACAGGTGTGCTTTCTTTTTAATTTTTTTTTTTTTAAAACTATTCATTTTTATGTTTATTTTTTTTTTACACTGTCCCTTTCATTTTTTTTTTTAATAATTTGTATTGTTTTCGCAGGGAATTTAAATATCCCCTATGATAGCAATATGTAGTGACAGGTACTCTTTTTTGAAAAATTTGGGGTCTATTAGACTCTAGATCTCTCTTCAGCCCTTAAAGCATCTGATCACACCAAGATCGGTGTGATCAGATGCTTTCCCAATTTCCCAAAGGCGCTGTTTATATTTAGCGAAACCAAAGTCATGAAATGCTTGTAGCTTCTGGTTTCTTAGGCCATAGAGATAAGTGGAGCCATTTTAATGTTTGATCAGCTCTATGGTCAGCTGTCGGAACCCCCAGTTGCATTCTTGGATTCCAGCGGTGGGACAGAAGAGCCAGAAAAACCATGGAAGACGTTCCCTCCCACTGCTTATAAAAGTAGTCTATCAGCTATTAGCCGCTAGGGTTGCTTTTACATGAAAGCCGACTGCCGGATGAAAAGAATGGTACCAAGATGATACCTAAACCTGCACGCATCATTCTGGTATAACCACTCAAAGTCCAGCAACATACCACTACGTCGCTGGTCCTTGTTGGGCATATATTGTAATGTTCTTTTTTTTCATGCAGCCTGTGTGTTAAATTAAAAAACAGAATCCATCAATCGGTGGTAAACATGATAAAACATAGTAACAATAAAACATTGCAGTTAATCATAAAATACAGTAAAACAGAGCAGAACAATAGAGAGAGAACAATAGAGAGAGAAGATCAAGAAACTGATAACTATGTTTGGCTTTTTTATTTTTTATATATATATATTTATTTTTTACTTTATTTATTTGTTTTACACTTTCATTTGTAACTGTAACTGTAAAGGTTCCAGTCTCGGGTCTCTTAACCCCCCTGGTGGTATGATTTTGTCAAATTTTTTGTTGCTCAAAGTTGTACAATGTTTTACATGGAAATTTGGCATTTTATTTTGTAGGCCTGTAATTCTTAGGAATAACACACTTAAATATGCCCAAACAAGAGTCTAGTAGACATCCTGGGTATGATAAAGTTTGAAACACGAAATCATAAATTATAATATAATAAATAACTAAAATTAATTATAGCAAATCATAATATAATAATAAAAATTATTCAATAATGTAATTAAATCAAAAACTCTGAAATTTGCTCAGTTAAGAATTGTCACTGCCATAACTTTCAGTGTTTGATGACGGATTTCCCCATGAATCACTATCGCTCAGTTCTGCAAGTGATTCTAATTTATTATCACTGTTTTCTAGCTGGTCTAAAACCGCTTTTGATGTAAAGGGATGCTTTTTGGTTGCTATGGACAATCTCCAGTTTCCAGGCAAAAAGAACAGTATTTATAATATAAAACTGCATGCAGGACACTGGACAATCCACTAGGGACAAAAGGGATGTGAAATAATTTTATACAGTAATGTAATCTGTAATATTACAGTGTACTGTATGTATTGTGTGTTTTAACTTTTTGAATTTGGCGCCGTGCTCCGTCCCTGTGCGTCTCAACGCTCGCAGGGAACGGAGCCCGGCACAGTAATCAATCAAGCGGAGGACACAGATTGCACACACAGCAGGGAGACATTGCAGGATCCTGGGGACAAGGTAAGTAACTTTGCCTGGATCCTGCAATGTGATCCTGAGTGTGGCTCGGGGTTACCGCTTTTGGTACTGAAAATTCACCCCGAGCCACACTCGGAAATACTGCTAAGGAGGTTAAAATGTGATAGCATATTTGGAGACCCTGTGAAAGTGTGCCCTAGAATGTTGCATTGCTGTACCCTACGCTAATACTCGACTAGTGTGTGGTAGCAACAGAAGCATTCACCGATGCAGAGACCAGGTTGGTCAGGACAGGAAGGACAATAATAGCGCGTGTCACGCCTATATCCGCATTTCCTACAGACACGACATCTTCTTTGGGGTGCTCGTTGGGTAGGGGTACCAGGGAGAACATTTGGAAAATGCCTCTCATGCAGCCGGCTCACTGCATTTGCATTAGGAAGTTGGGACACAACACCGTCTAGAACAGAACGGCTGTGATGATCTCTTCCTGGAATTTAAAGAAGGATCCAGTTCATCCTGATGCTTTGTATAGCCATAAACTTTCAGCAGAGCCAATTGAAATAGATATACAGACACTTTTTTATACCAGCATCTGGCTCTATGGGCAATTAATTATGGTGCCATCAACTGGTCGTTGAAGTCCACCCCTCCCATGTTAAGGTTGTAATCATGGACACAGAGGGGCAGTCGCCATTGCAATTTGGACTGTCATATGTGCAAGCAAATTATTACATCTCAAGCAAGTTCCCCCCATCTAAGTCTGGACTCTACAAACCATTGGGGGAAGCCCCGGCGATTAGATTGCACAGTGCCACATGCGCCAATTCCAAAATCAAGAAGGTGACTAAAAAGTGGTATGCTTGTGTAATAATTGTCCATGTACAAGTGGTACCCCTTTCTGAATAAGAGTGACACCAAGTCCCAAACAATCTTGCCAAAGCTCCCTATGCAGTCTGGGCAGTTGGGGGATTCCACATGGCTGTCTTTTCCCTCATAAACCATAAAAATATATGTATAGCCTGTTGCCCTGTTACAGAGCTTATACAACTTGACCCCATATTTGGCACACTTGCTGGAGAGATACTGTTTGAAAGACAGGCGGGCAGAAAACTTAATCTGGGACTTATCAACACAGACAACTTGATCGGGAATAAACAAGGCTGCAAACTGTTGGTTGAAGTGGTTTATGAGGGGCCAAATTTTGTGGAGCCGATCAAATCCAGGGTCACCCCAAGGACGACAGAGTTCATTGTCCTTGAAATGCATGAACCACAAGATCTGCGTGTATATAGTCCTGGCCATGGAAGCAGAGAACATGGGCATATGGTGAATTGGGTCAGTGGACCAATATGACTGCAACTCACTTTTTTTATTTATGCCCATGAGAAGGGATAGGCCCAGAAAGGTCTTAAATTCGGAAACCGTAATAGGTTTCCATTCTCTAGCAAGGGTCAAATGGGTATTAGCGGCGATGAATTGACAAGCATACAAATTGCTTTGGTCCACAATAGATCTGCAGAAGTGGTGGGCTGCCAATCAGGGTTAGCATATGCAGGGGGAAGGACACTATGGGTTCTATGGACTTGTATTCAAACTTTTTATAGCTGCGGGGCACTTGTGCTAGCCACCGCACCAGCTTGAACTGTACTTATGGGACTCGCCACGTCAGCAAGTGTTACTGCGGTGCTGGTTTGTCTATGACCAGGATGTACTAGGCCGCTGGTGCTAGCCAGTTCACCAGAAGAATGAGCGGCACTAGTACCGGCTCTCTGCTCCATTCAAGTGCCCTGTGGTTCTTGCACCTCAACAACAGAACAGGGTCGGGTACCCCTGACCTTAGCAGGGACCACTACTCCCTCATCAGGGCTATCTGCCAGGGTGCCCCTGCTCTCTACTGGTTCTTATACTGAGTCTGAATCTGACAGTGGAGCTTCCCCATTGCTCTCACCTGTCATTCTCAGCAACGTGTAGGCCTCTTCACTAGTGCACCTCTGTTTGGACATTTTGGCCACTAAATTTATAGGTACAGCTAGCGTGACTCACAGGCAAAAGAGCATCTGGTTGTCAGAGCCTGCTTCAATCGCTACCAAAAAAATTACCTATTCGCAGGGATCAGGCGTGACTCTGCAAATGCTGCAGTTATGTGTGTTGTGTTTTGTAAATGACAGTGATCTATTGATACTGCACTTGGGTGGGCTGGGTTGGTCAGAGGGGCTAAACGCAGGTGCTAGCAGGTGTCTGGGAAGATCCCGCTAATGCAGCATTTTTGGGAACACTACTGGGGACGCTTATATAGTTCTGATTAGATCAAAGATATTGATCCATTCAGACACTATACTAGTAATGGAGCTATCTAGTGTGTGTGTGTTAGAGTACCTGCACTAATCTGACCCTACCTGGGATTTACGCTGACCCTAACTGATGCTAAAACCTAATTGATGTCACCTGCCAGGGGATATGGGGGTTAAACCTTTATTAGGTAATAGACATGTGCATTCGTTTTCGTCCGAATGCATTTTCGTCCAAATTTTGGGTATTTTCATTATCGTTTTAACAAACGATAACGAACGTGCATAATCCAAAAACCGAAAGATCCAACATAAACAAATGCTTTATTTTTGTTTTCATTGTGATAACAGTTCGATATAGATAGGAGATTAGACCTGATGCTGACAATAGCGATCTGTGTCCATCAAACCTGTGGTCGAATGTGCCTAACCTTAGCTCTATTAGTTCAAGATTATTCTACATAGAGAGAAAAGATTCGACATAGAGAGAAAAGAATGCATAAAACCCACAGGCTGCAGCGAGCGAGTGAGGAAAAAGGGGGGGTTTGGGACTTTGAATGAAGCCAATGGTTTGCAAGCTGACACATAACGGTGGATCAAATAAATTTTATTTCATATTCATACACACAATGGTATCAAAACAATGTCAAAATAAACATTTGGTAAAATGTTAGCATTGATAACCACAGATCAACGTAAGGATCATTAGCATTGTTATCAAAGGTATAACAGGTAACAGAAGTGATAACATGAGTATGAGCCATATTACTAGATAAAAACAGGGATCACCAGGTGTCAGAAAAAATAGATACTTAAAACAAGGTAATGTCTGCCTGATATCTGGCCTCGAATTCCTGTTAAAAGGTAATAGCCTGTATGACATGAGTTGAGACAATGAAGGGAAACTGGTAGCTCGACGCGTTTCGTGGTTCGCGACCACTCATCAGGAGCAGACATGTCATAATTCTGGAATTAAAATGATATCATGAGTCAAAAGGTGGGTACCAGACGGCCAATCGGCCAGCCATGGACTACCATACCACCCTCACCCATCTACCCTCCCCACACCCTCCCCTCCTCCCTTTTCCCCCCCATTGTCACCCTTCTTGTCTTCTCTCTTGCACTCACTCCCCCCTTGCACCTTGACTCATCTGCCACTTTTATCTTTAGGGTGCCCCGTGGCTCCTCATCGCCTCCCGGGGGGGGGTGCCTGTTTTTGGTCGCCACGGCGGGGATGCCTGCCTCAGCTCCCGTTTGGCGCTAGTTCTGGACGGCCTGCCGTACCTGGCCATTCACCGTCAACCCATGCCTATTGTGAGTACCTCTACTGGTTGGGGGACTACCAGCCCTCATGTACCCACCTTTTGACTCATGATATCATTTTAATTCCAGAATTATGACATGTCTGCTCCTGATGAGTGGTCGCGAACCACGAAACGCGTCGAGCTACCAGTTTCCCTTCATTGTCTCAACTCATGTCATACAGGCTATTACCTTTTAACAGGAATTCAAGGCCAGATATCAGGCAGACATTACCTTGTTTTAAGTATCTATTTTTTCTGACACCTGGTGATCCCTGTTTTTATCTAGTAATATGGCTCATACTCATGTTATCACTTCTGTTACCTGTTATACCTTTGATAACAATGCTAATGATCCTTACGTTGATCTGTGGTTATCAATGCTAACATTTTACCAAATGTTTATTTTGACATTGTTTTGATACCATTGTGTGTATGAATATGAAATAACATTTATTTGATCCACCGTTATGTGTCAGCTTGCAAACCATTGGCTTCATTCAAAGTCCCAACCCCCCCCCCCTTTTCCTCACTCGCTCGCTGCAGCCTGTGGGTTTTATGCATTGTAGTCATAGGGATGGAAACGTGCGACCTTACCCGGCGCCATTTCATTTAAAGTCCCAATTCCCCTCCCCCATTTGGTTCATAGAGAGAAAAGATTCAACATTATAGAGACAATAGCAAAAAAGGTCGAATGTGCCTAACCTAACTCTATTAGTTAGATTTTTCGACATAGAGAGAAAAAATTCGACATGAAGATTCGACTAAGCAGTCGCCGCAAGCCGACTTTTATGGTCAAATACTCCGCCCATAGGCTATAGAAGAATTCTAGTGTTGGTTGACTAACAATATTTATTAATAAATATAATTATTACTAGTGTCATACAACATTAGAATTCTACTATAGCTTGTAGGCTGAACATTCGACCGGAAATGTACGATTGCGGCGTCGTACAGTTTAGCTGCTCCGTCGAATCTTTTTAGAACATTCGACAGATGCCATAAGCCTTCAATGACAGATTCGACCTTAATTATTTCAGATTTTCAGACGAATGCATTTTTTAACGAAACAAATTAAAAACTAATTTGGGGAGTAACTAAAAAAATGTATTTTTCAGACGAAAACGAAATTTCGAAACGAAATATTTCAGTGTGCACATGTCTATTAGGTAATATACAGCGGGTAAGAAGAGAAACAGGCGCCTCCAGGTTAGAACTGTAAACATTTTAATGATATACAGGTGCATTATCCACATCACGATGATTGGGAATCACTACTCCCGTGGGCAGAGTACTCCCACAACAATCATGTCAATGTCAATTCTCAGAAGACACCTTTTGTCACTGTTTATGGAAGACATCCTCAGCTCCCTCTTCCTATGACCTGATCTTACGACATCCCAGCTTTGGCTACCATTCAGGAATCATTCAATTCCATGTGGGTTGAAGTTCATGATTCCTTTCAGAAAGCTGCTGACAAATTGAAGAGTTTTGATGACCATTGCAGGCGTAAGCTGCCTTCTCTACAGCCAGGAGACAAAGTCTGGCTTTCTACGAGGAATATCAGACCCTGGGTTCCTTCTCTCAAGTTTGCCCCAAGATTCATCGGTCCTTACAATATAATTTCTAAGCTGAATCCTGTTTGTTTTAAACTGCAGATCCCTAAAAGCCTCAGGATCTCAAACTCCTTTCATGTATCCCTTCTGAAACCTTTAGTTTTCAATAAGTTCTCTCGTCCCCTCCCTATCTTGGCTCCAGTCTCTGAAGATGATCAGGAGTAAGAGGTTAGTCAAATTTTAAATTCTCGGTTCTCGTTTTCTGAGGAAGTTCCATTTGAAGTTCCCCTCCAAGCCTGGTCCCAAGCAGGGGAGGCCTCGTAAGAGGGGGGGGGGGGGTACTGTCATGACCTTGCAGTAAAACTTTCATGACCTGTCTGTCTCTTACCTGGTCTGTGTATCAGCCTTGAGGCTTGTACTCTCACACCTGCATGCTTAAGTAATCTTCCCTCAGTGTGGCTCTACCCTAGCCTCAACAGGAACCACTATTTAACACCATATTCTCCAAGCCTGCCTTGCTGTGCAATATTGTGTGTTTGGCTTCCTGCTTCCTGCTTGCCGTGTGCTCTACGTTTGTCTTTGTTACAGATCTTGGCGTGTTCCTGACTATCCCTGTCTGCTTGTGACCCTGACCTTTGGCGTGTTCTCGACTATCCCTGTTTGCCTGTGACCCGGAACTTTGGCGTGTTCTCTGTTATCCTTGTCTGCTAGTCGCCCCGACATTTGGCTACCTCCTTACTATCCCTTGCTGTCCTGGGCTGCTGTTTCCTCTCCATCCTCCTGTAGCCAACCATAAGCGTGAGCTGGGAGACCCTGGGGGGGCCATGACCTGGAGCCAGTTGCAGTCCAGTCCGTCCTCACCACTAGAGGCTCTGGTGAACACCTGCTGGCTCTTAGACTCCGCGCCCTGGGGAATCTATGCTATAGCTCCCTGTGGGATCCGTGTTGGTGCTCCAGGGAACCTGCCTTCCTGAACCACCCCGAGTTCCATCTGCAGCAGTCAGCCTTAGGGTCCACTACCTTAGCGGTGCACTCCTGACCCAAACGGGGAGCATCGGTCACCTGGTCTCAGGTGACCTGACACGTGACTTACAATTACAAGAGTTTGTGGGCGTTGCTGCCTGTATTTTTTTTTCCTGTTTTTGTTTTTTTACTGCTGCTCACCTTATTTTTTACAGGCATGCTACTCAATATTGTATCTGCCTTCTCGTATATGGTTGAGTTGATATATTATAATCTATGTGTTGTCTATTGCATCCGCCTATTAAAGCAAATGGTTACCGCAGAGCAGGCTTACAGATTTAAATCCTGGTCAACCACGTGTCTTGGACTCATTCTATACCATACGCTTCCCCGTTTTACTAAAACATGGGTCTTAAAGTAATTTCCCACCGCCACAACAGCTACTCCAGGCTGGACTACATATTTTCCACAGCAGTATTGGCGGCTAACTCCACCTCAGCTAGAATGCATGCATGCCCGTGATCTGACCATCTGACCGTCTTGTGTCTTTTCTCATGTGGGTCTCTCCCGGGATATGGGAGCCTGGCGGCTTAATGATTCTATGCTCACAGACCCAATAACACTATCCCAGATTGTAGAATACATCACAGAATACTTTACCCACAATCATGTCGGGGAGCTCTCCCCTACGTTCTTGTGGGCAGCACACAAGGTCGTGCTTCGGGGCGGCTTATGCGTCTCGCCTCGGTGCGCAAATGCCAGAAGCTTGTGGATATTACCTCCCTCACTGCTGACCTAGACAAGCTTTATCACCAACATGGTCAAACCCCTACATAAGAGTTGCTCAACCAGATCAATCAGAAAAGGAGAGCTCTGGATACTCTCCTGTCAGAGCAAACTGTAAATCCCTTAGGTGGTCCAGGGCTCGCTTCCTGCTGTATAGCAATTCAGCTTCGACCATGTTCACGAGGAAGTTGAAGCAATCCTTACAACCCACACATACATATAAGCTGAGGGACTCTAAAGGGAACCTCACCTCTCACCCAAAGGAGGTGTTACAACTGTTCTCCACATATTATCAGACCTTACTGGCTGACCCTCAAACCCCCAGCGCACCCTTACTCCAATCCTGGTTAGATACAATTTCCCTACCTAAGATTAGTGAAGACCAACTGCAATCCCTAAATGCGTCCTGTACGGAGGAGGAGGTAGCCACAATAATTTCCACATTGAAGCCCTCCAAGACCCCAGGCCCAGATGGCTTTACAACCCTCTATTATAAAAAATTCTCTGGCCTATTAACCCCAAAATTGACAAAACTTTTTAATCGGGTTTTAACTGGGAACTCCTTCCCTACTGATATGCTTATGGCTAACATGTCATTGATCCCAAAGCGAGGAAAAATCATTCCCTTCCCCAAAACTATCGGCCTATATCTGTCATTAACAATGACTTGAAAATATTTAGTCACTTATTAGCAGATCGCCTAGCAACCATAATCACAACATTAATATCCCCAGACCAAACAGGCTTTATTCCCACTACACAAATAACTGATAACATACACCTGGCCTCAAGCATTATACAAGATGCTGAGTTGCACTCACGCAGGGTTTTGATGTTGAGCTTGGACATTAACAAGGCATTTGATAGTGTCCTCTGACCTTATTTAGACATTATCTTATCCATATTTGTGATCCAGGGAGAATTTGTGAGCGGTTTTCGTGCTCTGTATCGCCAACCTTAAACCCAAATTAAACTTCCAGGCTGTTCATCTGAATACTTTTCCCTGGTGAGGGGTACTAGACAGGGCTGCCCTCTATCCCCTCTTTTATTTGCCCTTGCAATTGAACCCCTGGCCCGGCATATCAACAGCGACCCCAACATTAGAGCATATGGTAGCAACAATCAGGAATTTAAATTGAGTTTATATGCGGCTGACGTCCTTCTTTTCCTAACTGACCCCTTAATCTCATTGCCTAATCTACTCACAGCCTTGGACACCTTTAGCCACATATCGGGTCTGAGCGTGAACCCCTCTAAATGCGTAGATCTGCCTATCAACATACCACATTCCTTGGTGACATCCCTTAGGGACAGTTTTGAGTTTTCCTGGAACATGGATTCTTTACAATACTTGGGAATTCGTCTAGCACCATCTCTTAAGCAAATATACACCCAAAATTACACTCAGGCTTTCTCCAACATTAAAAAACTGTTCTCCCAATGGTCCCTATATCACATCTCCTTTTCAAGTTGAATACAAGTGGTCAAAATGTCGGTCCTCCCGTAATTCTTCTTCTTCTTCTTTAGAGCCTTACCACTGTATGTGTCCAGATCCACTATACAAGCAGATTTACTAACATTTATCTGGCAGGTTAAACAACCACGCATGGGTAGATCACTGATGTATAGGTCCCAAAACAAAGGGGGCCTGGGTTGCCCAAACTTATGGAAATATTACCTAGCAGCTAGGTTAATACAACTAGCTCAATGGCATACTTCCCCGTCTAACATACCATGGCTACTGTTTGAGAGGGCTTAAATTAAACCAGATTTCCTCCCAGGTCTTTTGTGGACTAATGCAGTAAACCATAGAATTATTACCCAGCTTAATGGAATCATTGGACAGTCCCTTTACCTCTGGACCCTGTATAAGGAAAAGTTTGGGCTTCTCTCTAAACCCTCCCTATTGACATCCTTTATGGGTGACCCCAACTTCCCTGTGGCTTTTCATGCAGAGATGGACTTTGCACACTGGTCCTCACAAGGACTGGTGACGCTGCATTCATTGCTACAGGGCACCACATTTTGTTCTTTTGAACATTTGCACCAAAATTATGCCACACCTAACTCAGATCTCTACAAATACCTTCAGATTCGCCACTTCTTCCAAAAGGCCATCACCCAGATAAGGGATGAGGTTAGAACACCTTTCGAAAATTTGTGCCACAAAGGGTCCAGATATAAAGGAATGATTTCTACCCTATATATGCACCTTAATGATCAACGCACAGAAGCTAAATCCTGGGCGATCCTGTGATGGGTATCTGAGGTGGGCCTGGAGTTTTCAGCTGAAGATTGGCTCAATATGGTCACTAACATGCATAAATGTACCCGCTCTGTGGCCATTAAGGAAACTCTGATAAAACTGCATACCAGGTGGTATTACACACCAGTTAGAATTCATAGAATGTTCTCAGCCATCCCAGACAGATGTTTCAGAGACTGTGGAGACAGGGGCACTCTTCTCCATGCTTTCTGGAGCTGTGGGGTCCTGGGCTCTCTCTGACAGCAGATAACTACGAAAGTACTCCAAATAACAGGATCTAGCATCACCTTGACGTACCAAATGTGTATTTTGTTTGCAGACCTTCCAGAGGTTCCACCCCCTGAGCAAAAATTGGTCCACACACTGTTTAGTGCTATACAATTGGCAATAGCCCTGACCTGGCGAAAATCTTCAGTACCATGGTCCCCAGGTGCTTCTCCACATGGAATCGATAAAACTGATGGAACTAATCCACCACACCCTCATGGATTCTATGGGAATCCTGAGCGTAAATGGGGCCCCTGGCCTACATCTTAGCTGGCTTGAGGGTAGGTTTTGCCTCCTCGGAACTGGAAAGCACATATAGCTCTAACAGAGGGATTTGTTATTTGCTTTGACTATAGACTTTCAAGAACTTGAGTATTGTGAGTGATACCTACACTTCATATTGATTTCAGCACTCTAGTCAGAAAATTGATTGAATGTACATAGATTCTAGCTATATATAACTCTCAATGCTGATAAATGTTCACTTTGTATTTTTTCAATAAAAACGTTTGTAAACAAAAAAAAATGTTTACATTTCTAACCTAGAGGCGCCTATGCTTCTCTTCTCATTTGCATATCTGAAGTCTGCTTTAAGGCTTCCAAGGTTGTATTGGACTGCTAAAGTAATCTATACAGGTCTCCCCTCTTCATCTCTCCCCCTCCACATATACTGAGTATCCACTTCAAGGACTTATTGATGGACTAATGTATTAAATCTCATAATATTTAGCAGCACCACTACCCATTTTTTTTAATATACAGCGGGTACTCTGATGCTATATAAAACCAATAGAGTCACCCGTGACACTAATACGGTGATCACTGGTGATAGAGGTGAAAGGGTTAACTAGGGGCGATCAGAAAATAGATCTGTACACTATACTAGTGACACTGGTGACAGGGGGTGAAAGGGTTAACTGGGGGGTGACCAAGGGGTTAAACCTTTATTAGAGGGTTAATGGGGGGTACCCTAGACCAACCTGGGTCTACTACTAACTGTCCTAATGCTGTTTAGTGTCACAAGTGACACCAGAACAGTGATCAGTGGAAAATCTTAAAAACTCTGTCTTTTCCCTTTGACAGGTGTTATATAGGCAAGGGCGGGGCCGCCCGCTGACGTAACCGGATGACAACTTCCCCTCTGATCACACATGAAGTCAGAAGGGGGCGGGATCACACATTTAAATCACCTGGTAGCCCTGCCCTTGCCTATATAACAGCTGTCACAGCCAAGAGATAGCAGTCGCCGGGAGGCCTCCCATTGAGACTGAGCTTTTTTTTCTATTTTTCAAGTCTGTCAGGTGGCGTGATTGAAGATGAATGGACATTGTGGGACACTTTTTTTATATATATAGGAATTGTCAAAAACTGTCTATTGTGGTTTTTACTTTTTGACACTTTTTTTGCTGAAAGGGTAGGGGTACAATGTATCCAATACCCATTCACATGGGGGGCAGGATCAGGGGGCCCCTTGTTAAAGGGGGCTTCCAGATTCTGATAAGCCCCCCACCCACAGACAACCAATGGCCAGGGTTGTTGGGACGAGGCCCTTGTCCCTATCAACATGGGGACAAGGTGCTTTGGGGAGGACCCCAAAGCACTCTCTCTATTTTGAGGGCAAGTGGCCTGGTATGGTTCAGGAGGGAGGCGCTCACTCATCCCCCCCTTTCCTGGCCTGCCAGGCTGCTTGCTTGGATAAGGGTTTGGTATAGATAATGGGGGGACTCCATGCCAATTTTTAAAAAAAACTTGGTGTGTAGTTCCCCTTAAAATCTATGCCAGACCCAAAGAGCCTGGTATGGATTTTGGGGGGGGACCCCACACTGTTGTTTTTTTTAATTTTGGCGTGGAGTTCCCCTTAAAATAAATACCAGACTCAAAGGGCCTGGTGTGGATTTTGGGGGGGACCCCATGCCGTTTTTTTTATTAATTCTGTCATAGGGTTCCCCTTAACCACTTCAATACACTATATTATATACTCTGCACTGCACTATATACCCTGCATTGTATTATATATACTACACTGACTGCACTATATACTCTGAACTGCAGTATAAATACTACACTCTGAACTGCAGTATATATACTATACGGACTGCACTATATACTCTGAACTGCAGTATATATACTATACAGACTGCACTAAATACTCTGCAGAAAAATTGAGCCTTAGGTGTTGGTGGTGCCAGAAAACTGTAACCCCTCACAGTTACTCTTGTTGAGCGCAGGGATGGGCCCTGCTGTTAAATATTATTTCAAAAATTGTAATTACATAACCCAGTCAAACAGGTGCAGAAAAATTGGGCCTTGGGTGTTGATGGTGACAGAACACTGTAACCTCTCACAGTTATGCCCCGTACACACGGTCGGATTTTCCGATGGACAATGTCCGATCGGAGCATGTTGTCAGAAATTCCGACCGAGTGTGGGCTCCATCGGACATTTTCCATCGGATTTTCCGACACACAAAGTTGGAGAGCAGGAGATAAAATTTTCCGACAACAAAATCCGATCGCGTCAATTCTGACTGTGTGTGGCCTGTTCCGACGCACAAAGTGCCACGCATGCTCAGAAGAAATTCCGACACGGGACAGCTCGTTCTGGTAAACTTAGTGTTCGCAATGGATACAGCACTTTCGTCACGCTGCAATGTTAAAAATGGTTTAATACAGCGCACTCTCTTCTTCCTTATAATGTGACAAGAATTAAGTAGTTTTGCTGCTCATATTCACACACACTTCTCATAAACTTTTCTTTGTGTTTTTTTATTGGGATTCCCTCAATATATTGTTATTAGTTGTCACATCTGACAGTTTTTTTTTTTTATATATTTTTTTGTTTTTTATTTGACGCCATTTTTTTTTCTGTAATGTTTGGATTTTTTCCAAGGCTGATCTTTGTTCAATGTTATTTTTATTTTTACTCCAGAATATTTTTGTGTGTGTTTTGTGTGTCAAGTTACCCCAACACCATTGATATCTTTTATTATTTAATCTCAAGGAGATTGTTTGTTGTTGGTGTCCCTTGTTCATTTCACATTGTATATTTGAAATGTACCTGAATCCTCACAAACTGTCATTTTTGAAGTAAAACACATAGGAGAGTATAATTCAAAACAAAAATCCTTTATTAAGGGATCAGAACCAAACAAAGAGGAAGGCAACACTGGATCAACATGAGAAATTAGTGAAGCCTGGGACCCCCAGGGCAGACATCAATTCTTCAACATCAAAATTGGTGGAGTGAAGAGTCCATATATAAGGGAGGGCAGTCTGGTTCGGGATTCGCAGAGATCCGGATAGCAGCAGATGACATCTGTGTCCCCAGGCTGTGGTACCACAAGAGGCTGCATTTTTTGGCTGACCAGACTGGATCCAGGGTCCTCACTTTCTGGTCTTCCTTTCACGCTTCCTTCCAGGCTGTGGCTGTGCAGTTGGAGATGTGGCAGGAGGAGTAGGACCTGGAGGAGGAGGAGGACTGGGAAGACCTGGAGGAGAGGGAGGACAAGGAGGAGGACCTGCAGGAGGAGGAGGAGGACCATCACAAAGGTGTGTCTCAGGTGTAATTTGCCCACTCATACCTTTCTCCCGAGCCTCCGATATGAGCGCCTCACACATTACTTGTTGGCCCTTCTCCATCCTCTGCATTTTATATGCAATGATGGCAGCAATGTCCTCCTCCACGGTCTGTCGTGCTCCCAGGACCTCTGTAGCCCTCCAAAAGACTCCTCCGGTAGCCTCCTCTAGGGCACTCCTCCTCCTGCCACTTTCTCTTTTCAGGGGGGGTGGAGGGACCTTGATATCATCCAGCCGGCTCGGCCCGGCCACCTTCTGGCTGAGACTTCCCTGTGTATGAAAAAGGGACATGGTTGTAATGTTTTGCATCATCAATCACAATCCTAAATTAGTACTCCCAACTAACATCTAGTTAATATCATTGATTGGACAAGCAGAAATATTTAGAAGAATGCTATACCTGGCTCCACATGTGGCCTGGAAGGCCCAGATTGGGCGTCAGAAGCCTCAGCTGGGGGGGGGGAGGAAGCGTGGAAGGAAGACTGGAGAGGGATGGCCTGGGTTCAGTCTGGCCTGCCAGAAAATGCAGCTTGTCGTAGGACAACATCCTGGGGACATAGATGTCATCTGCTGCTCCGGATCTCTGTGAATCCAGGACTTTCTTGCGCTCCCTCAGATATGTACTCCTCAGGCCACCAATTAAGATCTTTAAATAAGTGATGTCTGCCGTGGGGATCACCTGCTTCACAATTACCAACAATTGCACCAGTGCTGCCTTCCTCTTTGCTTGGTTCTTGAAATGGGGGTGTTTAATCTCCCACAGACAGGGCAGCTCCCTTAGCATATCTATGAATACTGACATGAAGTCATTATCTTTGAGTACCATATCCATGTTCACTGCAAGACACAACACAAGACAAAGCCTAATGTCAGACAAAACTCTCCTAATCTTGTTACAATATAGGCCTCAATGTAGAAGCAGTATAGGCACAAGTTTGTCTCTTACCTTCGTTCTTACGATCAGCGCCTCCAATGCTCCTTCCTCCGCTCACAGATCGTACGTAATACGCACGCGTGTTATGCTTTATATACACTGCGCATGCGTGTAACTCCACCCGCCCCTGACATTCTTTCTAGTCTATTCCCCGCCCCTTTTCGTTCGGCGCAGTGGGGGAAGAGCACATGGCGGAGTCACAGCAGGTGCGTGCTAATTGCAGGAACGAGGAGGAGGAGGAGGAAAGCCCGGATCCGGACACGTCCCGATCCAGAAGGAGACGTTTTAAGGCCACAAATATGTCCTTTGGGGAGATGTTGGAGATGGTCGACATCATGAAGAAGTCCGACTATGACGGGAAGTATGGGCCTTACCCCAACCCGAACATCCGAAAGGCCAAGATCATGGCGAAAGTGGTCAGGAGTCTTGAGAGGAATTTCGGGGTCCAAAGATCAAAAGATCAGCTCCGGAAGCGGTGGTCGGACCTGAAATTAAGAGAGCCAGAGCAGTACCGAAAGATCCGGAGAGTGCTGCAAAAAAGTAAGTAGTTGTGCTGTGTTCCTATTCTTTCTGTCTTTATTCTGTTCGTTCTGCTCCATATGCTTTTAGTAATTGTAACGTTTAAAAGGGCAACTTTAATGTTCATGGGCCCATTATTCGTTCGTATCAAACATTTTTCTTTGGGCCTCTAAAACACCATTGTTTAGGCCATATGCATTTTCCCACATTTTTTTTGGGCCTACTTGGATGCCAAATATTTGTTTGTGTAGATGGGTTTGTTACTAGAATGAAATGCCAACTAGATTGTGTGTAAGGAGAGGACACTGAGCAGCTGTTTTCACATCTGGACACTGGAGCACTAGTGTGGGACACAAGAACACCATTTTTATCAGGGGGGCCACACAGGTGCTCCAGTGTATACTATAGGGGGGTCTCCATCTGTGAACTTTGTACTAAACCGGTAAAGTATTGCAGCTTGACAAAGGGCAATAAGAAAATTACATCTTGGAACTCGGCTAAAATAGACAATTGTACCCCACTTCCAAGCAATGTTTCCTATTTCTAGTTCTGCCATCAAATATCTGTGTGCTAAGTATACCATTTTTGTTTTACATAGGGGAGAAAAGACTCGGAGGACACCCCTCATCCCAGGAGACCACAGACCCCCCACCTATGGAAGAAGGTGAAATACCCCCAACCTAAGAAGAAGAGCAGGAGGAAGAAGAAGATGTGGTGGAGATTGGCACCACAACAGGTGAGTGTCTGTGACCACAGGCTCAGGTAAAAGAGATGGATGGTGGCAGATTTTTTTTTTGTTTTCAAAAGATTTTATTAAAGATAAAGGAAAGGTACACATACATTGAAAATGAAAGTATTCAATACCGTCAGGGTAATATATATGTCATGAGGATACAAGTACAGAGTGATCTGTCCTAATCAGAACCATTTATCAAACTTGATATTCTCCTGAATTACACAAAGTACCGAAAGGAGAGATTAGACCCTAAAAGGTTGGATGTGTAATATCTATAAAACTAAAAAAAGAAAAAAAGGAAAAATCAAACTAGAAACAACAATTTTGGTCAGGAGCGGTCAGTCTTGAAGCCTTAGTAAGAACCATGGATTCCATTTGGCATTATATGCAGGAATAGAGTCATGTAAGGTATGGAATATTTTCTCAGATATCATCATACAATCAATTTGTGAGATAATTTGTGCGAATGGGATAACAGAGGACTTCCAGTGAAGAGCTGTGCACCAGATCATAGCTATACAGATTGAGTGAATTAACCTCAAGAGAGGTTTTGTTATTTCAGGGATGTCTTGAAAGAAAATGCAGTGGAGATGGGTGAGGTTAATGGGGTGACCCACTAGTTTTTCCACCAGTTTCAGAACTTCCCTCCAGGTAGGTTGAAGTTTTTCACATTCCCAGAAGATGTGAATGTATGAACCCAAATGTGTGCACCCCCTGAAACACCTAGGAGAAGTTTGTGGGTATATTGTGTGTATACGGGATGGGGTATAGTACCATCTTGTCGTGAGTTTTATGGCTGTCTCCCTAATGGTTAGGGATTTAGTGCATTTGCGTATGTTTAACCAACCCCTTTCCCAGTCTATAGCATCCTGATCTAGGTTTAGTTCTTGATCCCATTGAGACCTGTATTTCAGGGTTGGAACATCTTCGGCTGATTCTAAAAGTTTATAGATCTGTGAGATAAGGCCCCGCTGACGGGGGGCGTCACGGCACAGATCCTCATATAGGGTCGTGTCCGCCTCTGAGGGGGTGGGGTAATGTTGTTGAAAAAAGTGACGTATCTGGAGGAAACAATAGAATTCCCTGTCTGGAATGTGGAAGCGGGCTTTTAATGATGAAAATGTGGGGAATTTGGAATTAACCAGGAAATCACCCAAAGTGATTAGGTTGTATTGTGTCCACTCCTGAAATGACTCCGGGTGGAAGTAAGCCGGAGGGAATCTAGGGTCACCGAGAAAGGAAGCTCCCTGAGGGGACTGAGAAGAGAGGTTGAATCTATTCCAAAGTTTTAAACCTAGGGACACAACCATATTTTTAGAGGAAATATCTGGGAGGGAGGGGATAGAGGACCACATGATCCCAGGAAGAAATAGGGGAGAAATAGAGTCTTGTTCAAATTTGACCCACGGGACCTTGGAGTTTTGAATGTTCCATTGGGCTTGTTGTGCATATCTGCTGGCTAGGTAATATAGCCAAATTCGAGGGACCCCCAGTCCCCCCCTTTTAGAAGAACGGTAAAGGGTGTCCTAGCAAATCTAGAGGGTTTGTGTTGCCAAATAAATTTATTAAGTTGTGCTTGAAGGGTTAGTAGATAGGATTTGGATGCCCTGATTGGGAGGGATCTAAAAAGATAGAGTAACCTGGGGAGGATCACCATTTTGAGGGCTGTAATTCTACCCATGAATGAGATGTGAAGCTGGGACCACATTTTCAGGGTTTTTTTCAGTTTGGAGATCATAGGAGGGTAGTTAAATTCAAAAAGTTTGCTGAACTCTCCTGTCAGACAGATGCCCAGATATGATAGGTGGGCATCTGCCCACAAAAAATGAAAGGTGTCCTTAAGATGTTGGAGTTCAGGTGGAGAGAATCCCACCGGTAGGGCCACCGATTTTGTGACATTGATCTTGAGACCAGAGACTCCAGCAAAATTTGACAGGGTCTGTAGAAGATTAGGTAACGAGATGTGGGGATTAGTTAAGAACATGAGGACATCGTCCGCGTACATGCAAAATTTGTAGGTAGAGGCACCTTTGGTATATCCTGAGATATCTTGGTTGGTGAGTATGGCAATGGCTAGGGGTTCTAGGGCAAGGGCAAAAATCAGGGGAGAAAGTGGGCACCCCTGCCTAGTGCCCCGACCCACTGGAAAAAATTCCGAATAACAGCCCGGGATCTTAATACGAGTTTTGGGATTAATGTAGAGGGCATGGAACCCGTGTAAAAATTCGTTGCAGGAGCCCATACGTTGCAGGAGGATGGAAAGGTAGCCCCAGGAGACGCTATCAAACGCCTTATGTATGTCAAGGCTGAGCATGAAGAGTCTCCTGGAGGTCTGATTCGCATCCTGAATTATATTAGTGGCCAACCTAATGTTATCAGTTATGAATCTGTGGGGTATAAACCCCGATTGAAAGGGGGAAATTAGGGAAGAAATAATGGATGCCAACCTGTCCGCCAGAATTCTGCTAAAAATCTTTAGGTCATTATTCATGACCGAAATTGGCCTATAATTTTGGGGAAGTAAGTGATTTTTATTGGGTTTGGGGATCAAGGACATATTCACCAGCAAAATTTCGTCCGGGAAATTACCCCCTTGTAGGACCGAGTTAAATAATTGTACTAAGCTGGGGGTTAGAAGGGTGGCAAATTTTTTATAGTATATGGCTGAAAAGCCATCAGGGCCAGGGGCAGAGCCGACCTTCAGGGATTTGATCACATTAAGAACTTCTGAGGTTGTAATGGGAGCATTGAGTTTCTCTATTTGTGTGGGAGAGAGGGAAGGTATAGGGACATTTTGAAACCAAGTGTCTTCTGTACTAGTGGGTGGGGTTTGGACTGGTGCTAAAAGGGAGGAGTAGAAGTGTTCGAAAATGTGAATCACCTCTTTGGGATGAGAAGTGGGAAGACCCATCTCAGAGGTCAGTTTGTATACATGCGTGGGGCGGGAGGACTGGTTAAGTTTTCTGGCGAAAAGAGTTGAAGTGGTATTATTATGCAGCAGAAATTTGGCTTTGGACCATCTAAAGGCTTTTTCAGTCTTGGAGGATAGAAGAGAGTCTAATTCCAGACTCTTTTGGTCTATGATTTTTCTTGTAGACTCCAAGCATAACATGGCGGTGTTTTTATATAAGCGATCCAATTCAGTCGTGAGGTCAAGAATTTTTTGTCTATGCATCTTATTATGGGAAGAGGCAATGCTGATAAGCTTTCCCCTTATAACTGCTTTATGGGCAGACCATATTATAGCAGGTGGGGTTTCTGGGAGATCATTAAAGGAGAAATACTCCTCAATGGCTTTGGCAGTCTCGGATTCAGCCACTAAATCCGAGAGCAAAGCTTCGTTCAGTCTCCAGGTGTGTGGGGTGGGAGCGAGGCCTATAAAATGTGTAGTGAAAGAGGTGACATGATCATCCGACCAGACGCAAGGGTGGATCGTGGCATTCGAGGAGTTGGCTAAAAAGATGGGGGTAGTGTAAATATAATCCAACCTGGCGTAACTTTTATGGGGATGCGAGTAAAAGGTGTATTCTTTTAGTCCCATGTTATGCGTTCTCCAGGTATCTATTAGCTGGTGATCAACCAGACCCTGTGTTAGAGACCTGGGGAAGGCCTTAGAGGAGATCGTGGAGGAGGATCTATCCAGTGTTGGGTTAGCCACTAAGTTGAAGTCACCCCCTATTATCATGTGGGGCGAGTTCAAGGAGACCCATATATATATATATATATATATATATATATATATATATATATATATATATATATATATATATATATATATATATTAGTTATTTATTGATATATAACCATCTATTGGATGGTTTGAAATTCATATAAAATGAATTCAAATTTGAATAGAAAAGATTAGAATAGAAAAAAAAAATTAGAATAAAATACAATACATATACACATTATATTTTACTCAATTCTGTTCTATTGTTTTTCTAGTCTATTTTCTATTTCTAGTCTAATCTTTTCTATTTGAATTCGAATTCATTCTATATGAAATTCGAATTTCGGAAAATGGTTATATATATATATAAAACCATCTTTTGAAATTCGAAATTCATATAGAATGAATTCAAATTCGAATAGAGAAGATTAGAATAGAAAAACAATAGAATAGAAAATAATCTAATATATATATATTAGATTTTATTCTATTCTGTTCTATTGTTTTTCTAGTCTATTTTCTTTTCTATTTGAATTTGAATTCATTCTATATGAAATTCGAATTTCGGAAAATGGTTATATATATATATATATATATATATATATATATATATATATATATATATATATATATATATATATATATATATATATATATATATATATATATATATATATATATATATATATATATATTTATATATTTATTGATATATAACCATCAATTGAAATTCGAAATTCATATAGAATGAATTCAAATTCGAATAGAAAAGATTAGAATAGAAATAAAAATAGAACAGAATAGAATAAAATATAATATATATACACATTATATTTTACTCAATTGTGTTCTATTGTTTTTCTAGTCTATTTTCTATTTCTAGTCTAATCTTTTCTTTTCTATTCGAATTCGAATTCATTCTATATAAAATTAGAATTTTGGAAAATGGTTATATATATATATATATATATATATATATATATATATATATATATATAAAAAATATTTATATATATAACCATCTTTTGAAATTCGAAATTCATATAGAATGAATTCAAATTCGAATAGAAAAGATTAGAATAGAAAAACAATAGAACAGAAAAGAATCTAATATATATATTATATTTTATTCTATTCTGTTCTATTTTTTTTTCTATTTTAATCTTTTCTATTCGAATTTGAATTCATTCTATATTCTATATGAATTTCGAATTTCAATAGATGGTTATATATAAATAAATATCTAATATATACATATATTATAACCATTTTCATATTCTATTTCATATAGAATTAAATTGAATTTAAATAGAATAGAAAATAATATCATAGAAAAACAATAGATCAGATCAGAAAAAAAAAAAAAAAAAAAATATATATATATATATATATATATATATATATATATATTTTTTTTTTTTTTTAAATATATATAAATAACCACATTATATTTTACTCAATTCTGTTCTATTGTTTTTCTAGTCTATTTTCTATTTCTTGTCTAATCTTTTCTATTCGAATTCAAATTCATTCTATATGAAATTTGAATTTCGGAAAATGGTTATATATATATATAAAAAGTATTTATATATATATAACCATCTTTTGAAATTCGAAATTCATATAGAATGAATTCAAATTCGAATAGAAAAGATTACAATAGAAAAACAATAGAACAGAAAATAATCTAATATATATATATTATATTTTATTCTATTCTGTTCTTTTGTTTTTCTAGTCTATTTTCTTTTCTATTCGAATTCGAATTCATTCTATATGAAATTTGAATTTCGGAAAATGGTTATATATATATATATATATATATATATAATTTTTTTTTCCTGATCTGTTCTATTGTTTTTCTATGATATTCTTTTATTCTTTTCTATTATTTTCTAATCTATTCTAATATTTTATATTCAAATTCGACTTCACTCTATATGAAATTCGAATTTCAGAAAATGGTTATTTATATATATATTTTTTTTTTTTCCGATCTGATCTATTGTTTTTCTATGATATTATTTTCTATTCTATTTAAATTCAATTTAATTCTATATGAAATTTGAATATTTCGGAAAATGGTTTTATATATATATATATTAGATATTTATTTATATATAACTATCTATTGAAATTCGAAATTCATATAGAATGAATTCAAATTCGAATAGAAAAGATTAGAATAGAAAAAAAAATAGAACACAATAGAATAAAATATAATATATATACACATTATATTTTACTCAATTCTGTTCTATTGTTTTCCTAGTCTATTTTCTATTTCTAGTCTAATCTTTTCTATTCGAATTTGAATTCATTCTATATGAAATTCGAATTTCGGAAAATGGTTATATATATATATATATATATATATATATATATATACCTTATATACTCGAGTATAAGTCTTTCCGAGTATAAGTCGAGGCCCTAATTTACCACAAAAAAATGGGAAAAACTTATTGACCCGAGTATAAGATGAGGGTGAGAAATGCACAGCTACTGTAGGTGGAAAAGAGGGTCACCAATGCCCATTTGCAGCATCACTGTGCCCATTTTCAGCCATAGGTCCCCTGAACTTCAAACTCGTTAGTTAAGGGTTCCTAGATGCCCCCTAGCTGCAGCCAAAATTTGGGGTCTCTGAACCCAAAGGGTCCCGAAATGACATTGCTGCAGATGGACACAGTTGACCGAATTTGGGGCCCATATCTTGGGGCCACATAGTGCTAAGAACCCCAAATTTGGTGTGCAAACCCAGTGGAACTAGCACCATAAAATTTCCAAAGCTGAGGTTTCTAACACCAAGTGGCCCCGAGATACAGGGCCCCAAAAATCAGTTCAGAAAATGTCAAGCACTTTTCTGCAGCAGAGAATGACATTTTCCGAACCGGTTTTGGGGCCCCGTATCTCGGGGCCACTTAGTGCTAGGAACCCCAGCTTTGGATATGTTATGGTACCCGTTCCACTGGGTTAGCACACCAAATTTGGGGTTCCTAGCACTAAGTGGCCCTGAGATACGGGGCCCCAAATTCGGTTCGGAAAATGTCAAGCACTTTTCTGCAGCAGAGAATGACATTTTCTGAACCGATTTTGGGCCCCGTATCTCGGGGCCACTTAGAGCTATGAACCCCAGCTTTGGATATGTTATGGTACCAGTTCCACTGGGTTTGCACACCAAATTTGGGGTTCCTAGCACCAAGTGGCCCTGAGATACTGGGCCCCAAATTTGGTTCGGAAAATGAAATTTTTTGCTGCAGAAAAAGTATTTATATATATAACCATCTTTTGAAATTCGAAATTCATATAGAATGAATTCAAATTCGAATAGAAAAGATTAGAATAGGAATACAATAGAACAGAAAATAATCTAATATATATATTATATTTTATTTTATTCTGTTCTATTGTTTTTCTAGTCTATTTTCTTTTCTATTCGAATTCGAATTCATTCTATATGAAATTCGAATTTCGGAAAATGGTTTTATATATATATATATATATATATATATATATATATATATATATATATATAACCATTTTCCGAAATTCGAATTTCATATAGAATGAATTCGAATTCGAATAGAAAAGAAAATAGACTAGAAAAACAATATTTTCCTCAATTGTGTTCTATTGTTTTTCTAGTCTATTTTCTATTTCTAGTCTAATCTTTTCTATTCGAATTCGAATTCATTCTATATGAAATTCGAATTTCGGAAAATATTTATATATATAACCATCTTTTGAAATTAGAAATTCATATAGAATGAATTCAAATTCGAATAGAAAAGAAAATCGACTAGAAAAACAATAGAACAGAATAGAATAAAATATAATATATATATTAGATTATTTTCTGTTCTATTGTTTTTCTATTCTAATCTTTTCTATTCAAATTTGAATTTATTTTATATGAATTTTGAATTTCAAAAGATGTATATAATTTTTTTTTCCTGATCTGTTCTATTGTTTTTCTATGATATTCTTTTCTATTATTTTCTAATCTATTCTAATCTTTTATATTCAAATTCGATTTCATTCTATATGAAATTCGAATTTCAGAAAATGGTTATTTATATATATATATATATATATATATATATATATATATATATATATATATATATATATATATATATATATATATATATTTTTTTTTTTTTTTTTTTTTTCTGATCTGATCTATTGTTTTTTTATGATATTATTTTCTATTCTATTTAAATTCAATTTCATTCTATATGAAATTCGAATTTTGGAAAATGGTTTTATATATATATATATATATATATATATATATATATATATATATATATATATATATATATATATAATATATATATTTATATATAAATATATATTTATATATATAACCATTTTCCGAAATTCGAATTTCATATAGAATAAATTCGAATATATATATATATATATATATATATATATATATATATATATATATATATATATATATATAAATAAATAAAAATTGTTATTTTCCAATCTATTTTCGAATTTAAATTTATACTATTCGAAATTCGAATTTCAGAAGATGGTCATATTCTGTTGTATTTTATTAAATTCTATTAAATTCTGTTCTATTCTTTACGATTCTTTTATGTTTATTCTATTGTTTTATTATTTTATATTCTATTTTATTGTATTTTTTTTTAGAAATCAATTTATATTTTTTCTAATTCGATTCAAATTTGTTTTCAAATTCGAGTCGAATAGATTTCGAATTTGTTTTCGAATTCGAGTCGAATAGATTTCGAATTTGTTTTCGAATCGGATATATTTCGAATTTGGTTTCGAATTCTATTCGAATTCGATTCGAATTTCAGCCGTGGGTTTTCGATTCGAAACATTTCGGATTAGTTTAAATTCGTTAGTATTGTAATTCGGTATTTCGGATGCATCCGAATGTCCGAATAATGAAAATTTCGTCCGAATTTCGATTCGGAACTAAACGAAATGCACATGTCTATCAAAGGCTTTGCGTCTTTTAACAGGGGAATTGAATCCCTTCACATTATGGGAAATACATGTGATGACCATGATGTGTCATAGTCGAACTATCACAACAGAAAAGGTTCAGGGTAAACCCTATGTGGGAGGAAAGCTGAGTTTGTGACCTGAGGCATAAGAAACCAAGCAGGGGTACCGCCACTACATCATTCAATATAAGGCAAATATAGTATATACTGAAGCGAAATAAGAGGACATGAATCCTAAACGTACAAGGCTCATTTGCAATATATATAAAGGACCAATGTTTTAGGTTCTGAACTGACTGACCAAAAAAAAGGAAAAAGAGAAAATTTTCATAAAAACACAAAACCAAAAAAAGAAAAAAGCCCAGAATCAGGCTACTAGAAAAGGACATAAAGTCAAACGTCCAAACCGGATCAGGTAGAGTGCAAGTTGTAAAAAAAAAAAAACTTTACCTGATAAAAAAACAAAAAATTCACAAGCGAGACAACTAGGTCTCGTACCCAGCAGAACTGCAACTCCCCGTAGTGGGGTTGCAGATCGTGTAATCAGCAGGGCTAACAGCGCCCAAAGTAAAAAAAACAAAAAAGAAACTTTTGCTGGGTGGGGAGAACATATCGCGGCTCCGAGGGAAGGCCACCATCTGTGGGAAGAGAGAATTTGCGGTGCTGAACGTCTCAAGAGATCAATGAGTGAAAGTCAGCTGGAAATTCTAGCGTAGTTGTTCTGCGAGGCCCTCTCCAATTTCATAGCGAATCCTCCTTCTGTCTCTCCTGGGTGGTGGGGTTTGCCAAATGGGAGCTGGACGGGGTGTAGATGGGAGGCGACGTATTGCAGCAGCATCCAGGAGGCCAAGCTTCACCAGGATTTCTTGGCCCTCTTGTAGAGAGGAAGCGGCAAAAGTGGTACCGTTATGGGGGACCAGCAGTTTGAACGGGAATCCCCATCTGTATCGGATATGAGCAGACTGGAGCACTGTGGTGACTTCTTTCAGGCCTCTGCGTCTGTCAAGGGTAGCTGGGGAGATATCCGGGTAAATCTGAATAGTGTGATTGTCCAGAGTAATCCGTTGATTATTACGGGCAGCCCTCAGAATTTCCTCCTTAGTGAGAAAGTCCTTCATACAGAGGATCACATCCCTGGGGGGCTTGTCATCAGGTGGTTTAGGGCGGAGAGCCCTATGGATGCGATCACACTTGAAGGCCGCAGATTCGTAATCTGGGAGAATTGACTTGAATAAACGGATCACCGCTGGAATTAATTCTGTCTCTGACTCAGGGATGCCTCTGAGCCTTAGGTTGTTGTGCCTATTTCTGTTGTCGAGATTTTCGACTTGGGCCTGAATTGCATTGAGGGCTAAGGCTAGAGATTCGTGATCCCGACTGAGGTCGTTATATGCCAGGGCCAGTTCATCGTGTTTGGTTTCGAGCAGCTCGGTGCGTGAGCCTAGGGCCGCTATCTCTTGCGATAGAGTATGGGAGGTTTTATGCAGCTCCGTTTGGAATTTGGTTGCCAGTTTGGTGTACATGGCCTCCAGACTGCTATTCAAGTCTGCCTTAGAGAGGGTGGGGTGGTACTCACTTGTGCCGTGCTTGTTAGGAGAAGGGTCCGGCTGTGACGGAGTGGATGGAGCTGGAGAGTCCCCTCTTCCCGCGGCGCCATCTTGGGACATGCTGTAGCGTTTCCGCGTGCGGAGGAGATAGTGGGTTAAGGTGTTCTGAGAGGAGCCCTGAAATTTCCTTTGCTTCGACGGCATGCACCAAGCATATGTGGCTTGAGGGGTGCAAAAAGCAGCATAGTTTGAGCTGATTATGGCCCTCAGGAAGCCTATAGAGTCCCGGGTGGAGCGGAGCTACAGTGCCAGGCGTCCATCTTCCTCTGCGCCGCACATGCGCCACCCTGGTGGCAGATTTTTGATACGTGTTTTTGTTTTCTTTATCTCTTTTTAGGTGATCATGATGTGAGGGAGAGAGAACGCTTTACTTCTGAAAGTGCCCAGATCCTGATCGGGGAGATCATAGGGTGTAATCTCGAATTGCACAACATACAGCAAAAAATCTGTGATGTTATTAAAAAAAATAATAACATCATTGATGTTTTGGGGCGAATTTAAAAGCCCACAAAATCACTTTTTGGATTGTGGTCCAATCTTTTAAATATTTTTGCAATGTTTTGAAAAGCCAAATTTGGAGGATGCACACAGTGTGCCAACTGACATCACGGGAGATCAATGGACGCGTTTTGGGGGTACAACACCTTCCTCAATTATAAAGTAGCGGTGAGGAAGGGCTTGCTCCCCCAAAACACGTCCCTTGATCCTCCCTGATGGCAGATAGCACATGTTGACATTCTAAACTTGGTGTGCATCTTCCAAATTTGGCTTTTCCAGGGGTGATTTCCCCCCATCTGAACGCTATATCAAACACAGTTCCTAAATACTCATGTCTGATATAGCCTTCATGTTTTACCATATGTGAACTTTGTAAGTTCAAGTTTTTTGGCTTTCTTGTTGGTTTTACACAGGCCTGTTTTATCAGAAAAGAACATTTCGATTTTTGATTATGCTACAGCAAAAATTGTTATACAAAAAACATGTTGGTTTGTTTTAAAAACCTTTGGTAAATGCACATGTGATTGTGCAGCTATAAAAAAGTTGGTTACTCAAGAATGTGTGGATTATTGTCTCAACACTACAACACTTTTGGGGTGATGTAATTGCTGTTTTATGCAAACATGGGGGTTATTTCCTAAGGGCAAATACACTTTGCACTACAAGTGCAGTTTCAGTGCAGTTGCAAGTGCACTTGTAGTGAAATGTGTTTTTGCATTTAGGAAGTACCAGCCAACAGTGTTTTTTCTAAGGTTACCCAATCACGACATTTTCTGCACTCAACACATTTCTGTCAGGGTCAGCTAAAACAAACACAAGCAGTAAATGTCCACAAAGAATTTCTTTTGGTTGTTTTTTATTTGAAAAAGGTTTCACAGATTGTCTGGCATATTGATAGCCCCCCTACCCGCAAAGAACTCCAGGTATCGTAACCGGACATCACGGGCATTCAGGGAGGGCAAGCCAGGATGGCCACTTTCAAGCACCGTCAGTGTTGATGGATTTTGGATTCCGACCTCAGGCCCAACTGAGCCAGCATAGTTGGCTGAATGTTTTCTTAAAAAATTATGGAGAACACAGCAGGCAAGTATTATATGGTTCAGTTTATACACCGCCATATGGATGGGTGTCAGAAATAATCGGAACCGGCTGGCCAGGATTCCAAATGTGTTCTCCACCACTCTTCGGGCTCTGGCCAGCCGGTAATTAAAAACCCTCTGTTCCGGGGTGAGGGTGAGGGTCCTCATCGGGAATGGCCGCATCAGGTGGTCCCCCAAGCGCAAACGCTTCATCAGCAACAAACACAAATGGGAGACCTTCCAAGCTGCCATTCTGGAGACGCCTGTAGAACTCCGTCTGGGCAATGACTCCACCATTGGACATCCGGCCATTCTTCCCCACGTCCACATACAGGAACTCGTAATTAGCCGACACCACCGCCAACATCACTATACTATTAAACCCCTTGTAATTATAATAGTACGACCCCGAGTTGGGTGGTGGGACGATGTGGACGTGTTTCCCATCAATTGCCCCTCCGCAGTTAGGAAAGTCCCACCGCTGGGCAAAGTGGGAGGCCACAGTCTGCCATTCCTGTGGCGTTGAAGGAAACTGTTGAGGAAAAAACAATAAACATTACTATTTTTTCACAGAAACATGGCAAGCAGATTAGACACAAACATTATGGGGCAACCTCCAGATAGCATTTATTAAGGGGAATTTAACAACACCAAAGTATAAGGTACACCTATCATATTCCCCCTCCCCCCCTCTCATGGGCCATTTCTAACATTATAGGGGGGGGGAACTCTTGGACAGGTAACCCTCTTCACTTCATTGAGAGATGAATGCCTAAATAATGGGTATTACTTGGAACAGCCCCTCCTTAGTTACACTATTGGCAGAGCACTGGACAGGTAAGAAGTGTCTGAATACAAAGATATAAATACACACTGTACACATTTGAGCACATTTGAACATTCTGCTATTACCTATCAAGATAATAATAGGATACAAAAACTTTAAACAGTACCATTGGAAATTATACAGGCAGGCCCTTGCACTACATGTTTTGGGGAATTCATCCATAAATCTGACCAGTAAAGAGGTGGGTATAGTGTGTATGGGATTGGCAAAGTCAGCAGATAGATGATTGAGGATAGAGAATTGGGATCAGCTGACTTAGCAGTTGGGGGAGGGAGGGTTACAAAAAATTTGGGGACACCACAAAAAAAAGCCTCTGGCACTCTGCCTGAATTTAAATCAAAAATAACATTACCAAACATTTTAGGGGGTGTTTGGAGTAAAGCACTACTATGGAGCAGATAAAATACATTGTTAAGTGACTACATGAGGTGAATATAGGGCACGAGACACCATGCTGGGGAGGTTATTGAAGGGCAAATATGTATGAAGGACCTAAAATAATAATTACATAAAAATCCAGCATGCATGAGGACAAAGGGGACATTCACAGCATATTACAATCATGGGAATTAGGGAATGAGGAAAGAAATACAATATATTAGCAAACATTCAATACAATAAAATGTGATATTAAAGGATAAAAATCTTACCTTCATATACTCCTTCTGCAGGACCTGAATGATGGCAGAACAGGTCTCTGGGATAATGATCCCCAGAGCCTGGGGAGAGATGCCTGTCGAGAACTTGAGGTCATGCAGGTATCCTGCCTGCTGATATAGGGGGTCAGCGAAGCCAACAAACGGTGAAATACGGGGTCCGTCATCCGGAGAAAGTTCCTGAAATCATCAGGATTATTCTCACGGATCTCACGGAGCAAAGGCATGTGACAGAACTGGTCACGCTGAAGCAACCAATTCTTGGTCCATGAACTCCTCCCCACCCTGTTCATGGACTGGACTTGTGTCAAGGTCAGGACCCCAACACCAAGCCCCCGCACAGCACAAACTCTACGAGGAGTACGCATACGAAACATGGCTAGAAAACGGTTGGCTGCTCAGAACGAAGTAACAGAACGCACTGAAGAACAGCAAGGCCTGTGAAGAGCGAACTGAAAAACAGTAATGAACAAACAAGAATACAATGACTACTTAAAGTCACGCGGAACTTGCTGCACGCACTGAAGAGCAGATACAAACCCACAAGCACAAACTGAACAGCAGAAAACGATCTGAAAACCACGAGTCTGAAAAAGCGCGAATCGTCTCTCACCAAACTTTTACTAACACGAGATTAGCAAAAGGAGCCCAAAGGGTGCCGCGCTTGGTTCTGAACCGGCCTTTTCTAGTCTCGTCGTACGTGGTGTACGTGACTGCGTGGTTGTTGATCGGAAATTCCGACAACTTTGTGCGACCGTGTGTAGGCAAAACAAGTTTGAGCCAACACCCGTCTGAAAAAATCCTAGGATTTTGTTGTCGGAATGTCCGAACAAAGTCCGACCGTGTGTACGGGGCATTACTCTTGTTGGGCGCAGAAACGAGCCCTGCTGTTAAATATTATTTCAAAAATTGTAATTACATGCCCCAGTCAAACAGGTGCAGAAAAATTGGGCCTTGGGTGTTGTTGGTGCCAGAACACTGTAACCCCTCACAGTTACTCATGTTGGGCGCAGAAATGAGCCCTGCTGTTAAATATTATTTCAAAAATTGTAATTACAAGCCCCAGTCAAACAGGTACAGAAAAAATGGGCCTTGGGTGTTGGTGGTGCCTGGTGGTGCCAGAACACTGTAACCCCTCACAGTTACTCTTGTTGGGCACAGGAACGGGCCCTGCTGTTAAATATTATTTCAAAAATTGTAATTACATGCCCCAGTCAAACAGCTGTAGAAAAATTGAGCCTTGGGTGTTGGTGGTGCCAGAACACTGTAACCCCTCACAGTTACTCTTCTTGGGTGCAGGAAGGGGCCCTGCTGTTAAATATTATTTCAAAAATTGTAAATACATGTCCCAGTCAAACAGGTGCAGAAAAATTGGGCCTTGGGTGTTGGTGGGGCCAGAACACTGTAACCTCTACAGTTATGCCCCGTACACACGGTCGGACATTGATCGGACATTCCGACAACAAAATCCTAGGATTTTTTCCGACGGATGTTGGCTCAAACTTGTCTTACATACACACGGTCACACAAAGTTGTCGGAAAATCCGATCATTCTGAACGCGGTGACGTAAAACACGTACGTCGGGACTATAAATGGGGCAGTAGCCAATAGCTTTCATCTCTTTATTTATTCTGAGCATGCGTGGTACTTTGTGCATCGGATTTGTGTACACACGATCAGAAATTCCGACAACGGATTTTGTTGTCGGAAAATTTTATAGCCTGCTCTCAAACTTTGTGTGTTGGAAAATCCAATGGAAAATGTGTGATGGAGCCTACACACGGTCGGAATTTCCAACAACAAGGTCCTATCACACATTTTCCGTCGGAAAATCCAGCCGTGTGTACGGGGCATAAGTCTCATAAACGGGCCCTGCTGTTAAATATTAGTTCAAAAATTGTAATTACATGCCTCTGTTATACAGGGGCAGAGAAATTGGGCCTTGGGTGTTGGTGGTGCCCTAAACCAAAAATATTGTTGAAAGCTAGCATCATCAAGATTCAGGAATAGAATAGGCAGCATAGGCAGTCTTCAAGGGATCCCAGATGCCTAGCAAATTTAATCAGTTACATCAGCATCAGGAGCTAGATAGCTGCTGATCCAGGACTGATTAATTTTTTATAAATGTGAGCCAATCAATGGAGTCTGAGGACAGGTGTGCTATTTGATCCATTACAAACCCTCCAGCAGCACTGAATGTGCGTTCAGAAAGAACACTGGATGCAGGACATGCCAGTAGCTCAAATGCAGATTGAGCAAGTTCTGGCCAGTGGTCCATCCTCAAGACCCAATAACCTAGACCTAGACTTAACCCTAGATATTCCTACACCATATAATGTAGATGCTGCCGATGGTTGCTTGAACCTATCAGCCCTGGGCACTGAGGACTAAAAAATAGTTTAAAGGCATCATTCAGCTGGCCACCTTCTCCACCACTCTTCCTGTGACTGAACGAAGCCTCATTAACACGTAGTCCAGTACGAGGAAATGGTAATCTCCCAGGGTCTGGAAAAGACGTTACACAAACTTTTCTTCAGGGCGTCCTAAAGATATTTCATCCTCTGCTCCCTCTGCGAAGGCAGGATGAGCTCTGCAACTTTACCCTTGTACCTTGGATCAAGAAGGGATGCAAGCCAGTAATGATCCCTCTCCTTGATACCACGAATCATAGGGTCCTTTCGCAGGATTTGCAGAATCAGTAAGGCCATGCAGTGTAAGTTTGCAGAGCCATGAGATTCTGAGTCCTCTGGGTCACTAAGGATGACATTGTCAGGAATAGGGATGAGCCGAACATCCCCCCCCCGGTTTGGTTCGCACCAGAATATACGAACAGGCAAAAAATTTGTACAAACAAGTGAACACCGTTAAAGTCTATAGGACATGAACATGAAAAATCAAAAGTACTAATTTTAAAGGCTTATATGCAAGTTATTGCCATAAAAAGTGTATGGGGACCCGGGTTCTGCCCCAGGGGACATGTATCAATGCAAAAAAAGTTTTAAAAATGGCCATTTTTCAGGAGCAGTGATTTTAATAATGCTTAAAGTGAAACAATAAAAATTAAATATTCCTTTAAATATCATGCCTGGGGGGTGTCCTTATTATGCCTGTAAAGTAGCACATTTTTCCCGTGTTTAGAACAATACCCCAGCAAAATTACATTAATAATTTCTAAAGGAAAAAATCTTTTAAAACTGCTCGTGGCTGTAATGAATTGTCAGATCCCGTCAATATAGATAAAAATCATTGAAAAAAAACAACATGGGTCCTCCCAGTCCATTACTAGGCCCTTTGGGCCTTGTATGAATATTAAGTAGAACCCCGCACCAAAATTTAAAAAAAAATGGTGTAGGGTCCCCCCCAAAATCCACACCAGACCCTTATCTGAGCATGCAACCTGTCAGGCTGCAGGAAATGGGGGGGGACGAGAGAGCGCTCCCCTCTTGAACTGTACCAGGCCACATGCCCTCAACATGGGAAGGATTCTTTGGGGTTCCCTCAAAACACCTTGTCCCCATGTTGATGGGGACAAGGGCCTCATCCCCACAGCCCTTACCTGGTAGTTGTGGGGTCTGTGGCGGGGGGCTTATCGGAATCTGGAAGCCCCCTTCAACAAGGGGACCCCCAGATCTAGCCCCCCATGTGAATGGGTATCGGGTACCTAGTACCCCTACACATTCACCAAAAAAAGTGTCAAAAATAGTAAAAATGACAGTAGACAGTTTGGGAAAAATCCTTTATTAAAAAATAAAAAATAAAAATGTCCCACGATGTAAATCCATCCTCCATCACGCCGCCTGATGAACCCCCCCCAAAAAAACACGACAACTCCACCTCTATGTGAGGGTCCTGCCGACTGAAGCCTCTTTGCATTGACAGCTGTTATATAGCAGAGGGTGGAGCCACCCGGTGACGTAAAGGGGTGACTCCGCCCCCTCTGACACTACATGACATCAGAGGAAGGTGGGGTCATCCGTTTACATCACCGGGTGGCCCCGCCTTCCTCTGACATCATGTGGCATCAGAGGGGGTGGGGTCACCTGTTTACTACACTGGGTGGCCCCGCCCTCAGCAATATAACAGCTGTCATTGCGAAGAGGCTTCAATTGGCAGGAGTTGATGTGTTTTTGTTTTTTTTTCGGTTCGTCTGGTGGCGTCGTGGACGATGGATTTACATCGCAGAACATTTTTATTTTTTTATTTTTTAATAAAGGACTTGTCCCAAACTGTCTACTGTCATTTTTACTATTTTTGACACTTTTTTGGTGAATGTGTACCCGATACCCATTCACATAGGGGGCGGGATCTGGGGGTCCCCTTGTTAAAGGGGGCTTCCAGAATCTGATAAGCCCCCCACCCTCAGACCCCCACAACCATGGGCAAGGGTTGTGGGGATGAGGCCCTTGTCCCCATCAAGGTGTTTTGTGGGGACTCCAAAACATCCTCCCCATGTTGAGGACATGTGGCCTGGTACAGTTCAGGAGGGGGGGAGCTCTCTCATCCCCCCCTTTTCCTGTGGCCTGCCAGGTTGGGTGCTCGGATAAGGGTATGGTATGGATTTTGCAGGGACTGCAACACCATTTTTTTAAATTTTGGAGCAGGGTTCGCTTTAAAATCCATACCAGACCTGAAGGGCCTTGTATGGATTTTGGGGGGACCCCTTTGCCATTTTTAAAAAAAAATTGGCGCAGTGTTCTGCTTAATATCCTTACCAGACCTGAAGGGCCTGGCTGTATATCTATACAAATATTTACATATATAGATATACAGTATCTCACAAAAGTGAGTACACCCCTCAGATTTTTGTAAATATTTTATTCTATCTTTTCATGTGACGACACTGAAGAAATGACACTTTGCTACAATGTAAAGTAGCAAGTGTACAGCTTGTATAACAGTGTAAGTTTGCTGTCCCCTCAAAATAACTCAACACACAGCCATTAATGTCTAAAACGCTGGCAACAAAAGTGAGTACACCCCTAAGTGAAAATGTCCAAATTGGGCCCAAATTGTAAATTTTTTGTTTGGCCACCATTATTTTCCAGCACTGCCTTAACCCTCTTAGGCATGGAGTTCACCAGAGCTTCACAGGTTGCCATTGGAGTCCTCTTCCACTCCTCCATGACGACATCACAGAGCTGGTGGATGTTAGAGACCTTGCGCTCCTCCACCTTCTGTTTGAGGATGCCCCACAGATGCTCAGCAGAGTTTAGGTCTGGAGACATGCTTGGTCAGTCCATCACCTTTACCCTCAGCTTCTTTAGTAAGGCAGGGGTCGTCTTGGAGGTGTGTTTGGGGTCATTATCATGTTGGAATACTGCCCTGCAGCCCAGTCTCCAAAGGGTGGGGATCATGCTCTGCTTCAGTATGTCAGTATGGGTAATTTGGGGGGTGTTTGAACTGTATTGGCATTTTATGCCCAACATTAGAAACTTATGCCACACATCACCCACTTTTCTAACCACTTGAAGACCAAGCCTTTGACACGTTTTGTTTACATAAAAAAATGAAATTGCTACTTTGAATCCCCAAACATTATACATTTTTTTTAAAGCAGAGGCCCTACAGAATAAAATGGTGGGCATTGCATTTTTTTTGTCACACACTGATTTTCCAAGCTCAATTTTTTGGGGAAAAAAAATAAAAAAATTTTAATTTGAATGCACAAAAACACAATATATTGCCCAATTGTTTGGTACAATATAAAATATGATCTTATGCCGAGTACATAGATACCAAACATGACATGCTTTAAAATTGTGCACACCCGTGCAGCGGCGACAAACTACGTACATTTTTAAAAGCCTTTAAAAGCCTTTACAGGTTACCACTATAGATTTACAGAGGAGGTCTACTGCTAGAAATACGGCCCTCAATATGACATTAGCAGTGATACCTCACATGCACGGTGCAATTGCTGTTTACATATGACATGAGACTGATGCTTGCATTCACCTTTGTGCGTGAGCACGGCAGGACAGGGGTGCTTTCATTTTATTTATTTATGTTATTTTTTATCTTACATCTTGTTTTTTTAAATTTTATTCTTACACCATCCCTTTCATTTTTTTTGTATCACTTTTATTGTTATCTCAGGGAATATAAATATCCCCTATGATAGCAAGAGGTAGTGACAGGTACTCTTTTTTAAAACATTTGGGGTCTATTAGACTCTAGATATCTCCTCTGCCCTCAAAGCATCTGACCACACCAAGATTGGTGTGATTAGATGCTTTTCCAATATAAAAAGGTGCTGTTTATATCCAGCAAAATTGAAGTGATGAAATGCTTATAGCTTCCGGTTTCTTACGCCATAGAGATGATTGGAGCCATTTTGGTCTCCGATCAGCTCTATGGTCAGCTGGCGGAACCACCAGCTGCATTCTCGGGTTCCCCAGGGGGAAAGGAGAGCCTGAGAAAACCATGGAAGGCAGCAGAAGGGGGGGACGTCCCACTGCTTGTAAAGTCTAGTGGCAGTCTAGTGGCTAATTAGCTGCTAGGATTGCTTTTAGATGAAAGCCAACCACCCACTGATAAAAACTATACTAAGATAATGCCTAAACCTGCAGGCATCATCTCAGTATAACCACTCAATATCCAGTGACGTACCAGTACGTTGCTGGTCCTTGTTGGGCATATATTGCAGTGTTCTTTTTTCATGTAGCCTGTGGGCTGAATGAAAAAAGAGAACCTTTTAGAATACACCGCCCTGTATCCACCCACTTCTAATTATGGGCATACATGCAATTTTTTTTTTTTCATTGAGCCCATGGGCTCAACGAAAAAAAAGAACCTAACAGATTCCTCCATTCACATCGATCGATGTGGATGAAGAAATCTCTCCCAAGAAAGGAGAAAAAAAATATATATATATGCCGAAGCATAGGGGCGATCCGCCCTCTGCCCACCCCAGCCCCTATGCTTCAGCATATATGGTCTTTTTTTTTTAACTGCGGTGGTGAAATCACCTTCTACAGCGCTGTAGTCACTGATTTACTTATGCTGAAAGCAAACCCTGTTGCTCTCAGAATAAACAGATCAGTGCTGCAGCTGAATGGCATACCTGCAAAGCAAACAATGGGTAACAATAAAACACAGTAACAATAAAACATTAACTCAATAAAAGAACAATTTTTTATTGCAATCTGTGGCAAAAAACAGTAAAAAATATATGGCGAAGCATAGAGGCGATTCACCCTCTGTCCACCCCAGACCTCATGCTTTGCCATAGATGCTCTTTTTTTTAACTGCGGTGGTAAAATCACCTCCTACAGCGCTGGAGTCACTGATTTATGTATGCTGAAAACAAACTCTGTTGCTGTCAGAATAAACAGATCAGTGCTGCAGCTGAATGGCGTACCTGCAAAGCAAACAATGGTTAACAATAAGGCCTGGTTCACACCTATGCATTTTTTAGTGCATTTTGGCAGAAACACACTACAGTCCATTTAACATGGTTTCCTATAGATGTAGTTCATCTGTGCGATTTATGGAAAGGGCCAGGGTTTTTTTCTGGTTTTTAGTTCTATGGACTTCAATGGTTTAAAGATGTGTATCAGAGGCATAACTATAACCTTCAGGGCCCCAGTGCAAGAAACCATGAAAGGTCCCTGACCCGTAGTATGATGGCGTGTATTGTGAAAGGATGAGGGGCAGTGTGACGGGGGACAGTATGACGGGGTATTTTGATAGGAGGGGGGCAGTGTGACCAAAGAAGGGTATCTGGAAAGTGTGACCGGAGGGGGGAGTGTGATAAGAGGGGGCACTGTGAAAGAAGGGGGCAGTGTGACAAGAAGGGGCAGTACAATGGGGGCAGTGTGATGGGGCAGTATGACAGGGGATATTGTGACAAGTGGGGGGCAGTGTGACAGGAAAAGGATACCTGGAAATTATGACAAGAAGGGGGCAGTGTAATGAGGGAGCACTGTGAAAGGAGGGGGGCTGTGTAACAAGAGGGGGGTAGTGTGACCGGAGGGGGGATAAATATGACAGAAGGGGGCAGTGTGATGGGGGCAGAATGATGGAGGGGCAGTGTTACAGGAAGGGGGCAGTATGACAGAAGGGTATTGTGCCAAGGGGGCAGTGAGACAGGTGGGGGCAGTATGACAGGTTGGGGGTAGTGTGATGGGGAAATAGTATGACGTGGGCAGTGTGATAAAAGAAGGGCTATGTGGCAGGTTGGGGGGGCAGTGTGACAGGTGATAGGTGTGGGGCCAGTGTCACAGGTGGGGGGCCAGTGTCACAGGTGGTGTGCCAGTGTGACAGGTGGGGGGGGGGGCAGTGTGACAGGTGGGGGGCCAGTGTCGCAGGTAGGGGGCCAGTGTAACAGGAGACAGGTGGGGGCCAGTGTTACAGGTGGGGAGCAAGTGTCACAAGAGACAGATGGGGGGAAAAAGTGTACCGGAGGAAAAACCTACTTTTCCATCCGTTTGTGGATCGGATTGGGTGATGACGGACTCTACGGTCCGTCTTCATCCGATCCCCCATAGGGGAGAGTGGCGCTCTGACAGGTCTGTCGCTGCACAGTGTGCAGCGACGGACCTGTCATCTGCCTGCTCAGCGGGGATCGACAGAGCGATCCCCCGCTGAGCAGAGTGGGCTCCGTACACGGACACGTCCGTGTGAAAGAGCCCTTACACTTTTTTTGTAACTGTAAAAAACTTTAAACCTTCCAGGCTAGGGTCTCTCAAAATTAGGGATAAGCTTTATGTTTGGGTCGAACTTAAGTTCAACTCGAACATTGGCTGTTCGATCGTTCATTGAAATACGAACATTATTGGGGCGTTCGTGCCAAAATTCAAGCGCCGCGTCACACCCCATAAAGCACTGTGACATCACAGTGCATTGCTGTCTGATGATTGGCCAAGCATGCACTATGATCCACATGCTTTGCTCAATCACAGCGCCATCAGCAATAAAATATATATATACAGTCTCCTACATATATATATATCCACTGCATTCCAGTCTAGCCAAGCCTATATCTGACTGCAGGCCATTCCTGGTGTAAGTTTTCAAATATACTTTCAGGCAGGTGATTCAGTGATCTGCAGTGCATTAAGTATATAAAAATACAGTCTCCAACATATATATATCCACTGCATTCTAGTCTACCCAAGCCTATATCTGACTGCAGGCCATTCCTGGTGTATGTTTTCAAATACACTTTCAGGCAGGCAGGTGATTCAGTGATCTGCAGTGCATTAACTAAATATACAGTCTCCTACATATATATATCCACTGCATTCTAGTCTAGCCAAGCCTATATCTCACTGCAGGCCATTCCTGGTGTACATTTTCAAATACACTTTCAGGCAGGCAGGCAGGTGATTCAGTGATCTGCAGTGCATAAAATAAATATATATACAGTCTCCTACATATATATCCACTGCATTCCAGTCTAGCCAAGCCTATATCTGACTGCAGGCCATTCCTGGTGTACGTTTTCAACTACACTTTCAGGCAGGCAGGCAGGCAGGTGATTCAGTGATCTGCAGTGCATAAAATATATATACAGTCTCCAACATTTATATCCACTGCATTCTAGTCTAGCCAAGCCTATATCTGACTGCAGGCCATTCCTGGTGTACTTTTTCTAGTAAACTTCAGGCAGTGTTTTGCTAATAAAATTTTACAGCATGTCTTCATACTCTGTCACCCAGGCTCAGAGTAGTTTGCCTGCCAATGCAGCTGCCAAAGCAACCTATTCCATCGGCTCAACATATATGTGCATGATATGCTCCTCTGTGCATATCATGCACAGAGGAGTCCCCCGAACTGTTTCAACCACAGTGTCGGGTACATGCTGCAGGAGGATGCGCAGCATTTTGAAGGCTCTGATGATGGTACCCAGGTTGAGGAAGGCAGTAACGTGAGCCCAGAGAGAGGGGTGCCCAAGAAGGACAAGAAACTGGCAGTCATGTTCCCCCAACTGCAGCATACTGCCAGGTTTTCTCCAGTGGTGAGGAGGGAGGGAACGATGAGGTCACTGACCCTACGTGGGTGCCTGATAGAAGAGAGGAGGAGGAGGCACATCTCCAACGAGGCAGGATGCCCTCCAGGGGCCAGCTTAAGGGCAGCCACCTGATTGCATCACACCACGGAGCTCCGTATGTGCAGGGCACTGCTGACCCCCCGCGTATTTTGAAAAAGTTCTTTAGTGTGGGCCTTTTTTGATACGTGTGCAGCAGATCGCACCATTGCTGTTTGCAACATATGTTTGAAGCGTATCATTCTAGTCTAGCCAAGCCTATGTCTGACTGCAGGTCATTCCTGGTGTACTTTTTCTAGTAAACTTCAGGCAGTGTTTTGCTAATACAATTTTACAGCATGTCTTCATCCTCTGTCACCCAGGCTCAGAGTAGTTTGCCTGCCAATGCAGCTGCCAAAGCGACCTATTCCATCAGCTCAATGTCATCAGTCACTCCTTCCCTAGCCCCACATGCACATATCATGCACATATATGTGCATGATATGCTCCTCTCAGAGCTCCGCATGTGCAGGGCGCTGCTGACTCCCTGTCACGTACCTGGTAGGATTCTGAAATGACGAGGTCCGCCTCTCTTGTATCTCCAATCCAAGCCCCACTGGAGATGGAACAGATGGTGGCAAGAATCAGGAGGAACACGAGTGCCTGTGAATGCTGCGTGCAGAACTTGCCGGAAGTGTTGCAGACTGGGAAGTGCAGGCAGGGTTTCTGGTGAAGAGCTGGAACCAGCAAAGCTGAGAGGATGGACGGCCAGCACAGGTACTCGGAAACAGCGTGGAGCCAAACAGGAGACAGGAGCAAGGTCATCAGGTAAGCCGGGTTCAGTAACGGGCGGGCAGCGAGGTACCAAGGTATAAAGAGGAGCAAGGTCAAACAGGAAGCCAGGATCAGGAACCGGTAATCAGAGTAATCAGAGTCCAGAAACAGGGTCAGGAAGACCAGGGTTCAGCAACAGGAAGTCAAGTCAAACAAACAGGGTTTCAGAATCTCAGGACACAGATGAAGATCAAGCAGCACCTATCAGAAATCAGAGCAACCCTTAAATAGGCTGTCAGGTGCCAATTGTGGCCAGATGTGTGTTCCTGCGCAAGGAAATCTGCCGATGCCCGTGAATGCGCGCATGCGCACGTGTGCGTGGCGGGTGCATCCTGACAGTTCTCTTACACTCCCCGCATATTTTGAAAAAGTTCTTTGGTGTGGGCCTTTTTTGATACGTGTGCAGAAGATCACACCATTGCTGTTTACAACATATGTCTGAAGCATATCAAGCGTGGCCAAAACAGCAGCCGCTTGGGCATCACATGCTTGAACAGACATGTGTCGACCTCCCATGCAGTCCATTGGCAACAGTACTTAAAAGACCCACACCAAAGAACAAGGCAGACCTCTCCTTGCACCTCATCAGCTGGGATCTCCAACCCCACTATACCTTCAGTCCTCTCAAAAAGCTGCACTGAGAGGAATGGAGGTGTAGAATTAGGTGTGCCACGTACTTGCGGGCAATCTGCTATCGCTACACCAACATCCAATTGTAGCAGGCAAATTTCCCTATCGTAGTTGCTAAACCATCGAAAGAAATTTGGTCCCAGTCATCCACATACTCAGCGGCTGAATGCTAGCTTGGCTAAATTGCTAGCACTCCAACTGCTGTCTTTTCAGCTGGTAGACTCTGCCCCATTTCGTGAATTTGTGGAATGTGCGGTACCTTTACCGACCTGGGGATCCTAGTGGATGATAGGCTCAGCAATGGCAGGCAATGCCAAGCTGCTGCTAACAAAGCAAGCAGAATATGGTCATGCATTAAAAGGGGGATCAACTCCAGAGATAAAACGATAATTCTCCCGCTCTACAAGACTCTGGTCCGGCCGCACCTAGAGTGTGCGGTCAAGTTCTGGGCACCAGTCCTCAGGAAGGATGTACTGGAAATGGAGCGAGTACAAAGAAGGGCAACAAAGCTAATAAAGGGTCTGGAGGATCTTAGTTATGAGGAAAGGTTGCGAGCACTGAACTTATTCTCTCTGGAGAAGAGACGCTTGAGAGGGGATATGATTTCAATTTACAAATACCGGACTGGTGACCCCACAATAGGGATAAAACTTTTTCGCAAAAGAGAGTTTAACAAGACTCGTGGCCACTCATTAAAATTAGAAGAAAAGAGGTTTAACCTTAAACTACGTAGAGGGTTCTTTACTGTAAGAGCGGCAAGGATGTGGAATTCCCTTCCACAGGCGGTGGTCTCAGCGGGGAGCATTGATAGCTTCAAGAAACTATTAGATAAGCACCTGAATGACCACAACATACAGGGATATACAATGCAATACTGACACATAATCACACACATAGGTTGGACTTGATGGACTTGTGTCTTTTTTCAACCTCACCTACTATGTAACTATGTAACTATGTGGAAGGCAATGTCTTGGCCTCATTGGACAGGGCGGTTAGTGGTAAGGTGCATATTACCGCTGACTCATGGTCCAGCAGGCATGAACAGGGACGTTACCTTTCTTTCACCGCGCACTGGGTAACTCTGCTGGCAGCTGGGAAGGATGCAGGACAGGATGCAGTATTTTTGGAGCTTGTTCCACCACCACGCCTCCAAAATGCTAGTAGTGGTGATTCTGCCACACGTCTCTCCTCCACCCCCTCCTCTTCTTCTTCCTCTATGGCCTCTTCCTCTACAGATTTCTCCTCCTCTCCTCCTCTCCTACGGTGCTCCGTAGGCATTCAAGGGGCTATGCAAGCACTCAGGCAAAAAGATGCCATGCTGTACTTGAGTTGGTCTGCTTAGGGGACAGGAGCCACACTGGGGCAGAGATTCTGCCAGCTCTGCAGGGGCAGACTCAGAGGTGGTTAATTCTATGCCAGCTTCAGCCAGGAATGGTGGTTTGTGACAATGGCACCACCTCTTCTCCGCCCTCTGACAGGGACACTTGACCCATGCTCCCTGTTTGGCTCACGTCCTTAATTTGGTGGTGCAGCGGTTCTTGTGCAGGTACCCGGGCTTACAGGATCTCCTGAGGCAGGCCAAGAAAGTCTGTGGGCATTTCCGCCGGTCATATAATGCCAGTGCTCAGCTGGCTGACCTTCAAAAGGAATGCAACCTGCTCAAGAACCGCCTCATTTGTGACATGCCCACCAGGTGGAACTCAACATTGGCAATGCTGCGCACACAGCAGAGGGCCATCAATGATTACCAGTCTGAGTATGACAACAGGACATGTCAGGGGAGCTTGGCTTTTTTTTGTCACGCCAGTGGCTACTGCTCAAGGATGCGTGTACTGTCCTGTCACCATTTGAGGAGGCCACAAGGATGGTGAGCAGTGACAGTGCATGCATCAGTGATACTGTAACTCTTGTCTTCCTGTTGGAGCACACGCTTTGTGGAATAATGGACAGGGCACTTGAGGCAGAACAGAGGGAGGAAGAGGAGGACTTCCTTACCTCTCAAGGCCCCCTTTATCCAGACAGTATTCCTGTGGGCCCGCCGATCACACAGGAAGGGGAGGAGGATGAGGATTGCGTTAGCATGGAGGTAGAGTCTAGCACTCAGTATCAGCAACAGTCTTCAAGGGATTGTTTTCAGTCCCCAGAAACCCATGGACTTGTACATGGCTGGGAGGAGGTGGCTGTGGATCATGTCATCCTTAGTGATCCAGAGGACTCCAGGTCGAATGTCTCAGCAAACCTTTGCTGCATAGCCTCCCTGATCCTGCAAAGACTGCCAAAGGACCCTCTGATTCGTGCTATCAAGGAGAGGGATCATTAGTGGGTGGAAACCCTTCTTGATCCACGTTACAAGGGTAAGGTTGCGGAACTTATCCAGCCTTCGCAGAGGGAGCAGAGGATGAAACGTCTTCGGGAGGCCTTGCAGAAAGGTTTGTGCAATGCGTTTCCAGAGCCTGGGAGATTACAATTTCCTGGTCCTCCTGGACAACGTGTTGCTGAGGCTTCGGTCAGTCACAGAAGTAGTGGTGGAGAAGGTCGCCGTCTGACCGATGCATTCAGACAATTCTTTAGTCCGCAGCCCCAAGGTCTGATCAGTTCCAGCAACCCTCACCAGCATCTGATTTACATGGTGCAGGGATACCTAGGGGCAAGATCAGACTTGGATACCTTTCCAACTGAAAATCCACTGGGTTACTGGGTGTTGAGGATGGATCACTGGCCAGAGCTTGCACAATATGCAATTGAGCTACTGGCCTGTCCTGCATCCAGCGTTCTTTCTGAATGCACATTCAGTGCTGCTGGAGGCTTTGTAACCGATCACAGAGTGCGCCTGTCCACAGACTCAGCTGATCGTCTCACCTTTGTAAAAATGAATCAGTCTTAGATCCCCAGCTACCAAGCACCTGATGCTGATGTAACCAATTAATTTGTCTATGAATGTGAGATCTCTTGAAGACTGCCTATGCTGAGTGACTATCCTGTTATGCTAAGTAAATATCCTATTCCTCCTCAATGTTCATTTTGATAGCTTCTAAGAACATTTTTGTTTCAGGGCACCACCACCAGTGCCTAAGGCCCAATTTTTCTGCCCCTGTTTAACAGGGGTGTATAATTATAATTTTTGCTGTAATATTTCACAGCAGGGCTCATTCTTGCGCTCAACTAGAGTATCTGTGAGGGGTTGCAGTGTTGTGGCACCACCACCAGTGCCTAAGGTCCCATTTTTCTGCCCCTGTTTAACAGGGGCGTGTAATTACAATATTTGCTGCAATATTTTGCAGCAGGGCTCGTTCTTGCACTCAACCAGGGCTGTCTTTAAGGCAGGGCAAAAGGGACAGCTGCCCTGGGCTCCCTCATTGTTGTGGAGCCCAAAGCAGCTGCCTCATACTTACAAGCTATCCCAGTTTAAATTCCCTCGTCTCAGTGTGAAGTTCTGTTACTAATGCTGCCCAGCTCTGCCCTATTGTCATGTACAGATGACTCACCTGCAGACCCCATGTTTACATGTAAATACCGGAATTGATATGTAAATAGCGGCTGTATTAATATGTAGAGGTGTCATTCATATGTATATCATGCCCCCCTGAGGTCATATTCACCATCACATCTATTCACCATCACATCTGCTGAATGCTGCCCACTGGGGAGGTAAAGGGGCATGCTTGAAAGTCCTGCCTACAACTGTGGTCATTAAGCCTAAGATCAGCCTGTTCTGCAAAGGTAAGCAAATTGGAGATGGAACCCTTTTTCATAATAACATGGTGCCACAGCACCCTGAATTTTGGCGCATGTAAATACGCACATCTCAGCAGATGCGTGAGGGTGTCATTACCAATTAATAGCACTGCTGTGCATCTGCTAAAGGGCAGCGTGTTTCTGTGGTGTCAGGAAAGTGATTCTGCATGTGTTCCCGTCACAAAGAAATGTGAACGCAGGCTAAATGTCTTAGTTACATTGGTGGTCAGTGTAAATCTTCTCATTACATTGGGGCTTGGTGTACAATACGTTCATTCACGGTAGTGGCCAGTGTGATGGTCCCCCTTACATTGGTGGTCAGTGTACATTCTTCATTACATTGGTGATTAGTGTACATTTCTCTTTACATTTTTGGTAAGTGCAGAATTGCCCTTACACTGGTGGTCAGTGTAAATCCCCCTTTACATTGGTGGCCAGTGTAGAATGTCACCTTACATTGGTGGTCAGTACAAATCTCCTTGACAATGGTTGTCAGTGTTAATTCCCCCTTACATGGAGATCATTGTATATTCCCCCTTACACTGGTGGTTTTGTAAATGCTCCTATTACATTGGTGTCAGTGTAGAAATCCTTCTTTATATTAGTGGGTGGTGTAAAATCCCCCATTGAATGGTGGTCAGTGCAAATTCCCCCTCATATTGGTGGTCAGTGTAAATCCCCCCTCACAATGGTGGTCAGTGTAGAACCCCCACTATATACTTGCCAAAGATTTCCGTCTTTGCGCTAGATGATTCAGAATTTGCCACAGTGTACTGCCTCCAAACTAATTCCACCCCCCCACCACTGTCACTGATCCCATCAACCCCCCAGCATTGCCACTGATCACCCCCCCCCCCAGCATTACCACTGATCACACACCCCCCCTCCCCCAGCATTGCCACTAATCCCAGGAGTCCTAGGATCCAAAGGAGTTTTCTGTCTACTGGTGGGTCCCCTCACCTCCCCAGTCCATGGTGTGCAGGCAGTGAGGAGATGATGTTCTATATCCTTTAGCAACCAATCAGTAAGCAGTAATGATGTGCACTAACTTCTTGCAACCAATCACTGAGCGGTAAGGATGTGCAGCAACATCTAGCAACCAATTAATGAGTGATAAGGATGTCCAGTAACCTTTAGAAAACAATCAGTGAGCAGTATTAATGTACAGTAATCTCTAGCAACTAATCAACAAGCAGAAGCCATGTGCTGTAACCTCTAGCAAATAATTAGTGAGCCATAATGTGTGCTGTAAGTTCTAGCAGCCAGTCAGTGAGCGGTAATGATACACTGTAACCTCTAGTGATCTATCTCAATTTCTGCCTGATTTGATTCAGTGAACTCTAGCTGCTATTTATTGTATGTCTCAGAGCAGGTGGAGAGCGACATGGAAGGGGGGCCCAAGAAAATGTTTGCCCAGGGTCCAATCAGTATTAAAGACAGCCCTGCGCTCAACTAGAGTATCTGTGAGGGATTGCAGTGTTGTGGCACCACCACCAGTGCCTATGGCCCAATTTTTCTGCCCCGTTTAACAGGGGCGTTTAATTACAATTTTTGATCAAATATTTAACAGCAGGGCTCGTTCCTGAGCTCAACTAGAGTATCTGTGAGGGGTTGCAGTGTTGTTGCACCACCACCAGTGCCGAAGGGCCAATTTTCCTGCCCCTGTTTAACAGGGGCATGTAATTAGAATTTTTGATCTAATATTTCACAGCAGGGCCCGTTCCTGCACCCACCAAGAGTAACTGTGAGGGCTTACAGTGTTGTGGAACCACCACCACACTATCACCAAAGGCCCAATTTTTCTGCCCCTGTTCAACAGGGGCATGTAATTACAATTCTTGATATAATATTTCACAGCAGGGCCCATTCCAGCGCCCACTAAGAGTTATGCCCCGTACACACGGTCGGATTTTCCGATGGAAAATGTCCGATCGGAGCGTGTTGTCGGAAATTCCGACCGTGTGTGGGCTCCATCGGACATTTTCCATCGGATTTTCCGACACACAAAGTTTGAGAGCAGGATATAAAATTTTCCGACAACAAAATCCGTTGTCGGAAATTCCGATCGTGTGTACACAAATCCGACGGACAAAGTGCCACGCATGCTCAGAATAAATAAAGAGATGAAAGCTATTGGCCACTGCCCCGTTTAGAGTCCCGACGTACGTGTTTTACGTCACCGCGTTTAGAACGATCGTATTTTCCAACAACTTTGTGTGACCGTGTGTATGCAAGACAAGTTTGAGCCAACATCCGTCGGAAAAAATCCTAGGATTTTGTTGTCGGAATGTCCGAACAAGGTCCGACCGTGTGTACGGGGCATAACTGTGAGGGCTTACAGTGTTCTGGTACGACCAACACCTAAGACCCAATTTTCTGCGGAGTATATAGGGCAGGCCGTAAAGTTTATACAGGCGGTCCCCTACTTTCAAACATAACCAACTTACAAATGACTCCTACTTACAAACAGAGGGAGACAACAGGAAGTGAGAGGAAATCTACCCCTAGGAAGGGAAATTCTCTCCTTTAAGAGTTAACATGGGAAAAAGGTGTCTCCCCACTGATGCTTTATCACCAATCCTTGTTCCCCTAATAACCCCAAATTTTCAAAATCCAATTCTCATTGGGACAGAAAGTGAGGTGAAATCTTCTGAACAGGGGCACAGATAGCAAAACAAATGTTACAGGGGTGATAACCCTTCCCCATGTTATCCAAAAAGCTTAAAAATAGATTTTTTTGGCTGGAGCTTCAAAATGTACCTGTTCCAAATTACAAACAGATTCAACTTAAGAACAAACCTACAGTCCCTGTCTTGTTTGGACCGCCTGTATACTGCTGTTCAGAGTATATAGGGCCTGGGGGCCCCAAGCCTTTTCTTTTTTTAATTTGGGTGCGGGGTTCCCCTTAATATCTATACAAGGCCCAGAGGGCTGGGGGGGTACCCATGCTGTTTTTCTCAATAATTTTCATCCATATTGCCGGGACCCGACATTACATTACAGGTGCAAGCAGTTTTAACCACTTCAGCCCCGGAAGGTTTTACCCCCTTCCTGACCAGAGCACTTTTTACAATTTGGCACTGCGTCATTTTAACTGCTAATTGCGCGGTCATGCAATGCTGTACCCAAACGAAATTTGCGTCCTTTTCTTCCCACAAATAGAGCTTTCTTTTGATGTCATTTGATCAGCTCTGCCATTTTTATTTTTTGCGCTATACACGGAAAAAGACCGAAAATTTTGAAAAAAAATGATATTTTCTACTTTTTGTTCTAAAAAAAATCCAATAAACTCAATTTTAGTCATACATTTAGGCCAAAATGTATTCGGCCACATGTCTTTGGTAAAAAAAAATGTCAATAAGTGTATATTTATTGGTTTGCGCAAAAGTTATAGCGCCTACAAACTAGGGTACATTTTCTGGAATTTACACAGCCTTTAATTTATGACTGCCTATGTCGTTTCTTGAGGTGCTAAAATGGCAGGACAGTACAAAACCCCCAAAAATGACCCCATTTTGGAAAGTAGACACCCCAAGGAAATTGCTGAGAGGCATGTTGAGCCCATTGAATATTCATTTTTTTTGTCCCAAGTGATTGAATAATGACAAAAAAAAAAAAAATTACAAAAAGTTGTCACTAAATGATATATTGCTCACACAGGCCATGGGCATATGTGGAATTGCACCCCAAAATACATTTAGCTGCTTCTCCTGAGTATGGGGATACCTCATGTGTGGGACTTTTTGGGAGCCTAGCCGCGTACGGGGCCCCGAAAACCAATCACTGCCTTCAGGATTTCTAAGGGCGTACATTTTTGATTTTACTCCTCACTACCTATCACAGTTTTGAAGGCCATAAAATGCCCAGATGGCATAAAACCACCCCAAATGACCCCATTTTGGAAAGTAGACACCCCAAGCTATTTTCTTTGTGGCATGTTGAGTCCATGGAATGTTTTATATTTTGATACAAGTTGCGGGAAAGTGACAATTTTTTTTTTTTTGCACAAAGTTGTCACTAAATGATATATTGCTCACACAGGTCCTGGGCATATGTGGAATTGCACCCCAAAATACATTTAGCTACTTCTCCTGAGTACGGGGATACCACATGTGTGGGACTTTTTGGGAGCCTAGCCGCGTACGGGGCCCCGAAAACCAATCACCGCCTTCAGGATTTCTAAGGGTGAAAATTTTTGATTTCACTCTTCACTGCCTATCACAGTTTCGGAGGCCATGGAATGCCCAGGTGGCACAAACCCCCCCAAATGACCCCATTTTGGAAAGTAGACAACCCAAGCTATTTGCTGAGTGGCATGGTGAGTATTTTGCAGCTCTCATTTGTAGTCAGAGTCTTCGAGTTTAGAAAGTGATACTCCTAAGCACCAAAGCCTGAGGTGTGCCTTGGCCTGACTGGTCAGTATGCCTGAAAAGAGTTCATACCCTGAATGTAAGAAAAGTAATATGAGTAAGTATGAATATTGGGGGAAACGGGTGGGTGGGAACCCGGAACACCCACGAGCCCTGACCTGACAGAGGAGGAGGCTTAAATATCCCTCTCGGACTCCTCCCACAAATGCAGGCTAGCCTCTGGCCAGCCTTTGTACTTGTAGTCAGAGTCTTTGAGTTTAGAAAGTGATACTCCTAAGCACCAAGGCCTGAGGTGTGCCTTGGCCTGACTGGTCAGTATGCCTGAAAAGAGGGCAAAAAGACACAAATTTAGGTGAAAAAGGGAACAATCCATCAAGTGGAGTAGTGCGTGCCCGGATGGCAACAGTATATGACTGATAAGTGTCCGTTATGACAGGAGAAACCCCCGACTTGGTGATGAGACAGAACCCCTTGTAGAAACTTGCGAAGCTACCCCGAACCCAACGAAAATGTCCCATGAACGATTGGACAGAGCCTGGAGCCCGAGACGACCCAGACATGAGAATGAACTACTGGGAATGAGAGGATGCGTGGGGGAAGGGGAGCCATGGCTGTCCCGAGGAGCCCCTGCAAAATGATAGCCGAGAAGATCAAAACTTCGACCAGACCCTGGGAAGTGCTCGTGAAACCCTCCCCCCAAGCCCTGGCCTACCCATACTGGTATGGGAAAGAGCGAAGGTAAGTGCCAAAGGACAACTGGCAGGAGTTCAAAATGCTAAATACCTGAAGGATGTGATGGAGTAGGTGGTTGAGGCCCAAACCCTAAGGTCATAAGCACTGACAACGTGGAGAAACCATGCCAGACACCGAATGCTGGTCCCACCTGATTTAATCAGGTCGTGCTGCAGCCGAGTCTGAATCCTGAACTGAGGAAGGAGGGCCAGACTCCACACCGGGGAAATAAGTCTCATGGCCTGAAACAGTCATACCCCAAAGTGACTGAAAACCCCCCTACCTGACACCGGCTGGGGAACGGAAAAAATGACTGGACTGACGTGCCTGAGCAGTCTTCCTGTAACGTACCTGGGATGTGAGCCTGACGTGTGGAGGTAGACCTCCCGTACCACCCTGGCTCGGAGACCACTGGAGTGGGAACAGTGGCGGTAAGAACACAGTGAGGTAAAGGTGCCTGAGTCCTTACTGCTTTAAATGGTCGTGGATGCAGGTCAGCAGATGCAGGTTTGCAGAGCAGCGGATGCAGGTCAGCAGGTGCAGGTTTGCAGAGCAGCAGATGCAGGTCAGCAGATTCAGGTTTGCAGATCAGCAGATGCAGGTTTGCAGACAGAAGCGGAGTCAGACGAGCCGGGTCATACACATCAAGGAATACAGCAGAAACGGCAAGCAGAGAGTAGTCAAAGTCCAGGCTGGGTCTTGGCAACAGGCAATCAGGCAGGTAACAGAGCTGGGTCAAACTAGCCGAGGTCAGGATTGGAGACATAAGCAGGGTCAGGAAGCCGGGTCAGAATACAGGAACAGAGTACTGGTATAATCAGGAACATAGGGAACAGAAGCAGATCAAACCGCAAGAGACAGCGCCACTGAGCATCTTTTAAAGGCTATTGGGCGCCAAAGCGCGTCTTAACGAACGCGCATGCGCACATTCGTACGAGCGGTCCGTGACTCACGCATGCGCCTAGGCGCACGCCTTCTGGAACGGGACATACGTTCGTGACAGTGCCCCCCCCCTTAAGGGCAACCTCCGGGTGCCCAAGAGAACTCTTTTCTGGGGATGATTACGGAAAAAGGCCTGGATCAATTCTTGAGCGTGAATGTTCCGTTGGGGTTCCCAGGAATTTTCTTCCAGACCGTAACCTTTCCATTTGATCAGGAACTGTAGCTGATTCCTTCTTCTTCGGCAGTCTAAGACGGCCTCTACTTCAAACTCCTCATCTCCGTCAATGATCACAGGTTCAGGTGGTCTTGATCCTCTGTCAGGAAAGGGATCCGGCACTGTAGGTTTCAATAATGAGACATGAAATACCGGATGGATTTTCAAAGACTCCGGTAAGACAAGTTCATAGGAAACATCATTTAATTTCCGCTTTACTGGAAAAGGACCAATGAATTTGGGTGCCAATTTCCTTGCAGGGCAGGCCATCTTAAGATTGGTGGTGGATAACCATACTTGATCGCCCTGTTGCAGACATAACTCCCCCCTCCTCTTCCTGTCAAACATCTTCTTATTGGTTGCCTGTGCCCTGGTCATGGCTTCCTGTAATATCTTGCTATTACGAGTCAGGAAATCGACAGTACTCTGGACTGCCGGAACTGTTGAATCCGGGATGAGATCAGGTAGGAAGGTAGGATGGTACCCGTAATTGGCAAAGAATGGCGACTGACCTGTAGCCGAATGACTGGCATTATTAAAGGCAAATTCTGCCAGAGGTAGTAATGATACCCAGTCGTCCTGAACAAAGGAGGTAAAGCATCGGAGATATTGCTCGAGCGTTTGGTTCGTCCTTTCAGTTTGCCCATTCGTCTGAGGGTGATAGGACGAGGACATGGACAGTTCAATCTTCAAGGCCCTGCATAAAGCCCTCCAGAAACGAGAGGTGAACTGCACCCCTCTGTCCGAAACAATGTCCGCAGGAACCCCGTGTAGCCTTACTATCTCTCTAATGAAGACTTGGGCAGTTTCCATGGCAGAGGGTGTGCTTTTTAATGGAACAAAGTGGGCCATCTTGGATAAACGATCAACCACGATGAAGATCGCTGAATAATCCTCTGACGGAGGCAGTTCCACTACGAAATCCATGGCAATCATTTTCCAAGGACGGTCGGGGACTGGTAAAGGTCTGAGTAGACCCCAGGCCTTGCTTCTAGTGGTCTTGCTACGGATACAGGTAGCACAAGAGCTTACATATTCCCTGCAGTTCTTCTCAAGATCCGGCCACCAAAACGTACGTTGGACTAGCTCCAGAGTCTTATGCATTCCGAAATGGCCTGCCAGAGGATGATCATGACACAAATTCAGCACTGTGACTCGGACCTCTTCAGGCACAAAGATCTTGCTGTTCCTCCACAGGAGACCATCCTTGAGTAGTAGAGTAACTCCGGGAGGGCCAGACACACCTGCAGAGGCTTGCCTCAAGCTGGACATGAGATCAGTTTGCAGAAGTAGAAAGTTACGTTCCGATAGAATGGTGTCTGGAGCTGGTACTTCCTTTGGATCATCAAACATGCGAGAAAGAGCGTCCGGTTTGGTGTTCTTGGAGCCAGGCTGTTAGGTACCTGGTAGTAGAGCCTGACTTGTAGGAGACGACCTCTCATACAACGCTGGTTCAGGAGCCACTGGAGTGGGAACAGTGGTCTCTTGAGCACAGTGGGGTAGGAGTGCCTGTGGAGCGGAGTCTCTGGAACAGGTGTGACGAGAGATCCCTCTGGGATGGCTGGACTGCAGATCAGGGTAGACACAGGAGGCAGCACACTGGAATACTTGTAGAAGCAGAGATCACTGAAGCTGGAGCTGAAGGTGCTACAGCACAGGAGAACAGCAGGCATAAGCAGGGTCAGACAGTCCGGGTCAGCACGGGTATGAGACAGGCAAAGGCAGCAGGCAGAGGCAGGGTCGGTAGGCAGGCAGAGGTTGGCAACGGTATCAGGCAGGTAGCAGAAGAGTAGTCAGGCAAGCCGGGTCGGGTAGGAGCAGGACGGATAGTCAATCAAGCCGGGTCAAAACGGGAAACAGCAAACAGGTTCAGGTTAAGCACAGATCACAAGCTGAGACGAAGCAGCAATGTGCCAGAGGCACAGGGGGGTTTATATATGCACTTTGGCGCCAAACCGGCGCTATCGCGAACGCGCGCATGCCCGTACACGCACACGTGCACCCGCGCGCGCGCCCGAGCGCCGCGTACCCGCGTGCGTCCTGACGCCGCGCTGACGCCCGGGAACACCAGGAACTTGCCGGGAAGTGTGCGATGGAGCGCGCCGACGCCCACGTCTAGCGCTGGTGATACCCTGACATTGCCCCCCCCCAAAGGGCAACCTCCGGGTGCCCAAAAGTCTTTTTTCAGGGTGGTTGGCAAAATAGGCTCGAACTAAACGCCTAGCATGCACATTGCTATCAGGTTCCCATGAATTATTCTCTGGGCCGTAGCCCTTCCATTTGATTAGGAACTGGATCTGTCCCTGTCTTTTCCTGCAATCGAGGATATCTTCAATTTCAAATTCCTCGTTACCGTCAACCAAAATAGGTTCAGGAGGTCTAGTTCCTCTACCCGGAAAGGGATCAGGTACAGCAGGCTTGAGCAAGGACACATGAAACACAGGATGAATCTTAAGAGAGTCAGGCAAAGTCAGTTCATACGAGACTTCATTAATTTTTCTCCTAACCGGAAAAGGTCCCATAAACCTAGGTGCCAACTTCTTAGAAGGACAGGCTAGTTTGATATTATTTGTAGAAAGCCATACCTGGTTGCCCGGCTGAAGCTTCAATTCCCCTCTTCTCCTTCGGTCAAAGATCCTCTTGCTGTCCGCCTGAGCCTTGGACACTGCTTCCTGCAACATCTGGTTATTACTATTGATGAAGTCTACCGTATTTTGTACTGCTGGAACTGAGGACTCTGGAAGAAAATCTGGTAAAAAGGTTAGATGGAACCCGTAATTAGCGAAGAAGGGGGATTGACCAGTGGCAGAGTGCTTGGCGTTATTGTAGGCAAATTCTGCCAAGGGCAGCAAGGATACCCAATCGTTTTGAGAAAAGGAAGTAAAACATCTAATATACTGCTCAAGAGTCTGATTGGTTCTCTCTGTCTGGCCGTTGGTCTGGGGGTGATAGGCCGAAGACAAAGCCAGCTTGATTTTCAAAGACTCACACAGGGCTCTCCAGAAGCGTGAGGTAAATTGTACCCCTCTGTCAGAAGTTATGTTTGCGGGAATTCCGTGGAGTCTAACGATCTCCTTGATGAAGACGTGAGCAGTTTCCATAGCTGACGGGGTTCCTTTTAATGGAAGAAAATGGGCCATCTTGGTAAAACGATCAACTACCACAAAAATTGCGGAACATCCCTCCGAACATGGCAGCTCTACAATAAAGTCCATGGATATCATCCTCCAAGGCCTATCGGGTACCGGTAAGGGTTTTAACAGACCCCAAGCTCGACTCCTGGAAGTTTTATTCTGGTTACAGATAGGACACGAGCTAACATATTTCTCACAAAAGTCCTTTAATTTGGGCCACCAAAAGGTACGCTGTACCAACTCCAAGGTTTTACGAACCCCGAAGTGACCTGCCAGCGGGTGGTCATGAAGAAGTGCTAAGACCTTGATCCGAACTTCCTCAGGAACAAAAATTTGGCTCCCTTTCCAGAGTAATCCGTCCCTGTTACTTAAGGTAATCCCTGCGGGTCTGGCTGATTCAGAGGAAGCTTCTTTAATCTGGGAGAGGAGATCGGTTTGAATGAGTAGAAAATTGTTTGCTGGTAGAATGGTATCCGGAGCAGATGAGTCTTTTGGGTTGTCATGCATGCGTGATAATGCGTCTGGTTTGGTGTTTTTTGAACCTGGCCGATAGGTAATATGGAAGGAAAAGCGTGAAAAAAACAGCGCCCAGCGGGCTTGTCGGGGTCTTAGCCTTTTAGCGGAACGTAGATATTCTAGATTTTTGTGGTCAGTATAAATTAGTACTGGGTGCATAGCCCCCTCCAGCAGGTACCTCCACTCTTCTAATGCAGTCTTGATAGCAAGAAGCTCCCGGTCTCCAACATCATAGTTCCTTTCCGCGGAGGAAAGTTTTCGGGAGAAAAACCCCACAGGATGCATATCATCTTTACTGCCCCTTCGTTGTGAGAGTATCGCTCCGACCGCTATTTCAGAAGCGTCCACCTCCAAAATAAACGGCAAGGATGGTTCAGGATGACTGAGGATAGGTGCTGAGGTGAATAATCTTTTGAGGTTCTCAAAAGCTTCTTGGGCTGGATGATTCCAGGAAAAACGGATGTTTTGTTTGGTTAGTTGAGTGATTGGTGCGATTATCGCAGAAAAACCCCTGATAAATTTTCTGTAGAAATTTGCAAAACCGATGAATCGTTGCACCCCCTTCTTGTCCAGGGGTACCGGCCAGTCCAGAACAGCAGACACTTTCTGTGGATCCATCCTGATGCCTGTGGAGGAAATGATTAAGCCTAGGAACTGAATGCTTTCTCGTTCAAACTCGCATTTCTCCGCTTTTGCATAAAGTCTGTGTAAGCGGAGACGACCCAACACTTGGCAAACATGTTTTCGATGAAGATCCAGGGATTCTGAAAAGATCAAAATATCATCTAGATATGCAATCACAAATAGGTCTAGGAAGTCTCTAAGCACGTCATTAATCAGGTGTTGAAAAGTCGCAGGGGCATTGCAAAGTCCAAAGGGCATGACTAAATATTCATAATGCCCGAATCGGGTCCGGAAGGCTGTTTTCCACTCATGCCCAGCCCGAATGCGGATCAGGTTATAAGCCCCTCTCAGGTCAAGCTTAGTGAAAATGACGGCAGTCCTTAATTTCTGAAACAGTTCGGGTATTAAAGGTAGGGGATACCGATTCTTGACCGTGACCTTATTCAGTTCTCGGTAGTCAATGCACGGGCGGAGAGATTTGTCTTTTTTAGCAACGAAGAATATACCCGCACCTGCTGGAGAAGTGGAATGGCGAATGAATCCCTTGGCCAAATTTTCATCTATGTAAGACTTCAGCACTTCTTGTTCTTTCTCGGATAAAGGGAAGATGCGTCCGAAGGGAATTTCGGACCCTGGCAACAATTCGATGGGACAATCGTAGGGGCGATGAGGTGGAAGAGAGTCGGCCCCCTTCTTGCTGAAGACATCAATGTAATTATGATACTGTTTGGGAATGATCTGACAATTTTTCTGGTCGGTATCCAGGCATAGTAGGGTAGCCTGGGAATCCAGATCCTTCGCCAGACAGTGGTCTTGGCAGTAAGATGACAGGAATTTCACTGTTCCGGAGACCCAATGAATGTGTGGGTTGTGAGCCCGGAGCCAGGGAATGCCCAGGATGATGGGAAACATAGGGGAGGTAATGGCGTCCAGGATGAGCAATTCCTTATGTTGAGAGTCAATTGTAGTGGGTAATGGCAGAGTCTCTTGCGTCACTTGCCCAGATCTGATACGAGAACCGTCGGCAAGGAAGACAGAAAGTCCATGGGTCTTGGTACGTAGGGGAATATTATGCTGTTTAGCAAAGCTTAAGTCTATAAAGCAGCTGCATGCCCCGGAATCAAGGATTGCGTTGACTTGGAGTGTCTTTTCTGGAAGCTGTAACGAGAGAAGAACGGCAAGATGGGTAGAATTGGTAGATAAGGCAGAAAAACTGGTAGGTATAGGAGATGGACACTTACTCATTCTAACTGGGCAATTATGGACAAAATGCCCGGTTCCACCACAGTAAAGGCACAGATTTAATTGCCGACGCCGGGCACGTTCTTCGGGAGACAAAGCAGGTCGCATCACCCCTAGTTGCATGGGTTCGGAGGTATCTGGTGTGGTATGCACTGGATTAGAACTGGATGCAGGGGAGTAGCGTGTTGCAGGCATCGGAGCTCGGGCTGTCATCCAGGTCGGGCGGTTTGGTTGAACTGATCGTTCAGATCGTCGTTCTCGGAGGCGACGATCGATCTGAATGGTTAGGGTGATCAGAGTCTCTAAAGTATCAGGCACTCCTACACGAGCCAGTTCGTCTTTCAAGCTTTCAGACAGTCCCATGCGGAACTGGTGACGCAGGGCCGCGTCATTCCACTGTGTGTCCGCGCTCCAACGTCTGAATTCAGCAACATAGTCTTCCGCGGTTCTGCGGCCTTGTTGGAGCGCGACCAGGGCAGATTCAGCTGAAGCAGTCTGCTGAGGGTCCTCATATAACTGTGCCATGGCTTGGAAGAAGGCGGATAAGGATTGGGTTAGAGCCGAGTCTCCTTCCAGTAAACGATGGGCCCAGATCTGGGGTTCCCCTTGCAGGAGGGAGATGACAAATCCAACCTTAGTGGCTTCCAAAGAAAAGGTTCTGGGCTGTAAGGCAAAAAAGAGCTGGCAAGCATTGCGGAATGTCCGAAATTTAGCCCGATCCCCAGAGAATCTGTCTGGAATGGGGATCCGTGGTTCAGGTGGGAGCATCACAACTGCGGGCCCTGAAGCGGTCTGTGTTGGAGCAGCAGCAGAAGAAGAAGAAGCAGAAGGGTTGGACCCTGCCAGGTTCTGAACTTGTCCTTCCAGTCTATTGTAGTTGTCCTGAAGAGCTTGGACTGCTTGGGTGAGAGCCGCCAGGTGTGTGCATATCTCCTTCATTGGAGAGGTATCTCCTGCAGGCTCGGACATGGCTGCTTCGTACTGTTAGGTACCTGGTAGTAGAGCCTGACTTGTAGGAGACGACCTCTCATACAACGCTGGTTCAGGAGCCACTGGAGTGGGAACAGTGGTCTCTTGAGCACAGTGGGGTAGGAGTGCCTGTGGAGCGGAGTCTCTGGAACAGGTGTGACGAGAGATCCCTCTGGGATGGCTGGACTGCAGATCAGGGTAGACACAGGAGGCAGCACACTGGAATACTTGTAGAAGCAGAGATCACTGAAGCTGGAGCTGAAGGTGCTACAGCACAGGAGAACAGCAGGCATAAGCAGGGTCAGACAGTCCGGGTCAGCACGGGTATGAGACAGGCAAAGGCAGCAGGCAGAGGCAGGGTCGGTAGGCAGGCAGAGGTTGGCAACGGTATCAGGCAGGTAGCAGAAGAGTAGTCAGGCAAGCCGGGTCGGGTAGGAGCAGGACGGATAGTCAATCAAGCCGGGTCAAAACGGGAAACAGCAAACAGGTTCAGGTTAAGCACAGATCACAAGCTGAGACGAAGCAGCAATGTGCCAGAGGCACAGGGGGGTTTATATATGCACTTTGGCGCCAAACCGGCGCTATCGCGAACGCGCGCATGCCCGTACACGCACACGTGCACCCGCGCGCGCGCCCGAGCGCCGCGTACCCGCGTGCGTCCTGACGCCGCGCTGACGCCCGGGAACACCAGGAACTTGCCGGGAAGTGTGCGATGGAGCGCGCCGACGCCCACGTCTAGCGCTGGTGATACCCTGACACAGGCCGGTAAGTTATATGAAATGAGAACCTAGAGAAAAATAATGCCCATCGTGCCTGGCGGGGTCTCAGACGTTTGGCAGCTCTCAGATACTCTAAATTCTTATGGTCTGTATAAATGAGTATGGGGTGCGCTGCTCCTTCCAACAAATACCTCCACTCTTCAAGAGCTGATTTTATGGCCAGTAGTTCCCTGTCCCCAACGTCATAGTTCTTTTCGGATGGGGTGAGCTTCCGGGAGAAGAAAGCTATGGGGTGCATCAAGTCCTTGAGACCCTGGCGTTGGGAGATGACAGCTCCAACCGCTGTCTCAGAGGCATCTACTTCAAGTAGGTAAGGGAGCGCAGGGTCAGGATGACTCAGAATAGGAGCCGATGTGAAAAGTCTCTTTAGGTTTGTGAAGGCGGTCTGTGCCTCGGGGGTCCACTGGAACCGAGCATTCTGCTTGGTCAGCTGCGTGATTGGGGAGATAATAGCAGAGAAGCCCTTGATGAATCTGCGATAAAAGTTTGCGAAACCAACAAAGCGCTGCACCCCTTTTTTGTCTGAAGGTGCAGGCCAATCCAGAACGGCTGCCACTTTTTGAGGATCCATCTTGAATCCCTCTGTTGATATCACGAGACCAAGGAACTGGATACTCTGTCGCTCAAACTCGCATTTTTCTGGTTTTGCGTATAGTCCGTGTTGACGAAGGCGACAGAGTACACTCTTGACATGTACCCGATGCTGCTCGAGGGAAGAAGAAAAAATCAAAATATCGTCTAGATAGACAACTACATAAATGTCCAGACAGTCTCTAAAAACATCATTAATCAGGTGCTGAAATGTGGCTGGGGCGTTACATAACCCAAAAGGCATTACTAGATATTCGTAATGGCCGAACCTAGTATGAAAAGCAGTCTTCCACTCATGCCCTGCACGGATGCGTACCAAGTTGTAAGCCCCCCGCAGGTCTAATTTGGTAAATACAGAGGCGGTTCTAAGTTTTGTTCAGCTCCCGATAGTCCACACAAGGTCGGAGAGAGTGGTCTTTCTTTTCCACAAAAAAGATTCCTGCTCCTGCTGGAGAGGTGGAAGGGTGGATGAATCCCCTCTTAAGATTCTCATCAACGTATTCCTTCAGTACCCCTAGTTCCCGTTCAGATAAAGGAAAGATACGTCTGAAAGGGATCTCAGCACCGGGAAGAAGCTTGATTGGACAGTTGTATGGACGATGAGGTGGAAGAACTTCGGCCCCACGTTTACTGAAAACGTCCAAGAACTCATGGTATTGTTTGGGCACAGCAGAGCAAGTTTCAGGATCTGGTTCCAAGCATAACAATGGACCAGAGGTACTGGGGCATGATGGCACGCAATGGTGCAGACAGTAAGGTGACTGGAATCTAACACTTCCGGTTCCCCAATCGATCTGGGGGATTGTGTGCCTGAAGCCAAGGTAAGCCAAGGATGACTGGAAACAAAGGAGAGGAAATAGCATTCAGGCTCAGAAGTTCCTTATGATCCACAAGGGTGATTACAGGCAAAGGAGGGGTCTCCTGGGTCACTACTCCAGATTTAACGCAGGACCCGTCTGCCAGGAAGATGGAGAGTCCCTGGGCCTTGGGCTGAAGGGGGATGCGTTGTTGGGTTGCAAAGTCTAAATCGATAAAACAACTGCATGCCCCTGAGTCTATTATTGCCATCACTGGTATAGTTCTTTCCGGCAATTGAAATGAAATTGGTATGGCCAGATGAGTGGCGCTGGCAGTAGAAGGTGCATGATGAGAAGAAGAGGAAGCCAGAAACTTGCGCATCTTAGCAGGACAAGAGGAGATGTAGTGACCAGCTTCCCCACAGTATAGGCATAGAAAGTTCTGCTGCCGACGAAGTCGTTCTTGGGCGGACAGGGAATGTTTCATCAACTCAGGCTGCTTTGATTTGATGGAGTGCATGGAAGTTGGCATCCAGGCTGGGCGGAACTGCTGAGAAGACCTCTCTGCTCTGCGTTCCCGAAGTCGTCGGTCTATCTGGATGGATAGCGTAATTAAAGTCTCTAGAGTATCAGGGACATCAACCCGTGCCAATTCGTCCTTTAAACTCTCAGATAGACCGAGACGAAACTGGTGTCGGAGAGCCGCCTCATTCCACTGAGTGTCCGCGCTCCAGCGTCTGAAATCGGTTACATAGTCCTCTGCCGCTCGGCGGCCTTGCTGGAGCGCGTGCAGGGCAGCCTCGGCGGTGGAGGTCTGCTGGGGATCGTCATAAAGTCGGGCCATGGCATTAAGGAAGGATGATAAAGAGTTCAAATCCATATGGCGGACTTCGAGTAGGTGGTGGGCCCAGGCCTGGGGCTCCCCTTGCAGCAAGGTAATAGTAAAGCCTACTTTGGTAATTTCGGATGAGAATGTCCGTGGCAGCAATGAAAAATAAAGTTTGCATGCATTGCGAAACGCCCGGAATTGGTTACGATTTCCAGAGAATTTCTCAGGAACAGGCACCCTAGGCTCGGGAGATGGGTCTACCAAGATGGTCAATTCTTGTGTCCGCTCCTCCATTCGGACGAGACTGCTTTGCAGGGTCTCCATGACATGAGTGAGGGCTGTGAGAGTTTGACAGACAAAGTCCATAGGCGAGGTCCCTCCTGCAGGCTCAGACATGGCGGTTTGATACTGTAACGTACCTGGGATGTGAGCTTGACGTGTGGAGGTAGACCTCCCGTACCACCCTGGCTCGGAGACCACTGGAGTGGGAACAGTGGCGGTAAGAGCACAGTGAGGTAAAGGTGCCTGAGTCCTTACTGCTTGAAATGGTCGTGGATGCAGGTCAGCAGATGCAGGTTTGCAGAGCAGCGAATGCAGGTCAGCAGGTGCAGGTTTGCAGAGCAGCGGATGCAGGTCAGCAGATGCAGGTTTGCAGAGCAGCGGATGCAGGTCAGCAGGTGCAGGTTTGCAGAGCAGCGGATGCAGGTCAGCAGATTCAGGTTTGCAGAGCAGCGGATGCAGGTCAGCAGATGCAGGTTTGCAGATCAGCAGATGCAGGTTTGCAGACAGAAGCAGAGTCAGACGAGCCGGGTCATACACATCAAGGAATACAGCAGAAACGGCAAACAGAGAGTAGTCAAAGTCCAGGCTGGGTCTTGGCAACAGGCAATCAGGCAGGTAACAGAGCTGGGTCAAACTAGCCGAGGTCAGGATTGGAGACATAAGCAGGGTCAGGAAGCCGGGTCAGAATACAGGAACAGAGTACTGGTATAATCAGGAACACAGGGAACAGAAGCAGATCAAACCGCAAGAGGCAGCGCCACTGAGCATCTTTTAAAGGCTATTGGGCGCCAAAGCGCGTCTTAACGAACGTGCATGCGCACGTTCGTACGAGCGGTCCGTGACTCACGCATGCGCCTAGGCGCACGCCTTCTGGAACGGGACATACGTTCATGACACTTCCAGGCCACATCCTAGACAAGATATCAGGCCCGAGTGTAGAATCCAGAATCATGATGTTTGCCCAAACCTACCACTTAAGGACCAACAAGGGGATGATGGCTGCCAATGCAGCCCAACCTGAGAACATGAACAAGAGAAATGACAGGCAACAATACATGAGAACAGCAATCCCCCTCTGAGCCTACCCAAGTATGAGAACATGAGCAGAAATGTCGAGACCACTGCGCGTGAATGAAGCTGATGATGGACCACCCCCCCCCTCGTGTAAGTAGTGACTGAGCCCGAGTAACCTGCTGCGCAGAGACAGGTAATTGACTGAAAACTCAGAGCTGGTGTACCCACAGACCGTGGTGGGTAATCGTACAGGTGTGGAGAATGAACGTGCATCGTATGACGTATGTTATACAGGCGAGAAGATTGTGGTCAACAATCATTAACAAACGAAACCTCAGCCCGTATGGATCTGTAGACGTGACAGATCCTGACATGTGAGCCCTAGCTAACTGACCCAGGTACAAACATGAACAAAGATACAATGAGACATGACAAACAACGAAGATAAAACCAGCTACCGAAGTATGCCGTGACTGAACAACAACGCCCCTCTGAGAAACGCTGTGACAGGAATGCTGAGACTGAACACTGAGGTAGAAAGGCTATGCCAGAAATTTCTGGGCAGACGCACACTGACAGCAATGTCTGACAGAAAAACCCTACGACAGGAATGCTGAAACTGAAAGCTGAGGCAGGAACGTGAGTACCGAAACCCTGGGCAGAGCGGAATGACAAATGCTGAGACTAAAATCCTGGTGCAGAAATGCAATGACAGAAATCCTGGGGCAAAAACACTATGACAGAACACTGTGACAGAAATGCTGAGGCAGAAAAGCAAAGACAGAAATCCTGGGGCAGAAACGCAGAGGCAGAGATGCCATGACAGAAATCCTGGGGCAGAAACGCAGAGGCAGAAATGCCATGACCGAAATCCTGGGGCAGAAACGCAGAGGCAGAAATGCCATGACAGAACTCCTGGGGCAGAAACGCAAAGGCAGAAATGCCATGACCGAAATCCTGAGGCAGAAACGCTATGACAGAACGCTAAAGCAGAAATGTAATGACAGAAAACCTGGGGCAGAAACACAAAGACAGAAAAGCTGAGACTGAACGCCAAGCCAGAAATGATGGGGCAGAATGCCGCCATGACAGAAATCTGGGGCAGAAACGCTGTGATAGAAATCCTGGGCAGAAACGCTATGACAGAAATCTTGGGCAGCCATGCTGTGACCGAAAAACCTGGGGCAGAAACGCCTTGACAGAAATGCAGAGACTGTGCGCTGAGACAGCAATGCAAGGGTAGAACGCCATGACAGCAATGCTGGGGCAGAACGTTGCGACAGAAATGCTGGGGCCGAATGCTATGACAGAAATGCAGGGGCAGAACGCTGTGATAGAAATGCAGGGGCCAAACGCAATGACAGAAATGCAGGGGCCAAACGCAATGACAGAAATGCGAGGCCAAACGTAACGACAGAAATGCAGGGCCAAACGCAACGACAGAAATGCAGGGGCCAAACGCTACGACAGAAATGCAGGGGCCAACCGCTGTGACAGAGATGCTGGGGAAGAACGTTGTGACAGAGATGCTGGGGAAGAACGTTGTGACAGAAATGCTGGGGAAACGTTGTGACAGAAATGCTGGGGAAGAACGTTTGTGACAGAAATGCTGGAGAAGAACGTTTGTGACAGAAATGCTGGAGAAGAACGTTGTGATAGAAATGCTGGGGCAGAACGCTAAGACAGAAATCCTGGGGCAGAACGTTGTGACAGAAATCCTGGGGCAGAACGTTGTGACAGAAATCCTGGGGCAGAACGTTGTGACAGAAATCCTGGGGCAGAACGTTGTGACAGAAATCCTGGGGCAGAATGATAAGACAGAAATCCTGGGGCAGAATGCGGAGACAGAAATCCTGGGGCAGAACGCTGACAGAAATCCTGGGGCAGAACGCTAAGCCAGAAATCCTGGGGCCGAACACTAATGCAGAAATCCTGGGGCCGAACGCTAATACAGAAATCCTGGGGCCGAACGCTAAGACAGAAATCCTGGGGCCGAACGCTAAGACAGAAATCCTGGAGCCGAACGCTAAGACAGAAATCCATGGGCCGAACGCTAAGACAGAAATCCTGGGGCCGAACGCTAAGACAGAAATCCTGGGGCAGAATGCTAAGACAAAAATCCTGGGGCCGAACGCTAAGACAGAAATCCTGGGGCCGAACGCTAAGACGGAAATCCTGGAGCAGAACGCTAAGACAAAAATCCTGGGGCAGAACGCTAAGACGCTGAGACCGAAATGCCGGGGTAGCACGCTAATGATGGAAATGCCAGGGCAGAATACTATGACAGGAATGCTAGGGCCGAACGCAAAGACAGAAATGCTGGACGTTGCAACAGAAATGCTGAGGTATAAATGCTGACAGAAATGCCGGCTGAACATGACAGAAACGCTGGGGCAGAAACACCATGACAGAAATGCAGGGCTGAATGTGACGACAGACATGCTGGGGCAGAACACCTTGACAGAAATGCTGGGGGAGAATGCTGCAACAGAACTGCTAAGGCAGAAAACGCTATGACCGGAACGCTACGACAGGAGTGCTATGATAGCAAAACGCTGACACTAAAACGCCTAGATAGAAACGCTGTGACGGAAACCTGAGGCTGAAGCACTATGACAGAAATCCTGGGGCTGAAGCGCCATGATGAAACACTGGTACCTGAAGCGGTGAATGCCCGGGAGGCGTGCGGGGGATCTACCCCCCCCATGATGCCCTATGTGAGTACCGCCGGGAAGTGAGCAGGCGGGTGAGCACCCCCCCATGAGAACCGGGAAGCGTGCAATTCCACCGTGATGCACGGTGTGAGTTCCAGGGAGGTGAGGTGAACAGAAATGCAGGGGCCAAACGCTAGGTGAGTGGATAAAAGATGGACGAACAGACGCGCCCCCCCCAGGAGAAGCAGGCGGCCGCCCCCCACCCCACGCTGGCAGCACACACAGGGATGAGGGAGAAGCGGGCGGCGCTCCCCCCCCGACCATGCGGGATTGGGCCCAGCGAAGGTGGAGGATGGACAGACGACCCCCCCAAACTGAGCCCTAGGGAAGTTGGTGTGGGTGAAGATGATTGACAGCCGCGACGCCCCCCCCCCCCTCATGGGCGCCGGGAGAAGCTCGGGCTGCATGCTGGCCATGTGGAGCTGTGCAGGATAGAAGGACGTTCCCCCCCGCTCCCCCGGCACGAGCGCCGGGAGAAGTGGGCGGGCAGCACCTGACCAGCTGCAGCCGAGGGGAAGGAAGAAGGGTGGTGGAGGACGGATGGATGGACGGCTCCCCTCCCTTCCCCCGGCATGCTCGCCGGGAGAAGCGGGCGGGCTGCACCTGACTGGCTGCCGCCGAGGGGAAGGAGGGTGGGTGGAAGATGGACGGCCCCCTCCCTTCCCTCTGCAAGATCACCGAGAAAAGCGGGCGGGCGGGCGCCCCCCCCCCCCCGTGGCGCCGTGTGCAGCTGGCTGGACATCCCCCCCTCAATAGCCGGAGAAGCGGTCGGCAGCTCCCCCCCTGAAGCAAGCTGGTAAGGGGATAGAGGAGCTGGCTGGCAAGAGGCTCCCTCGTGGAGCTGCATTGTATGGGGAGAGGAGACGGCGAGCGGGCGGGCGGCCGATCGCCCCCCTGCTGAAATACTAGAAGGGGGACCCTTGAATGTGGGTGCCGAAGGGGGAACCAGGTGGGTGGAGAGGTGAACTCCCTGGTGAAGCACCGAGAGAGGCACCGCCACCATCTTGCAATCGATCCGGAAGTGACGTGTAGGCCCCGCCCCCTACTGAACCCGGAACGCCCACAAGCCCTGACCTGACAGAGGAGGAGGCTTAAATAGCCCTCTCGGACTCCTCCCACAAATGCAGGCTAGCCTCCGGCCAGCCTTTGTACTTGTTTTTGAAAATAAAGAAAGACAAGAAAAAATTTTTTTTTTTTCTTTTTTCAATTTTTCAAACTTTGTGACAAAAAGTAAGGTCTGCAAAATACTCACTATACCTCTCAGCAAATAGCTTGGGGTGTCTACTTTCCAAAATGGGGTCATTTGGGTTTTTTTTTTGCCACCTGGGCATTCCATGGCCTCCGAAACTGTGATAGGCAGTGAAGAGTGAAATCAAAAATTTACGGCCTTAGAAAGCCTGAAGGCGGTGCTTGGATTTCGGGGTCCCGTACGCGGCTAGGCTCCCAAAAAGTCTCACACATGTGGAATCCCCGTACTCCGGAGAAGCAACAGAATGTATTTTGGGGTGTAATTTCACATATTCCCATGGCATGTTTGAGCAATATATCATTTAGTGACAACTTTGCGCAAAAAAAAAAAAAAAATTGTCTCTTTCCCGCAACTTGTGTCACAATATAAAATATTCCATGGACTCGACATGCCTCTCAGCAAATAGCTTGGGGTGTCTACTTTCCAAAATGGGGTCATTTGGGGGGGGGTTTGAACTGTCCTGGCATTTTATGCACAACATCTAGAAGCTTATGTCACACATCACCCACTCTTCTAACCACTTGAAGACAAAGCCCTTTCTGACACTTTTTGATTACATAAAAAAATAATTTTTTTTTGCAAGAAAATTACTTTGAACCCCCAAACATTATATATTTTCTTTAAAGCAAATGCCCTATAGATTAAAATGGTGGGTGTTTCATTTTTTTTTCACACAGTATTTGCGCAGCGATTTTTTAAACGCATTTTTTGGGGAAAAAACACACTTTTTTAAATTTTAATGCACTAAAACACATTATATTGCCCAAATGTTTGATGAAATAAAAAAGATGATCTTAGGCCGAGTACATGGATACCAAACATGACATGCTTTAAAATTGTGCACAAACGCGCAGTGGCGACAAACTAAATACATTTTTAAAAGCCTTTAAAAGCCTTTACAGGTTACCACTTTAGATTTACAGAGGAGGTCTACTGCTAAAATTACTGCCCTCGATCTGACCTTCGCGGTGATACCTCACATGCATGGTGCAATTGCTTTTTACATTTGACGCCAGACCGACGCTTGCGTTCGCCTTAGCGCGAGAGCAGGGGGGACAGGGGGGATTTTTTTTTTTTTTTTCTTTATTATTATTATTTTTTTATATCTTATTTTTAAACTGTTCCTTTCATTTTTTTTTAAAATCATTTTTATTGTTATTTCAGGGAATGTAAATATCCCCTATCATAGCAATAGGCAGTGACAGGTACTCTTTTTTGAAAAAATTGCGGTCTATTAGACCCTAGATTTCTCCTCTGCCCTCAAAGCATCTGACCACACCAAGATCGGTGTGATAAAATGCTTTCCCAATTTCCCAATGGCGCTGTTTACATCCGGCGAAATCTAAGTCATAAAATGCTCGTAGCTTCCGGTTTCTTAGGCCATAGAGATGTTTGGAGCCACTCTGGTCTCTGATCAGCTCTATGGTCAGCTGGCTGAATCACCGGCTGCATTTTCAGGTTCCCTGTTGAGACAGGAGAGCCAGAGAAAAACACGGAAGACGTTGGGGGGGGCAGTCTAGAGGCTAATTAGCCGCAAGGATTGCTTTTACATGAAAGCTGACCGCTGGCTGAAAAGAATGATACCAAGATGATACCTAAACCTGCAGGCATCATTCTGGTATAACCATTCAAAGTCGTGAATGGCATACCTGAAGACAAAAAAATGGTTAACAATAAAGCACAGTAAACGGTAAAGTATAAAAAATTGCATACCTGAAAAACAAACATGATAAAACATAATAACAATAAAACATTGCAGAATAGAATACAGTAAAAAAGAGCAGAACAATAGAGAGAATAGAGAGAGAGAGAACAATAAAACGACAACTATTTTTTTTTATTTTATATTTTTGTTTGTTTTTTTTTATTTTTTTACACTTTTTTTTGTAACTGTAACTTTTATAACTGTAACCGGTTCCAGGTTCGGGTCTCTCAAAATGCGATGGCATCTTGGGAGACCCTGTGAAAGTGTGTCCTAGTCTGTGCAATGCTGTACCCTACGCTAATACTCAACTAGTGCATGGTAGCGTTCAAAACATTCACCAATGCAAAGACCAGGATTGTCAGGACAGGAGGGACAATAATAGCGGGTGTCACGCCTATATCCGCGCTTGCTGCAGACACAACATCTTTTTTGGGGGGGTTCGTTGGGTAGGGGTACTCAGGAGGACATAAAAATGCCTCTCATGCAGCCGACTGCATTTGGTTGGGGATGTGAATGGGGGAAGTACGGGCGCTGCAGAAGCGGTGGGTTCCCAATTAGGATTGGCGAATGCAGCAGGAAGGGCATTATGGGCACGACGGGCCTGTGTTTGTCTTTCTGGTGGCAGCGGGACACTACTTGTGCTTGCCACCTCACCAGCTTGAACTGCACTTATGGGACTCGCCACGTCACCAAGTGTTACTGCAGTGCGGGTTTGACTATGACCGGGGTGTACTAGGCCGCTGGTGCTTGCCAGTTCACCAAAACGCTACCAAAAAAACTGTTAGCGATCGCAAGGATCAGGCCTGACTCTGCGAACGCTGCAGTTATGCGTTTAGTGTTTTGTAAGTGACAGTGATCGATCGATACTGCACTTGGGTGGGCTGGGCTGGGCCGGGCGGAGGGGCAAAACGCAGGTGCTAGCAGGTATCTGGGCTGATCCCGCTATCACTGCGTTTGTGGGAACCCTAAACTGCTGGGGACGCTAGTATAGATCAGATCGGATCAGATATTGATCCGTTCAGATACTATACCACTAAGGGAGGTGTATGCTGCGTGCGTGGGTGTTAGCGGTACTGGCGCTAACCTGACGCTGCCTGGGGCAGGTGCTTGCCAGTTCACCAAAACGCTACCAAAAAAACTGTTAGCGATCGCAGGGATCAGGCCTGACTCTGCGAACGCTGCAGTGATGCGTTTAGTGTTCTGTAAGTGACAGTGATCGATTGATACTGCACTTGGGTGGGCTTGGCTGGGCCGGGCGGAGGGGCAAAACGCGGGTGCTAGCAGGTATCTGGGCTGATCCCGCTAACACTGCGTGTTTGGGAACCCTAAACTGCTGGGGACGCCAGTATAGATCTGATCGGATCAGATATTGATCCGTTCAGATACTATACCACTAAGGGAGGTGTACGGTGCGTGCGTGGGTGTTAGCGGTACTGGCGCTAACCTGACGCTGCCTGGGGCTGGTGCTTGCCAGTTCACCAAAACTCTACCAAAAAAACTGTTAGCGATCGCAGGGATCAGGCTTGACTCTGCGAACGCTGCAGTTATGCGTTTAGTGTTTTGTAAGTGACAGTGATCGATCAATACTGCACTTGGGTGGGCTGGGCTGGGCCGGGTGGAGGGGAAAAACGCAGGTGCTAGCGGGTATCTGGGCTGATCCCGCTAACACTGCGTTTTTGGGAACCCTAAACTGCTGGGGACGCTAGTATAGATCTGATCGGATCAGATATTGATCCGTTCAGATACTATACCACTAAGGGAGGCGTATGCTGCGTGCGTGGGTGTTAGCGCTACTGGCGCTAATCTGACGCTGCCTGGGGTGACGCATATCACCGCCGGGCAATCAGGGGGCTAAACCTTTATTCGGTAATAAACGGCGGGTGCCCTGACACTATAAAAAATAAACGAACTAACCAGCGTCACCCGTAACGGTTATACGGTGATCAGGGGTGAAAGGGTTAACTAGGGGGCAATCAAGGGGTTAAAACATTTATTAGGTAGTATATGGGGGTCCCTGACGCTATAAAACGCTGACGGCGAACCTAAATATTTACCTCCCTAACTAGCGTCACCAGCGACACTAATACAGCGATCAGAAAAATGATCGCTTAGTGACACTGGTGACAGGGGGTGATCAAGGGGTTAAAACTTTATTAGGGGGGGTTAGGGGGGTACCCTAGACCTACAGGGGGCTAATACTCACTGCCCTACCACTTCTAACTGTCACAAACTGACACTATGCAGTAATCAGAAAAAAAAAATACTGCTTGGTGTCAGTTTGTGACAGGGGGGGTGATTGGGGGGGGGGATCGGGGGGCGATCGGGGGGGGGGGGTCGGGGGTGTAAGGTATGCCTGGCATGTTCTACTGTGTGTGTGTGTGTGTTGTGCACTCACATGTCTTCTCTCCTCGGCGCTGGAACAGAAACTGCCAAGCCGAGGAGAGATGACATCACATCCTCTGCCTGTGTGAAACTACACACAGGCAGAGGAGGATTCCCATTGGCTGGGAGCGATCGCGAGGGGGGGGCCACGATCGGATGGTCTCCCCCTCACCTCTCATTGCTTCCAGTCACAAGCCGACCGCCGCTGGCACCGGGGGGGGTCCGATCGGACTGCCTGCCCGTGCCATTCTGCCGCAGTATATCTGCGTTAGGCGGTCGGCAAGTGGTTAAACGACTTTTATTCCTTTAGAAATGTCATTTTGTGCAGGAATTGTTCTAAACACACACGCCACTTTACAGACATACAATAGTCACCGACCACGTACGATATTTAAAGGAATATTTCACTTTCATTTTTTCACTTTAAGCATTAATAAAATCACTGCTCCCGAAAAAACTGCCGTTTTTAAAACTTTTTTTTGCATTGATACATGTCCCCTGGGGCAGGACTCGGGTCCGCAATAACTTTTTAGGACAACAATTTGCATATTAGCCTTTAAAATTCGCACTTTTGATTTTTCACGTCCGGGTCACATAGACTCTAATGGTGTTCGAATGTTCGCGCAAACTTTCGGTCCGTTCGCATGTTCTGCCACGAACCAAACCAGAGGGATGTTCGGCTCATCCCTACTCAAAATGCAATAGCCATCTAGCATCTTTCGAGACCCTGTGTGAATGTATGCCCTAGACTGTGCCATACTGTACCCTATACTAATAATCTACTAGTGTACCTAGTCTCTGCAACCAGTGAAACAATCCTGGTTGCAGAGACTAGGTTGGCCTGGACAGGAAGGACAAAAATATCGGTTGTCATGCCTATATCCACGTTTGCTACAAACACAACATCTTTTTTTGGGGTGCTCTTTGGGTAGGGGTACCAGGGAGGATATCTGGAAAATGCCTCTCATGCAGCCTGCTCACTGCATCTGGATTGGGAAATTGGGCCACAGCATCTTCTGGTTACAAATGGGCTGTAATGATCTCTTCCTGGAATTTTAGGATGGATCCACTTCTGCCTGTTGCTATGTATAGTACATAAGCGTTGAACAGAGCCAATTGGCTTTTACCAGGGTCTGGCCATATGGGCAACTAAGTATGGCCCCCATAATCTGGTCATTGAAGTCCACCTCTTCAATTTTAAGGTTGTAGTCCTGGACGCAGAGGGGCTTCTCAACAACACCAGTCACCATTGCAGTTTGGACTGGTGTATCTCCGTTACTGTAAGAAGTTCCTTTTGCCCTTCCACCTCACTGCAAGCAATTCTTTACTTCTCAAGCAGGCTCTCTCCCCTTCTAATTCAGAAAATCCTTGGAGGATGAACCAGTGATTAGGTTGCATAGTGCCACATGCGCCAATTCCAAATTCAAAAGGGTGTCTAAAAATTGGCATGCTTGTGTAACAATTGTCCATGTACAAGTGGTACCCCTTTCCAAATAAGTGTGACACAAATTCCCAAACAATCTTGCCACTGCTCCCTATGTAGTCTGGGCAGTCATGGGGCTCCACGCTGCTATCTTTTCTGTCATAAACCAGGAAACTCCATGTATAGCCTGTTGCCCTGTCATAGAGCTTATACATTTTGACCTCATATCTGGCATGCTTGCCGGGGAGAAACTGTTTGAAAGCAAGGCGGCCAGAAAACATAACCAATGACTCATCTACACAGAAAGCTTGTTGTGGCATATACAAGGCTGCAAATTTTTGTTTCAAGTGGTTTACGAGGGGCTGAATTTTGTGGAGCCGATCATATTCAGGGTCACCGAGTTCATTGTTGTTGATGTGGATAAACCGCAATATTTGCTCGTATCCAGTCTTGGCCATGTCAGCAGAGAACACGGGCATATTGATGAATTGGTTCAGTGGACAGATATGACCGCAACATATTCTTTTTAGTAATGCCGTGTTGAGGGATAGGCCCAGAAAAGTCTTAAATTTGGAAACCGTGACAGGTTTCCATGCAAATTGTCTGGAAAGTGTCAAATTTGGGTTTGCTGTGATAAATTGATTGGCATATAAATTGCTTTGGTCCACAATATATCCGTACAGATCTTCCATAACAAAGAGCTCAAACCAAGGGGAGTTAAATCTGCTGTTTCCACTTGAATCCTGGGTTGGCCAGTGAATGGGGGAAGTATGAGCGCTGCAGAATCTGTGGGCTGCCTATTAAGATTTGCAAGCGCATCAGGAAGGGCACTATGGGCTCTACGAGCCTGTGTTGGAATTATTGGTGGCTGCGTGACACTACTTGTGATAGCCACTACACCAGCTTTAACTACACTTATGGGACTCACCACATCACCAAGTGGTTTTGCAGTGCTGGTTTGTCTACGACCTGGATGTACTAGGCTGCTGGTGCTCGCCAGTTCACCAGAAGGTAGAGCGGCACTAGTACTATAACTCTGCTGCATATGAGACTCATGTGATTGTAGCACCTCAGCAACCTAGGAACGGGGTCGTGTATGCCTGATCTTAGCAGGTACCTCTACTCTGCGGTCAGATCTATCTGCCAGGGAGCTGCTGCTCTCTACAGGTTCATATACTGAGCCTGATTCTGACAGTGAGGACTCACCAGGTATGTGATTTCACGCAGAGGGACTGCCCTGCTGCAGTAAATGTATATTGGGTGGTCCAGAACAGGTTAAATATATAATTGTATTTGTTTTCAGATACATTTTTATTAAAACTAACAAACTGATAATCATTTAGACTATTACTGACAAAATAGTATTGTACACAGTGCATGAAAGTGTCAGCACTCAATAAATGTTTTTAAGAGATAGTTTGAAACAATTCTGAGATAATTGCATGCATGAAGTGCAGAGATTTCTGCTATCCTTATTTTCTAGGCTTGAATGCATACTCTTTGTCACAAATGTCTTTATTAAGATGCAGTTTGAAGCTTCGGCTATATGATTTTGGGATTTAGGTAGTAAGAAAAAAACAGAAAATATTAAGCACATTTGCTTAAAGTTTCAGTATTTCACTAATACAGTTCATGAAAATGTATGAACAACTGTAATGAACTGCTTCTTTTTCCTAAACTGTATCCAAACCAAGAACAAAAAATAATACACTGCAGCTTACCACTTAGAAGCAGTAGTTGGATTTGTTTTCTTTCTTCAGCTTTCTGTGCTAGCGTAACAACACTTATTTACAGTACTGTACTGCCACCCTAGGATAGGATGTGTTTTAGGACCACAAAACACCTCCCTTTCTCCCTATCTTCAAAAAAACACAAACCACTAAAGCGCATTATAAGGTCCAGCCCAACCTATAAGCATGGTGAGGACACATGTTCCAACACACAAGGGTCCTGCAGCTTGCCAGATAAAGGTCTGGGAAGATCCAAGGAGCTCATACAACAAAGACATGGCAGCATGAGATCCTCAATAGAATGCTGAAGCAATTTATTCCATAAAAACAAATAGTACAATTACATGTTAAATCTTGATGATCAGCACTAGGGATGAGCCGAACACCCCCCGGTTCGGTTCGCACCAGAACCTGTGAACGGACCAAAAATTTGCACGAACGTTAGAACCCCATTGACGTCTATGGGACTCGAACGTTCGAAATCAAAAGTGCTCATTTTAAAGGCTAATTTGCATGGTATTGTCCTAAAAAGGGTTTGGGGACCCAGGTCCTACCCCAGGGGACATGTATAAATGCAAAAAAAACTTTTAAAAACGGCCGTTTTTTCGGGAGCAGTGATTTTAATGATGCTTAAAGTAAAAAAAAAAAAAAGTGAAATATTCCTTTAAATATCGTACCTCGGGGGTGTCTATAGTATGCCTGTGGCGCGTGTTTCCCGTGTTTAGAACAGTCCCTGCACCAAACGTCATTTTTAAAGGAAAAAATCTCATTTAAAACTGCTTGCGGGTTTAATGTAATGTCGGGTCCTGGCAATATGGATGAAAATCAGTGAGACAAACGGCATGGGTACCCCCCAGTCCATTACCAGGCCCTTTGGGTCTTGTATGGATATTAAGGGGAACCCCGCACCCAAATTAAAATAAGGAAAGGTATGGGGCCACCAGGCCCTATATACTCTGAACAGCAGTATACAGGCGGTGCAAACAAGACAGGGACTGTAGGTTTGTTGTTAAGTAGAATCTGTTTGTAATTTTGAATGGGTACATTTTTAACGTGTTTAGCTCCAGCCAAAAAATCTTTTTTAAGCTTTTTGGAAAACATAGGGAAGGGTTATCACCCCTGTGACATTTGTTTTGCTGTCTTTCCTCCTCTTCAGAAGATTTCACCTCACTTATTGTCCCAATGACAAATGTTTTTTGAAAATTTGGGGTTTTTTGTGGAACAAGGATTGGAAAGCATCAGTGGAAAGGAGAAATGTTTTCCCCATATTAACTCTTACAGGAGAGAATTTCCCTTCCTAGGGGTAGATTTCATCTCACTTCCTGTTGTCTCCTTCCGTTTGCAAGTAGGAGTCGTTTGTAAGTTAGATGTATGAAAGTAAGGGCCTGCCCTATATACTCAGCAGAAATTTGGGCCTTAGGTGTTGTTTTGGCCACAACACTGTAAGCCCTCACAGGGCACTGCTGTGATTTATTAGATCAAGAATTGTAATTACATGCCCCTGTTGAACAGGAGCTTAAAAATTAGGCCTTAGGCACTGGTGCTGGTGCCACAACACTGCAACCCCTCACAGGCACTCTAGTTGGAACGCAGGAACGAGCCCTGCTGCAAAGTATTGCATCAAAAATTGTAATTACACGCCCCTGTTAAACAAGGGCTGAAAAATTGGGCCTTAGGCACTGGTGATGGTGCCACAACACTGCAACCCCTCACAGACACTCTAGTTGGAACGCAGGAACGAGCCCTGCTGCAAATTATTGCATCAAAAATTGTAATTACACGCCCCTGTTAAACAGGGGCAGAAAAATTGGGCCTTAGGCACTGGTGCTGGTGCCACAACACTGCAACCCCTCACAGACACTCTAGTTGGAACGCAGGAACGAGCCCTGCTGCAAAGTATTGCATCAAAAATTGTAATTACACGCCCCTGTTAAACATGGGCAGAAAAATTGGGCCTTAGGCACTGGTGCTGGTGCCACAACACTGCAACCCCTCACAGACACTCTAGTTAGAACGCAGGAACGAGCCCTGCTGCAAAGTATTGCATGAAAAATTGTAATTACACGCCCCTGTTAAACAGGGGCTGAAAAATTGTGCCTTAGGCACTGGTGGTGGCGCCCAGAACCAAAAATGTTCTTACAAGCTATCAGCGTGATCATTGAGGAGGAAGAGGATTATTACTCAGGGATAGTCACTCAGCATCAGCATAGGCAGTCTTTGAAGGGATCTGAGATTTCAAAAAAAATTATTCGGTTACATCAGCATCAGGTGCTTGGTAGCTGGTGGTGATCCAAGACTGATTCATTTTTATGAAGGTCAGTCGATCGACCGAGTCGGTGGACAGATGCACCCTGTGATCGGTTACCACGCCTCCAGCAGCACTGAATGTGCGTTCCAAAAGAACGCTGGATGCAGGACAGGCCAGTAGCTCAATTGCATACTGTGCAAGCTCTGGCCAGTGATCCATCCTCAAGACCTAGTAACCCAGAGGATTTTCGGTGGGAAAGGTGTCCAAATCTGATCTTGCCCCTAGGTATTCCTGCACCATGTAAAAGAGACGCTGGCAATGGTTGCTGGAACCGATCATACCTTGGGGCTGCGGACTAAAAAATTGTGTGAACGCATCGGTCAGACGGCCACCTTCTCCACCGCTCCTTCTTTGACTGACCGAAGACTCAGCAACACGTTGTCCAGAAACAGGAGTTTGTAACCTCCCAGTCTCTGGGAACGCGTTGCACAGACCTTTCTGCAAGGCCTCCCGAAGATGTTTCATCCTCTGCTCCCTCTGCGATGGCAAGATAAGGTCCGCAACCTTACCCTTGTAACGTGGATCAAGGAGGGTTGCCAGCCAGTATTGGTCCTTCTCCTTGATACCACGAATACGAGGATCCTTACGCAGGCTTTGCAGGATCAGGGAAGCCATGCAGCGTAGGTTTGCTGAGGCATTCAGTCCAGAGTCCTCTGGGTCACTAAGGACGACTGGTCTGCAGCCACCTCCTCCCAGCCACGTACAAGTCTATGTGTTTCTTGGGACTGATCCCTTAAAGACTGTTGCTGATGCTGAGCGCCAGGCTCCACCTCCATACTGACACAATTTTCCTCCTCCTCCCCCTCGTCCTCATCCTGTGTGATCGGCGGGCACGCAGGAACACTGTCTGGATAAAGGGGGCCTTGAGAGCTAAGGAAGTCCTCCTCTTCCTGCCTCTGTTCTGCCTCAAGTGCCCTGTCCATTATTCCACGCAGCGTGTGCTCCAACAGGTAGACAAGGGGCACAGTTTCACTGATGCATGCACTGTCACTGCTCACCATCCTCGTGGCCTCCTCAAATGGTGACAGGACAGTGCATGCATCCCTGATCATGGCCCACTGGCGTGGGGAAAAAAAACAAGCTCCCCTGACCCTGTCCTGGTGCCATAGACGCACAGGTACTCATTGATGGCCCTCTGCTGCGTGTGCAGCCGCTGCAGCATGGCCAACGTTGAGTTCCACCTGGTGGGCATGTCACAGATTAGGCGGTTCTTGGGCAGGTTAAACTCCTTTTGGAGGTCCGTCAGCCGAGCACTGGCATTATATGACCGGCGGAAATGCACACAGACTTTCCTGGCCTGCCTCAGGACATCCTGTAAGCCCGGGTACCTGCCCAAGAACCGCTGCACCACCAAGTTAAGGACGTGAGCCAAACAGGGCACATGGGTTATTTGTCCCTTTCGGAGGGCAGAGAGGAAGTTGGTGCCATTGTCGCAAACCACCATTCCTGCCTTAAGTTGGCGTGGCGTCAACCACCTCTGAACCTGCCCCTGCAGAGCTGACAGAACCTCTGCCCCAGTGTGGCTCCTGTCCCCCAAGCACACCAGCTCAAGCACCGCATGGCATCTTTTGGCCTGCGTACTTGCGTAGCCCCTTAAACGGCTACGGAGCACCGCTGGTTCCGAGGACAAAGCACAGGAAGAGGCCATGGAGGAAGAAGAAGAGGAGGTGGTGGAGGAGAGAGGTGTGTCACAATCATTAGCATTATGGAGGCGTTGTGGCAGAACAACCTCCAACACTACTGCACCTTGTCCTGTATCCTTCCCAGCTGCCAGCAGAGTCACCCAATGCGCCGTGAAACTTAGGTAACGTCCCTGTCCATGCCTGCTGGACCATGAGTCAGTGGTAATATGCACCTTACCACTGACCGCCCTGTCCAGCGAGGCATGGACATTGCCTTCCACATGCCGGTAGAGAGCCGGAATCGCCTTCCGTGAGAAAAAGTGGCCTTTGGGTACCTGCCACTGAGGAACCGCACATTCCACAAACTCACGGAAGGGGGCAGAGTCTACCAACTGAAAAGGCAGCAGTTGAAGTGCTAGCAATTTTGCCAAGCTAGCATTCAACCGCTGGGCATGTGGATGGCTGGGAGCAAACTTCTTTCGGTGGTGCAGCAGCTGGGGCAGGGAAGTTTGCCTGGTACAATCTGACGTCGGTGTACCAAAAGCTGATTGCCCACAAGTACTTGGCTGTGACACACCTAATTCTACACCTTCATTCCTCTCAGTGCAGGTCTCAGAGAGGACTGAAGGTATAGTGGGGTTGGAAATCTGAGCTGATGAGGAGCAAGGAGAGGTCCTCTTTGTTCTTTGGTGTGGGTCTTTTAGATACGCTTACCAACGAACTGCATGGCAGGTCAACATATGTCTGGTCAAGCATGTGGTACCCAAGTGGGAGATGTTTTGGCCACGCGAGATACGCTTGAGACATATGTTGCAAATAGCAGCGGTGCGATCTGATGCACTCGTCTCAAAAAAGGCCCACACCAAAGAACTTTTTGAATAACGCGCAGAGACTGCAGCGCCCTGCACATGTGGAGCTTTGGGGTGTGATGCAGTCAATGTGCTGCCCCTAGGCTGGCCCCTGGAGGGCATCCTGCCTCGTTGGTGATGTGCCGCCTCCTCCTCCTCCTCCTCTCTCCTATCAGGCACACACGTTGAGTCAGTGACCTCATCATCCCCTCCCTCCTCATCACTGGAGCAAACCTGGCAGTATGCTGCAGCAGGGGGAGCATGACTGCCAGATTGCTGTCCTTCTTGGGCACCCCCTCTGTCCGTGTTACTGCCTTCATCGAGCTCAGTATCATCATCAGAGCCTTCCAAACGCTGGGCATCCTCCTGGAGCATGTACCCAACACTGTGGTCAAACAGTTCGAGGGACTCCTCAGGAGGACATGGTGGGGCTAGGGAAGGAGTCACTGATGACATTGAGCCGAGGGAAGAGGCCGCTGCTTTGCCAGACAAAGTACCCCTTGCATGGGTGAGAGAGGATGAGGAGGATGAGGACGGCTTGGTCATCCACTCGACCAAGTCTTCCGCATGTTGGGGCTCAACACGGCCAGCTGCCAAATAAAAAGGCCAAGCGTGTCCCACGGCCACGTTCTGATGAGGATGCACCTTCTCCACGACCAGCACTAGACACAGAGCCTGCTTGCCCTCTCTTATTGGCTTGTGACTGTCTGCCTCTCCTTCTTGGCCTTCCTGACATACTAATGGCCTGTAGCTGCACTAAGCTGGGATATATAGCTGAACACTGTGAGCAGGACGCACCCCACTAACTTGTAGGTTTAGCTGAACACTGTGAGCAGGACGCACTGCACTAACTGTAAACAGTCTAGCTGCCTGACTGTGGTACTAATAGGATCAAAAGAACACCAGCAATTTTATTCAGGTAGCTGTATATACTGTAACAAGACAAGCCTGCCTGTCAGTAAGAAGATAACAGGAACGGATCTAGCTGAACACTGTGAGCAGGACGCACCCCACTAACTTGTAGGTTTAGCTGAACACTGTGAGGTGGACGCACCACACTAACTTGTAGGTTTAGCTGAACACTGTGAGCAGGACGCACCCCACTAACTTGTAGGTTTAGCTGAACACTGTGAGCAGGACGCACCCCACTAACTTGTAGGTTTAGCTGAACACTGTGAGCAGGACGCACCCCACTAACTTGTAGGTTTAGCTGAACACTGTGAGCAGGACGCACCCCACTAACTTGTAGGTTTAGCTGAACACTGTGAGCAGGACGCACTGCACTAACTGTAAATAGTCTAGCTGCCTAACTGTGGTACTAATAGGATCAAAAGAACACCAGCAATTTTCTTCAGGTAGCTGTATATACTGTAACAAGACAAGCCTGCCTGTCAGTAAGAAGATAACAGGAACGGATCTAGCTGAACACTGTGAGCAGGACGCACCCCACTAACTTGTAGGTTTAGCTGAACACTGTGAGGTGGACGCACCACAATAACTTGTAGGTTTAGCTGAACACTGTGAGCAGGACGCACCCCACTAACTTTAGGTTTAGCTGAACACTGTGAGCAGGACGCACCCCACTAACTTGTGGGTTTAGCTGAACACTGTGAGCAGGACGCACCCCACTAACTTGTAGGTTTAGCTGAACACTGTGAGCAGGACGCGCCCCACTAACTTGTAGGTTTAGCTGAACACTGTGAGCAGGACGCACTGCACTAACTGTAAACAGTCTAGCTGCCTGACTGTGGTACTAATAGGATCAAAAGAACACCAGCAATTTTCTTCAGGTAGCTGTATATACTGTAACAAGACAAGCCTGCCTGTCAGTAAGAAGATAACAGGAACGGATCTAGCTGAACACTGTGAGCAGGACGCACCCCACTAACTTGTAGGTTTAGCTGAACACTGTGAGGTGGACGCACCACACTAACTTGTAGGTTTAGCTGAACACTTTGAGCAGGACGCACCCCACTAACTTGTAGGTTTAGCTGAACACTGTGAGCAGGATGCTCCCCACTAACTTGTAGGTTTAGCTGAACACTGTGAGCAGGACGCACCCCACTAACTTGTAGGTTTAGCTGAACACTGTGAGCAGGACGCACCCCACTAACTTGTAGGTTTAGCTGAACACTGTGAGCAGGACGCACTGCACTAACTGTAAATAGTCTAGCTGCCTAACTGTGGTACTAATAGGATCAAAAGAACACCAGTAATTTTCTTCAGGTAGCTGTATATACTGTAACAAGACAAGCCTGCCTGTCAGTAAGAAGATAACAGGAACGGATCTAGCTGAACACTGTGAGCAGGACGCACTGCACTAACTGTAAATAGTCTAGCTGCCTGACTGTGGTACTAAAAGGATCAAAAGGACATCAGTAATTTTCTTCAGGTAGCTGTATATACTGTAACAAGACAAGCCTGCCTGTCAGTAAGAAGATAACAGGAACGGATCTAGCTGAACACTGTGAGCAGGATGCACCCCACTAACTTGTAGGTTTAGCTGAACACTGTGAGCAGGATGCACCCCACTAACTTGTAGGTTTAGCTGAACACTGTGAGCAGGATGCACTGCACTAACTGTAAATAGTCTAGCTGCCTGACTGTGGTAGTAATAGGATCAAAAGAACACCAGTAATTTTCTTCAGGTAGCTGTATATACTGTAGCAAGACAAGCCTGCCTGTCAGTAAGAAGATATCAGGAGCGGATCTAGCTGAACACTGTGAGCAGGACGCACTGCACTAACTGTAAATAGTCTAGCTGCCTGACTGTGGTACTAATAGGATCAAAAGAACACCAGTAATTTTCTTCAGGTAGCTGTATATACTGTAACAAGACAAGCCTGCCTGTCAGTAAGAAGATAACAGGAACGGATCTAGCTGAACACTGTGAGCAGGACGCACTGCACTAACTGTAAATAGTCTAGCTGCCTGACTGTGGTACTAATAGGATCAAAAGAACACCAGTAATTTTCTTCAAGTAGCTGTATATACTGTAACAAGACAAGCCTGCCTGTCAGTAAGAAGATAACAGGAACGGATCTAGCTGAACACTGTGAGCAGGACGCACTGCACTAGCTGCCTGACTATGGTACTAATAGGATCAAAAGAACACCAGTAATTTTCTTCAGGTAGCTGTAAATACTGTAACAAGACAAGCCTGCCTGTCAGTAGGAAGATAACAGGAACGGATCTAGCTAAACTGAATACAGTGTATATATATATATATATATATGCAACACCTGGGATGCATATATATGTATACACAATACACTGTAAGTGCAGCTAACTGACTGACTGTTCTGCCTAATCTATCTAACTCAAATCAAATGTCACTGTCTGTCTCTCTCTCTCTCTCTCTCTCTCAATGAACGCCGGAACACACACTACACAGGGCCGCCGTGCAGGCGGCCTTATATAGTGTGGGGCGTGTACTAAATCCCCTGAGCCATAATTGGCCAAAGCCTCCTTGGCTTTGGCCAATTACGGCTCTCTGTTCAGGCGGCGCTGTGATTGGCCAAGCATGCGGGTCATAGTGCATGCTTGGCCAATCATCAGCCAGAAATGCACTGCGATGCCGCAGTGAATTATGGGCCGTGACGCGCCACAGGAATTTGGCGCGAACTGCCCATATCGTTCGCAATTCGGCGAATGACCGAACAGCCGAAGTTCGAGTCGAACATGGGTTCGACACGAACACGAAGCTCATCCCTAATCAGCACAGATGGCAGATGAAAACCCCACAGGGTTATACACAGTGTGGTAGATGAAGAAACTGCAAGGCTGAGCCTGTCCTATCCCTCTAGATGGCATTAGGGAGATAAGATCATGCGTCCTGCACAAGCGCAGTCTACCTTGTGGCAACCCCTTTGCATTTGTGTGAAGTGAGGGATAATGCTAGGGAGGGACTAACGCATTTCAGAAGTTCATTCCTACTTTGTCAAAAACCTGCCTTGTAAATGTACTATTTGCTTTTATGAAATAAGTTACCTCATTATTTTCACTATCTTTAGGTGTTTTTTATTTCTCACTGGGAACAATGCTAACTGATAACAGTCAGCAAATTTAGAGAGAACAGGACGTTATTAGAAAACAATATTTTCAGCAGGATTAGAAGGCTTGTTTTTGTATTTATCAAGCAGATAAAATAAGGGACTTTCAATTGTATGTTTACAAGACCAAAAGGGAGGAAGTAAAAGAAGTTAATTGAGTGCCCCACCGGGCACCTAGTGAAAGATTTGATTGTGTTTGCAGGCAGTTCACAGGATCTCTGCCCAGCGGCGGCTATCTGTTATATTCCGATTGCTGTGTAATACTTGTAAGTAGATGTCTATTTTTAAATAAATGGAATTGAATGGTTTTACACTATGAAATGTTTCTTTTTATGTTTACAGTGATGGAACCTGTCAGTCTTAGGGAGTGAATAATTGAGTTGAAGGAGCTGAAGGAGAAACTGATCAGAGCTTTGTTGGAAATAAAGCGCTGCCTGTCTTTCTTGTATTAAGAAGGCAAGGTGGGTGGTAAGTGGTTTTCCAACTGTCGGTGGTAGTTTACACACATTGAAGGCATGATTGGGAAGAAGATTGTTCAGTAAAAGGAAGATTTATAAGCAGACTATGTGTAGATGTGTTGTTATACACTGGCTGTTTATCACAGTTTATTTATGTAATTGCTTTGTTGCAACATTGTATCTTTTTTTATAAGTTTATTCACAGTAATACATATAGTGCCCATTCAGACCACAAAACGTCCCCCAGATCCGTTGCGGTGTGAACGGGCCCTTAGGGATTTGAATGTATATGTGTCAATTTTAGATGGATGGGCCGAACACCCCCCGGTTCAGTTCGCACCAGAACATACCGAACAGGCAAAAAATTTGGCAGAACACACAAACACCATTAAAGTTATTGCCATAAAAAGTGTTTGGGGACCCGGGTCCTGCCCCAGGGGACATGTATCAATGCAAAAAAAAGTTCTAAAAACTGAAGTTTTTTCAGGAGCAATGATTTTAATAATGCTTAAAGTGAAACAATAAAAGTGAAATATTCCTTTAAATTTTTTGTACCTGGAGGGGTGTCTATAGTATTCCTGTAAAGTGTAAAGTGACGCATTTTTCCCATGTTTAGAACAGTCCCTGCACAAAATGACATTTCCAAAGGAGAAAAAGTATTTTAAAAGTACTAGTGGCTATAATGAATTGTCCGTCCCGGCAATACAGATAAAAGTCATTGAAAAAAATGGCATGGGATCCCCCACAGTCCATTACCAGGCCCTTTGGGTCTGGTATGAATATTAAATATTAAACCCCGAACCAAAATTTTAAAAAAAAATGCGTAGGGGTCCCCCCAAATTCCATACCAGGCCCTTCAAGTGTTGATCCACCGTGATGTTAATGCAACAAATTCATAAGGTGCATGTGTCAATCATCCACCCGTGAGCCCTAAACAAAAGATCTAGGGCTCTCTGCATGAATTTTAATCCAAAAACCAAGAAAAAGTGGTACACTCACATAAATGAGCACTTAAGCAGTGCTAGCTGGTACAGACATATCAGTAAAACACTTCTGAGATGGCCACGGGATGATATTTAATCAAAAGGCTCCGTCCCCTATATGCATATCGTCCCTGGGCAAGGATTTCCTCAGTAGGGTGAGACTCATCTCTGCTCTATAAATACACAACTACAGCCGAAAACCAGGCAACCAATCCGCCTCTATAGGGCAGGGTTTCAGTGCCGCAACTCACTAATTAAAAGACCAGAACTGCTAATAGGTGTCTCCCTGAGCACGATAGTTAAAAGCTTCTCCTGGGGACAACCTAACCAAGGTCACTGGTCAAGCAAAATATATTAAAGGACTTACAAATTTTTAATTCTATCCTCCAAATTAACAGTCAGAGGAAAGCCTTTAATTTACTATATCACCTAGCAGCCACCTTGGCAAGGGACTCCATACTTTAATAACATAAAACTTAAAAAAAAAATTCTGAAAAAATAAGTGCATGATACCTGTAAAAAAAAAAAAAGCCTGCATATAAATTCTTTTGGTTTTATGTTTATTTCAAAACATACTATTATACCTAAAATGGTCCAGCTACAGGGCAAAAAGAGAACATACCAATACCCACCATTAGGGATGAGCTTCGTGTTCGAGTCGAACCCATGTTCGACTCGAACATCGCCTGTTCGCCCGTTCGCCGAATTGCGAACGATATGGGCCGTTCGCGCCAAATTCGTGTGGCGCGTCACGGCCCATAATTCACTGCGGCATCGCAGTGCATTGCTGGCTGATGATTGGCCAAGCATGCACTATGACCCGCATGCTTGGCCAATCACAGCGCCGTCTGAACAGAGAGCCGTAATTGGCCAAAGCCAGGAAGGCTTTGGCCAATTATGGCTCAGGGGATTTAGTACACGCCCCACACTATATAAGGCCGCCTGCACGGCGGCCCTGTGTAGTGTGTGTTCCGGCGTTCATTGAGAGAGAGAGAGAGAGAGAAAGAGACAGACAGTGACATTTGATTTGAGTTAGATAGATTAGGCAGAACAGTCAGTCAGTTAGCTGCACTTACAGTGTATTGTGTATATATATATATGCATCCCAGGTGTTGCATATATATATATATATACACTGTATTCAGTTTAGCTAGATCCGTTCCTGTTATCGTCCTACTGACAGGCAGGCTTGTCTTGTTACAGTATTTACAGCTACCTGAAGAAAATTACTGGTGTTCTTTTTATCCTATTAGTACCACAGTCAGGCAGCTAGACTATTTACAGTTAGTGCAGTGCGTCCTGCTCACAGTGTTCAGCTAGATCCGTTCCTGTTATCTTCTTACTGACAGGCAGGCTTGTCTTGGTACAGTATATACAGCTACCTGAAGAAAATTGCTGGTGTTCTTTTGATCCTATTAGTACCACAGTCAGGCAGCTAGACTATTTACAGTTAGTGGGGTGCGTCCTGCTCACAGTGTTCAGCTAAACCTACAAGTTAGTGTGGTGCGTCCACCTCACACTGTTCAGCTAAACCTACAAGTTAGTGGGGTGCGTCCTGCTCACAGTGTTCAGCTAGATTCGTTCCTGTTATCTTCTTACTGACAGGCAGGCTTGTCTTGTTACAGTATTTACAGCTACCTGAAGAGAATTACTGGTGTTCTTTTGATCCTATTAGTACCACAGTCAGGCAGCTAGACTATTTACAGTTAGTGCAGTGCATCCTGTTCACAGTGTTCAGCTAAAACTACAAGTTAGTGGGGTGCGTCCTGCTCACAGTGTTCAGCTAAACCTACAAGTTAGTGGGGTGCATCCTGCTCACAGTGTTCAGCTAAACCTACAAGTTAGTGCGGTGCGTCCTGCTACCAGTGTTCAGCTAAACCTACAAGTTAGTGGGGTGCATCCTGCTCACAGTGTTCAGCTAGATCCGTTCCTGTTATCTTCTTACTGACAGGCAGGCTTGTCTTGTTACAGTATTTACAGCTACCTGAAGAAAATTGCTGGTGTTCTTTTGATCCTATTAGTACCACAGTCAGGCAGATAGACTATTTACAGTTAGTGCAGTGCGTCCTGCTCACAGTGTTCAGCTAAACCTACAAGTTAGTGGGGTGCGTCCTGCTCACAGTGTTAAGCTAAACCTACAAGTTAGTGGGGTGCGTCCTGCTCACAGTGTTCAGCTAAACCTACAAGTTAGTGAGGTGCGTCCACCTCACAGTGTTCAGCTAAACCTACAAGTTAGTGGGGTGCGTCCTGCTCACAGTGTTTAGCTAAACCTACAAGTTAGTGGGGTGCGTCCTGCTCACAGTGTTAAGCTAAACCTACAAGTTAGTGTGGTGCGTCCACCTCACAGTGTTCAGCTAAACCTACAAGTTAGTGGGGTGCGTCCTGCTCACAGTGTTCAGCTAGATCCGTTCCTGTTATCTTCTTACTGACAGGCAGGCTTGTCTTGTTACAGTATTTACAGCTACCTGAAGAAAATTGCTGGTGTTCTTTTGATCCTATTAGTACCACAGTCAGGCAGCTAGACTATTTACAGTTAGTGGGGTGCGTCCTGCTCACAGTGTTCAGCTAAACCTACAAGTTAGTGGGGTGCGTCCTGCTCACAGTGTTCAGCTAAACCTACAAGTTAGTGTGGTGCGTCCACCTCACAGTGTTCAGCTAAACCTACAAGTTAGTGGGGTGCGTCCTGCTCACAGTGTTCAGGTAGATCCGTTCCTGTTATCTTCTTACTGACAGGCAGGCTTGTCTTGGTACAGTATTTACAGCTACCTGAAGAAAATTGCTGGTGTTCTTTTGATCCTATTAGTACCACAGTCAGGCAGCTAGACTATTTATAGTTAGTGGGGTGCGTCCTGCTCACAGTGTTCAGCTAAACCTACAAGTTAGTGGGGTGCGTCCTGCTCACAGTGTTCAGCTAAACCTACAAGTTAGTGGGGTGCGTCCTGCTCACAGTGTTCAGCTAAACCTACAAGTTAGTGGGGTGCGTCCACCTCACAGTGTTCAACTAAACCTACAAGTTAGTGGGGTGCGTCCTGCTCACAGTGTTCAGCTAAACCTACAAGTTAGTGGGGTGCGTCCTGCTCACAGTGTTCAGCTAAACCTACAAGTTAGTGGGGTGCGTCCTGCTCACAGTGTTCAGCTAAACCTACAAGTTAGTGGGGTGTGTCCTGCTCACAGTGTTCAGCTAAACCTACAAGTTAGTGTGGTGCGTCCACCTCACAGTGTTCAGCTAAACCTACAAGCTAGTGGGATGTGTCCACCTCACAGTGCTCAGCTAAAGCTACCTGTAGAAGGTTGGTGGTGTTCTCATACTACAGGCAGGCAGTTGATTTTGCTAGCTGCAGTATCAGTACATATATATATATATATATATATATATATATATATATATATATATACACTACCGTTCAAAAGTTTGGGGTCACCCAAACAATTTTGTGTTTTCCATGAAAAGTCACACTTATTCACCACCATACGTTGTGAAATGAATAGAAAATAGAGTCAAGACATTGACAAGGTTAGAAATAATGATTTGTATTTGAAATAACATTGTTTTTACATCAAACTTTGCTTTCATCAAAGAATCCTCCTTTTGCAGCAATTACAGCATTGCACACCTTTGGCATTCTAGCTGTTAATTTATTGAGGTAAGCTGGAGAAATTGCACCCCACGCTTCTAGAAGCAGCTCCCACAAGTTGGATTGGTTGGATGGGCACTTCTGGCGTACCATACGGTCAAGCTGCTCCCACAACAGCTCAATGGGGTTCAGATCTGGTGACTGTGCTGGCCACTCCATTACCGATAGAATACCAACTGCCTGCTTCTGCTGTAAATAGTTCTTGCACAATTTGGAGGTGTGTTTAGGGTCATTGTCCTGTTGTAGGATGAAATTGGCTCCAATCAAGCGCTGTCCACTGGGTATGGCATGGCGTTGCAAAATGGAGTGATAGCCTTCCTTATTCAGAATCCCTTTTACCCTGTACAAAGCTCCCACCTTACCAGCACCAAAGCAACCCCAGACCATCACATTACCTCCACCATGCTTAACAGATGGCGTCAGGCATTCTTCCAGCATCTTTTCATTTGTTCTGCGTCTCACAAACGTTCTTCTTTGTGATCCAAACACCTCAAACTTGGATTCATCCGTCCACAACACTTTTTTCCAGTCTTCCTCTGTCCAATGTCTGTGTTCTTTTGCCCATCTTAATCTTTTTCTTTTATTGGCCAGTCTCAGATATGGCTTTTTCTTTGCCACTCTGCCCTGAAGCCCAAAATCCCGCAGCCGCCTCTTCACTGTAGATGTTGACACTGGTGTTTTGCGGGTACTATTTAATGAAGATGCCAGTTGGGGACCTGTGAGGCGTCTGTTTCTCAAACTAGAGACTCTAATGTGCTTATCTTCTTGCTTAGTTGTGCAACGCGGCCTCCCACTTCTTTTTCTACTCTGGTTAGAGCCTGTTTGTGCTGTCCTCTGAAGGGAGTAGTACACACCGTTGTAGGAAATCTTCAATTTCTTTGCAATTTCTCGCATGGAATAGCCTTCATTTCTAAGAACAAGAATAGACTGTCGAGTTTCAGATGAAAGTTCTCTTTTTCTGGCCATTTTGAGCGTTTAATTGACCCCACAAATGTGATGCTCCAGAAACTCAATCTGCTCACAGGAAGGTCAGTTTTGTAGCTTCTGGAAGGAGCTAGACTGTTTTTAGATGTGTGAACATGATTGCACAAGGGTTTGCTAATCATCAATTAGCCTTCTGAGCCAATGAGCAAACACATTGTACCATTAGAACACTGGAGTGATAGTTGCTGGAAATGGGCCTCTATACACCTATGTAGATATTGCACCAAAAACTAGACATTTGCAGTTAGAATAGTCATTTACCACATTAGCAATGTATAGAGTATATTTGTTTAAAGTTAGGACTAGTTTAAAGTTAGCTTCATTTAAAAGTACAGTGCTTTTCCTTCAAAAATAAGGACATTTCAATGTGACCCCAAACTTTTGAACGGTAGTGTATATATCCCAGCTTAGTGCAGCTACAGGCCATTAGTATGTCTGGAAGGCCAAGAAGGAGAGGCAGACAGTCACAAGCCAATAAGAGAGGGCAAGCAGGCTCTGTGTCTAGTGCTGGTCAAGGAGACGGTGCATCCTCATCAGCACGTGGCCGTGGGACACGCTTGGCCTTTTTTTCGGCAGCTGGCCGTGTTGAGCCGCAACATGCGGAAGACTTGGTCGAGTGGATGACCAAGCCGTCCTCATCCTCCTCATCCTCTCTCACCCATGCCCAGGGTACTTTGTCTGGCAAAACAGCGGCCTCTTCCCTCGGCTCAATGTCATCAGTGACTCCTTCCCTAGCCCCACCATGTCCTCCTGAGGAGACCCTCGAACTGTTTGACCACAGCGTTGGGTACATGCTCCAGGAGGATGCCCAGTGTTTGGAAGGCTCTGATGATGATACTGAGCACGATGAAGGCAGTAACATGAGCACGGACAGAGGGGGTGCCCAAGAAGGACAGCAATCTGGTGGCAGTCATGCTCCCCCTGCTGCAGCATACTGCCAGGTTTGCTCCAGTGATGAGGAGGGAGGGGATGATGAGGTCACTGGCTCAACGTGGGTGCCTGATAGGAGAGAGGAGGAGGAGGAGGAGGCGGCACATCACCAACGAGGCAGGATGCCCTCCAGGGGCCAGCCTAAGAGCAGCACATTCACTGCATCACACCCCAAAGCTCCACATGTGCAGGTCGCTGCAGTCTCTGTGCGTTATTCAAAAAGTTCTTTGGTGTGGGCCTTTTTTGAGACGAGTGCATCAGATCGCACCGCTGCTATTTGCAACATATGTCTCAAGCATATCTCGCGTGGCCAAAACATCTCCCGCTTGGGTATCACATGCTTGACCAGACATATGTTGACCTGCCATGCAGTTCGTTGGCAAGCGTGTCTAAAAGACCCACACCAAAGAACAAAGAGGACCTCTCCTTGCTCCTCATCAGCTGAGATTTCCAACCCCACTAGACCTTCAGTCCTCTCTGAGACCTGCACTGAGAGGAATGAAGGTGTAGAATTAGGTGTGTCACAGCCAAGTACTTGTGGGCAATCTGCTTTTGGTGCACCGACGTCAGATTGTACCAGGCAAATTTCCCTGCTCCAGCTGCTGCACCGCCGAAAGAAGTTTGCTCCCAGCCATCCACATGCCCAGCGGTTGAACGCTAGCTTGGCAAAATTGCTAGCGCTTCAACTGCTGCCTTTTCAGTTGGTAGACTCTGCCCCCTTCCGTGAGTTTGTGGAATGTGTGGTTCCTCAGTGGCAGGTACCCAAACGCCACTTTTTCTCATGGAAGGCGATTCCGGCTCTCTACCGGCATGTGGAAGGCAATGTCCATGCCTCGCTGGACAGGGCGGTCAGCGATAAGGTGCATATTACTGCTGACTCATGGTCCAGCAGGCATGGACAGGGACGTTACCTAAGTTTCACGGCGCATTGGGTGACTCTGCTGGCAGCTGGGAAGGATGCAGGACAAGGTGCAGTAGTGTTGGAGGTTGTTCCGCCACCACGCCTCCAAAACGCTAATGATTGTGACACACCTCTCTCCTCCACCCCCTCCTCTTCTTCTTCCTCCATGGCCTCTTCCTGTGCTTTGTCCTCGGAACCAGCAGTGCTCCGTAGCCATTCAAGGGGCTACGCAAATACGCAGGCCAAAAGATGCCATGCGGTGCTTGAGCTGGTGTGCTTGGGGGACAGGAGCCACACTGGGGCAGAGGTTCTGTCAGCTCTGCAGGGGCAGGTTCAGAGGTGGTTGATGCCACGCCAACTTAAGGCAGGAATGGTGGTTTGCAACAATGGCACCAACCTCCTCTCTGCCCTCCGACAGGGACAAATGACCCATGTGCCCTGTTTGGCTCACGTCCTTAACTTGGTGGTGCAGCGGTTCTTGGGCAGGTACCCGGGCTTACAGGATGTCCTGAGGCAGGCCAGGAAAGTCTGTGTGCATTTCCGCCGGTCATATAATGCCAGTGCTCAGCTGACGGACCTCCAAAAGGAGTTTAACCTGCCCAAGAACCGCCTAATCTGTGACATGCCCACCAGGTGGAACTCAACGTTGGCCATGCTGCAGCGGCTGCACATGCAGCAGAGGGCCATCAATGAGTACCTGTGCGACTATGGCACCAGGACAGGGTCAGGGGAGCTTGGTTTTTTTTCCCCACGCCAGTGGGCCATGATCAGGGATGCATGCACTGTCCTGTCACCATTTGAGGAGGCCACGAGGATGGTGAGCAGTGACAGTGCATGCATCAGTGACACTGTCCCCCTTGTCCACCTGTTGGAGCACACGCTGCGTGGAATAATGGACAGGGCACTTGAGGCAGAACAGAGGCCGGAAGAGGAGGACTTCCTTAGCTCTCAAGGCCCCCTTTATCCAGACAGTGTTCCTGCGTGCCCGCCGATCACACAGGAAGAGGACGAGGAGGAGGAGGAGGAAGATTGTGTCAGTATGGAGGTGGAGCCTGGCACTCAGCATCAGCAGCAGTCTTTAAGGGATCAGTCCCAAGAAACACATGGACTTGTACGTGGCTGGGAGGAGGTGGCTGCGGACCATGTCGTCTTTAGTGACCCAGAGGACTCCGGACTGAATGCCTCAGCAAACCTACGCTGCATGGCCTCCCTGATCCTGCAAAGCCTGCGTAAGGATCCTCGTATTCGTGGTATCAAGGAGAAGGACCAATACTGGCTGGCAACCCTCCTTTATCCACGTTACAAGGGTAAGGTTGTGGACCTTATCTTGTCATCGCAGAGGGAGCAGGGAATGAAACATCTTCGGGAGGCCTTGCAGAAAGGTCTGTGCAACGCGTTCCCAGAGACTGGGAGGTTACAAACTCCTGTTTCTGGACAACGTGTTGCTGAGGCTTCAGTCAGTCAAAGAAGGAGCGGTGGAGAAGGTGGCCGTCTGACCGATGCGTTCAGACAATTTTTTGGTCCGCAGCCCCAAGGTATGATTGGTTCCAGCAACCATCGCCAGCGTCTGTTTTACACGGTGCAGGAATACCTAGGGGCAAGATCAGACTTGGACACCTTTCCCAGCGAAAATCCTCTGGGTTACTGGGTCTTGAGGATGGATCACTGGCCAGAGCTTGCACAGTATGCAATTGAGCTACTGGCCTGTCCTGCATCCAGCGTTCTTTCGGAACGCACATTAAGTGCTGCTGGAGGCGTGGTAACCGATCACAGGGTGCGTCTGTCCACCGACTCGGTCGATCGACTGACCTTCATAAAAATGAATCAGTCTTGGATCACCACCAGCTACCAAGCACCTGATGCTGATGTAACTGAATATTTTTTTTTGGAATCTCAGATCCCTTCAAAGACTGCCTATGCTGATGCTGAGTAACTATCCCTGAGTAATTATCCTCTTCCTCCTCAATGATCACGCTGATAGCTTGTAAGAACATTTTTGGTTCTGGGCGCCACCACCAGTGCCTAAGGCACAATTTTTCTGCCCCTGTTTAACAGGGGCGTGTAATTACAATTTTTGATGCAATACTTTGCAGCAGGGCTCGTTTCTGCGTTCCAACTAGAGTGTCTGTGAGGGGTTGCAGTGTTGTGGCACCAGCACCAGTGCCTAAGGCCCAATTTTTCAGCCATTGTTTAACAGGGGCATGTAATTACAATTTTTGATGCAATACTTTGCAGCAGGGCTCGTTCCTGCGTTCCAACTAGAGTGTCTGTGAGGGGTTGCAGTGTTGTGGCACCAGCACCAGTGCCTAAGGCCTAATTTTTCAGCCCCTGTTCAACAGGGGCATGTAATTACAATTCTTGATCTAATATTTCACAGCAGGGCCCATTTCTGCACCCACCAAGAGCGAGTGAGGACTTACAGTGTTGTGGCACCAGCACCACCACCACCACCAAAGGCTCAATTTTTCTGCCCTTGTTCAACAGGGGCATGTAATTACAATTCTTGATCTAATATTTCACAGCAGGGCCCATTTCTGCACCCACCAAGAGTGAGTGAGGACTTACAGTGTTGTGGCACCACCACCACCACCACCACCACCAAAGGCCCAGTTTTTCTGCCCCTGTTCAACAGGGGCATGTAATTACAATTTTTGATCTAATATTTCACAGCAGGGCCCTGTGAGGGCTTACAGTGTTGTGGCCACAACAACACCTAAGGCCCAAATTTCTGCTGATTATATAGGGCAGGCCCCTACTTTCAAACATCTAACTTACAAACGACTCCTACTTGCAAACGGAAGGAGACAACAGGAAGTGAGATGAAATCTACCCCTAGGAAGGGAAATTCTCTCCTGTAAGAGTTAATATGGGAAAAACATTTCTCCTTTCCACTGATGCTTTCCAATCCTTGTTCCACAAAAAACTCCAAATTTTCAAAAAACATTTGTCATTGGGACAAAAAGTGAGGTGAAATCTTCTGAAGAGGAGGAAAGACAGCAAAACAAATGTCATAGGGGTGATAACCCTTCCCTATGTTTTCCAAAAAGCTGGAGCTAAACACATTAAAAATGTACCCGTTCAAAATTACAAACAGATTCTACTTAACAACAAACCTACAGTCCCTGTCTTGTTTGCACCGCCTGTATACTGCTGTTCAAAGTATATAGGGCCTGGTGGCCCCACACCTTTCCTTATTTTAATTTGGGTGTGGGGTTCCCCTTAATATCCATACAAGACCCAAAGGGCCTGGGAATGGACTGGGGGGTACCCATGCCGTTTGTCTCACTGATTTTCATCCATATTGCCAGGACCCGACATTACATTAAATGCCCGAGCAGTTTTAAATGAGATTCTTTCCTTTAAAAATGACGTTTGGTGCAGGGACACTTTACGCCACTTTACAGGCATACTATAGACACCCCCCAGGTACGATATTTAAAGGAATATTTCACTTTTTTTTTTTACTTTAAACATCATTAAAATCACTGCTCCCGAAAAAACGTCCGTTTTTAAAAGTTTTTTTGCATTGATACGTGTCCCCTGGGGTAGGACCCGGGTCCCCAACCCTTTTTAGGACAATACCATGCAAATTAGCCTTTAAAATGAGCACTTTTGATTTTGAACGTTCGAGTCCCATAGACGTCAATGGGGTTCTAACGTTCGTGCAAATTTTCGGTCCGTTCGCAGGTTCTGGTGCGAACTGAACCGGGGGGTGTTCGGCTCATCCCTACCCACCATCTCTATTTCCCAACTTTCATACTAGAACTGACTTATTTGCACTACTAAATTGGGGAGGTACTGACTTATTCTAAACAATTATGCAAAAATGTGCCAGTTTATTCACAAAAATGGGCTTTGTCTCATTTAAAAGTCAAGCCCTTGTGAATCTCTAGTGAGCATAGTGAAGATCCAATATAAATCCCTCCTAAAGAGTAGTCAAAACACATCTTTACCTCTTCCAGGGGTTTTACCCTTTTCAATTCCCTGAATCTTCAAAGAAGTTTTGTCACTCCTGTGACATTTATTAAAATGTCTGGCGACATGTGAGGGGGTTATTCTTCTCTATATCATACAAATTATCTTGCAATTAGTCTCTAAGTCTATTCATGATTCTACCAACATACTGCATTGAACAAATTCTACAAGTTGGTCAAATATATGGACAGAGACCTTCATCAAAATCTACAAGAAGTATGGCACCAACATCCCTTTGAAATAGAAGAGAAATTTAGAAGATATGGGACTTTATGAGTGCATTACAGCATAGAAATCACTCAAGAGTGCATGTACAAATATATACAAAATTGTATTAAATGAATAATATCATAAAACCGATGCATACAATACAATCATACCCATAGGTGTGCGCAAACATCCCATTAATGACAATGATTGACTGTAATCACATTCCTATTTTTTTCTGTGCGGATGCACTGCATCACAGGATTCCACTCCCTATTCACATTTTAATTCCATCCAGGTTCCCATACTCAGTCAAAGAGTTGATTGATTATATGTCTTCATATTTAATAAATTAATCTTTATGTTCTTTCCTGAGCAAGCCATACGGTGATACGTGTAATAAACATGAACGTGATGAAAATATGAATGTGATTACAGTAAATCATTGTCATTAATAGGATGTTTGTGCACACCTATGGCTACGATTGTATTTTACGCATCGGTTTTATGATATTGTTCATTTATTTAAATTTTGTATATGTTTTTACATACACTCTTGAGTGATTTCTACGCTGTAATGCACCCATAAAGTCCCATATCTCCTAAATTTTTAAATTGTACAAGTTATGATTATGAGATACATTATAGCAGATATTGCAATAAATAAAAGTTTAAATTGTAAACCTCCTATTTCTAGTTGGAAATTTCACCACTTCCCCTTTTAATATGTGAGCACAGCAAGAGTATCTATTTGAGTGGTATTACATTGATTTTGAATTTGTTTAGAGGGGTGACAGTTATGCCAGGAATACTATGTTGTGTATCTGCAAAGCTATTGAGATTTTTTAGAGGATTTCAATAGCTAAAGTTAGTCTTGCATGGCCTGCTGAGTATCCTCAGTATCTGTCAAAGCCTCACCTTCAGTGCTAATTTGGGGGGCAAACTGGACCAGGCTGTTTATTGTTTTAACAATGTATGCAACTTCTGTTTTTAAAATATAATTACAGATAAAAAGTTTTTTTTGCCCAAGTCCACAAGGGGTCCATAAGGGACACCAGAGGAGCACTTACATCTCTACATTAAATTCTTTCAATCTGGGATTTGCCATGCCCTGTAATCAAATTATTTCCTTTTTGAGATGTCTGCTTTTGGTTAAGGATGGTAGTACAGTATAGTAAACAGCATATAATACTAAGTACAAGTAAGTATAAGTACTTACCTTACTTTGCCATGTACTGGAAATCCACAGTCAGAAATACAATCTTACATTTTAATAAAGCACATCATGCTCCCTTAATTAAATCCATTCCATAGAGTCAATATTTGTACATTTAACACAATTGTTCAGAAAACAAAGATTTTCAAAGACATGCATATGCACTTATGCAGATATTTTATGTCTGCAATGTATAGCAAAATTACTAAAAATTGCATCTTATAAGGCTAAATAAAAATCTTGATATTCCTTGCTTTTCGTTAAGAATCCTACTACTACAAACATGGAGACAACCAAATGTATTACTAGATATACACTACCGTTCAAAAGTTTGGGGTCACCCAAACAATTTTGTGTTTTCCATGAAAAGTCACACTTATTCACCACCATACGTTGTGAAATGAATAGAAAATAGAGTCAAGACATTGACAAGGTTAGAAATAATGATTTGTATTTGAAATAACATTGTTTTTACATCAAACTTTGCTTTCATCAAAGAATCCTCCTTTTGCAGCAATTACAGCATTGCACACCTTTGGCATTCTAGCTGTTAATTTATTGAGGTAAGCTGGAGAAATTGCACCCCACGCTTCTAGAAGCAGCTCCCACAAGTTGGATTGGTTGGATGGGCACTTCTGGCGTACCATACGGTCAAGCTGCTCCCACAACAGCTCAATGGGGTTCAGATCTGGTGACTGTGCTGGCCACTCCATTACCGATAGAATACCAGCTGCCTGCTTCTGCTGTAAATAGTTCTTGCACAATTTGGAGGTGTGTTTAGGGTCATTGTCCTGTTGTAGGATGAAATTGGCTCCAATCAAGCGCTGTCCACTGGGTATGGCATGGCGTTGCAAAATGGAGTGATAGCCTTCCTTATTCAGAATCCCTTTTACCCTGTACAAAGCTCCCACCTTACCAGCACCAAAGCAACCCCAGACCATCACATTACCTCCACCATGCTTAACAGATGGCGTCAGGCATTCTTCCAGCATCTTTTCATTTGTTCTGCGTCTCACAAACGTTCTTCTTTGTGATCCAAACACCTCAAACTTGGATTCATCCGTCCACAACACTTTTTTCCAGTCTTCCTCTGTCCAATGTCTGTGTTCTTTTGCCCATCTTAATCTTTTTCTTTTATTGGCCAGTCTCAGATATGGCTTTTTCTTTGCCACTCTGCCCTGAAGCCCAAAATCCTGCAGCCGCCTCTTCACTGTAGATGTTGACACTGGTGTTTTGCGGGTACTATTTAATGAAGATGCCAGTTGGGGACCTGTGAGGCGTCTGTTTCTCAAACTAGAGACTCTAATGTGCTTATCTTCTTGCTTAGTTGTGCAACGCGGCCTCCCACTTCTTTTTCTACTCTGGTTAGAGCCTGTTTGTGCTGTCCTCTGAAGGGAGTAGTACACACCGTTGTAGGAAATCTTCAATTTCTTTGCAATTTCTCGCATGGAATAGCCTTCATTTCTAAGAACAAGAATAGACTGTCGAGTTTCAGATGAAAGTTCTCTTTTTCTGGCCATTTTGAGCGTTTAATTGACCCCACAAATGTGATGCTCCAGAAACTCAATCTGCTCACAGGAAGGTCAGTTTTGTAGCTTCTGGAAGGAGCTAGACTGTTTTTAGATGTGTGAACATGATTGCACAAGGGTTTGCTAATCATCAATTAGCCTTCTGAGCCAATGAGCAAACACATTGTACCATTAGAACACTGGAGTGATAGTTGCTGGAAATGGGCCTCTATACACCTATGTAGATATTGCACCAAAAACTAGACATTTGCAGTTAGAATAGTCATTTACCACATTAGCAATGTATAGAGTATATTTGTTTAAAGTTAGGACTAGTTTAAAGTTAGCTTCATTTAAAAGTACAGTGCTTTTCCTTCAAAAATAAGGACATTTCAATGTGACCCCAAACTTTTGAACGGTAGTGTACTTGTCAACATAAAAAGATTAGGAAAATAATGAAAATGTATTGGTGTTTGCTAGGACAGACCCTCTAGTCACTACATTCATTAAACCAGCTCCTAAATTAGTCTTTAGAAAGGCTATATCTATCAAGGACATTTTTTTTTCAGTTCAGCCACTATAAAGAGAAATGTGAATTCATGTACTAATGAAGGAACATAAAAATGTGGCAGTTGTTGGCACTGTCAATACGTTATTAACCAAATGTTGATCACTCTTCCCAATGGCAAAATGTATACTCCCAAACATTTTGTAATTGCAAAAGGGGATTATCTCCATGCTTACCTGTGAATGGGTGCCTATTATATAGGCAAGACAAAACTTGAGTTTTGGAGCAGAATATATGATCAAGCATAGGCATACCTGGGAACTTTTGAAAATCAGGGATCTAGAAAATAGGGACAGAGAGAGAGATAAGGGACCAATAGGGTGGTGTGTAGCACACTTTACTGAATGGTGGGTGTGCCAAATTGTGCTTAAACATGGGGAGGCTTAAAGGATAGATCCACAATAAAATACAGATCAATATTAACCACTTAACAACTGCGCTATAGCCAAATGACTGCTACAGCGTGGCTCGATAGCTCTGGGAGGGCGTACATTGGCGTCCTTCCAGAATCGCGCTCCTGTGCCCCCTCTGGGACATGCACATGGAAGTATCCATGACCACCAGGTCCACAGGACTCAGCGCATCACGGTTAATAGCCACTGACAGCGGCCATTTACCATGTGATCGCTCTGTTAAATGACAAAGCGATCACATGTAAGCAAACCGTGTCTTGTCCGGTTCCTCTCTCCCATCTCTGTACCGATCAGTACAGTGTGAGCAGAGAGGGGAGAGATCGGTTGCAGCAGCGGTGTGGGCTGGATCTGCAGTGCCCACAATGCTGCTCTGTGCCCATTGCAGCCTCATCCATCCATGCTCAGCCATCCCTCTGTCAAACTCATCCATCCATGCTCAGCCATCCCTCGGTCATACTCAGCCATCCATCCATGCTCAGTCATCCATACTCATCCATCCATGTTCAGCCATCCCTCTGTCATACTCATCCATCCATCCATGCTCAACCATCCATACTCAGCAATACTCATCAATCCATCCATGCTCAGCCATCCCATCCACCCCCAACTATACCCAGCAATACTGAGCCATACTCAGCCATACTCAGTCATATCCAGCCATACCCAGCCATACCCAGCCATACTCAGCCATACCCAGCCATACCCAGCCATACCCAGCCATAGGGATGAGGTTTCTGTACGGGTCGAACACGAGTGCGACTTGAACATTGGCTGTTCGCCCGTTCGTTGAAAACCGAACATTGTGGGCCGTTCGCGCCAAATTAGAGCAGTGCATAACGGCCCATAATGCACTGTGGGAGCGCAGTGTATTGCTGTATGATGATTGGCCAGAGCATGCACCATGACCTGCATGCTTTGGCCAATCACAGCGCCCTCAGTTAAGAGAGCCATAATTGGCCAAAGGCAGGGTGCCTTTCGCCAATCATGGCTCAGGGGAACTAAGTCCATGCCCATTCTATATAAGGCTGACTGCACGTTGGCCTCGTGTAGTGTGTCATTGCCGGCGTGGGCGGAGAGAGAGTGTCATTTAGATTGAGCAGGCAGGCAAGCAGATTATTCAGTTAGCTGCAGTGTATTTCATTTATATATACAGTGAGTCTAGTATATATATATATATATATATATATATATATATATATATATATATCCAATGCATACAGTTTAGCTAGATCTCACTGCAGTCCGTTCCTGGTGGTGTACTGTTTCTACTAGACTTCTGGCAGGCAGGTGATTTTGCTTGCTGCAGTGTATTTCATATATACATATATATATATACAGTCAGTCTAGTATATATGACTGCACTTCGGGGTCACGCCCCCTTATGATGCCAGAGTCCCTGCGCAAGCTGGGACAATGACGTCATAAGGGGGCGGGGTCACCGCCTATATAAATGGCTCCGCAGCTCGCACACAGCATTCGAGCCGGAGAGAGCGTTGTGTCAACATCGGGGAAGAAGAGAAGAAGAGAAGAAGCGGCGAGACAGTGGCGACAAGACAGCGGCGACAAGACAGCGGCGACAAGACAGCGGCGGCGGCGAGACATCGGCAGCAGACCGGGCCCCTCGCTGGCAATAGAGCTGGAAGAAGATAGCGGCGGGGCCCGGGAGAAGAGGCCGAACACCGGGAGAAGTCGGAAGGAGACCCCCCGAAGTCGGAAGAAGATCCCGGAGCTGACTAATAAATGACTCTTAAAACCTGTGTACTGTGTTTTTTTTATATTGACACTTTTCCCCAGGTGAATGGGTAGGGGTACCATGTACCCCAAACTCATTCACACAGGGTGGGGGGCCGGATTCCGATAAGCCCCCCGCCCGCAGACCCCGACAACCAACGGCCAGGGTTGTCGGGAAGAGGCCCTTGTCCTCATCAAGATGGGGACAAGGTGCTTTGGGGTGGGGGGCCGCAGGGTGCCCCCCTCCCCCAAAGCACCCACCCCCCCATGTTGAGGGCACTGCGGCCTGGTACGGCTCAGGAGGGGGGGGGGCGCTTGCTCGTCCCCCCCTCTCCTGGCCGGCCGGGCTGCATGCTCGGATAAGGGTCTGGTATGGATTTGGGGGGGACCCCCACGCCGATTTTTCGGCGTAGGGGGTTCCCCTTACAATCCATGCCAGACCTAAGGGCCTGGTATGCCCCTGGGGGGGAACCCACGCAGTTTTTTTCATTTAAAATTTGGCGCAGTGTTCCCGCCTCAGGATTCATACCAGACAGCTGTCAGCACTGCCTGTCACTCATCGCGGAAGGAAAACAAAGTTTTCCTTTCCCGATGAGTGAGCCATCTCGGCGCTGGCTCCTGCGACGGGGCTCGCAGGTGTCAAATCTCGCCGAGAAATGTGGCGAGATTGACACAATATCGCGGTCACCTACTGTATCCACTGCATTCTAGTCTAGCCAAGCCTATATTTGACTGCAGACCTTTCCTGGTGTACATTTTCAAATACACTTTCAGGCAGGCAGACAGGTGATTCAGTGATCTGCAGTGCATAACATATATATACAGTCTCCTACATATATATATCCACTGCTTTCTAGTCAAGCCAAGCCTATATCTGACTGCAGGCCGTTCCTGGTGTACGTTTTCAAATACACTTTCAGACAGGCAGGTGATTCAGTGATCTGCAGTGCATAAAATATATATACAGTCACCTACAAATACATATATATCCACTGCATTCTAGTCTAGCCAAGCCTATATCTGACTGCAGGTCGTTCCTGGTGTACGTTTTCAAATACACTTTCAGGCAGGCAGGCAGGTCATTCAGTGATCTGCAGTGCATAAAATATATATACAGTCTCCTACATATATATATCCGCTGCATTCTAGTCTAGCCAAGCCTATATCTGACTGCAGGTCATTCCTGGTGTATGTTTTCAAATACACTTTCAGGCAGGCAGGTCATTCAGTGATCTGCAGTGCATAAAATATATATACAGTCTCCTACATATATATATATATATATATATATATATATATATATATATATATATATATATCCACTGCATTCTAGTCTAGCCAAGCCGATATCTGACTGCAGGCCATTCCTGGTGTACTTTTTCTAGTTAACTTCAGGCGGTGTTTTGCTAATAAAATTTTACAGCATGTCTGGAAGGCCACCAAGGAGAGGCAGATGCTCACAGGCCACTAAAAGAGAGCAAGCAGGCTCTGTGTCTACAGCCAACAGTGCTGGTCATGGACAAGGTGTATCCTCAGCACGTGGCCATGGGGCATGCTTGTCCTTTTTTTCAGCAGCTGGCCATGTTGATCCACAACATGCAGAAGAGTTGGTAGAGTGGATAACTAAGCCATCCTCATCCTCCTCATCCTCTGTCACCCAGGCTCAGAGCCGTTTGCCTGCCAATGCAGCTGCCAAAGTAGCCTATTCCATTGGCTCAATGTCATCAGTCACTCCTTCCCTAGCCGCACCATCATGCACAGAGGAGTCCCCCGAACTGTTCGACCACAGTGTCGGGTATATGCTGCAGGAGGATGCGCAGTGTTTTGAAGGCTCCGGTGATGGTACCCAGGTTGAGGAAAGTAGTAACGTGAGCCCAGAGAGAGGGGGTGCCCAAGAAGGACAAAAAACTGGCAGTTATGTTCCCCCAGCTGCAGCATACTGCCAGGTTTGCTCCAGTGACGAGGAGGAAGTGGATGATGAGGTCACTGACTCTACATGGGTGCCTGATAGAAGAGAGGAGGAGGCACATCTCCAACGAGGCAGGATGCCCTCCAGGAGCCAGCTTAAGGGCAGCCACCCAACTGGCTCACACTGCAGAGCTCCGCATGTGCAGGGCGCTGCTGACTCCCCGCGTATTTTGAAAAGTTCTTTGGTGTGGGCCTTTTTTGATACGTGTGCAGCAGATCGCACCATTGCTGTTTGCAACATATGTCTGAAGCGTATCAAGCGTGGCCAAAACAGCAGCCGCTTGGGCTCCACATGCTTGACCAGACATATGACAACCTCCCATGCAGTCTGTTTGCAACAGTACTTAAAAGACCCACACCAAAGAACAAGGCGGACCTCTCCTTGCTCCTCATTAGCTGGGATCTCCAACCCCACTATACTTTCAGTCCTCTCAGAAACCTGCACTGAGAGGAATGAAGGTGTAGAATTAGGTGTGCCAAGTACTTGCGGGCAATCTGCTATCGCTACACCAACATCCGATTGTAGCAGGCAAATTTCCCTACCCCAGTTGCTAAACCGTCAAAAGAAATTCGGTCCCAGCCATCCACATGCTCAGTGGCTGAATGCTAGTTTGGCTAAATTGCTAGCACTCCATCTGCTGCCTTTTCAGCTGGTAGACTCTGTCCCCTTTCGTGTATTTGTGGAATGTGCAGTACCTCAGTGGCAGGTTCCCAAATGCCATTTCTTTTCATGGAAGGCCATTACGGCACTCTACCGGCATGTGGAAGGCAATGTCTTCTCCTCGTTGGACAGGGCAGTCAGAGGTAAGGTGCATATTACCGCTGACTCATGGTCCAGCAGGCATTGACAGGGACGTTACCTTTCTTTCACGGTGCACTGGGTAAGTCTGCTGACAGCTGGGAAGGATGCAGGACAGGGTGCAGTATTGTTGGAGCTTGTTCTGCCACCATGCCTCCAAAATGCTAGTAGTGGTGATTCTCCCACACCTCTCTCCTCCACCCCCTCCTCTTCCTCTATGGCCTCTTCCTGTGCAGATTTGTCCTCAGAACCAGCGGTGCTCCATAGGCGTTCTAGGGGCTATGCAAGCACTCAGGCAAAAAGATGCCATGCGGTGCTTGAGTTGATCTGCCTAGGGGACAGGAGCCACACTGGGGCAGAGATTCTGACAACTCTGTAGGGGCAGGCTCAGAGGTGGTTGATGCCACACCAGCTTCAGCCAGGAATGGTGGTTTGCGACAATGGCACCAACCTCCTCTCCGCCCTCCGACAGGGACACTTGACCCATGTTCCCTGTTTGGCTCATGTCCTTAATTTGGTGGTGCAGCGGTTCTTGTGCAGGTACCCAGGCTTACAGGATCTCCTGAGGCAGGCCAGGAAAGTCTGTGGGCATTTCCGCCGGTCATATAATGCCAGTGCTCGGCTGGTGACATTCAAAAGGAATGCATCCTGCCCAAGAACCGCCTCATTTGTGACATGCCCACCAGGTGGAACTCAACATTGGCAATGATGCAGCGGCTGCACATGCAGCAGAGGGCCATCAATGAGTACCTGTGTGAGTATGGCACCAGGACAAGGTCAGGAGAGCTTGGCTTTTTTTCGCCATGCCAGTGGCTACTGATCAAGGATGCATGCACTGTCCTGTCACCATTTGAGGAGGCCACAAGGATGGTGAGCAGTGACAGTGCATGCATCAGTGATACTGCCCCTCTTGTCTTCCTGTTGGAGCACACGCTTCTTGAAATAATGGACAGGGCACTTGAAGCAGAACAGAGGGAGGAAGAGGAGGACTTCCTTACCTCTCAACCCCCCCTTTATCCTCACAGTATTCCTGCGGCCCTCCAATCACACAGGAAGAGGAGGATGAGGAGGAGGATTGTGTCAGCATGGATTTGGAGCCTAGCACTCAGCATCAGCAGCAGTCTTCAAGGGATCATTTTCAGTGCCCAGAAACCCATGGACTTGTACGTGACTGGGAGGTGGTAGCTGTGGATCATGTCATCCTAAGTGACCCAGAGGACTCCGGGTCGAATTCCTCAGCAAACCTTTGCTGCATGGCCTCCCTGATCCTGCAAAGCCTGCGAAAAGACCCTCGGATTCGTGGTATCAAGGAGAGGGATCATTACTGGCTGGCAGCCCTTCTTCATCCACGTTACAAGGGTAAGGTTGTGGAACTTATCCAGCCTTCGCAGAGGGAGCAAAGGATGAAAGATCTTTGGGAGGCCTTGCAGAAAGGATTCTGCAATGCGTTTCCAGAGCCTGGGAGGTTACAATTTCCTGGTCCTCCTGGACAATGTGTTGCTGAGGCTTCGGTCAGTCACAGAAGGGGCGGTGGAGAAGGCAGCCCCAAGGTCTGATCGGTTCCAGCAACCATCGCCAGCATCTTATTTACATGGTGCAGGAATACCTAGGGGCAAGATTAGACTTGGAGACCTTTCCAACCAAAAATCCACTGGGTTACTGGGTCTTAAGGATAGATCACTGGCCAGAGCTTGCACAATATGCAATTGAGCTACTGGCCTGTCCTGCATCCAGCATTCTTTCTGAACGCACATTCAGTGCTGCTGGAGGCTTTGTAACCGATCACAGAGTGCGCCTGTCCACCGACTCAGTCCTGGATCACCAGCTACCAAGCACCTGATCCTGATGTAACCGATTCATTTTTCTAAGAATGTGAGATCCCTTGAAGACTGCCTATGCTGAAAGACTATCCTGTTATGCTGAGTGACTATCCTATTCCTCCTCAATGTTCATGTTGATAGCTTCTAAAAACATTTTTGGTTCAGGGCACCGCCACCAGTGGCCAAGGTCCAATTTTGCTGCCCCTGTTTAACAGGGGCGTGTAATTACAATTTTTGCTGTAATATTTTGCAGCAGGGCTCGTTCTTGCGCTCAACTAGAGTATTTGTGAGGGTTTGCAGTTTTGTGGCACCACCACCAGTGCCGAAGGCCCAATTTTTCTGCCCCTGTTTAACAGGGGCATGTAATTACAATATTTGCTCTGATATTTCACAGCAGGGCTTGTTCCTGTGCTCAACAACAGAATCTGTGAGGGGTTACAGTGTTGTGGCACCACCACCACTGCCTAAGACCCAATATTTCTGCCCCTGTTTAACAGGGGCATGTAATTACAATTTTTGATCTAATATTTCACAGCAGGGCCCATTCCTGCGCCCAACAAGAGTATCTGTGAGGGGTTACAGTGTTGTGCCACCACCACCGCCTAAGGCCCAATTTTTATGCCCCTGTTTAACAGGGGCACGTAATTAAAACTTTTGATCAAATATTTCACAGCAGGGTCTGTTCCTCTGCTCAACAAGAGTATCTGTGAGGCTTTGTGCCACCACCGCCTTGGACCCAATATTTCTGCCCCTGTTTAATTAATTTTCCGCAGAGTGAATAGGGCAGGCTGTATAGTATATACAGGTAATCCTCTACTTTCAAAGATCGAAATTACAAACGACTCCTACTTACAAACAGAGGGAGACAACAGGAAGTGAGAGGAAATCTACCCATGGGAAGGGAAATTTTCTCCTATAAGAGTTAATATGGGAAAAAGGTGTCTCCACTGATGCTTTATCACCAATCCTTGTTTCTACAACAACCCAACAAAATCCAATTCTCATTGGGATAGAAAGTGAGGTAAAATCTTCTGAACAGGGGCACAGCAAAACAAATGTTACAGGGGAGATGATAACCCTTCCCTATTATCCAAAAAGCTTTTAAATAATTTTTTTGGCTGGAGCTACACTTATGCCCTGTACACACGATCGGAAATTCTGCCAGCAAAAGCCTGATGAGAGCTCTTGGTCGGAAAATGCTCCATCGGACTTTTGCTGGCGGAATTTCAGCCAGCAAAAGATTGAGAGCATGTTCTCAATGTTTTGGTCGGAAAAAGTTCCGATCGGAAATTCCAATCGTCTCTACAAATTTCTGACACGCAATATTCCTACGCATGCTTGGAAACAATTCGACGCATGCTCGGAAGCATTGAACTCCATTTTCTCGGCTCGTTGTAGTGTTGTATATAACCGCATTCTTGATGGTCGAAAGTTCAGAGAACTTTTGTGTGACCGTGTGTATGCAAGCCAAGCTTGAGTGGAATTTCGTCGGAAAAACTATCCAAGTTTTTTCCGACAGAAAATTCACACGCATGTACGGGGCATTAGAAAATGTACCTGTTACAAATTACAAACAGATTCAACTTAAGAACAAACCTACAGTCCCTATCTTGTTTGTAACCCGGGGACTGCCTGTATACTGTTGCTGTTCAAAGTATATAGGGCCTAGGGGCCCCACGCCTTTTTTTTTTAATCTGGGTGTGGGGTTCACCTTAATATCCATACCAGACCCAAAGGGCCCATTAATGGGCTGGGGGGGCCACATTACATTACAGCTGCAAGCAGTTTTAAATGACTTTTTTTCCTTTAGAAATATCATTTTGTGCTGTTCTAAACACTGGAAACATGCGCCACTTTACCGGCATACTATAGACACCGCCCAGGTACGATATTTAAAGGAATAGTTCACTTTTATTTTTTTTCACTTTAAGCATTACTAAAATCACTGCTCCCGAAAAAACTGATGTTTTTAAAACTTTTGTTTGCATTGATACATGTCCCCTGGGGCAGGACCCGGGTCCCAAAACACTTTTTAGGACAATAACTTGCATATTAGCCTTTAAAATTCACACTTTTGATTTTTCACATTTGAGTCCCATAGACTTTAACGGGGTTCACGTGTTCGCACAAATTTTTGGTCTGTTCGCATGTTCTGCCTCAAACCAAACCGGGGGTGTTCGGCTCATCCATACCCATCCATACTCAGCAATGCTCAGCCATACTCAGCCATACCCAGACGTACTTAGCCATACCCAGCCATACTCAGCCGTAGTCAGTCATGTCAGTCATCCCATCCATACTCAGCCATTAGGTATGAGCCGAACACCCCCCTGTTCTGTTCGCACCAGAACTTGCGAACAGGCAAAAAATTTGTTCGAACACGCGAACACCATTAAAGTCTATGGGACACGAACATGAATAATCAAAAGTGCTAATTTTAAAGGCTTATATGCAAGTTTTTGTCATAAAAAGTGTTTGGGGACCTGGGTCCTGCCCCAGGGGACATGGATCAATGCAAAAAAAGTTTTAAAAATGGCCGTTTTTTCGGGAGCAGTGATTTTAATAATGCTTAAAGTGAAACAATAAAAGTGTAATTTTCCTTTAAATTTCGTACCTGGGGGTGTCTATAGTATGCCTGTAAAGGGGCGCATGTTTCCCGTGTTTAGAACAGTCTGACAGCAAAATGACATTTCAAAGGAAAAAAAGTAATTTAAAACTACTCGCGGCTATTAATGAATTGCCGGTCCGACAATACACATAAAAGTTCATTGATAAAAACGGCATGGGAATTCCCCACAGGGGAACCCCGAACCAAATTTTTTTTTTAAAAATGACGTGGGGGGTCCCCCTAAATTCCATAACAGGCCCTTCAGGTCTGGTATGGATTTTAAGGGGAACCCCGCGCCAAAATAAAAAAAATCGCCTTAGCCACATGCCCTCAACATTGGGAGGGTGCTTTGAGGTAGCCCCCCAAAACACCTTGTCCCCATGTTGATGAGGACAAGGGCCTCATACCCACAACCCTTGCTCGGTGGTTGTGGGGGTCTGTGGGTGGGGGGCTTATCAGAATCTGCAAGCCCCCTTTAACAAGGGGACCCCCAGATCCCAGCCCTCCTCCCTGTGTGAAATGGTAAGGGGGTACAAAAGTACCCCTACCATTTCACAAAAAAAATTTCAAAAACGTTAAAAATGACAAGAGACAGTTTTTGACAATTCCTTTATTTAAATGCTTCTTCTTTCTTCTTTCTTCTTTCTTCTCTCTTCCTTCAGTTTCTTCCTCCATCTTCTTCTTCTTCTGGTTCTTCTGGCTCTTCTGGTTCTTCCTCCAGGGTTCTCGTCCTGCATCTTCATCCGTGGCGTCTTTTTATTTTCTTCTCCTCGGGCCACTTCCCTGTGGCATTCCCTGTGATGTCAGAAGGGGCGGGGTTACGTAACGGGTGACCCTGCCCCCTCTGACATCACGGGGAATGCCACAGGGAAGTCCCGTCAAGTCCCCGTGCGTCAGAGGGGGCGGGGTCACCGGGTGGCCCCGCCCCCCATTATTTAAGAACCGTCAGAAGAGGAGAAGCGTCACACAGCGGGAGCCTCCCTCCATGCCATCATGGATGCGGAGCGGCCCGAGGAGAAGAAGATAAGAAGACGCCGCGGATGAAGATGCAGGACAAGAACACTGGAGGAAGACCAGAAGAACCAGAAGAACCAGAAGAAGATGGAGGAAGAAACCGAAGGAAGAGAGAAGATAGAAGAAAGAAGAAAGAAGAAGCATTTAAATAAAGAAATTGTCAAAAACTGTCTCTTGTCATTTTTAACATTTTTGACAGTTTTTTTGTGAAATGGCCCTTACCATTTCACATAGGGGGAGGGCCGGGATCTGGGGGTCCCCTTGTTAAAGGGGGCTTCCAGATTCTGATAAGCCCCCCACCCGCAGACCCCCACAACCAGCGGGCAAGGGTTGTGGGGATGAGGCCCTTGTTCCCATCAACATGGGGACAAGGTGTTTTAGGGGGCTACCCCAAAGCACCCTCCCAATGTTGAGGGCATGTGGCCTGGTACGGTTCAGGAGGGGGGGGGGCGCTCTCTCATCCCCCCTCTTTTCTTGTAACCTGCCAGGTTGGGTGCTCGGATAACGGTCTGGTATGGATTTTTAGGGGGACCCCACGCCATTTTTTTTATTTTGGCGTGGGGTTCTGCTTAAAATCCATACAAGATCCTGAAGGGTCTGGTATAGATTTTGAGGGGGACCCCAAGCCATTTTTTTATTTTATTTTGGCCGGGGCCTGTTATGGAATTTAGGGGGACCCCCACGTCATTTTTTTTTTTAAATTGTCGTTCGGGGTTCACCTGTGGGGAATTCCCATGCCGTTTTTATCAATGAAATTTTATGTGTATTGTCGGACCGGCAATTCATTAATAGCCGCGAGTACTTTTAAATGACTTTTTTCCTTTGAAATGTCATTTTGCTGTCAGACTGTTCTAAACACGAGAAACATGCACCCCTATACAGGCATACTATAGACACCCCCCAGGTACAAAATTTAAAGGAATATTACACTTTTATTGTTTCACTTTAAGCATTATTAAAATCACTGCTCCCGAAAAAACAGCCATTTTTAAAACTTTTTTTTGCATTGATCCTTGTCCCCTGAGGCAGGACCCAGGTCCCCACACACTTTTTTATGACAATAACTTGCATATAAGCCTTTAAAATTAGCACTTTTGATTTCTCCCATAGACTTTTAAAGGGTGTTCTGCGGCTTTCGAATTTGCCGCGAACACCCCAAATTGTTCGCTGTTCGGCGAACAGCCAATGTTCGAGTCGAACATGAGTTCGACTCGAACTCGAAGCTCATCCCTATCAGTCATCCACATTTATGGCTCAACCATGCTCAGCCATCCCCATCCATGGCTCATCCATCTCCATTCATGCTCATCCATGCCACATCAGTTCTCATCAATGCCACTACAGTGCCTCACAAAAGTGTAATAGGTAGTCAAATTAGATTTGAGAAATTTATCCCCCTAGAACACCTGATGCTGCTCCCTGTATGTTGGGCCTCTGTATTTGGCCAGGCTGTGGAAAAGTCTCCCACATGTGGTATCATCATACTCAGGGGGAGTAGGAGAATGTATTTTGGGGTGTAATTTTTGGTATGTACATGCTAGGTGTTAGAAATATTGTATAAATAGACAACTTTGTGTAAATAAAAATGCGTTTTCATTTTCTTTCCACATTTTCCCAAAACTTGTAGAAAAAAAATGACACGTTCAAAAGACTCATTATGCCTCATAGATTATACATTGGGGTGTTTTCTTTTCAAAATGGGGTAATTTTTGGGGCGTTTCCATTCTCCTGGTGCTCCAGGGCCTTCAAAATTGCAAGAGGCAGTCAGTTAATTAGATGTGTAATTTATGCTCCTATAACGCCTGATGGTGCTCCCTGAATGTTGGGCCTCTATATGTGGCCACGCTGTGTAAACGTCCCACACATGTGGTATCACCATACTCAGAAGGAGTAGCAGAATGTGTTTTGGGGTGTAATTTGTGGTATGCATATGCTGTGTGTGAGAAATAACCTGCTAATATGACAATTTTGTCGAGAAAAAAAAAAGAAAAAATGATTTTGCAAAGAATTGTGGGAAAAAATTGCAACTTCAAAACACTCAGCATGTCTCTTACTAAATACTTTGGAATGTCTAATTTCCAAAAAGAGGTCATTTGGGAGGTATTTGTTCTTTCCTGGCTTGTTAGGGTCTCAAGAAATGAGCCAGGGCGCATCTGCGGCGCGATGCAGGACAGCAGCTCTCCTTAGCAGCTCCGCCGGTCATGGACACTAAAAGCATATTCTGCAGGGCTATACCACAAGTCTGACACCCGATTTTAATCAGCACCCCTGCAGGACACCCTCGTGCATGCCGTCGGGCAAAAGGGCACATGGCCGCCAATCACAGCACTCCCTAACCAACTATTTACTCTGCACAAAAGATAACTACAGGGTGTCTCAAGATGGCACCCGCTCCTCTCCTCAATCATCCCTTGCTGCCTCCTGTGACTCTCTGGAGAAAGTTACAGCACAGCAAGACAGTGAGTACCCTTCTTAACTCACCAAAGCTGACTTGTATGCTAGCCTGTCAGCCATTTATGATAAATTGGCTAACAACGTCCAATCTGATGTGAATCCAAATATTCCGCGCTTAGGACGGTCACCAGTGAGAACTGCAGCCCCCCAAAAGAAGGAAAACACCAAGGTGAAGTCCAAACTATTAAAAAACTCTAATAGGGGAATTGGCGCTGTTCACAACTAAAATAAATCAATGCCTCAATATCAAAAATTGTGCATCAGAGTGTTTCAACAAACTTAGTGAAAAAACTATAAAGAATGTATATATAATAGGAAAAAAAGTGTGTCATATAAAAACGCTGTGTATACAAAACACCACACAATATATAAAGTAAAAAGTGAACAATTATGGGTGTAGCTGAAACATCAGTAATCGTATGAAAAATGTGTACACCTGAATGTAATAAAAAAAATATATATATATATATGTATAAAACAAAAAAAAAAAGAAAAGCTATCTGATGTTGGTTAAAACTGTCCCACAAGTGCTGCATAAAATATACCAAAAAAATATAAAATCAGTCCATATAGTGAGATTTTGTATGATAATATTCCGTGCAACCAGATATCCCAAAAAATTTTTTTGATATTAATGTCCAATGAAAATAGTTCTATATGTGTGAAAAACTCTGTGAACAAGTGATCTGTGCTTTCAAACGATCCCGTACGGGTTTACTGTGGCTGTTATTTGATCTTCTTCAGTGGAACCCCCACTTGTGCCCCCACTCACCGGAAAGCCCAACCCCTGCAGGGGTAATGGGCATGTGAATGTAGATCCAGTGGCAGGAATCTTAAACGATCGATGTCCCCTCACCGACTCCACGATCTCCTTCCTAGTTATGTCACCGCTGTTCCTTTAAAGATATCTACCGGAGAGTATCCATATACTTTGAGAAGAGAAGAGCTTCATAGTGTAAATTCAAAAAGTTTATTAAGCCAAACAGCTTACATAATAAAACAAATCAAAATAAAAAGAATAAAATGTGTCAGACTAGGAGCTGACAATGCTCCGCCGGCTGGCTGTAAGCCAATGGCCGTAACAGTAGCATGGCAGCGGCGTGCGTTCCACGGCCCGACTGCCAAAAACCGGAAGTGAATACACGATCAGAAGCTAGAGCGAGGTATGCGTACCACGTGACCACGACTTACGCATTTCGTCATCAAGACGTCATCTGAGGCGCGGCCATCTTGGTACTTTATACGTCCTATTATGCTACAAGGAGGCGACGCGTATCCAATCAAAAAAGGGGACTAGTGCGGCGTGCACACCCACCCCACAGGGAATATTAGATAGACTCCTATGGGATGAAAAACTGAAGGCAAAACAGAAGGTCTAACACCCCCTAGTGGAGAATATAAAAATATATATGTGTATATATATATATCTATGGGGTGCCTCCATGTAATTTAAAAACAGCAAAACAATGTTAATTAACTGTGAATTGATCATTTCACACATGAACATTAATAAAAGGAGAAAGGAATAAAAAGCTCATGTGAAGTGTAGAAGAGAATTTAAATGTTAAAATCAATACCAATGGTAAAATAAAAATGAAAAATGATAACATCAATATCAATGGTGTAAAAAATTGTATAAAAAATATATAGACCCAAGGGCAAGAGTTCGATCTAGCATTATAAAAAAATTTTTTATGTGTGTACACCTCGTGTACTCACATAAAGTGAAAAATGTTTATACTAATATCTCAAAATCATGTGAATGGGAAGAAAAATGCATCAAAACCACATATAATAAATCAACACCATATATGAAAAAAAAACACATATGATAATAACGTATATTAAAAAGAGTGGATATTTCATATCATCCAATGGAGATTATCTATGAAAACATAAGGCCTACATATATGTTAGTCTACCCAGAAAGGGCTGCAAAAAGCTGTATGAGACTAAGGAAAATGGTTACGTATGACGTGGGATAACTGAAACCACCATAGTGTTGTATTCCATAACTCATTAATAAGATTTCAAATATATACGGGTGTACAATCCCAAACCAAACACTCGATTATGAAGAAAAGGAAAGGAAAAAAGGAGAAAAAACGAGAAAAAGGGAAGGGAAAGAAAAAGAAACGAGCAATCTTTCTAGTATATATTATATACCCTAAAAATATGTGTTTATGTACGCACTGGAAGACAAAACTAAAAATTGGATAAAAAGCAGTTCAAATCGATATCTACGTTGAGTTCTCTAGGAACCAAACTATCTAGACGGTGTATCCATCTGGTTTCATTCTGGGATATCAATATCTTCTTACTACCCCCCCTCCAATTGTCCTTAATGGTATCAATACCATAGAAAACCAGACCAGAAGGATCCCTATGGTGAAATTCGTCGAAATGTCTTGAGAGGTTATGCTTAGGAAACCCCTTTTTGATATTATTGATGTGCTCTCTGATACGCACACATAGGGGTCTAGTAGTCCTACCCACATATTGCAGTCGGCATGGACATTCGATGACGTATGTCACATGAGTTGTATTGCAGGTGATTAGTTCTCTAATATCATACTCTATGCCTCTCCTGGAATAAAATGAGGATCTCTTCTTCGGTTGTTTCTTACTGACCCGGCAAGCCAAACATTTTTGGCATCTATAAAAGCCTTTCATACCTGAAAACAATTTAATATTTCTCGGGGGGTCAATCACATTATGGACCAGATGGTTCCTGAGGGTTGGTGCCCTCCTATAAATAAAGCAAGGCTTTTTATTAAGAATATTCCCCAAAATTCTATCAGATTTTAGATTGGGCCAGTATTTACTCACTATGTGCTCTATATTCCTGTATTGGCTATTGAAGCCAGTAATGAAGGCTATGTCCCCTGGAGAATTCTTATTGATGTTGTATCTTTTTGTTACTAGTAGGGAATCTCGATCCAATTTTTGTATCTCATCTTTTAATTTCAATAAAGTTTTGATAAGGTAGCCTTTATCCACAAACTTATTGATCAGCATGTCAGCTTGATTCTGGTAATCCTCGACATTCCGACAATTCCTCCTTACTCTCAACAGCTGCCCTTTAGGAATGCTTTCTTTCCACTTAGGGTGGTGACAGCTGGAGATGGGTATATACCCATTTCGATCTGTAGTTTTAAAATAGGTTTTTGTAAACAATTCTTCACCTTCTTTATAGATCTGTAGGTCTAGATAGTCTATCACATTATAATCTGATTTTCCAGTGAAGGAGATGCCATACATGTTATGGTTCAATTCATCAAGAAACTTCTGGAATGAATCTGGGTCACCTTCCCACAATATGATGACATCATCGATGTATCGACTGTAAAACTTAATTTCCGGTCATCTAATCCCATATATATAATGCTCTTCCACAGGTCTCCAGGAACTCCGTGTTACAGTATCCCGACCTATAACAGGTTCTCTCCCATTAGAGAAGGAAGACAATATACATCATATTGGGAACCTAGGAATAGGAGAGATAACCCAGGAGAGAGGGATTTTTTCCAGGGGAGACCGAGAGACAGACCTCCCGGCAGATGGCACCAGGAGACCCCTACAACACCCGAAGAAGAGGCGATGTACCCTCAGGCATGAACAGGACGCAGAGGTCGAATGAATACTCAGGTTATCCATCCACACAATATCCACGGAGGAATATAGAGAATGGAGAGAGCAGGAATCCAGAGAGGGAACCGGAACACATATACAGAGACAACGGAAGAAGCAGACAAGAGGAAAACGAGGAGGGAGGAAGAAAAAGGAGAAGGGAGTATTAGGACGGGGCATTTTTAATCTAAGTGAAGTAGTTTTCTCTAAGGATGAACTCAAGATTTTGGATTTGGGATTAAAATACGCACCGGATAAAAGTATTGATAAATTTGAAGTATATATAGACTTACAGAAATTTATCAGGAAATTGAAAATCAAGAAGCATTATGCTTTGATCAAAAAGGCCACAACCATGTCTGAATCTGAAATCTACACTCATACGAATTTAAGAAACAACTCAATTTTTAATCCTAAAGTTCCAGGAGACCAGTGTATAGGGGCTTTTAAACGCATGGTAGAAAATGACTTGGCTAAAATAGAGAAGAAGCAGTCTAAAAGCGCACATATTTGGAAAACCATCAAAGAAATTGGAAACAAAAAGCAAGTGGTGATACGACCCACCGATAAAGGGGGTGGATTAGTCATATTGAAGAAGGAGGAATATGAAGAAGAGATGGAGAATTTATTGAAAGTCGAAAATACCTACAACAAGCTGAAATGTAACCCTAAGGCACAATACAAAAAGAGATTGAAGAAATTTGTAAAGAAAGTGGTAGAGGCAGGTATTTTAAATAAAAAAGAAGCTCAATATTTGGTCCCAGAGTCCACTAAAACACCGGTTCTATATTATCTGCCTAAGATACATAAACGGCTGAATAGACCGCCGGGGAGGCCAATTGTAAGTGGAGTGGATTCCCTATTTTCCAGACTAGGAGAATACATTGACCAATTTCTGAAACCCCTGGTGGTGGAAGGGAAATCCTATCTTAGGGACAGCACCCAATTGATTAAGGAGTTGAGAACTATTTCAGGGAGTCGCCAATGGTTATTGGCAACAATAGACGTCAACTCTTTATATACGAGCATTTCTCAGAAGGACGGACTAAAAGGATTTGAGAAGGCCCTACATGATAGATCAAATTTAAGGCATGAACAAATCAAATTCATCTTGGAAGGACTGGAGTTGGCAATGGAGAGCAACTATTTCTGGTACAACAAAGAATTTTATGTCCAGAAAAAAGGCGTGGCCATGGGTGCTAAGTATGCCCCAAGTGTGGCAAACTTATTTATGGACATGTTGGAAGAGCATTATATATATGGGATTAGACGACCGGAAATTAAGTTTTACCGTCGATACATCGATGATGTCATCATATTGTGGGAAGGTGACCCAGATTCATTCCAGAAGTTTCTTGATGAATTGAACCATAACATGAATGGCATCTCCTTCACTGGAAAATCAGATTATAATGTGATAGACTATCTAGACCAGTGGTTCTCAACTCCAGTCCTCGGGACCCACCAACAGGCCAGATTTTAAGTATTACCTTGGGGAGTTGCAGACTAGAACACTGCAATCACTGAGCAGCAAATGATATCACCTGTGATGTATTTCAGCTATCTTGCAAACCTGGCCTGTTGGTGGGTCCTGAGGACTGGAGTTGAGAACCCCTGATCTAGACCTACAGATCTATAAAGAAGGTGAAGAATTGTTTACAAAAACTTATTTTAAAACTACGGATCGAAATTGGTATATACCCATCTCCAGCTGTCACCACCTTAAGTGTAAAGAAAACATTCCTAAAGGGCAGCTGTTGAGAGTAAGGAGGAATTGTCGGAATTTAGAGGATTACCAGAATCAAGCTGACATGCTGATCAATAAGTTTGTGGATAAAGGCTACCTTATCGAAACTTTATTGAAATTAAAAGATGAGATACAAAAATTGGATCGAGATTCCCTACTAGTAACAAAAAGGAACAACATTAATAAGAATTCTCCAGGGGACATAGCCTTGATTACTGGCTTCAATAGCCAATACAGGAATATAGAGCACATAGTGAGTAAATACTGGCCCATTCTAAAATCTGATAGAATTTTGGGGAATATTCTTAATAAAAAGCCTCGCTTTATTTATAGGAGGGCACCAACCCTTCAGGAACCATCTGGTCCATAATGTGATTGGCCCCCCGAGAAATATTAAATTGTTTTCAGGTATGAAAGGCTTTTATAGATGCCAAAAATGTTTGGCTTGCCGGGTCAGTAAGAAACAAAAGAAAGAAGAGATCCTCATTTTATTCCAGGAGAGGCATAGTGTATGATATTAGAGAACTAATCACCTGCAATACAACTCATGTGACATACGTCATCGAATGTCCATGCCGACTGCAATATGTGGGTAGGACTACTAGACCCCTATGTGTGCGTATCAGAGAGCACATCAATAATATCAAAAAGGGGTTTCCTAAGCATAACCTCTCAAGACATTTCGACAAATTTCACCATAGGGATCCTTCTGGTCTGGTTTTCTATGGTATTGATACCATTAAGGACAATTGGAGGGGGGGTAGTAAGAAGATATTGATATCCCAGAATGAAACCAGATGGATACACCGTCTAGATAGTTTGGTTCCTAGAGGACTCAACGTAGATATCGATTTGAACTGCTTTTTATCCAATTTTTAGTTTTGTCTTCCAGTGCGTACATAAACAGGGCCGGATTTCCCACAAGGCCACCGAGGTCAGGCCTCGGGGCGGCAGTGGTACAGGGGCGGCGCCGCCCTGGACACTAACATCAGCATGCAGTGCACCCGGGCTCCAGAGAGGTGGGGGCGCTGAAGCGCTAGAGTGCTCCTCTCCCTCCTCCTCCTCTCTGTGTCCAGACTGAGGCGGCTCCCTCCGCAGGTCACCGCCGCCACCGCTGTGTTTTTCGCTGCTCAAGCCCGTCCCCCCTCCCTCCTCCTGTCAGAGAAGGAGAGCAGCCACCGAAGATCGGAGCGGCTGGTCTCTGTTCAGCGGGGGGGAGGGGGGTGTGTTCTCCTCTGTCTCTCATTCCCGCCCAAGCCTGTGCCTGTCTCCATCTGTTCTGTTGTACACACTTGGAGGGGAGGTTGTCCTCGGGGGTCTGTACTAATGGAGGGGTTGTCCTGGGATGTCTGTACTAGTGAAGGGGGGGTTTGTACTAATGGAGGGGGGTTGTCCTGGGATGTCTGTACTAGTGAAGGGGGGGTTTGTCCTGGGGGTTTGTACTAATGGAGGGGGGGTTGTCCTGGGATGTCTGTACTAGTGAAAGGGGGGTTTGTCCTGGGGGGTTTGTACTAATGGAGGGGGGGGTTGTCCTGGGAGGTCTGTACTAGTGAAGGGAGGGTTTGTCCTGGGGGATTTGTACTAATGGAGGGGGGTTGTCCTGGGGGGTCTGTACTAATGAAGGGAGGGGCGGTTTGTCCTTGGGGGGTCTGTGCTAATGGAGGGGGTGGGGGTTGACCTGGAGGGGTTTGTATTAATGGAGAGGGGGTTTTCCTGGGGGGGTTTGTACTAATGGAGAGGGGGTTTTCCTGGGGGGGTTGTACTAATGGAGGGGGGTTTGTCCTGGGGGGGTCTGTACTAATGAAGGGAGGGGTGGTTTGTCCTGGGGGGGTCTGTACTAATGAAGGGAGGGGTGGTTTGTCCTGGGGGGGTCTGTACTAATGAAGGGAGGGGTGGTTTGTCCTGGGGGGGTCTGTACTATGAAGGGAGGGGTGGTTTGTCCTGGGGGGGTTTGTACTAATGGAGGGGGGTTGTCCTGGGGGGGGTTTGTACTAATGAAGGGGGGTTGTCCTGGGGGGGGGTTGTACTAATAGAGGGGTGTTTGTCCTGCAGGGGTCTGTACTAATGAAGGGAGGTGGGTTTGTCCTGGGGGGATCTGTACTAAGGGAGGGGGGTGGGTTTGTCCTGGGGGGTCTGTACTAAGGGAGGGGGGTTTGTCCTGGGGGGGTCTGTACTAATGGTGGGGGGTTTGTCCTGGGGGGGGTCTGTACTAATGGAAGGGGGTGGTTTGTCCTGGGGGGGTCTACACCCAGGAAAGTACACCCAGGGCTCCAGAGGGAGAGGGCAGTGCTGAGGGAACACCATCAGAGAGAGAACCCCGCTGCCCTGCGCCACCAGAGGGAAAGACACACAGCCTGGTGCCATCCCTGGCGGAGAAAGGAATGGAGTCATTGCAGGAATACAGATCTGGGTGCTACCCAATGGAGTCGCCACGGGCAATTCAGAGTGAGCTGACTCCTGATCAGGGGAAGCATTGCTGTACCGCTGGGTCAGGTGAGAGGGCCGATCGGCCATTATCTACTAATGTCCATAGGAACTGCAGTCTCTGACCATCTCCTGTATCATGTCTGCCGTCTCTGACCATCTCCTGTACTATGATTGCAGTCTCTGACCATCTCTCGTATCATGTCTGCAGTCTTTGACAGTATTATGTCTGGGGGCTCTTTCTGGTGGTGTGGGGGGGGGGGGCGGCATTGAAGGGCCTGGCCTTGGGGCGGCAAAGGGAGTAAATCCGGGCCTGTACATAAACACATATTTTTAGGGTATATAATATATACTAGAAAGATTGTACATATAAATTATTCCTGCGCTACCATGTAAAGATTGTACTGCTAGTACAGGAAAAGCAGCTTACACCGAAAAGGGTCCAGCCTGACCCCAAAGACAGAAAGATGTAATCAGTAATCTGCGCTAATCCTAATATACCCCACACTGTCTAAGTGGGAATAAGCATTGGCAATCAGTGGCTTATGCACAAAGCCTAATATCAATGTAGTAATGGGCCTACTGGTCACTCAATGGCCAAAATGCCTGTAGTGCTGTCCGAACATAACGTGAATGTGCAAAGGTAAAAGCTGGTGATGTGTAAAACAGTGGTGTCGAGTCAACCTAATATCATAAATATGTAAATTACATCAAAAAATCAGTGGAGTCAGAAAAGGCTCCCAAAACACAAACAGTAGTGGTGTATGTTAAAATTACAAAGTTACACTGGATGTCCGTGGAGATCTGCAATTGCTACAATAAAATAACTCATACCATCAGTGGGTGCCTAAAAATCACAATATTCACATTAAATGAGAGGTGACTAGTGCAGCAGCAAAAAAAAAAACATATTATGATACAAAAAAGTGTCTTGTGCAATAAAGAACAGCTCCAATATTATTTCAAACGTGCCAGCAAGTGAAGTCATAATTTGTTTGTTTTTTTGCTGCTGCACTAGTCACCTCTCGTTTAATGTGAATATTGAGATTTCTAAGCACCCACTGATGGTATGAGTTATTTTATTGTAGCAATTGCAGATCTCCACGGACATCCAGTGTAACTTTGTATTTTTAACATACACCACTACTGTTTGTGTTTTGGGAGCCTTTTCTGACTCCACTGATTTTTTGATGTAATTTACATATTTATGATATTAGGTTGACTCGACACCACTGTTTTACACATCACCAGCTTTTACCTTTGCACATACTAGTAAAGGGACAATATTTAAAACAGCATGCACGCTAATTCTGATAAAAAAAATAGTAAAAATGCTGAGTCTCTCCACCTCCGCTTGATTGAACCCCAACTCACTTCCCGAACCCATTCATGGTTCATATAGCGCAGATTTTTGTGCTTTGGACCATACACCTTTTGGTCCTTTATGACAGGGCTCCCCGAGTGAGTAATGAACGTCATAGTCAAAGTTTATTTGTTTTAAGGCCAAATATTTTTTTTTCAGTTTGACCTCTTGTTTTCATGTTGTTTGTTTCTAACTTCTCTATTTAGGCTTCATAACACGTTTTGTTATACAAGAAGGTCTACCATGACAAACCAACTGCTAAGACTGCATTTTAACTTTTACTTATGATGAACACAGGTGGTAAAGGATTCCTTTACTTCTAGCGATAGTTATTGCAGAATTCTGTTATACAACTACGTATATTGCATTTTTGGTAAAATTTTTCTATATCACACTGTCAGTATACTTCTTATTGCCTGGATCATTGTGGGTTTCACCTATCATCTTACAAGTTTTCTCATTACCTCTTACATAAATGATGGGGCTTAAGGTGATTTCTCATAATGCCTGGGGCATCAATTCACCCCAGAAACTAAAAAAGGCATTCTGCCACTGCAAAAGATTGAGGGCTGATATAACCTTATTACAAGAAACCCACTTTTCTACAGCCAATCACCCCCAATACTTTGACAAAGCATACAGTCAATTTTACTGCGCAACTTATAATTCTAAATCCAGGTGAGTAGCCATTTTTATAAAAAACGCAATAGTATTTGAAACCCACAATGTATTCAAAGACCCAAAAAGTTTACCTTTGCACATACTAGAAAGATTGCTTGTTTCTTTTTCTTTCCCTTCCCTTTTTCTCGTTTTTTCTCGTTTTTTCCTTTGCTTTTCTTCATAATCGAAGACGGGATTGTACACCCGTATATATTTGAAATCTTATTAGTGAGTTATGGAATACAACACTATGGTGGTTTCAGTTATCCCACGTCATACGTAACCATTTTCCTTAGTCTCATACAGCTTTTTGCAGCCCTTTCTGGGTAGACTAACATATATGTAGGCCTTATGTTTTCATAGATAATCTCCATTGGATGATATGAAATATCCACTCTTTTTAATATACGTTTTTATCATATGTGTTTTTTTTTCATATATGGTGTTGATTTATTATATGTGGTTTTGATGCATTTTTCTTCCCATTCACATGATTTTGAGATATTAGTATAAACATTTTTCACTTTATGTGAGTACACGAGGTGTACACACATAAAATTTTTTTTTATAATGCTAGATCGAACTCTTGCCCTTGGGTCTATATATTTTTTATACAATTTTTTACACCATTGATATTGATGTTATCATTTTTAATCTTTATTTTACCATTGGTATTGATTTTAAAATTTAAATTCTCTTCTACACTTCACATGAGCTTTTTATTCCTTTGTCCTTTTATTAATGTTCATGTGTGAAATGATCAATTCACAGTTAATTAACATTGTTTTGCTGTTTTTAAATTACATGGAGGCGCCCCATAGATATATATATACACATATATATTTTTATATTTCCATATTTCTCCACTAGGGGGTGTTAGACCTTCTGTTTTGCCTTCAGTTTTTCATCCCATAGAAGTCTATCTAATATTCCCCGTTGGGTGGGTGTGCACCCCGCACTAGTCCCCTTTTTTGATTGGATACGCGGTGCCTCCTTGTAGCATAATAGGACGTATGGAGTACCAAGATGGCCGCGTCTCAGATGACGTCTTGATGACGAAACGCGTAAGGCGTGGTCACATGGTACGCATACCTCGCTCTAGCTTCTGATCGTGTATTGACTTCCGGTTTTTGGCAGTCGGGCCGTGGAACGCACGTCGCTGCCATGCTACTGTTACGGCCATTGGCTTACAGCCAGCCGGCGGAGCATTGTCAGCTCCTAGTCTGACACATTTTATTCTTTTTATTTTGATTTGTTTTATTATGTAAGCTGTTTGGCTTAATAAACTTTTTGGATTAACACTATGAGGCTCTTCTCTTCTTAAAGTATATGGATACTCTCCGGTGGATATCTTTAACCACTTGCCGACCGCCTAACGCAGATATACTGCGGCAGAATGGCACGGGCAGGCAGAATCACGTTCCCATACGTGATCTGCCTCTCGCGGGCGGGGGGTCCAATCGGACCCCCCCCCCGGTGCCAGCGGCGGTCGGCTTGTGACTCGGAGCGTCGGGAGGCGAGGGGGAGACCATCCGATCGTGGCCCCCCCCTCGCGATCGCTCCCAGCCAATGGGAATCCTCCTCTGCCTGTGTGTAGTTTCACACAGGCAGAGGATGTGATGTCATCTCTCCTCGGCTTTGGCAGTTTCCGTTCCAGCGCCGAGGAGAGAAGACAAGTGAGTGCACAACACTACACACACACAGTAGAACATGCCAGGCACATAAAACACCCCGATCCCCCCCCCCGATCGCCCCCCGACCCCCCCCAATCACCCCCCCCCCCTGTCACAAACTGACACCAGCAGTATTTTTTTTTTTTCTGATTACTGCATAGTGTCAGTTTGTGACAGTTACAGTGTTAGGGCAGTGAGTGTTACCCCCCTTTAGGTCTAGGGTACCCCCCTAACCCCCCCTAATAAAGTTTTAACCCCTTGATCACTCCCTGTCACCAGTGTCACTAAGCGATCATTTTTCTGATCGCTGTATTAGTGTCGCTGGTGACGCTAGTTAGGGAGGTAAATATTTAGGTTCGCTGTCAGCATTTTATAGCGTCAGGGACCCCCATATACTATCTAATAAATGTTTTAACCCCTTGATTGCCCCCTAGTTAACCCTTTCACCACTGATCACCGTATAAGTGTTACGGGTGACGCTGGTTAGTTCGTTTATTTTTTATAGTGTCAGGGCACCCGCCGTTTATTACCGAATAAAGGTTTAGCCCCCTGATCGCCCGGCGGTGATATGCGTCGCCCCAGGCAGCGTCAGATTAGCGCCAGTACCGCTAACACCCACGCACGCAGCATACGCCTCCCTTAGTGGTATAGTATCTGTACGGATCAATATCTGATCCGATCAGATCTATACTAGCGTCCCCAGCAGTTTAGGGTTCCCAAAAACGCAGTGTTAGCGGGATCAGCCCAGATACCCGCTAGCACCTGCGTTTTTCCCCTCCGCCCGGCCCAGCCCACCCAAGTGCAGTATCGATCGATCACTGTCACTTACAAAACACTAAACGCATAACTGCAGCGTTCGCAGAGTCAGGCCTGATCCCTGCGATCGCTAACAGTTTTTTTGGTAGCGTTTTGGTGAACTGGCAAGCACCAGCCCCAGGCAGCGTCAGGTTAGCGCCAGTAGCGCTAACACCCACGCACGCACCGTACACCTCCCTTAGTGGTATAGTATCTGAACGGATCAATATCTGATCTGATCAGATCTATACTAGCGTCCCCAGCAGTTTAGGGTTCCCACAAACGCAGTGTTAGCGGGATCAGCCCAGATACCTGCTAGCACCTGCGTTTTGCCCCTCCGCCCGGCCCAGCCCAGCCCACCCAAGTGCAGTATCGATCGATCACTGACACTTACAAAACACTAAACACATAACTGCAGCGTTCGCCGAGTCAGGCCTGATCCCTGCGATCGCCAACATTTTTTTTGTAGCGTTTTGGTGAACTGGCAAGCACCAGCGGCGTAGTACACCCCGGTCGTAGTCAAACCAGCACTGCAGTAACACTTGGTGACGTGGCGAGTCCCATAAGTGCAGTTCAAGCTGGTGAGGTGGCAAGCACAAGTAGTGTCCCGCTGCCACCAAAAAGACAAACACAGGCCCGTCGTGCCCATAGTGCCCTTCCTGCTGCATTCGCCAATCCTAATTGGGAACCCACCACTTCTGCAGCGCCCGTACTTCCCCCATTCACATCCCCAACCAAATGCAGTCGGCTGCATGAGAGGCATTTTTATGTCCTCCCGAGTACCCCTACCCAACGAACCCCCCCAAAAAAGATGTTGTGTCTGCAGCAAGCGCGGATATAGGCGTGACACCCGCTATTATTGTCCCTCCTGTCCTGACAATCCTGGTCTTTGCATTGGTGAATGTTTTGAACGCTACCATTCACTAGTTGAGTATTAGCGTAGGGTACAGCATTGCACAGACTAGGCACACTTTCACAGGGTCTCCCAAGATGCCATCGCATTTTGAGAGACCCGAACCTGGAACCAGGTACAGTTATAAAAGTTAGTTACAAAAAAAAGTGTAAAAAAATAAAAAAAACACATACAAAAATATAAAATAAAAAAAATAGTTGTCGTTTTATTGTTCTCTCTCTCTCTATTCTCTCTCTCTATTGTTCTGCTCTTTTTTACTGTATTCTATTCTGCAATGTTTTATTGTTATTATGTTTTATCATGTTTGTTTTTCAGGTATGCAATTTTTTATACTTTACCGTTTACTGTGCTTTATTGTTAACCATTTTTTTGTCTTCAGGTACGCCATTCACGACTTTGACTGGTTATACCAGAATGATGCCTGCAGGTTTAGGTATCATCTTGGTATCATTCTTTTCAGCCAGCGGGCGGCTTTCATGTAAAAGCAATCCTAGCGGCTAATTAGCCTCTAGACTGCTTTTACAAGCAGTGGGAGGGAATGCCCCCCCCCACCGTCTTCCGTGTTTTTCTCTGGCTCTCCTGTCTCAACAGGGAACCTGAAAATGCAGCCGGTGATTCAGCCAGCTGACCATAGAGCTGATCAGAGACCAGAGTGGCTCCAAACATCTCTATGGCCTAAGAAACCGGAAGCTACGAGCATTTCATGACTTAGATTTCGCCGGATGTAAACAGCGCCATTGGGAAATTGGGAAAGCATTTTATCACACCGATCTTGGTGTGGTCAGATGCTTTGAGGGCAGAGGAGAAATCTAGGGTCTAATAGACCCCAATTTTTTCAAAAAAGAGTACCTGTCACTACCTATTGCTATGATAGGGGATATTTACATTCCCTGAGATAACAATAAAAATGATTTAAAAAAAAAAAATGAAAGGAACAGTTTAAAAATAAGATTAAAAAAAAAAATAATAAAGAAAAAAAAAAAAGCAAAAAAAAAGCACCCCTGTCCCCCCTGCTCTCGCGCTAAGGCGAACACAAGCGTCGGTCTGGCGTCAAATGTAAACAGCAAATGCACCATGCATGTGAGGTATCACCGCGAACGTCAGATCGAGGGCAGTAATTTTAGCAGTAGACCTCCTCTGTAAATCTAAAGTGGTAACCTGTAAAGGCTTTTAAAGGCTTTTAAAAATGTATTTAGTTTGTCGCCACTGCACGTTTGTGCGCAATTTTAAAGCATGTCATGTTTGGTATCCATGTACTCGGCCTAAGATCATCTTTTTTATTTCATCAAACATTTGGGCAATATAGTGTGTTTTAGTGCATTAAAATTTAAAAAAGTGTGTTTTTTCCCCAAAAAATGCGTTTGAAAAATCGCTGCGCAAATACTGTGTGAAAAAAAAAAATGAAACACCCACCATTTTAATCTGTAGGGCATTTGCTTTAAAAAAATATATAATGTTTGGGGGTTCAAAGTAATTTTCTTGCAAAAAAAAAAATAACTTTTCATGTAAACAATAAGTGTCAGAAAGGGCTTTGTCTTCAAGTGGTTAGAAGAGTGGGTGATGTGTGACATAAGCTTCTAAATGTTGTGCATAAAATGCCAGGACAGTTCAAAACCCCCCCAAATGACCCCATTTTGGAAAGTAGACACCCCAAGCTATTTGCTGAGAGTCATGTCGAGTCCATGGAATATTTTATATTGTGACACAAGTTGCGGGAAAGAGACAATTTTTTATTTTTTTTATTTTTTTTTGCGCAAAGTTGTCACTAAATGATATATTGCTCAAACATGCCATGGGGATATGTGAAATTACACCCCAAAATACATTCCGTTGTTTCTCCTGAGTACGGGGATACCACATGTGTGAGACTTTTTGGGAGCCTAGCCGCGTACGGGCCCCCCGAAAACCAAGCACCGCCTTCAGGCTTTCTAAGGCCGTAAATTTTTGATTTTACTCTTCACTGCCTATCACAGTTTCGGAGGCCATGGAATGCCCAGGTGGCAAAAACCCCCCCCAAATGACCCCATTTTGGAAAGTAGACACCCCAAGCTATTTGATGAGAGGTATAGTGAGTATTTTGCAGACCTCACTTTTTGTCACAAAGTTTTGAAAATTGAAAAAAGAAAAAAAAAATGTTTTTTCTCGTCTTTCTTTATTTTCAAAAACAAATGAGAGCTGCAAAATACTCACCATGCCTCTCAGCAATTAGCTTGGGGTGTCTACTTTCCAAAATGGGGTCATTTGGGGGGGGATTGTGCCACCTGGGCATTCCATGGCCTCCGAAACTGTGATAGGCAGTGAAGAGTGAAATCAAAAATTTACACCCCTAGAAATCCTGAAGGCGGTGATTGGTTTTTGGGGCCCCGTACGCGGCTAGGCTCCCAAAAAGTCCCACACATGTGGTATCCCCGTACTCAGGAGAAGTAGCTAAATGTATTTTGGGGTGCAATTCCACATATGCCCATGGCCTGTGTGAGCAATATATCATTTAGTGACAACTTTGTGAAAAAAAAAAAAAAAAATTGTCACTTTCCCGCAACTTGTGTCAAAATATAAAACATTCCATGGACTCAACATGCCTCAAAGCAAATAGCTTGGGGTGTCTACTTTCCAAAATGGGGTCATTTGGGGGGGTTTTATGCCATCTGGGCATTTTATGGCCTTCAAAACTGTGATAGGTAGTGAGGAGTAAAATCAAAAATGTACGCCCTTAGAAATCCTGAAGGCAGTGATTGGTTTTCGGGGCCCCGTACGCGGCTAGGCTCCCAAAAAGTCCCACACATGTGGTATCCCCATACTCAGGAGAAGCAGCTAAATGTATTCTGGGGTGCAATTCCACATATGCCCATGGCCTGTGTGAGCAATATATCATTTAGTGACAACTTTTTGTAATTTTTTATTTTTTTTTGTCATTATTCAATCACTTGGGACAAAAAAAATGAATATTCAATGGGCTCAACATGCCTCTCAGCAATTTCCTTGGGGTGTCTACTTTCCAAAATGGGGTCATTTGGGGGGGTTTTGTACTGCCCTGCTATTTTAGCACCTCAAGAAATGACATAGGCAGTCATAAATTAAAGGCTGTGTAAATTCCAGAAAATGTACCCTAGTTTGTAGGCGCTATAACTTTTGCGCAAAAGAATAAATATACACTTATTGACATTTTTTTTACCAAAGACATGTGGCCGAATACATTTTGGCCTAAATGTATGACTAAAATTGAGTTTATTGGATTTTTTTTAGAACAAAAAGTAGAAAATATCATTTTTTTTCAAAATTTTCTGTCTTTTTCCGTGTATAGCGCAAAAAATAAAAATGGCAGAGGTGATCAAATTCCATCAAAAGAAAGCTCTATTTGTGGGAAGAAAAGGACGCAAATTTCGTTTGGGTACAGCATTGCATGACCGCGCAATTAGCAGTTAAAGCGACGCAGTGCCGAATTGTAAAAAGTGCTCTGGTCAGGAAGGGGGTAAAACCTTCCGGGGCTGAAGTGGTTAAAGGAACAGCGGTTACATAATTAGGAAGGAGATCGTGGAGTCGGTGAGGGGGACATTGATCGTTTAAGATTCCTGCCACTGGATCTACATTCACATGCCCATTACCCCTGCAGGGGTTGGGTTTTCCGGTGAGTGGGGGCACAAGGGGGGGTTCCACTGAAGAAGATCAAATAACAGCCACAGTAAACCCGTACGGGATCGTTTGAAAGCACAGATCACTTGTTCACAGAGTTTTTCACACATATAGAACTATTTTCATTGGACATTTATATCAAAAAAAATTTTGGGATATCTGGTTGCACGGAATATTATCATACAAAATCTCACTATATGGACTGATTTTATATTTTTTTGGTATATTTTATGCAGCACTTTTGAGACAGTTTTAACCAACATCAGATAGCTTTTCTTTTTCTTTTTTGTTTTATACATATATATATATATATATATATATATATATATATATATATATATATATATATATATATATATATATATATATATATATATATATATATTATTACTTTCAGGTGTACACATTTTTCATACGATTACTGATGTTTCAGCTACACCCATAATTGTTCACTTTACTTTACTTTATATATTGTGTGGTGTTTTGTATACACAGCAATTTTATATGACACACTTTTTTTCCTATTATATATACATTCTTTATAGTTTTTTCACTAAGTTTGTTGAAACACTCTGATCCACAATTTTTGATATTGAGGCATTGATTTATTTTAGTTGTGAACAGCGCCAATTCCCCTATTAGAGTTTTTTAAGATCCAATCTGAGCTGCACAAAACAACACTTACAACAATTACTCCTATCTCCAAACTCAGGTCGAGGATTTGGACAAAAGGAATCACAGGAACAACTTAAAGTAGAGTTCCACCCGGAAAAAAAAAATCATTATTGTGCATGAAAAAAAAATAAAAAAACATTTAGAATTTTTTTTTTACTCACCTCTTTAATGCCTGTTGCTAGGGGATCCTTCGTAATCTGCCTCCTTCGGCGCCTGTGCCCCTGAAGTCACTTCCCTCGGGGCAGGGAGGGAGATCAGCTCTCCCCCCTCTCTCTAGGCAATCATCTGGGACACATGACAGGTCCCAGATGATTGCGCAGCCAGTCTCGGCGTGCGGCGCGTCTCGCGCATGCGCAGTGGGTGCCCGGCTGTGAAGCCACAGCTGGGCACCCCCAGTTACAATGCCAGCGCCGCCAAGCGGAGGGGGAGTCGAACGGGGCTTCGTGCCCCTGCATCGCTGGACCCTGGGACAGGTAAGTGTCTGATTACTAAAAGTCAGCAACTGCAGTATTTGTAGCTGCTGACTTTTTTTTTAAGTGGAACTCCGCTTTAAGAATTCCTGGAATTCCTGAATCAGTCACAGAACTGATGCCCGCTGTATCCAAATCTAAATCCAAAAAGTTCCAGAATCTCCTCCCTGAGACTCCCCAATCATCATTCATTTGTGACAGGATTCACGGAGCCCTCTGCCCCAAACCACCACCAAATAAGCCCCCCACGAGATAATATCCTGTGTATGAAAGATTTCATTACAAAGGAGATTATCTTAAAAGCCTCCAGAAATTCACATAACATCAAACTGAATGGCACAAAGGTTCAAATATTTTCAGATATTTCACAGGCTACACAAAGAAGATGTAAAATGAAGAAAATAACAACCATCCTGCAATCTGCTCATATAAGATACAGATGGGGATTTCCATTTAAACTAACGGCACCTCACAATGGCACCATGTACACAGTTCTGAATGTCGCAGAAAGTAAAGGTCTACTGGTCAAATTAGGATTACTTGATCCCGAATCAAATCCAAGACCTCTAACTACACCACAATAATCACCCATCTGGGATACCCCTTCTTCAAGACATGATCAAGGAAGATTGAGACAATCCTTAAGGAATGCATATCCATAAAGGATACTCCACGCAAGCTTGAGTCCAGAGTACTTTCTATATAATTACATATTTCCATACCTCCATATGGAAAAAGAAATACAAAAAAGGGAAGCTTTATATAGATCATAGAGAGACATAAACAGGTTTTTTTTATCACCAAAATGGTGAGGTTTTTTTTTTTTTTATTATTTTAGTAATAAGTTATAAGTATTTTAGTATTTTAGCTAGTAATTCATCTCTCTCTTATTTGACCACCACACAATTTTATAAATATCTTACCATTAACCTTAAATAGAAAAGTAAAGGGACAATATTTAAAACAGCATGCACGCTAATTCTGATAAAATAAATGGTAAAAATGCTGAGTCTCTCCACCTCCGCTTGATTGACCCCCAACTCACTTCACGAACACATTCATGGTTCATATAGCGCAGATTTTTGTGCTTTGGACCATACACCTTTTGGTCCTTTATGACAGGGCTCCCCGAGTGAGTAATGAACGTCATAGTCAAAGTTTATTTGTTTTAAGGCCAAATATTTTTTTTTCAGTTTGACCTCTTGTTTTCATGTTGTTTGTTTCTAACTTCTCATTTTAGGCTTCATAACACGTTTTGTTATACAAGAAGGTCTACCATGACAAACCAACTGCTAAGACTGCATTTTAACTTTTACTTATGATGCACACAGGTGGTAAAGGATTCCTTTACTTCTAGCGATAGTTATTGCAGAATTCTGTTATACAACTACGTATATTGCATTTTTGGTAAAATTTTTCTATATCACACTGTCAGTATACTTCTTATTGCCTGGATCATTGTGGGTTTCACCTATCATCTCACAAGTTTTCTCATTACCTCTTACATAAATGATGGGGCTTAAGGTAATTTCTCATAATGCCCGGGGCATCAATTCACCCCAGAAACTAAAAAAGGCATTCTGCCACTGCAAAAGATTGAGGGCTGATATAACCTTATTACAAGAAACCCACTTTTCTACAGCCAATCACCCCCAATACTTTGACAAAGCATACAGTCAATTTTACTGCGCAACTTATAATTCTAAATCCAGGGGAGTAGCCATTTTTATAAAAAACGCAATAGTATTTGAAACCCACAATGTATTCAAAGACCCAAAAAGTCACTATTTGATATTAAAAGGAACAATAAAAGGGCATTTGATAACCATTGCTTCAATATATGCACCGAATGAAGCACAATCACTTTTTTTTACAAAGTTTTTTGATACTTTGGATGAATACCAATCCCCACAATTGATAATAGGAGGAGATTTTAATTTAGCAGCTCGTTCAGAACTAGACAGGACTAGAGTGGTACCATCCTCCAAAGCATTTCCAAGATCACTAAACTGCACACTAAATAACCTCAAACTGGTGGATACATAGAGAGCACACAATGTGGATATCAAAGCATACACATTTTATTCACAGCCACATGATAGTTTTGCAGGCCTAGACTACATCTTTTGCACCGCAGTCCTCCTAGCCAACTCCTCAAAAGCAGATATTCATTTATGTCCTTGGTCAGACCATCATATTGTCTCCTTTACAACTTCACATAGAGGCCTCGCCCCCACACCTTACAAATGGCGTATAAATGATTCTCTATTGACTGACCACATGATTATACAACAACTAACAAATCACCTAGAAGACTATTTTGCACAAAATACAACTCCAGATATGCCACCTAGAATGATATGGATGGCACATAAGGCAGTCATGAGAGGTAATTTAATTAATATAGAATCGGCAAATAACAAAACTAAACTAGCAGATATAAAATCCCTTACCAAAGACTTGGATCATTATATACTATAAGCATAACCAATCCCCTTCTAGAGACCTCCTAAACCGCATTCAAGAGAAATGTGTAGCCTTAGACACATTATTATCAACAGACACATAGAAGACCCTACAATGGACCAAAGCAAGATTCTTACTATACAGTAACTCTTCTTCCACCATGTTCAGTAGAAAATGAAATCAGTCCACAAAACCTCCCCATGTCTATAAATTAATAAACACATCATGTAACGTAATTTCCCATCCCAAAGGAGTTTTGAAAATATTTTCTAAATTTTTATAAAAAACTTATTTTTTCCCCTCAAACATTACCTAAGCAATCCTCCTTAGATTGGCTTGAAGAAATCCTACTCCCCACTCTTTCCAACCAGCAAATAGAAACCCTAAATGCCCCATGTTCAGATATAGAAATTAATAGAATTATAGCTTCCCTTAAACCTCCACAGCACCAGGGCCCGATGGCTACTCTACAACATATTGTAAAAAATTTGCTTCCATTTTAACCCCTCACCTTTCCAAATTATATAACCATATTCTACAAGGAAATCAATATCCAACTGAAATGCATTTAGCAAATATGTCCCTTTTACCAAAACCTAATAAAGATCATTCTATCCCACAAAACTATTGTCCAATCTCAGTCATAGACAACGATTTAAAAATATTTGGTCGCATGCTAGCAGATAGAGTAGCTTTAGTTATCTGCCCCTTAATCCATGCAGATCAATCTGGATTTATTCCAGATAGGCAAATAACAGACAACATAAGGTTAGCAACAAACATTATTCAAGACTCTAACGTTCTCTCTCAGTCAACATCCATACTTAGCCTTGATATCCACAAAGCTTTTGACAGCGTTAGCTGGTCTTATTTAGACTTATTGCTCCCCAGATATGGTATACGCAAAGAATTTCTACACGGTTTCAAAGCTTTATACTATGAACCACAAACTTGTATCAAACTCCCAGACAATAACTCAGACTTCTTCCCATTAAGCAGGGGCACCAGGCAGGGGTGGCCATTTTCCCCACTCCTTTTTGTTTTAGCTATCGAGCCCCTTGCCTGTGCTATCTGGAATAATGTAAACATTAAAGGATACACTAAGGGATCTAAAGAATTCAAATGAAGCCTCTATACGGACGACGTCCTTTTATTTCTCACTGAACCACTTATCTCCCTACCAAACCTTACTAAAGTATTGGATATATTTCATGACCTTACAGGTTTAAGCATAAACCTATCCAAATGTTCTGCTTTGCCTATAAACATTCCACCAGTGATAACATCATTGCTAAGAGAGACATTTCCATTCAATTGGTACTCTAATGTATTTAGATATTTAGGAATCCATATCACCCCCTCATATAAAACTTTATTCCAGGCAAATTAACCAACATTATTTAACAACATTAAAAATCTACCTAAACTATGGTCAACATATCATATTTTGTTCATGGGAAGAATAGTCGCTACAAAAATTACTTTACCCAAACTTTTTTTTTTCTTTAGGGCCCTCCCCCTTTTAATCCCTAAAAACACCCTAGATTCACTCCAAAGAGATATCAATAAATGTATCTGGCAAAACAAAAAACCCAGATTCAGTTACTCTTTGATGTTGAGACCTTAATCTTATGGAGGGTTAAGCATTCCGAATCTATGGTTATATTATCTTTCAGCAAGATTCACTTAACTGGCACAATGGTATACTTCAGCTACACAAATTCCCTGACTTTTATTTGAGGAGCAGCCAGTTGTTTCATATTACCTACAAGGCCTACTATGGTCCAGGTCAGTCTTACCACGAAAAATTAGTCCCCTAAACACAGTAGTAACTCACGCTATCCAATTTTGGAACCGACACAAAGACACATTTAACATGGCCTCTGCCATCCCTACCTTAGCACCCATCCTTGGTGATCCCTACTTCTCCATCCTGAATAACCCAAATTCTCTGACTATATAGCAACTCCACAAACTAACAAATTTAAGATCATTCACCCAAAATAATGAATTTAGTTCTTTTACAGACTTACAAACAGAATATAACCTCCCACAATCAGAGCAAATGAGCTATATAAATATCAGAAAATTCTATCAAAAATACTATTCACTCACTCTTCATACTCCCTTCACAATTTGAACAAATATGCCTATCCTCCCCAAGGGATAGAGGATTGATATCTAGAATTTACAAACGCTTTAATGAATTCAGCATGCCAGTAAAATCACAACCTATGCTCCAATGAGAGCCCAACCTGAACCAATCGTTCTCACCTGAACAATGGGATTCTATGATCAGAAATGTGCAAAAATGCACCAAAACAACCTCCATCAGGGAATCAGCTATCAAGCTACAATACAGGTGGTATTTTACCCCTGACAAAATTCATTCTATCCATCAATGTCCCCCCTTTGTTTCAGGGGTTGCCCCACACAGGGTACATTATTACATACCCTTTGGGACTGTAAACACCTCAAAACCATATGGCAAAAAGCAAGCTTCAAGATAGAACAACTAACAGGTAGAAAAATATCTTTAACACCACAGATGTGCCTTTTATTTACACCCATACCAGATATACCTATAGCCTGTTCCAGACTAATACATACCTTGTTTAGTTCTATCCATTGGACCATAGCTTTCAACTGGAGATCTGCTACCATCCCATGGTCTCAGGTCCTAAACTGTATTGGTAAATATAAAATTATCAGAACGCATACACCATACACTTTTTGATACCATGCATATATACAAGAAAAAATGGACAACATGGGAGCTATCTTTGTTGTAGTGATGTTCTTTCCGTAAGCTGTTTGGCAAGTTTAACCATTTCTGGACCACCGCACGCCGATATACATCCTAATTTTGACGGGGATATCGTTGTTATGGCAGCAGCTAGCTGCCATAACCCCGTTATCCTCGTGTTTGGCCAATGGACCGGTTTCAGATAAAAGTGGTCTCTGCGGCGGATTTGCCGCAAGATCACTTTTATCAGCGGTGGGAGAGGGGCCAGCTACATCTCACTGCAGGCCACTGCAGGCCATTAGTATGTCTGGAAGGCCAACAAGGAGAGGCAGACAGTCACAAGCCAATAAAAGAGGGCAAGCAGGCTCTGTGTCTAGAAGCAACAGTGCTGGTCGTGGAGACGGTGCATCCTCATCAGCACGTGGCCGCGGGACACGCTTGTCCTTTTTTTCGGCAGCTGGCCGTGTTGAGCCGCAACATGTCGAAGACTTGGTAGAGTGGATGACCAAGCCGTCCTCATCCTCCTCATCCTCTTTCACCCAGGTTCAGGGTACTTTGTCTAGCAAAGCAGCTGCCAACGCGGCCTCTTCCCTCAGCTCAATGGCATCAGTCACTCCTTCCCTAGCCCCACCATGTCCTCCTGAGGAGTCCCCCGTACTGTTTGACCACAGTGTTGGGTACATGCTCCAGGAGGATGCCCAGCATTTTGAAGGTTCCAATGATGGTACCCAGCTAGAGGAAGGCAGTAACGTGAGCCCAGAGAGAGGGGATGCCTAAGAAGGACAGCAATCTGGCAGTCATGTTCCCCCAGCTGCAGCATACTGCCAGCTTTGCTCCAGTGATGAGGAGGGAGGGGTTGATGAGGTTACTGACTCCACATGGGTGCCTGATAGGAGAGAGGAGGAGGAGGCACATCTCCAATGAGGCAGGATTCCCTCCAGGGGCCAGCTTAAGGGCAGCACACCAACTGCATTACAGTGCAGAGCTCTGCATGTGCAGGGCACTGCTGTCTCTGCGCGTTATTCCAAAAGTTCTTTGGTGTGGGCCTTTTTTGAGACGAGTGCATCAGATACCACCACTGCTATTTGCAACATATGTCTCAAGCGTATCTCGCGTGGCCAAAACATCACCTGCTTGGGCACCACATGCTTGACCAGACATATGTCGACCTGCCATGCAGTTCGTTGGCAAGCGTACCTAAAAGACACACACCAAAGAACAAAGCGGACCTCTCCTTACTCCTCATCAGCTGGGATCTCCAACCCCACTATACCTTCAGTCCTCTCTGAAACCTGCACTGAGAAAAATTAAGGTGTAGAATTAGGTAGAATAAGTTGTAACCAACTTTTTTTCTTGTCACATATCTCACAGTGGTTTTCCACCAAAGTGGTCACCCCTCACAACACTATCACCATTCATACCTCTACCCATGTGGGGCGTTGTTCATGTTTGGCTGTGCCGGCGGTGGGGCGTCCCCTCAGCTCCCGTGTGGGGCCCTGCATGGCCGGTCTTGGGGGTTCCAGGCCCGCACCACCCCTGCAAGGATACACATGTAAGTGTGTGGGATAATTCAGGGCATGGGGGCTCTCCCGTGCCCTGGGTTTACCCTTCCATTTTTTGATTTAGGTTAGAATATGTTGTTATAATTTTTTCTTTTTTAAATCTATTCCATTTTTTCTATTTATAGACAATTACCAAGGTTTCGCTCCTGATGATAGGCTATAAGGCCTTGAAACGCGTAGAGCTAACATCAACCGATATGTATACATCTCTGTAATACTTTGTATGGCCGTTCCTTCTATATTTAATTTCAGTCTAGTTTATTTTAATATGTTCTCTATAACAGCCCTATATAGGGGGTACTCTCATTGTTACAATTGATACAGCTATTTTTGTCCCCAAAAATTGTCTTATTCTATATACTATATAATTTGTACCAACTTGTTGTTGGAATGTCTATTTATGTACAAATGTTTGGTTCTGATGAATTGTAATAAAATATACGAATATTTATATAATGCAAAATGCATTAAATGTTCTTGATATGAAAAAAATTTATGATAGTTTGAACCATTTAAAAATATTTATATTTAACCATTTTTGTTGCTCCCATGTGCCTCGTTAAAGTCCCGCCATCCTTCTTCTCCCCTGTTTTATATACAAATTACTGGGATGGAGGTGGGGACTTGAACGGCCCCGCTCAACCTCATTTAAAGTCCCAAAACCGTTGTTTTTAAAAACCTTTTTCTAATCTAATTAGGGATGGAGGCACATGGTGGCACTGTTAATATTATCATTTTCATTTTTCATCTCAAATGGCTACTTGTTAGCTGCTTGAATTCAATTCCCAACAACTGCTAGTGTTTATCTTTTCCCTTTTTTGCGTTTTTTATTTTCTGGTCGATTGATTAAGAAATGCGTTTTTTTTTTTCTTTTCCCCTTGCATGTGTGCGGTGATGGTGTGGGCTTGTTTATCTGCTGGACCGTGCCTCCTGTGTCCCGATCTGGAGCTGCGACGCGCACTGCGGACTCTCCCGCCGCCCAGTTGTGACGTTGGATGGGCGGGGGTTTCCCCACTGCGCGTCGATGTCATGCATCCCCCGCCGGGCGCGCCTACGTGAAGCGCGCGGCCAGCCGGGTGTTTTCCATCTGCTGACCCACTGGGGGAGGGGCTTGATTGGCGCTTCAGACTGTGGGGCTGTGGCGGTCTGGCTCCTAGGTTGGCGGCGTCTTCCTCTCCCCCTATTGGACCAGCACATGACGTTGGGGGCGGTCCCTGCTGCGGCGCTGCCTATATGGACTTCCTCCTCACATGGGTTTCGCACACAGGACAGCATACACTTATGCCATTTGGACTAAAAGAAGCACATCGGCATCTCCTCACCTTTCTACAGACACTGACAATCAGGTACTCTCCTTCACATACCCTCATCGTTTTACACTCTGTTTTCTTTTTTTACACATTTTTTGTCATCTTTTCTCATTTTTCTGTTTTGTAACCAACTTTTTTTCTTGTCACATATCTCACAGTGGTTTTCCACCAAAGTGGTCACCCCTCACAACACTATCACCATTCATACCTCTACCCATGTGGGGCGTTGTTCATGTTTGGCTGTGCCGGCGGCGGGGCGTCCCCTCAGCTCCCGTGTGGGGACCTGCATGGCTGGTCTTGGGGGTTCCAGGCCCGCACCACCCCTGCAAGGATACACATGTAAGTGTGTGGGATAATTCAGGGCATGGGGGCTCTCCCGTGCCCTGGGTTTACCCTTCCATTTTTTGATTTAGGTTAGAATATGTTGTTATAATTTTTTCTTTTTTAAATCTATTCCGTTTTTTCTATTTATAGACAATTACCAAGGTTTCGCTCCTGATGATAGGCTATAAGGCCTTGAAACGCGTAGAGCTAACATCAACCGATAAGTATACATCTCTGTAATACTTTGTATGGCCGTTCCTTCTATACTTAATTTCAGTCTAGTTTATTTTAATATGTTCTCTATAACAGCCCTATATAGGGGGTACTCTCATTGTTACAATTGATACAGCTATTTTTGTCCCCAAAAATTGTCTTATTCTATATACTATATAATTTGTACCAACTTGTTGTTGGAATGTCTATTTATGTACAAATGTTTGGTTCTGATGAATTGTAATAAAATATACGAATATTTATATAAAGCAAAATGCATTAAATGTTCTTGATATTAAAAAAATTTATGATAGTTTGAACCATTTAAAAATATTTATATTTAACCATTTTTGTTGCTCCCATGTGCCTCGTTAAAGTCCCGCCATCCTTCTTCTCCCCTGTTTTATATACAAATTACCGGGATGGAGGTGGGGACTTGAACGGCCCCGCTCAACCTCATTTAAAGTCCCAAAACCGTTGTTTTTAAAAACCTTTTTCTAATCTAATTAGGGATGGAGGCACATGGTGGCACTGTTAATATTATCATTTTCATTTTTCATCTCAAATGGCTACTTGTTAGCTGCTTGAATTCAATTCCCAACAACTGCTAGTGTTTATCTTTTCCCTTTTTTTGTGTTTTTTATTTTCTGGTCGATTGATTAAGAAATGCGTATTTTTTTTTTTTCCCCTTGCATGTGTGCGGTGATGGTGTGGGCTTGTTTATCTGCTGGACCGTGCCTCCTGTGTCCCGATCGGGAGCTGCGACGCGCACTGCGGACTCTCCCGCCGCCCAGTTGTGACGTTGGATGGGCGGGGGTTTCCCCACTGCGCGTCGACGTCATGCATCCCCCGCCGGGCACGCCTACGTGAAGCGCGCGGCCGGCCGGGTGTTTTCCATCTGCTGACCCACTGGGGGAGGGGCTTGATTGGCGCTTCAGACTGTGGGGCTGTGGCGGTCTGGCTCCTAGGTTGGCGGCGTCTTCCTCTCCCCCTATTAGACCAGCGCATGACGTTGGGGGCGGTCCCTGCTGCGGCGCTGCCTATATGGACTTCCTCCTCACATGGGTTTCACACACAGGACAGCATACACTTATGCCATTTGGACTAAAAGAGACACATCGGCATCTCCTCACCTTTCTACAGACACTGACAATCAGGTACTCTCCTTCACATACCCTCATCGTTTTACACTCTGTTTTCTTTTTTTACACATTTTTTTGTCATCTTTTCTCATTTTTCGGTTTTGTAACCAACTTTTTTTCTTGTCACATATCTCACAGTGGTTTTCCACCAAAGTGGTCACCCCTCACAACACTATCACCATTCATACCTCTACCCATGTGGGGCGTTGTTCATGTTTGGCTGTGCCGGCGGCGGGGCGTCCCCTCAGCTCCCGCGTGGGGCCCTGCATGGCCGGTCTTGGGGGTTCCAGGCCCGCACCACCCCTGCAAGGATACACATGTAAGTGTGTGGGATAATTTAGGGCATGGGGGCTCTCCCGTGCCCTGGGTTTACCCTTCCATTTTTTGATTTAGGTTAGAATATGTTGTTATAATTTTTTATTTTTTAAATCTATTCCGTTTTTTCTATTTATAGACAATTACCAAGGTTTCGCTCCTGATGATAGGCTATAAGGTCTTGAAGCGCGTAGAGCTAACATCAACTGATAAGTATACATCTCTGTAATACTTTGTATGGCCGTTCCTTCTATACTTAATTTCAGTCTAGTTTATTTTAATATGTTCTCTATAACAGCCCTATATAGGGGGTACTCTCATTGTTACAATTGATACAGCTATTTTTGTCCCCAAAAATTGTCTTATTCTATATACTATATAATTTGTACCAACTTGTTGTTGGAATGTCTATTTATGTACAAATGTTTGGTTCTGATGAATTGTAATAAAATATACGAATATTTATATAAAGCAAAATGCATTAAATGTTCTTGATATGAAAAACATTTATGATAGTTTGAACCATTTAAAAATATTTATATTTAACCATTTTTGTTGCTCCCATGTGCCTCGTTAAAGTCCCGCCATCCTTCTTCTCCCCTGTTTTATATACAAATTACTGGGATGGAGGTGGGGACTTGAACGGCCCCGCTCAACCTCATTTAAAGTCCCAAAACCGTTGTTTTTAAAAACCTTTTTCTAATCTAATTAGGGATGGAGGCACATGGTGGCACTGTTAATATTATCATTTTCATTTTTCATCTCAAATGGCTACTTGTTAGCTGCTTGAATTCAATTCCCAACAACTGCTAGTGTTTATCTTTTCCCTTTTTTGTGTTTTTTATTTTCTGGTCGATTGATTAAGAAATGCGTTTTTTTTTTCTTTTCCCCTTGCATGTGTGCGGTGATGGTGTGGGCTTGTTTATCTGCTGGACCGTGCCTCCTGTGTCCCGATCGGGAGCTGCGACGCGCACTGCGGACTCTCCCGCCACCCAGTTGTGACGTTGGATGGGCGGGGGTTTCCCCACTGCGCGTCGACGTCATGCATCCCCCGCCGGGCGCGCCTACGTGAAGCGCGCGGCCGGCCGGGTGTTTTCCATCTGCTGACCCGCTGGGGGAGGGGCTTGATTGGCGCTTCAGACTGTGGGGCTGTGGCGGTCTGGCTCCTAGGTTGGCGGCGTCTTCCTCTCCCCCTATTGGACCAGCGCATGACGTTGGGGGCGGTCCCTGCTGCGGCGCTGCCTATATGCACTTCCTCCTCACATGGGTTTCACACACAGGACAGCATACACTTATGCCATTTGGACTAAAAGAGACACATCGGCATCTCCTCACCTTTCTACAGACACTGACAATCAGGTACTCTCCTTCACATACCCTCATCGTTTTACACTCTGTTTTCTTTTTTTACACATTTTTTTGTCATCTTTTCTCATTTTTCTGTTTTGTAACCAACTTTTTTTCTTGTCACATATCTCACAGTGGTTTTCCACCAAAGTGGTCACCCCTCACAACACTATCACCATTCATACCTCTACCCATGTGGGGCGTTGTTCATGTTTGGCTGTGCCGGCGGCGGGGCGTCCCCTCAGCTCCCGTGTGGGGCCCTGCATGGCCGGTCTTGGGGGTTCCAGGCCCACACCACCCCTGCAAGGATACACATGTAAATGTGTGGGATAATTCCTGGTATGTGGGGCTCTCCCGTGCCCTGGGTTTACCCTTCCATTTTTAGATTTAGGTTAGAATATGTTGTTATAATTTTTTCTTTTTTAAATCTATTCCGTTTTTTCTATTTATAGACAATTACCAAGGTTTCGCTCCTGATGATAGGCTATAAGGCCTTGAAACGCGTAGAGATAACATCAACCGATATGTATACATCTCTGTAATACTTTCTATGGCCGTTCCTTCTATACTTAATTTCAGTCTAGTTTATTTTAATATGTTCTCTATAACAGCCCTATATAGGGGGTACTCTCATTGTTACAATTGATACAGCTATTTTTGTCCCCAAAAATTGTCTTATTCTATATACTATATAATTTGTACCAACTTGTTGTTGGAATGTCTATTTATGTACAAATGTTTGGTTCTGATGAATTGTAATAAAATATACGAATATTTATATAAAGCAAAATGCATTAAATGTTCTTGATATGAAAAACATTTATGATAGTTTGAACCATTTAAAAATATTTATATTTAACCATTTTTGTTGCTCCCATGTGCCTCGTTAAAGTCCCGCCATCCTTCTTCTCCCCTGTTTTATATACAAATTACCGGGATGGAGGTGGGTACTTAAACGGCCCCGCTCAACCTCATTTAAAGTCCCAAAACCGTTGTTTTTAAAAACCTTTTTCTAATCTAATTAGGGATGGAGGCACATGGTGGCACTGTTAATATTATCATTTTCATTTTTCATCTCAAATGGCTACTTGTTAGCTGCTTGAATTCAATTCCCAACAACTGCTAATGTTTATCTTTTCCCTTTTTTGTGTTTTTTATTTTCTGGTCGATTGATTAAGAAATGCGTTTTTTTTTTTTCTTTTCCCCTTGCATGTGTGCGGTGATGGTGTGGGCTTGTTTATCTGCTGGACCGTGCCTCCTGTGTCCCGATCGGGAGCTGCGACGCGCACTGCGGACTCTCCCGCCGCCCAGTTGTGACGTTGGATGGGCGGGGGTTTCCCCACTGCGCGTCGACGTCATGCATCCCCCGCCGGGCGCGCCTACGTGAAGCGCGCGGCCGGGTTTTTTCCATCTGCTGACCCGCTGGGGGAGGGGCTTGATTGGTGCTTCAGACTGTGGGGCTGTAGCGGTCTGGCTCCTAGGTTGGCGGCGTCTTCATCTCCCCCTATTGGACCAGCGCATGACGTTGGCGGCGGTCCGTGCTGCGGCGCTGCCTATATGGACTTCCTCCTCACATGGGTTTCACACACAGGACAGCATACACTTATGCCATTTGGACTAAAAGAGACACATCGGCATCTCCTCACCTTTCTACAGACACTGACAATCAGGTACTCTCCTTCACATACCCTCATCGTTTTACACTCTGTTTTCTTTTTTTACACATTTTTTTGTCATCTTTTCTCATTTTTCTGTTTTGTAACCAACTTTTTTTCTTGTCACATATCTCACAGTGGTTTTCCACCAAAGTGGTCATCCCTCACAACACTATCACCATTCATACCTCTACCCATGTGGGGCGTTGTTTATGTTTGGCTGTGCCGGCGGCGGGGAGTCCCCTCAGCTCCCGTGTGGGGCCCTGCATGGCCGGTCTTGGGGGTTCCAGGCCCGCACCACCCCTGCAAGGATACACATGTAAGTGTGTGGGATAATTCAGGGCATGGGGGCTCTCCCGTGCCCTGGGTTTACCCTTCCATTTTTTGATTTAGGTTAGAATATGTTGTTATAATTTTTTCTTTTTTAAATCTATTCCGTTTTTTCTATTTATAGACAATTACCAAGGTTTCGCTCCTGATGATAGGCTATAAGGCCTTGAAACGCGTAGAGCTAACATCAACCGATATGTATACATCTCTGTAATACTTTGTATGGCCGTTCCTTCTATACTTAATTTCAGTCTAGTTTATTTTAATATGTCCTCTATAACAGCCCTATATAGGGGGTACTCTCATTGTTACAATTGATACAGCTATTTTTGTCCCCAAAAATTGTCTTATTCTATATACTATATAATCTGTACCAACTTGTTGTTGGAATGTCTATTTATGTACAAATGTTTGGTTCTGATGAATTGTAATAAAATATACGAATATTTATATAAAGAAAAATGCATTAAATGTTCTTGATATGAAAAAAAATGTATGATAGTTTGAACCATTTAAAAATATTTATATTTAACCATTTTTGTTGCTCCCATGTGCCTCGTTAAAGTCCCGCCATCCTTCTTCTCCCCTGTTTTATATACAAATTACCGGGATGGAGGTGGGGACTTGAACGGCCCTGCTCAACCTCATTTAAAGTCCCAAATCCGTTGTTTTTAAAAACCTTTTTCTAATCTAATTAGGGATGGAGGCACATGGTGGCACTGTTAATACTATCATTTTCATTTTTCATCTCAAATGGCTACTTGTTAGCTGCTTGAATTCAATTCCCAACAACTGCTAGTGTTTATCTTTTCCCTTTTTTGTGTTTTTTATTTTCTGGTCGATTGATTAAGAAATGGGTTTTTGTTTTTCTTTTCCCCTTGCATGTGTGCGGTGATGGTGTGGGCTTGTTTATCTGCTGGACTGTGCCTCCTGTGTCCCGATCGGGAGCTGCGACGCGCACTGCGGACTCTCCCGCCACCCAGTTGTGACGTTGGATGGGCGGGGGTTTCCCCACTGCGCGTCGACGTCATGCATTCCCCGCCGGGCGCGCCTACGTGAAGCGCGTGGCCGGCCGGGTGTTTTCCATCTGCTGACCCGCTGGGGGAGGGGCTTGATTGGTGCTTCAGACTGTGGGGCTGTGGCGGTCTGGCTCCTAGGTTGGCGGCGTCTTCCTCTCCCCATATTGGACCAGCGCATGACGTTGGGAGCAGTCCGTGCTGCGGCGCTGCCTATATGGACTTCCTCCTCACATGGGTTTCACACACAGGACAGCATACACTTATGCCATTTGGACTAAAAGAGACACATCGGCATCTCCTCACCTTTCTACAGACACTGACAATCAGGTACTCTCCTTCACATACCCTCATCGTTTTACACTCTGTTTTCTTTTTTTACACATTTTTTTGTCATCTTTTCTCATTTTTCTGTTTTGTAACCAACTTTTTTTCTTGTCACATATCTCACAGTGGTTTTCCACCAAAGTGGTCACCCCTCACAACACTATCACCATTCATACCTCTACCCATGTGGAAATATACCAGGCCACATGTCCTCAACATGAGGGATTATTTTGCCAAGGAGGCACCTTTACCGCATGTTGATGAAAACAAGGGCCACTTCCCCAAAAGCCTGTCCCGGAGGATGTGATAGTCTACTTGTAGGGGGCTTATTCGAATTTGGAAGCTCATTTTAAAAAAAAGGGGGGCTCCAGATAGGGCCCCACATGTGAATGAGTGAGAGGTACCCCTACTAATTCTCAAAAAAGTAAAGTAAATGAAAACACACAGTCCTAAAAAAAAAAGAGAAAAACAAAAAGAGTCCCATGATGTAAATTCATTGTCAATCACAACATCCAGCAATATAGAAGCTCATCAATCACACAAGCCAAGAGAAAAAAAAAAACAATGACCAAATGCTCATCCACACTGACTGCCCTAAACATTTATGCCCCGTACACACGGTCGGATTTTCCGACGGAAAATGTGTGATAGGACCTTGTTGTCGGAAATTCCGACCGTGTGTAGGCTCCATCACACATTTTCCATCGGATTTTCCGACACACAAAGTTTGAGAGCAGGCTATAAAATTTTCCGACAACAAAATCCGTTGTCGGAAATTCCGATCGTGTGTACACAAATCCGACAGACAAAGTGCCACACATGCTCAGAATAAATAAAGAGATGAAAGCTATTGGCCACTGCCCCGTTTATAATCCCGACATACGTGTTTTACGTCACCGCGTTTAGAACGATCGGATTTTCCGACAACTTTGTGTGACCGTGTGTATGCAAGACAATTTTGAGCCAACATCCGTCGGAAAAAATCCTAGGATTTTGTTGTCGGAATGTCCGAACAAAGTCCGACCGTGTGTACGGGGCATTAGACTAATGTCCAAACAATAATTCCGTGTACACACGATCGCATATTCCGACAACAAAATACATGTTTTTTTTTTCCGACGGATGTTGGCTCAAACTTGTCTTGCATACACACAAAAGGCTCCCATCGAACATTTTCCGTCGGAAAATCCGACCGTGTGTACACGGCATTAACGTGCACCTTGATTCAAGACAATAATTTCAAATTTTGAGGAGTGACAGGTGTCTTCCTTATAAATAGTATTTTTGCAGTTCATTGAAAACACTAGAGTGGTTTCTGATGACAATGATGCTTTATAAATTTTTTTTTTAATTATTATTATTGAGAAGCATTGCTGTGTTATATAATTAATACGTGGTTCACAACTTGCCAAAGCAATGGAAAGTATAGACATTTTTTGGAAGTTATGAATTTCCTCTAATAATGTATAAAATTCTTGTGAGAAAATAACCATAGTAAAGGCCTTTATATAGGCAGTGAGTTTATTATTATTGGTCATTTTGAATGATGAGTATAGGAACTGCAAGACTGAAAAGTGGATCATATATTTGTATTTTCTCCTGAAAATAGCTGCCAACCATCACATAGAGTTTTTTTTTTATATCTTTAAAAAATTCAATCACATCTCCGGGTTTCAAATCTGGCAATTTCAACAACTGTCTTGTTGTTAACAACACTGTTTGCAGGGTTGTTTATTTCAGTATTGAATGCTCTAGGATGTTGACTTATCACATTTGGATTCTGAAATCTGCTGAAGAATTCTGAAAGAGCAGGGTGCACCTTGTGAAGAACTGTTTTTTTCTTGCTGCAAAAAAGTGTACATATGCATGTAGTGCACTGGCAACCCAAAAAAGTAACTAAAGTTCTGGTTTTGGATTACATGTTAATTTTTTCATCCTTAATTTATCTGTTCCACTCTGCAACTACATATGAATTGATGGCAGGCGTCTGGTCTAAATTCTTCTAATGTCGCTAACACACGATCAGAAATTCGGCCAGCAAAAGACCGATGAGAGCTTTTGGTTGGAAAATGCAACCTTGTGTATGCTCCATCGGACTTCATCGGACTTTTGCTGGCCGAATTTCCGCCAGCAAAAGACTGAAAGCATGTTCTCAGTTTTTCAGACAGAAAAAGTTTCTATCGGAAATTCCGTTCGTGTGTATGCAATTCTGACACACACAAAACCATGCATGCTCAGAATCAAGTACGAGACGGAGCCACTTAGTCTGGTAAAACGACTGTTCGTAATGGAGATGGCACATTCGTCACACTGCAAATTTTTAAATCTTTCAATGCAGCACGTTCTCTTTATAATGCTAGAAGAATGAAGTTGTTTTGCTTCTCATATTCACACAGAGTTCTCACAAACTGATTTCTTTATTATTTCTCGTGATCTTCTGAATAATCGTTTTTTGTTTTTCAAGCCAGATCTCCCTAATAATGTTTAGAATTAATTTTTATAGTCATTTTTTTTTTAATCAAGATCTCCTGTTGTTTTTTTGTTTTGTTTTTTTAATTATTTTATAGTGATCTCCATTTTTGTTTTGGTTTTTTGTGTCACGTTTCCACAACACCATTATTATCTTGTATTTGTAAATCTCAAGGAGGTTGGTTGGTGTCCCTTGTTAATTTGACATTGTATTTTTTAAATGTACCTGCCTACTCACAAACAAACTGTCCTTTTTGAAGTAAAACACATAGGCAAGTATTTCTGAAAACAAAATATCCATTTATTCTGGGTCATAACAAAATAAAGACGAAGGCAATGCTGAAGAAACTGGTGAAATTTGCCAAGCCTTTGTACCCCAGGGCAGACATCAATCATTTTACAGTCAAAATTGGCGGCCTGAGGAGTCCTTATAATAGTGAGCACAATCCGGTCCAGGACTACAAGAGATCAGGAACAGCAGCAGATGACATATCTGTCCCCAGGCTGTGGTCATACTACAGCCTTCATTTTTTGTCAGACCAGACTGAACCCAGGCCATCACTCTCTGGTCTTCCTTAGACGCTTCCTTCCAGGTAGTGGCTGTGGTGTTGGAGGTGTGGCAGGAGGTGGAGGAGGAGGAGGAGGACCTGGAGGAGGACCATGGTTCAACTCACAAATGTGGCTTTGACTTTTGAGTTGGCCCCTCAACCGCTTATTTAGGGCTTGTAACATTACTTCCTCACATAAGAGGCGTTGGCCCTCCTCCATTTCCAGCATTTTGCAGGTTGTAATGTACGCAAAGTCCTCTTGAACACTGTGGGGCGTTCTGGGAGCCGCAGTAGCCTTCACAAATAGGCCAATTGCTGCCTCCTTAACGTTACTCCTCTTCCTGGCGCCTTTTGGTGGAAGGCGGAGGGGAGGGACCTTCGATTCTGGCAGGCTACTGGGCCCGGCCACCTCCTGGCTGCCACTGTCTACAGCCTGGCTGAGGCTTTCCTGTGTATGAAAAAGGGACATTGTTTTCGTTTTTGGTTCATCAATCACACACAATTTTTATCTCATGACTGTTGCAAATTTAATGTTAATAAATAGAAAAGACTATCATTCTGACCCCAGCATTTTTCATTCTTGTCACAATCATTTGTGGCCACTACTGTCTATTGATATGTAAAACACTATGTGAAATCAGAAATTAGTGATATTTAACATCATTAATTTGACAACCAGAAATATTTTAAAGAATGCTATACCTGGCTCAAGCTGGGCTCCTCCACATGTTGCTGCCTGGAAGGCCCAGGTTGGACGTCAGAAGCCTCAGCTGGGGGGGAAGGAAGTGTGGAAGGAAGACTGGAGAGTGCTGGCCTGGGTTCATTCTGGCCTGCCAGAAAATGCAGTCTGTCATAGTACCACAGCCTGTGTACATAAATGTCATCTGCTGCAACACCTGATTTCAGGGAATCCTGGACCTTACATAGTTACATAGTTAGTACATAGTTAGTAAGGTTGAATAAAGACACCAGTCCATCCTGAGTGAGCACCCACAATTGTCCCCATCCTTGCGTCCCATCAAGATGCCCATCCACTATATTATATATATTTTTTATATTTAAGGTACCCATGTAGCGCCATCAATCTACGTAACACTCCACACACCCACACCAGTCCTCACCCCCAAGGGGTCTGCAATCCAAGGTCCCCAACTCACACCCATACACCAGGGCCAACTTTTCTTTTTTTTTGGAAAGAAGCCAATAAACCTAACAGCATGTCTTTGGAGTGTGGGAGGAAACCGGAGTAGCCGGAGGAAACCCACGCAGGCACAGGGAGAACATGCAAACTCCAGACAGGTAGTGTCATGGTTGGGATTCGAACCAGCGACCCTATAGCTGCAAGTTGAGAAGGCTACCCACTACACCACTGTGCTGGACCTTCTTGAGCTCCCTATTATAAGTGCTCCTCATGCCACCAATTAGGGCCTTCAAATAGGGGATGTCTGCCGTGGGGATCACTGGCTTCACAATTTCCACCAATTTATCCAACACTGCCATCACCAAGTACCGCAAGGTGACGACTAGCCTCTGCTCGGGAGTGATGGCTTGCCGCATGCAGGTGTTCTGCCTGCTAATATAAGGGGTGAGCAAAGCCAACAAACGGTGAAAAATGGGGTCCGTCATCCGGAGAAAATTCCTGAAATCATCAGGGTTATTCTCCTGGATCTCACGCAGCAGAGGCATATGAGAGAATTGGTCATGCTGGAGTAACCAATTCTTGGTCCATGAACTCCTCCCCACCCTGTTAATGGACTGGGCTTGGGTCAAAGTAAGAACCCCAACACCAAGCCCCTGCACAGCACAAACTCTACGATGAGTACATAACCACAACATGGCTTCAAAACGGTTGGCTGGTCAGAACAAACTAACTGAACGCACTAAAGAACAGCAAGGCCTGTGAAGAGCGAGCTAAAAGTCAGAAAGCGGACAAGAATGCACTGAAAAACAGATACAAACTGACTACACGCACTGAAAACCAGATACAAGCACACAAGCACAAACTGAACAGCAGTAAAATGATCGGAAATAAGCACGAGTCTGAAAAGCGCAAATCGTCTCTCACCAAACTTCTAATAACACGAGATTAGCAGAAGGAGCCCAAAGGGTGGCACACTGGGTATTGTACTTCAAAACTATACCCAAGGGGGTGTAAAATGGACTTTGTAGGCACCAATCGTAAAATTCAATAAGAATGTTTTATTATACAAAAAAATACAAAAAATAATAAAAAAAATTAAAAAAAAATATTTTTTGTATTTTTTTGTATAATAAAACATTCTTATTGAATTTTACAATTGGTGCCTACAAAGTCCATTTTTCCACCCCCTTGGGTATAGTTTTGACATTTGTAGATTTAGGACGTTGGCATTGCTCTATCTATTAAATCTCCACAGCCCATCCTGTGGTGAGACCTGGTACTTCTGTCCATGGGTATTGTACTTCCTTTTTCTAGTCCCGTCGTACGTGTTGTACGGTCACCGCGTTCTTGACGGTCGGAATTTGGTGTGACCGTGTGTATGCAAGACAGCCTGAGCGAAATCCCATTGGAATTCCGTCAGAAAAACCATCAGAGCTTTTTCCGACCAAAATTCCGATCGTGTGTACGCGGCATAACAGCTTTCTCAAGTGAAAGTCGACATGTTGCTACATGTTTTCTACATGGTTCAATTTTTTGAGGTTTTCTATCTAAGTAGTCAAGAGGGCATAAGCAACCCTGAACATAGACATGCTTGCTATAGTCACTAACCAGCTTCTGTAGACCATTAAGTCTTCCTGTCTATGTAAAGTAGCATATCCATATTGCAAGCTGTAACTTGCCAGAAGAGGGTTCAAGAAAATGATTTAGACATCATTGCTTCCATCCAGACACAAGGAAAACGGCCATTTTCTCACAATATCAATGAGAGCCATGGAGCAGTTTGGTGTTGGTGCAGTATTGCTAATGGCTGCATGTGTGACATCCGCATGAATATTGTTTTAATATTGCCATTTGGGAACATTCTTCAGCCTTCATAGATTTTCACATATTGTAGATATATTTTTTAGACTAAAAAGTATATACATTGCTGAGGTCTATCCACTCTCACAAGTGATGACCTGTAGTCTGTAGGTGGTTTTTGCAGTCACTGAGACCTTTAACCGCTTCAGCCCCGGAAGATTTTACCCCCTTCCTGACCAGAGCGTTTTTTGCAATTCGGCACTGCGTCGCTTTAACTGATAATTGCACAGTCGTGCGACGTGGCTCCCAAACAAAATTGATGTCCTTTTTTTCCCACAAATAGAGCTTTCTTTTGGTGGTATTTGATCGCCTCTGCGATTTTTATTTTTTGCGTTATAAACAAAATAAGAGCGACAATTTTGAAAAAAACGCATTATTTTTTACATTTTGCTATAATAAATATCCCCCAAAAAGATTTAAAAAAACATTTTTTTTCCTCAGTTTAGGACGATCGTATTCTTCTACATATTTTTGGTAAAAAAATCGCAATAAGTGTTTATTGATTGGTTTGCACAAAAGTTATAGCGTTTACTAATTAGGAGATAGTTTTATGGCATTTTTATTAATAATTTTTTTTTACTAGTATTGGCGGCGATCAGTGATTTTTATTGTGACTGCGGCATTATGGCGGACATGTCGGACATTTTTGACACATTTTTAGGACCATTGTCATTTATACAGCGATCAGTGCGATTAAAAATGCACTGATTACTGTGTAAATGACACTGGCAGTTAAGGGGTTAACCCCTAGGGGGCGGGGAGGGGTTAAGTATGTCCTAGGGGGGTGATTACTAACTGTAGGGGGATGGGCTGTGTGTGTGACGTCACTGATCTCTGCTCCGATGACAGGGAGCAGAGATCGAGTGACACTTGTCACTAGGCAGAACGGGGAGATGCTGTTTACATCAGCATCTCCCCATTCGTCCTCTCCGTGAGGCGATCGTGGGTATCCCCGTGGCGATCGAGTCTGCGGGACCCGCGACCCAACTCACGGAGCTCCCGGCCGGCGCGCACGCAATGGCATGGCGGGGAATTCAAATGGACGTACCTGTACGTTCATTTGCCCAGCCGTGCCATTCTGCCGACGTACATCTGCGTGCGCCAGTCGGGAACCGGTTAATTGCTATTGAACTATCAAAGCAGCACACTGAGCAATAAATGTATTTCCTCTATTTTCTTAATTTTAAGAACCATATATGATGTAGTATAACTTTCTTTGTATGACCAGGTACTGTATATTTTCTTTTTAGGCTGCTTTCACACTGAGGCGCTTTACAGGTCCTATAGCACTAAAAATAGCACCTGCATAGCACCTGTAAAGAGCCTCTCCTCTCACTCCAATGTGAGAGCCCGAGTGCTTTGACACTGGAGCGGTGCGCTGGCAGGACGCCAAAAAGTCCTGCAAGCTGCATCTTTGAGGTGCTGTAGGAGCGGTGTATACACCGCTCCTACAGTGCCCCTGCCCATTGAAATCAATGGGCAGTGCTGCTGGAGAGACGGCAAAGCGCTGCTGCAACGGAGTGGGCGCATTTAACCCTTTTTCGGCTGTTAGTGGGAGTTAAAAGCACTGCAAAAACTACGATAAAGCGCTGCTAAAAATAGCGGCGCTTTACTGCTGACGCCCTCAATGCCCCAGTGTGAAAGTAGCCTTAACATCTTGGAAAACACTGTTACTATCTGATAAATGTGTATTTCTATCTACAACATACTGCTGCACTTCACTTTTGGTTTTTCCTTTTTATTGTTGCTGTCTGTTTTGAAAAAATATATAATTCATACAACATACTAACTTATCTAACAATCAGAACCACACACTTTTCTTGGCAAAACAATGCCACAGGCACTAGTGGATAAAATATTCAAACCACCACCTGCATACCAGGTTGCAGCTCTATCTCAGTGATGGAAGATATTATCTGATGCCACATACACACGAGCGGACTTTACACATTACTACACTGCGTTTTGCGTTGGAAAGTCCTGCATGCTGCATAAAGATGCTGCTGTTAAAAAGTGCACCAAAAATGCACCTTCCATAGGAATCAATAGGAACACACCAAAAATGCACTGCACTGAGTCAGGTGTCAAGTTGTTAAGGAGCCAGCAATGTCGGTGCCCTAACAGCCAATGACACATTCATACTGTCAGCAACAGGCATGACTTATTAGTTTCTAAGGAGCTGACACCTGCCAGCATCCTAACAACCAATGGCTCATCCCTGCTGTTAACAAAGGAGCCATCATGTCCAGTCCACATATGGTCAGTGATGTCACTGGGTTACCTCGCCCCTTTTCTTACTTTAGCGGGGGAGAAGCAGAGTGTAATTTGGCACCAGACAAGTGATGGAAGTGGTTGAGTGTTGGTGGGCAGCGAGGGGTTTTTTTGCACACGTTGGAGGTTGTTTTTCATCACGATTGATGTGAACCTACATTGCTGGACAGCGTGATTGATAATGGATGTATACAGGGGACTTTTTTTTTAAACAAAGGACTTGTCAAAAACTGTGTTTTTTTTTTTACATTTCACTTTTAAAACGAATACTGCATTTTTAACTGTACCGGTGTGAAAGGAGCCTTAAGGTAGACATCTGATGGCTTTGCAGTAGATATAAAGACAATTCGATTGATCTTGGTTCCATGGAAAACACTATGTGGATTCATAGGGAAGACAAATTTTTTTGGTTAACTGCAGAAAAAAAGGAAAAACCTCAGGCAAAAGTGCAGACAAGCATGATCTGTAGGGATGAGGACAAAGAAAGCCCACTAAGTGCTGTTGGTGACAGGTTCAAACTTGGGCAGACTCCTGCAGTAGGCATATTTGGGTTTGACTATTATTACAGTGTGCAGTGATGGTCCCTTTGATGGCACAGCTAAGCTTCAAGGAGGAGGCTCAGGTAACCTGATGAGGATGACGGTAGTAGTCACTGCTTGGGAAACATGAAAACCTTTGTGCAACGAACAAATCAGTGAGCAAAATAAGCCAAAAAAGGGTTATGGGGAATATAGTTATTGCTTTTAAAAAGGAATGTCAAAAGAATCCAAATATGAAGACAACAAAATTGTGCTTAAGTCAAAACCCCAGATTTGCTTAATGATTCTAGTATATAATTTCATAATGTACCACTGGCATTTCCAGAAAGAGCAGTAATGGTAGACTGCACGTTTCTCTGACAAGGACAGTTTAAATGGAGTTTAAATGGAGCAAAAATATCTGATACAGCTTTTTGACTTTGAAGGTTCGTTCATTTATCCAGGTCATGGTATAGCTATAGTAGTTAGTCACATTCAGTTGGACTTCTGTAACATTGAAGACAATTTTCAGCTTCTCCAAGCTACTTTTTAGGTTCTAATGAGTGTCAGAAAGATATGTCAGAACTTATATCAACACAGGTGGCACAACCATCTTTAATCCAATTACGATAAAATGGATACATTAAAAATTAGTAACAATGGTTACACTTGAAGGAAATCCACAGCTATAATGCCATTTTTTAGTACATTTATAAACATACTGGAATAAAAAAATCCAGGCTGTTTTTTTACAACAAAAATAAGAGATGACTCAGCAGCAGGGCAGGTTAATCAGGGCTGTAAGGCCTAATTGGTACATGCCTAACTTATTTTATTTATGGTATAAGGAGGGGTGTGATGAATATGAAGGACATAATATGAGGTGAATTAGATGCACACTGTTAGTACATTGTTACATAGTTAGTCAACTAACTTTACATTGTTAAATAGGTTAAAAAAAGACACAAGTCATGAGCGGCTCTCTGTGACATGGACGCCTAATCAAGGAGCTCCGCCCCACTCCGCTCATTCGACACTCCCAGCAGCGGGTACACTTACCCCAGCACAGATAAACTGGGACCGGAGCACTCAGGAAGCTAGTGGGGATAATTATATGCCAGTGGGATCAGCCAAACGTGGCTTACGGGCACATTTCGCGGCAGTTCCAGGGGCGGCTGAGGAATCCAAGATGGCGACAGAACGGCCGCCATGTGAAGCGGCCCACACAGGGATCCCTGTCTCATCTCCCTGGTGGGACTCACTACATGAGGAGGTATGTGGAGGGGCCCCCACACTCACATCGATCGGAGGCCCGACATCACCAGCCACCACAGTGTCCCCCCTGAACCAGACCATGGATGACATGCTCATGTCCCCCTCAGTTGCAGCCTCACCAAGGCCTAATGTAACCTACCAGGAGATGGGCCAGCACACCTTACAGCCCTACAGAATGACATTTCACTTATGTTCACAAGATTTGCAGAAATGCTGGACAGGGGCCTAGCTCAGACTGCTGCCAGAATTACTTCTGACATTAAATCGGATCTCCAACTTCTGGGATCTCGCATTGAGAGCATTGGAAATAAAGTGGATGCCACGATCGATCAGGTGAACCAAAACACTGATCGCTTCCAAGAATTGCATAACCAGTTAGAGGGGCCATGGCCAAAATTGACAACCTTGAAAATGTATAGGTCGAGAAGGCATAACTTTAGAATCAGAGGCCTGCCCGAGACCATCACAGACGTACCAGAAGCAGTACATTCCCTCATTAAAAGCCTCATTCCAGACCTCCGATCCCACAAACTGTAGCTTGATTGGGCCCACAGGGCCCTGGGACCCCCCGACCTGATGGACTGCCACGTGACATTGTGGTCAAACCACACTACTACAATATTAAAGAGGAAATCACAAGGAGAGCATATGTGCCCTGTTTGTTCACGTTTATATTTTAGCCATAATTTAGGAAGTGCGGTGGACGGAGCAGTACCAATGCACCTCCTCCTGCACTTGGAGCAGTAGAATTTTCTCGCTCCTAGTCGGGACCTCCCCCACTAGTTGGGGGACACCATTATTGTCTCTCAGGGTATGGTGGAAATATTCTTCCCCTACCCTTGGAACCTACTCTCACCCCTTATTTCTCTTCTTTCTGCCTCTTCTGTCCTTTACTAATTTTATTTTTGTTTCGGTGACGGTTGTGATCTTGTTCCTCTGCAAGATCCTGGAAGATAATACGGTAGACTTAATCACATCTCTCACCCTTGGACCATCCTCCAATAGGAAGGTAGGTGATTTTGGGACATTTCCTCCTAAGCTGCTCCATGGCTGACCTCACCACTCATAGACCTGCCCTACGCATTGCCTCACACAATGTGCAGTGGATTAATTCTCCTATTAAACGCCGGAAAATCTTCCAACACTACCATGACCAAAAAATAGACATATTGTTTCTTCAGGAAACACACTTCCCAAAATCTTATATTCCATCCTTTATTCACCCTAAATTTCCCAGGTTCTACCTAGCAAACTCTGAAAACAAGACTAAAGGGATAGGCTTGTCTTTCTCCCACAAATCTCAGTTCTCTCTGGTGTCTGAATTTAAAGACCCTGAGGGCAGATTCCTACTTCTGAAGGGTCTCATTGACAACTAGCTTTACTCCCTCATCTCATGCTATGCACCAAATAGGGGTCAATCTAAATTCTTTAAGTCTCTCTTCCATACTCAAACCCCACTTATTGAAGGCTTGGTCATTTATGGCGGAGACTCTAGCATTGCCTTTGATGCCCTCCGGACAAAGACCGTATCCATCCCACCAGACAGAGCCTCAACGTGGCTAGACAAATTTACCACCAAGGGTTAGTCAATGTCTGGAGAGAAATGAACCCAAAGGCACGGGATTATACGCACTATTCTAGCCCTCACAATTAACTTTGCCAGAATAGAACACTTCTTTATTCTGCAAAATCATATCCCACTGGTAAATAAATAAATCATAAGAGACTCTGCCTGGTCAGACCAACTCCCTCCTCCTCTTAATAATAAATGGACCGTCAGCACAGCAACCAGGATATAACTGGAGACTGAATGCCTCAATTCTCAGTAACCCCACTCATGCTAGCAAAATCGAAAAAGACATTCAGGAATATTTCCTACTGAATGATGTCAATAACATCTCCCCAACCACTCTGTGGGCAGCACATAAAGCCACCATTATGGGAAAACCGATCCAATCGTCCTCTAGGCTACCTAAAGTTAGCAATAGCACACCCTGATTGGGTACACATGGAAAGGCAAGCCATACTCCACCATACTCTGGACTATATTCTCTGGTTCCCTGCCAAATCTAGACCTGCTATCATGGCTCCCACACTTTCCCACTCCTTAGTACTATGGGACTCCCTCAAAAATAACCCACACCTGATCTCTCATTGGCATCCACTATCTCACATTTTTCTAAACCCTCTGTTTCCACCTGGTTTGGACATTAAAGCCTTCCATTGGTGGCTAGACAAGGCACTCTATAGGATAGGACATTTTGTCAACCCTGCAGGACTTCTCACTCTGGCCCACTGCATTAGTAAACTTGATATGCCAAGGTTGGAAAGGTTTAGAGTCCACCAAATCCAACCCACTCTCGATCACGGTTTATGAAATGTGATGTGGTCAAGCCATGGAGCAGAGGGGGGATAACGGTGATATACCAATCACTTGCTAGGGCTGAGACCAAATCGCTCTTTATGAGAGAATGGGAGAAAGACCTACATCACTGGAGCCATGCGAAGTGGCATAGAGCTGCGAACGCAGCTTTAAAGGGCATTCTAAACATAGCACTAGTCGAAGCTAACCTAAAAATCCTAAGGAGGTGGTATATGGTTCCTTTTAATATTGCCAAAATCTATCTGAGCGCCTCTCCTTTGTGCTTTTGCAATTGCGGGCACGTCAGATCGATGCTACACATATGGTGGGATTGCCCCAAGATCAGGGGCCTATGAAATTGAATCTTTCATAATATCAGGAAAATTACGCACTTGCCCATCAGAAAAACCCCTCAATTTGCTCTTCTAAACTTTCCTAACCTCGGGACCCTGAAACTGGCTCAACGTCTTATCATGTTTATCCTCCTTGGGACTAACGATCGCTCCAGCCTGGAAACAACCCACTGTCTCCTTTCTCTTAGTCAAAAGGAAAATCTCATGGATTATGGCCCAGGAAAAAACAGCATCTTCTTGGATACTGTTGACAAACATGATGCCATCTGGGAACCCTGGACCAGATACATATCCCTGACACTTTGGTACTTCTTCATTATTCGGTTTTTCTCTCTCTCCCCCTTTTCTATTTTCTCGTTCTCTCTCTACTTTTCACTCATAACCTATAGGTACAGCCACAGGTCTATACCATTGGGATAGGATTTTTTCCTCCGCCTAATCTGCGAAGGGGAGGCCTATACAGCTTAGTACGACAGTAGATCAGTTGACACCAAGATCTTCAGCTTGCCACCTCCTGTTTGGTGGTTTCCCACATGTATGAATCTCTTTGGCCCATGATAGTAAATACAAGCGTTTCCCTCTCGCCTCTTTTATTACTATTTACTTTTCCTTTTTGAATGTCTTTGTACCCACAGTCCCATGACCTGGCAAGCCTTTTACAAGTTACATATGTCAGGTTTAGCTAGACACTACAAGCTTTCCTGGTGATGGCCATTCACACCTCCTCCCTCTTTTGCAGACTTGGTTTTCCCAGGTCTAGCTTACATTGGTTGCCCATCAGGCTTTGATTGACTAGATAGCAGTCCCTTTCTGTGAGGAGCCACTCCTCGCTTCCCGACACAGCTAGAGCCCTTAAGGGGTGTTGGGAATGAGGAGTCCTCTCCTCCCTCAGGAACTGGCAAATGTCATCGAAGGCCCATTGAGAATACATAAGACCCTATTTTCTTCTCTACGCATTGAGCCATTTTATGTAGTATTGTAATGTATAGTAATGTAAAGAGACCATTTAACCTGTACTTTTGTTACAATAATTTTGTTGATATTTCAATAAAAAACAGTTGAAAGTAAAAAAAAGACACAAGTCTATCTAGTTCAACCAATAGAAATAATGCATAGACTACGTACTGTAAAGTTGGGGGTTGTTTAGCTTAGTGTAGAGCCTACCAGTGAGCGGAGTCCACACCAGATATGCCGTGTAAGGGCTTGTTGCCCCACGTTTATTAAAGAAAAAAGAAAACAAGTCCAATAACAGAAGAGTTGCCCACACAGGGGTTTCAGCTTTCCACAGCAACACTGTAAGTTAAACGGAAAATACCAAGTCACCTGGCTCTCTTTAGCAGCACTGCTGCTCAGGCTTTGCTTCAGCCCTCTTGGCTCTATAACCGAGTTCCTGTACCTCAGCACTCTTTTCCAGCTTCCTTGCTGTTCCAGCCCACAGGCTTGGTCCCTCTGTCTGCTCTGACAAACAGAACTGTACAGACATGCACACTTCTCCCTTGCTTGCTTGGACTCCTCGGGAGGGTGGAGCCCAGAACCATGGTCAGGTGTCTACAAATACTCCAGCACACACCTGACCAATCAGTGTGCTGGTGAGTCTCAAAATCAGGACCTAGGACTGGGGATTTCATCCCACCCGGATCGCTAAGATATCCCCGGGCTCCAGATCCCAAAACGGATTTTAGTAAATAATGAGGAAACTGAAAAGCCAGTTTCCTCCAAAATAAGCAAATAAAATGGAGCCCCTCAACCTGCCTGGTTGAAAATCCTGCGTCTATAGACTGGTGGGGTACTACACTACCACAGTACATATACAGAAATGTTCATTTAGGAGAACCTACATATTCAAAGCCCTATTCCCACAGCTGATTCAGAGAAAGGCAAAAAAAACCCTTTAAAGTAATTTGTTCCAACAGGGGAAAAAAAATCCTTCCTGATCTCCCGAATGGCTATTCCCTGGCTCCACCATCCCTAGTGTTATTAACTGTTAATATCCAGTTTTATTTTGAGTATTTAGGAATGCATCCAACATTATTAAAATAAATCTACTGAGCTGACCAGAACTAATTCCTGAGGGAGTCTATTTGACATTTTCAGAGCTTTTACTGTGAAAAAGTCTTTTGGTATGTGGAAGTTGAATTTCTTTTCCTTAGGACATAAGGGCCTTGTTTCCTTTGAAAGGAAACCAAGCTAACTTTATGGACCACTTATGTATTTATACATAGTGATTATACCACCCGCCCCTTAATCGCATTTTCTCAAGAGGGAATTAATTCAATATGGCTAATCTACCAATATCTCTTGTGTAAACTGGTGCCCAAAACTGAACTGCATATTTCAGTTGAAGTCTTACTAAGACTTTGTACAGGGACAAAATCCTCTCTCTCTCTGGAGTCTATACCTATTTTAACATCAACAAAAAGAATTTTGCTTAATTTATAAACTAAACTGCAGCTTAGTATTACATGATATTATTAAGTCTTCTACCAGAACACCCAGATAATTGCCCCCCCCCCCCCCTCCCAAGTTGTAGGCTTCCAAGAATGTATGATGCATGCATGTTTTTAGGCCCTAAATGCATAACTTTACATTTATTCAAAATTAAACTTAATTATGTCTCCTGAGGAAGCCTATTGGGTGAAATCCATTGAGGCGGATCTGAGAGGATCTGACGTCACCTTTTGTGCTAGGCAGAATCATTGTGGTATGCAAATCAGCTCCTGTGACAGGTGGAGCTACTGCAATCTCTACACATAATCAAGCTTGACTGTCTGTGCTGATTATCTTGCAGGCACCAACAAATGTGATTGCATTGCTTGTTTTTATACATTTTAATAACGTTTTCACAGTTTTATAGTATTTATAGTATCTATCTGTCTTCTTTTCATCCTGTGAGTTCTGGAGGTCTAGGGGAACGAAGGATTATATCCCATTTCCTACAAAGCATGTTTGACCTTTTTATAAGGATCCAACCCCTTCTGGTGAGTTTATGCTGTCCAATGGGTGCACATGGGATTCTTGACACCTTCTAAACAGTGGATGAAGCACCAGTGGATTTTCTATTTTGAGTAGAGCATAGTGTGTGGATTATTGGACACTTTCACTATTTGAATTAGTATATTATTTCCATTAATGTGTTAAGCACTATTTATGGATGATGGTGTGGACACTATAATTTTATTTGCACTGGACTTTATCTAGATAATATTTTGTTTCATTTTTATGCATATGTTTATGTATCACCCTCTAGTAGTGTGCTAGAGAGAATAGGTACATTTAAACAGGCCTGGCTGGTTGCTAGGCCTGTTTGTTTTTATTCTGGACTGGGAGTGGCTCCCGGTAGGGCTGGGCGACTCACAGGTGGGGTCATCAGGACCTCCTATTTCTTTCCAGAAGCTTCTAGTGGTTTCTGGAAAGAGAGGTGGGAGAGGAGGAGCCACCTGGGGTATTCTAGGGAGCCCTGACCAATCCCCAACTTAGATTGGCAGGAGGCAGGCCTCCTTAAATACCCAAGGTCAGCCAAGCTGGTGAGGAGTTGTGGGGTGGAAGAGCTGGAGTGAGAGGGTGTCTGGGCCTTTGAGGGAGCTCCCCAGTCTGGGGTGTGACCTTGGGTCTGGACTCGGATGCAGTTGGGACCACTTTCAGGAACACATGAAGAGGTCCCTCTACCACAAGCATAAGAGAGAGCAAGGAGAGGACAGCGGGAGAGAGCACTGCTAAGAGACTCCAGGGAAGACAACTGGTCGCAGCCAGGAGGGCTGGTGAGTGGGGCACAGTTGGGAGGATTGGGGAGGCACGCCTGAGAGGACTGGGAGTTTGCAGTCTGAGATGGGTGCAGAACCAGATGAGTGGACTGTGGTGGAAGAGGCAGTGGAAAGAGGCAGCTGCAGCCAGAAGTGCTGGCAGGGCCTGAAGACGGCGAACTGGGATTAGTAGCCAAAGTTGGGATATCTAGCACAAGGACTTTTCTACTACACCATTGGGGCCTGCGGTCCCAGCCTGCAAAGGGCATTTGCTGAGGCCTGGCTGAGTAAGTGTTAGGCCTAACCAACAAATAGTGCTAGCTGTTCCTGGGGAACCAAGTGATGTGCTGGAGGTGACTAGGAGTAACTGTTTGCAGCAATTAATGAGCTGGTGGAGTGAGGAGCGATGAGCTTAAAGCTTCAAGTGATGTGCAGGAGGAAGCTGAAGGAGTATGTACAGGGAGTGTACATAGTTGTCCCAAACCAAAAAATATGTAAGAAATGGGATTTTAAAGGTACCCCTGATATAGGAAAAAACACTATCAACTAAAAATATACCAAGTATTTATTAATGCAGTTTTACAAAAAATGCGGTAAAATGTGAGAACAGTTTTACATTCACAGTCAAAGGTATACATCCTCAACCTAAGATTGACAATGAAAAAACTGTGGTCACAAAGGGTTCATAACATAACCACCGCCACAAAATTTCAACATGTTTCGCCCGAAAGGCTTCATCAGGCAAATGGACGAGGCTTTTTAATTATTCAACAACAATATTCATGATAAAAACAACCTTGGATGTTCAAAAGAGAAAAAGAAGGAAGTAAATACACAGAGAGAATATACATGAAACATTCACATTTATACAACTTGAAAGCTCTTTAGCTTGTGCAACCATAACTCCACCAAAACCACCCTCCAAAAACAAAAACAGGAACAAAACAGCCCCCCCCCATCCCACTCCCCCCCCACACACCACCGACCCTCATCACACAGGCTCACACCCACCCCTCTCCCCATACTCCCACCCAACACAACCCCCGCGTCAACTCCATACCTCTGTGTTAGAGTTCTGGGGAATTTGCATTATACGAGGCGTCGACTGAGAGAAGAGGGGAGGAGGGGTACCCTCAGAATTGACTCCCCCCTGTAGTCCAGATAGATGCCTGATCCCCCATAGGGAGGGATGTGTATTCTTATGGATGAAGACCATCACAGGCAAAAAAGATGATTACGGTATCTGTAACATATATCATAGATAGTAAAATTTCACACATATTGCGGGTGAGGAGAGAGGTAGTCCACAAGAAAAACTAGACAGTGGACACTACTCACCAACCCCCCGAAGAGTAGAAAAGTATTTGTATTGGGAGCTTATGAGGACTGAATGGCACAATATCAATTGTGAAACAGCACCTGTGCGGGAGAAGACAGAGCAACTCCACAGTTTCTGAAAAAGTATATAAAAATGCATACGGTAATAGGTACTTGTGCGCACACCAAAATATTAAATATTAAAAAGCCAACAATAAAATAAAAATAACCTCAACAACGTCAAATTTAAAAGAAATAGCAGCCACAAACAATAGTGTTCACACACCTAAATACGATTGCTAAAAAAAGGGGGGTAAATCTGCGGCGCTAATTATAATATGTAAAACCTCCAAAACCATACCAAGAGGTTACATAACCAGATCTCTAGGTATCGATAATGTCTAATGCTTGATCTTCCACTAATTTGTGCAATCAAAGGTCACAGAAAAGCCAGTATTGCATCAAAAAATGAAATGACTATGATAAAAAACTAAAAAAATCGCAAAATGGGAATATTTGGTCGCTGTTTAAAATTAGCCCATACAAATAAACATAAATAAATTGAAAATCCACTGAAATGAATAGTAATAAATTGTTTGAAAAAATTAATGAAAAATTAATGAAAAAATTAGAACCACAGACTCCACAGTTTAAACAGATCTTCAAACCACTACTCAAATAAATGAATCCAAATTAAAACATAACCTTATAAACTATCTGAATTAGTGATAATTAGTGCAGCAATCAAAAAATGGGTACGTGATATGTGCAAATTCACTGGTGAAACAATAGGTGTAATTTTCACAGGATAAAAATCACGATCTGATAATATCAAACCTAAAATAAATATGACTGGAAATGTGTCTAATGAAAGAATAAAATAAAATAAACCATAAGTAACAACATATGTGATCTAGCAGGGTGTACACAAAATAATCCCGCAAAAAAGCATTAAATTAAATAGAGCAATCTCCAAAGCATCCCATCCAAAAAGGAAACAAATCAATCAAAAAAAGTAGCAAGTAAAAATATTGCAACAAACGTGATCACATAGAGTGTAGATGAATAGATAATATTTAAAGAAGATAGTAGAAAGTAAATAAACAGTCTCAAAAAAGTCCCATAAAAGACAAGATCTCCATTGTGACAAATGATTAAAAAAACAAAGTTGTTTCAAAGATAATTCAGTGATAGATGTAGTGTGTAATGGTAACGGTTCCCTCAGCCTCTCACCTCCCGGCTGAACGATCACAGCCTAATTAGCATATGACAGAAGCAATAAATAAATGTGACTAAAGGTGTCTAATGAAAAAGTGAACCATGAATATCAACATATGTGATCTGGCAGGGTATAACAAATAATCCTGCAGAAAGCAATAAATTTAAATAAAGCAGTCTCCAAAACGTCCCATCCAAAAAAGAAACAACTCAAGCAATAAAAGTAGCAGGTAAAAAATATACTGCAACAAATGTGATCACACAAAGTGTAGATGAATAGATAATAACCAGAGAAGATAGTGGAAAAATAAATAAACAGTCTCAAAAAAGTCCCACAAAGAATAAGATCTCCACCGTGACAAATAACTGAAAAAACAAAGTCGCTCCAAAAATATTCAGTGATAGATGTAGTGTGTAATGGTAACGGTTCCCCCAGCCTCTCACCTCCCGGCTGAACGATCACAGCCTATTTAGCATAAGACAGATGAAACACCGGCTTCCCAGTCTCCTTGTTGCCAGGGGTCTCCAGAATGCTGCTTTCAGGTTCAGCTCAAAAGAAAGGAAAGATCTCCATAGTGTAGCAAGTAATTTCAATCTTTATTTCATCAATATTCCACTTACATAGAAAACTGGATAACACAGAAAACTCTCAGGCTGCTCTCAGCTCAACGATCCCGGCCGTGATCGGAGAGACAAGCTGCAGCCGAAAAAAATCCGCCTCTCTCTTCCCTGATGCGTTGCGTGACTGTCACGTCACTTTGAGAAAGTGACGTGACAGTCACGCAACGCGTCAGGGAAGAGAGAGGTGGATTTTTTTCGGCTGCAGCTTGTCTCTCCGATCACGGCCGGGATCGTTGAGCTGAGAGCAGCCTGAGAGTTTTCTGTGTTATCCAGTTTTCTATGTAAGTGGAATATTGATGAAATAAAGATTGAAATTACTTGCTACACTATGGAGATCTTTCCTTTCTTTTGAGCTGAACCTGAAAGCAGCATTCTGGAGACCCCTGGCAACAAGGAGACTGGGAAGCCGGTGTTTCATCTGTCTTATGCTAAATAGGCTGTGATCGTTCAGCCGGGAGGTGAGAGGCTGGGGGAACCGTTACCATTACACACTACATCTATCACTGAATATTTTTGGAGCGACTTTGTTTTTTCAGTTATTTGTCACGGTGGAGATCTTATTCTTTGTGGGACTTTTTTGAGACTGTTTATTTATTTTTCCACTATCTTCTCTGGTTATTATCTATTCATCTACACTTTGTGTGATCACATTTGTTGCAGTATATTTTTTACCTGCTACTTTTATTGCTTGAGTTGTTTCTTTTTTGGATGGGACATTTTGGAGACTGCTTTATTTAAATTTATTGCTTTCTGCAGGATTATTTGTTATACCCTGCCAGATCACATATGTTGATATTCATGGTTCACTTTTTCATTAGACACCTTTAGTCACATTTATTTATTGCTTCTGTCATATGCTAATTAGGCTGTGATCGTTCAGCCGGGAGGTGAGAGGCTGAGGGAACCGTTACCATTACACACTACATCTATCACTGAATTATCTTTGAAACAACTTTGTTTTTTTAATCATTTGTCACAATGGAGATCTTGTCTTTTATGGGACTTTTTTGAGACTGTTTATTTACTTTCTACTATCTTCTTTAAATATTATCTATTCATCTACACTCTATGTGATCACGTTTGTTGCAATATTTTTACTTGCTACTTTTTTTGATTGATTTGTTTCCTTTTTGGATGGGATGCTTTGGAGATTGCTCTATTTAATTTAATGCTTTTTTGCGGGATTATTTTGTGTACACCCTGCTAGATCACATATGTTGTTACTTATGGTTTATTTTATTTTATTCTTTCATTAGACACATTTCCAGTCATATTTATTTTAGGTTTGATATTATCAGATCGTGATTTTTATCCTGTGAAAATTACACCTATTGTTTCACCAGTGAATTTGCACATATCACGTACCCATTTTTTGATTGCTGCACTAATTATCACTAATTCAGATAGTTTATAAGGTTATGTTTTAATTTGGATTCATTTATTTGAGTAGTGGTTTGAAGATCTGTTTAAACTGTGGAGTCTGTGGTTCTAATTTTTTCATTAATTTTTCATTAATTTTTTCAAACAATTTATTACTATTCATTTCAGTGGATTTTCAATTTATTTATGTTTATTTGTATGGGTTAATTTTAAACAGCGACCAAATATTCCCATTTTGCGATTTTTTTAGTTTTTTATCATAGTCATTTCATTTTTTGATGCAATACTGGCTTTTCTGTGACCTTTGATTGCACAAATTAGTGGAAGATCAAGCATTAGACATTATCGATACCTAGAGATCTGGTTATGTAACCTCTTGGTATGGTTTTGGAGGTTTTACATATTATAATTAGCGCCGCAGATTTACCCCCCTTTTTTTAGCAATCATATAAAAATGCATGTAGCTATATTAAATTTGAATGCGACAAAAAACATATGTACACTGCGATTTTAAATCTTCAAGAGCACCTGCTCACCTTGAAAAAGTATCACGTCGTTATGTAAAAAGCTACGTCACATTTCTATCGGTGCTGCTGAAGGGGCACCCTAAGGTGATGGGCCACGAAAGGTAATCACTTCCTATATTTGAAGGAAAAAAAAAAAAAAAAGAAAAGAGGTTTGTTTAAAAGGAAATAGAGCACCAAAAGTGGTGTTTGGTTTTCAATTAATACAAGAAAGAGGGTTCCCCTGGGTGGACTTTTCCGGCACTTGCAAAGTTAAACAAATAGGGTATATAGAAAAATATAAAGGGCGTTTTTATGTGTAGTAAAAGAGGTTGAATTTTATTAGTATTAACAATTACATAGGATAAAAACAAGCAAAATTTGTATACAATCACAGTAAAACTACATAGTAGCCATGATGAGCAAAGCACAATAAATGATGAGAGAGCTCTTCTCAAGCCCGATGCGTTTCGGGGTACTGACTATTTGTACGGTCCTTCTTCAGGGGCAAAATTGAGAGAGTTTCATCTAGGCTAATTGGGAAGGGAGAGAGACAAGGTCAGGTAATTGGTAGAGCGTGGGGCAACATTAAATAATGAATTGGGGTGATCAATTGATCGCCTACCTGAGAATATGCAGGCAATTCCCCTCCTCCTCCTTCCCCCCCCTTCCCCCCCCTCTGTATATTGGATATGTATACAATGTACCCATGTTTGCCTCTTTCCTTCTCTAGTCAAACAACATATACTTATGCCTGTTGCACATGTACTGTTCATTGGTATTCATATTTGTATATTCCCCCTATGTATATAAAGGTAGGCTGTCTTCTTTCATATTGTGTAATATCTCACTATGCCTACTGCCCCATGCCCTAATCTACATACTTTAAATATTTTCTAGTATAACCTAAATTTTTTTATTTACCTGACCAGCAACTATTTTGCTCTGTAGCTGGCGGTCCCTGCATAAGGGGAAATATAGACATACATATCCCATTACTAGCTACTTTGCGGTACACGACTTTTTACATGACTTTCCCAAGTTGTTTATTGTGGCACGGTCCCCTTCCCCCGTCCCCCCCCGGTGCGCTGGTGGTCGGAGCGGCTGCCCGGCACGGAAAGCCGCTACAAGATTATCTTGGGCGGCGCCTAGGGAGGTATCTGGGCGTTTCTCCAGCTCACGCCCACTGCCTCCATGTTGCCACTCCGGCGGGCATGCGCAGTCCGCTGGAGTGGCACTTCCGTGCCGGTGGGGCGGGTGTGCGCGACGCTGCTCCGAACGCCGTGACGTTGCGCATGCGCGGTTGGGGCGGCGCCGCGCGCGCACGCCTCGGGGGGTCAGTTCTGTACGTCCCTGTCTACAGCTGTGCCTCATTCTGACGCCAGCTGACTCAAATTCTCTGCACTTCATTAACCAGCCCCACTCACTACCTTTCAAGGCGCCACAATTGTTGAACGCCGGGCTGTGAGGTCGTGGTTACACATCCCTGTCTTCAGCTAAGGTAGGATTTTCCATTTACTTGCTGCCTTTACTTTTACCCATCTGGTTGTTCCAATCTCAGATATACCCATTATTTTTTACCACTTTAGTCCTAGGTACACCTATCACTCCTTTGCCTAGCTACATCAGCTATACTCTATCAGTTTTGAGTCCATTCTTAATCCTGAGCTCTGTTGGCTAGTTACTCTGTGTCCTTACTTTTACCTTACATATCATAGTCTTGGCCATGGTGACATATCATGGGCTTGCTTACAGCTGTACCATCATATATGTATCTTTATAGTACTTATCATGGAAATTCTCCATTATATACACATACTACATTGGGTTTGGAATAGGTAATGGTATTTTACTTCTAGTCTATACTACACTGAACCCAAATTCCCATTTATTTATACATATATATTTTTCTATTACAATATAGGCTGTACTGTACCCTTTTTGATTAATTGTACATTTGATATAAGTATACACATTACTTACCACCTCATTTTCATTGAGGTACATATTTACATATTTAGCTACTTTTGTATGGACCCCTTCTCAAGGTCCTCTCTATATATACATATTTTTTATTTTTCAGGGACGTCTTCCTGTGACCTCAGCACGTCGCTCCTTCTGCACGCGCCTAGGTCGGGCGGGACGGGAGTCTTTGTCACATACAACAAAAAAAACTCCCCCCATGGTGACTGCAGCCTACCATCCTGCATTGTTCACCAGCTAGGTAGCGGGATCTACACCAGCTACAATACCAGTATTTACCACCAGATCCTGGGCCCCCCCCACGTTTTATATCTCCCCTTGTTTTTACAAATTCTCACAAGCAATTGCCTGCATATTCTCAGGTAGGCGATCAATTGATCACCCCAATTCATTATTTAATGTTGCCCCACGCTCTACCAATTACCTGACCTTGTCTCTCTCCCTTCCCAATTAGCCTAGATGAAACTCTCTCAATTTTGCCCCTGAAGAAGGACCGTACAAATAGTCAGTACCCCGAAACGCGTCGGGCTTGAGAAGAGCTCTCTCATCATTTATTGTGCTTTGCTCATCATGGCTACTATGTAGTTTTACTGTGATTGTATACACATTTTGCTTGTTTTTATCCTATGTAATTGTTAATACTAATAAAATTCAACCTCTTTTACTACACATAAAAACGCCCTTTATATTTTTCTATATACCCTATTTGTTTATCTTTGCAAGTGCCGGAAAAGTCCATCCAGGGGAACCCTCTTTCTTGTATCCATAGATTATTGGACGTGGCACGGCTCTCTTTCCTAAACTGGTTGGTCACCCTCCCTTTTCTGTTTTGGTTTTCAATTAGGCATATCACAGAGTGCTGGACCGACTAACGGCCAATGTTTGGTTTTACCTGGTGCCGGCGTCCATATTTAGCATGAGCTCCCAGACTGCTAGCAAGCATCTGAATGTGTGGGGTTTAAATATCCCTCCCCATGGTGCCAAAATGCTGCGTGTGTCATCACACTGCACCGGCGCCAAGCGGACGCAAAGGGGAAGTTCCTGGTCCAAGGACCGATTACCCGAAACCGGAAACGACAGACCGGAAGTAAAACTACTTCCGGTATACCCAAAACAGCACTAAAACTTCCATTGGAGACAGTGCTGAGCCAAGAGAGTGAGCTTGGACAGTTGGTATAATGGCTGTAGGATACGGTTGTACCGGGGTGCCAAGGACTATGAGGAGACCTCAAGGCGGGTGTATACCGGGTTGGAACCCCCCCAAGAAGGAAAGCCCGAGGGAGGTGTGTATCCAACCTAGTACACACCCTTGGGCGTACATACGGGGATCAAATGGCACTGAACTGGGGGGGTAAAAACGAGGGAAAATGGAGCCTGGGGAGGGGTAAAAAAAAAGGGGGGTTTCCCCAAAGTTTGGGTGTGGTCATGATTGCACATATCCCCTTTCCCGAAAGATGTGTTGTTTCTAATAGAGGCAACCATGGCCTAAACAACCAATCCAGAATTAGTCGCGAGAAAAATAATAAACGTCTGATGATCCCATGATATTCAAATGCAGTAAATGTTAACAAAACATAGGAAGAAGAAAGGCACTCAATAGGGCACATGCTCCCAAGAAGACAGGAGTGACCAGATCAAAAGTGGGTGATGTTTATAGAAAAGGCTTATAGCTAATCCCCTCATTAAGGCCAGGGGACCGAGTAGCTTGTAAACAATAGATCCATCTCGTCTCCAATTGGAGAAGTTTATTGTCTATATCACCGCCTTGTTCATGTTCTGGGATGTGTTCAAGACTGAAAAAAACGATAACTTTTAAATCGAAATTGTGGTATAGCCCTACATGACGGCTAATAGGTGTTTCCATACTATGTTTGGAGATAAGGGACACATGGTCCCTAATTCTACAAAAAAGTGGGCGCTTTGTTTTTCCCACGTAAAATGCCCCGCAACAACATTTCATTAGGTATACGGAACCAACCGATAGGCAGTTTGTTCTATATTTAGGGGTCCAGATGTTGTTATCGGGAAGGATGACATTGTTCCCTTCTAAAATGAAGGGACAATAGTTGCATCTGCCACAAGTGTAGGTGCCTGGTGATTTAGACTTGAGTATAGTCTGGTTACGATAGTGGCTACTCACTAGAGTACCTCTCAAGGAGCGAGAGCGTTTGAAGGTGATCTCTGGATAAGGTTTAACGAAAATGGAAATTTTTTGATCAGCTGCCAATAGGTACCAGAAATTTTTATAGATATGTCGCACCTTTGCATGTTGTCTATTATATTTGGTAATCACTCTTGTTGATGTTGATACTTTATCGCGTCTGGGCTTATATAGCAAAAGTTGTCTATTCTCGTTTTTTACCCTGTTAAATGCTTTTTTCAGACACGTTTTACTGTATCCTCTAGCTAGGAGGCGATCGCGTAGCAAATTTGCCTCCTTTTGGAAGTCTGTATCCAATGTGCAATTACGTTTCAGTCGCAAAAATTGGCTGAAAGGGATGCTTTTGATTAATTTTTCAGGGTGCGAGCTACTGGCATGCAGTAAGCTGTTGCCTGCTGAAGGTTTACGATATAATGTGGAGCAGAGCATTCCTGTTTCATTTATAAAGATCTCTATGTCTAGGAAGGTAATTTTGACTGGTCAAACGTGTAAGTAAACTTAAGATTGTATGTGTTCACCTGTAGACCCACCAGGAACTCTAGTAGTTGTTCTTTTGATCCTGCCCACACCATAAAAACATCATCTATGTATCGATGCCATGATACAGTCTTACCAATAAACTCTGCTTTGGATTCATCAAAAAAAAGATCTCATTCCCACCCCCCCAGGTACAGGTTTGCTTAGGAGGGGGCACATTTTGCCCCCATTGCCACGCCCTGTACCTGGAGGTAGTGGGAACCCTTAAACACAAAAATATTGTGTGTAAGTATAAAATTAAGGATTTAAATCACAAATTCGTTATACTTCCACGAGTCAAGCTCTCGTTCATTCAAAAATTCTCGCACAACCTCCACACCTCTGGTATGAGGTATGGAGTTGTACAAGGCCTCCATATCGATCACAACTAGCCAACATCCTTGGGGTAGCTGTAATCCATCCAATGTTTTCAATAGCTCAATGGTATCCTTAATGAAGGAAAAAGGCCCCTTTACGTGGGGGTATAGATACTCGTCCACTAGTTGGCTGGCCTTTTCTGTCAGGGATCCGCACACCGAAATGATCGGTCGGCCTGGGGGATTCTGTAAGTTTTTGTGCACTTTGGGCAATGCGTAGAATGTTGGTTTTACCGGATTGGTAGAGTCCAAGAATTTTAGTGTGTTAGAGTCAATGACCCCCCTATAGTGCACCTTTGCCAGAATGTCCTTATAAAGTTTCATGTAATAATTAATGTGAGATTTTGGTACTGGTCTGTACCAATCGGAATTACATATGATGTCATAACACATTTGCTCATATTGTTTTGTATCCATCAGAACGAGGTTGCCACCTTTGTCAGATGGTTTTATTACAATGTTTTTATTAGACCTCAAGTTCTGTAATGCCTTTTTTAGATGTTTAGATAAATTGCCCGGAGGCCCAGTTAGCCAGTTGGTACTCGATCTCTTTAGTGACCTGGATCACAAAGGCCCACAAGTTAGAGTTTCCCTGTAAAACAGGGAAAGACTTGGATTTGGGTTTATATGTCTTTGGTGTCTCAAAGATTATTCCAACAGAGGATATGGGACAAGGGTTATAGGAGTAAAGGGGGTTGTTAGATAAACCAAATACCCCGATTTGCAGGTTGGGAGGTCTCCGATCCAGGTGGGTTGAATATCCAACCCGCCTCCTCCGGATTGCTCTCCTCCCACAAATCCATCAAATCCTGAAGAGCACGTAAGTCCTCAAAAGTAACACCTTTTAAATTGGCATTGTCTGAATTTGTTATCTCAACGTCATTAGGATTCTTGTCATATAAAACTTTGTACATAAGGCGTCTGGCAAAGAGATGCAGATCCTTGATTAGTTCAAATTTGTTTGCCTCCTCATCTGGACGGAATGTGAGACCTAGCTCTAATAAGGTGGTCTCATCCTTTGTCAGGGGATGTGAGGACAATTTAATAATGTCAAATTTGTCCCGGTTCCCATCCGAGATGGAACCGGGACCCTCTACTTTAACGGTTGACTCATTGTTCGTACAGGGGGAGCTGTCGGTTAGGGAATTGCGCCTAGAGTCCAACGTATTGGAACTAAATATGGGTGCCATTCGAGAATCTGTGGGAAAGGCAGTTATAGCTGGGTGTTGTTCCAACGTTTGTTGGGACATGGGTCCCGCCGGAGTTGAAACCGGATTTAAATGTACTGTTGGAGTGGTTAACGTCACAAGTGAATGGTTTTGTATGTTGCCATTTCTTGGGGTATTAGGGGTTACACCGCCACGTGAACGTTGTACATGTGTTTTCTTGTCATTACTTTTGTCATGAGTTGACTTGGGGCGTTCCTGTGAGCTTGTTTCACTATCCTTTTTTCTCTTTCTAGAAGCTCCACTAGAATCGCTATAGTGTGTAGCTATCGGGACATAGGAGGCTGAGGACATGGATGAACTGTCGGATTCAATCAGATCCACATTATGGGTCTGGGGAGCCCGATTATATGTGGTCCTTCTACGGGAGTGATGGCCCTGTTGGTGCCATTTATATGCTTGATCCTGATCGTACGCTTTTTTATCTCTCATAAATTTGTTTTCTTTGGTTTTGATAAAGTTTGTGGCATATTTCGTTAAATGCTCTTTCAAAATCTTGTCTTTGCCAAGAAAACAATTATGAGAAGACAAATGGCTATGATCCTCCTGCCATTTCAGAATTTCTTTGTCTAATTCACCAATGTCTGTTTTATATTGGTCACTAAGTATTTGCATCATTTGTAGGGAACAAGCCTGCAGGTTTGCTTCCCATGCTTTTTTTACCATTGGTTCAACCTTTTTTATATTTGGGAAAATTTGGATACGCAGACCCCATGGTATGATCTGGTTTGTCACATATTTTCCAAAATATTCCTTATGCCAAAATAAACGAGTTTACCTTTCTACCAGACGCTGTAACCCCAAGAAATAGGTATCTACCTCAGCTTCAGTGACATCATCTTTGGATCGGACCTGTTGTACCTCTGAAACAAACCCCTCCCATGCCTGACCACAGTAGTCCGTTATTTTGTAGACCACTCACTCACGTGAATCTCCCAGATGTGAAGACGGAAGGTGGGATTCAGACGAATATTAGCCACAGCTAAGCCAGACTGCTGTCTATAACCACTGTTTGCCACTTTAGATAAATCGAAGAGGGGAGAAAAATATAAGAAATTATGCTAATAAGATAGAATCACAATAAAGAGACATATAGAAAAAATGCAAAAATGCTATAAATATCATCTGCATATAATCTCAAAGGAGAAATAAATCAAGAATTTCGACCAGAAAAAGTAAACTTAATTACTGATCTCTTCTGCCCAAAAATGGGTTTTTCATGGGTGTATTATCCACCCGGTGTTGTAGTAAGCTAAATGGGTAGAGATCAGTATTTCCAAACATTTTTTATGTATGTACCATCATTTCTAAAGTAGTAAACCAAAAAATATGTAAGAAATGGGATTTTAAAGGTACCCCGATATAGGAAAAAACACTATCAACTAAAAATATACCAAGTATTTATTAATGCAGTTTTACAAAAAATGCGGTAAAATGTGAGAACAGTTTTACATTCACAGTCAAAGGTATACATCCTCAACCTAATATTGACAATGAAAAAACTGTGGTCACAAAGGGTCCCAAAACCAAGTGCTGTTTTCAGAAAAAAAAAGAACAAAGTTCACTGACTGCTTTATGTCTTGGAGTGCCTGAGAGTGAATGCAGGGCTGGGCAGGGTGACAGACAAACCACAATTCTAAGCAATCCCTGCGGGGATACTGCTACATTTGGGGGCTCGTCCGGGATTTCTATTCACAGCTAACCTGCAAGCTCCTAGCAACCGAAGATGACTGAGCCGGGGAACTGCACTTTGTTCCACTAATATAGGAATTGAACTTGGGGAAGGACTAATATGTTTTTTCTGCATTCAGTACTATAGTATCAAGTGCCATTGCCCATAGCAACCAGCGGGAGCCGATTCTCAATTATTTCTGCCTGTTCACCCAGTCGCCGCAACTGCGGCTGGAGTGGACACTTGTACCTATCCTGTAACTCAGGCATTGTTATATTATGTGCTGTCACCCGATGCAACCACAGCGTGTGATCGTGCCTATGGATTACAAATATGTCCAGCGTTCTGTTACTGCTGAACATTCTGAACTTTTGCTTCAAATTCCTGCTTGTTACAGTAAAGCGTGCCTGGAACGTCTATTGCTGCCCGGGGTGATCGGGGTAAGCCTGTGGGTGCCTGCGGGTGGGACTGTGCTAAGAATGTTCCTTTCAGTGAGACACGGGCTACTAACCTTGCTGTTGCTACCGGCAACCACCGGAGAAGTCAGCAGCCATCTACTCTTAGTTGTTTGGGCACAGTGGATGCTGAGCAACATGCATGGACAAGTCCTGCTAGTCGCAGCATGCCTGCAAACTTCAGTTCATCCAACAAGAGGTTACAGCAGCATGCTCAAGGAGGGATCAATAAATAGTAAAGTGGTCAGTTGCGCTTATATTATCCTCATATTCCCATTAAAATGGTGAAAGGTAAAAATATATACTTCTAAGAATGCCTCCAAATATTCATAATCTGCAAATTCTTACAGAATTTAAAATGAAATTTAAATCAATCTAATCCCACCATTATGCATGTAATATGCTCATAAAAAATGCATTAGTGATAAAAACTTACTAAATGTGCATGTGCTCTTAAAACATATCTACTGCTTATAATAAATAAAGTAAAATTATATCTGATAAAATATATACCGTGCTACTTGAAACTTCCAAAATTAAATAAATAAATGCAAATGTGCAAAAAGTATACAAAAATATCTTCCATTTTCTAAAAAATCCTTCATGTGAAATGTAGACAATTCATCAAGTGTTATATAATCAGACTCCTCAGTGTTAATTGTATTGTGACAATATTGAAACAAAAAATAAAAATAAAAATTGTGTCAAACAAGTGTATTACTTTTACTTCACTTCTTCTTTAATGCTAATCGCTCCTCCACTCAGATTCTGGACATGTAAAAAGAGAAATTATATATCCATTGCGCAGAGATTAAACACTAATTGAATACTATCTATCAGATAGAGTTGTTCCACTCACATACTCTCCTAGATGGGATCGCTTTTTATTGATCAGCTGCAAACCGGAGCTCAGCGGTAAGGTGCTTCATTCACCGCTGCTGCTATCTCACACACTGCAGATGCTGGGGACTTCACAGGCTCCTCCTACATGTTACGTCACTGCCACGTGACTTTTTCAAGGTCATGCTCAAGGAGGGGCCTGCCTATCAGTTTTACAGACGCCAGCTTGTCTGGAAGCGAGGGGGCGGTGCCACGCCCTAGAGGAGACCCAGCATTCCCTGCTAGCAGCAGACACTACGAGGCAGAGGAGCAAAATGGCGGAAGGTGGTCACATACTCTCAGTGCTGACCTGGTTGCCTGATGTGCAGGAGCGGACACTTGTCGACACCAGTGTTTGGTTGGAGCATCGTGGGGGATTCGCCCTCGGGGTGATTGAGGGGATGGAGCGGCTGTGCCTGTTGTGTCCAGACTGCCGGATACTGACTGCGGTGGTCAGTGCATAGATCCGGTGCGGCCATTGTGACGAACCGCTCATGCGGCTTGCATCCAGCCAGCAGGAGCCACAGTACTATAGCATGCACCTGCACTCAGGACTTTGTCACGTGCAGCCACGAAAATCCAGAAAGGACAGAGTGGGCCTGGAAACATCGCCAAAAGGTGGGGAGGAGTCGGAGCCTGGTGACTCTCCTGTGAACATCAGCGACATAAGGGAAGAGGAGTCTGTTGTGGCCTTTGGCCTGGTTGGGGACATGGTAACTGTAAGTACTGCCCTGCAGGAACCAGAAACTGTCCTTGAAATGCCGCCCCCATGTCCCTTGCTATCCCAGTCCAGAAGGAGCCAGTGTTGGAAGGGGGTTCGCCCTCGGGTGAGCTGGATGGGGAATGCTGGGGCAGGGCCATAGATCGGGGGTTCTCTCAGACTGAAAGCTGAATTCCGGTCCCTGAAAAAGTTAGCAGAGTGGTAATCTCCAAGTAGCAGCTCAGAAGAGGAATGGGAGACAGGAGGTTCCCAGGTCCTGGAGGTCCAGTCTGAAGGAGGAGAAGAGCCAGACTCTGTTAGGAGACCTGAATATGCTGCAGAAACCCCCATCAGTTACAGACAACTCTTTGTGACCAGACCATCCACCACCCAGACCAGAGCAGCTGAATACCAGCAGTGGGTGCAGAGGTCCCCTGATGCCTGTGTCCTGCCCGGGAAATGAAAACCAAGGGAGCTGTCCAGATTTTCCCGAATCCAGCGGGAAGTTTAGCGTAGAGAAGCTCTGGAGTGGGGTCTAGACTATACTTACTGTATGTCCCTCCCGCAACCATGGACATCATCGAGAACTCATGGGGAGGGTGGAAGGATGACCCGGTCTGGGAGTATCTACACGTCCCCAAGCCGTTGCAGGTGCCAGAATGTGAGGAAATTTGGGCTAGCTTTGGGGACATTCATAAGGAATGGCGGATGGGGAGGTCCATCTACAGGTACAGAGTGGTGGTTGCCAAGGTGGGCGGCCTACAAAGAGTCACTCTGTCTCTATCAGGGAGGAAGGGGACGGCAGGAAGAGATTGCCCGACCCACACTTTTATGCTTGAAAGGACTGTTGGAGGTACAGTTATAAAAGTGGTCACATGGACTGCTGGAGAATTGCAGTGTGAATGTGCTTCTTCTTTCCTGACTTTGCAGGATCAGACCAGCCTGCCACCCTGTTGTGCCCAATGGATAAATTATTATAAGGACACTTAGGGTGAGTTCTGTTCCTTGAACTAGCTCTTTAAGGAGCCTGTTTGTTCGGGGAGGGGCCCCTCCCATCAGGAACTCCAAAAGAACTGTTGTTTCTTTATGCTGTGTTTTTCTCTTTAAAATTCTGTCAGCAGGCTATAACCCCCGCCTGACAGAATTACAGGTGAAAGTACATTTTTAAGTAAGCCACATGCTATTGTTGTTGTTATTTCTGTTGGCAGGTTTATAACCCCCTTCTGACAGAAATTTTGTAAAGGGTACAGGTAGCTGGTAGGATAGGATGTTGTGTGTGGTTTTACAGGACTTCTTTGGATGGCACGTCTGTTTATCTTTGTGTGGCTGGAGTTATGGATCCTGCGGACGGAGGGTTTCCCTTGAGGGGAAGATGCTCTGGTCTATTGTATGTAAATAATTTCCTAGTAGCAGGACTTGTAGTTAATAATGCAATGTATATGATGTAAATACTGAACCAAATAATCTTCTATATTTTTGATACGTATGTATTTGTATATATGTCCCCCCATCCAAATGTATTCCCTTTTTTCCCCTATTATTCAATTTAATTTATGGGATGCCCTTGCTCCTGGGCCCAGGAGCTATTTTTCAATTTCCCACCTGAGGGACCAGCTTGATTTGGGGGGGGGGTGAGTGTAGCACCCTCTAGTAGTGTGTTAGAGAGAATAGGTAAATTTAAACAGGCCTTGCTGGTTGCTAGGCCTGTTTGTTTTCATTCTGGGCTGGGAGTGGGTAGGGCTGGGTGACTCACAGGTGGTGTCATCAGGGCCTCCTCTTTCTGGAAAGAGAGGTGGGAGGGGAGGTGGAGCCACCTAGGGTATTCTAGGGGGGAGCCTTGACCAATCCTCAACTTAGATTGGCAGGGGGCAGGCCTCCTTAAATACCCAGGGTCAGCCCAACTGGTGAGGAGTTGTCAGGTGGAAGAGCTGGAGTGAGAGGGTGCGGAGGCAGTCATGGCCTTTGATCCAGCTATCCAGTCTGGGCGGGTGACCTTCGGCAGGGGCTCAGATGCAGTTGGGACCACTTTCAGGAACACATGAAGAGGGCCTGGACCCGAGGCATAAGAGAGAGCAAGGAGAGGACAGCGGGAGAGAGCACTGCTAAGAGACTCCAGGGAGGACAACTGGTCGCAGCCAGGAGGGCTGGTGAGTGAGGCACAGTCGGGAGGGCTGGGGAGGCATGCCTGAGAGGGCTGGGAGTTTTCAGTCTGAGATTGCTGCAGAACCAGAAGAGTGAACTGTGGTGGAAGGGGCAGTGGAAAGCGGCAGCTGCAGCCAGCAGGGCTGGCAGGGCCTGAAAAGGGGCAACCTGGGATCAGTAGTCAAAGTTAGGGGAGCTAGCACAAGGACTTTTCTACTACATCATTGGGGCCTGCGGTCCCAGCCTGCAAAGGGCATTTGCTGACCCTGGCTGAGTAAGTGTCAGGCCTAACCAACAAATAGTGCTAGCTGTTCCTGTGAAACCAAGTGATGTGCTGGAGGTGACTAGGAGTAACGGTTTGCAGCAATTAATGAGCTGGTGGAGTGAGGAGCGATGAGCTTAAAGCTTCAAGTGATGTGCAGGAGGAAGCTGAAGGAGTATGTACAGGGAGTGTACATAGTTGTCCCAAAACCAAGTGCTGTTTTCATTGATCTATGCTGGGCATCCCATATCTCCCATCCCTGTCCAAGTTATACCCCTCAATAAAACAAAAAAAAAACAAAGTTCACTGACTGCTTTATGTATTGGAGTGCCTGAAAGTAAATGCAGGGTTGGGCAGGGTGACAGACAAACCACAATTCTTAGCAGCCCCTGCGAGGGTACCACTACATTTAAATCACAATATTTGTTAAATGTTGGCACTGAGATTTTACACTTTGCATTATTTAGTTCATAAAAGCTACCTGGACTCACATTTTTAGCTTCTTACTTCAGCTTGTTTAATTAAGCTTTGACAAAAAAAATGGAAGTTGTTTGGTTTCTATGCAGAGCTGCACCGGATTTTGCACTTTCCAGTTTCAGTAAATCAACTTGTATGGCGTGCCCTTCTCCTTTTATAGTGTAGAGACTGGATTATCCAAACCCTCTTATTGGACCTTTTAACCCTCCTGGTCATAATTCAGAGACCATGCAATGCATTATGGTTTAAGAAAAATCTCCTAGGTGAACCAGCACATAAATCCACAAATCTTGAACCCACAAGATTTAACTCAAATTGACAGTGGAGGCTAGCCTAAATCTTTACCCTAACCACAGCATCTAAGGACTGGTAAGCTTCAACATATTACATTTTTTGTTTTTAGATTTTGATATAATTCAAGTCTTTCAGGTGTGACACTCAAATATTGTACGTATGAAAGCACCTAATAGAAGCCAATAATTGATTAATAAAACATTATGAAAAATGTGTTCAATGCCAATCCATTCCTCATAGTACAACCAAACGGTGCACCTAAAAAATCCACCGACTTGTAGAAGTGTCAGGATTCAGATCCGAACCAGAAAGCCTCTGCGCTGTCTGGCTGTGCCTCTTCTCGCTGCTCTACTTGAGATGCTGAACACTGACAACTCCTTGCCTGATTCCTTGGACAACCTTATTTTGCATCTTGTTTCTGGTGAGCCTTGAACTCCTTGCTCTTCAAATTTAGACTAGGTCTCTGCACTTCATTTAATCCAGATTATTGTGCTCTTCTCCAGCCAATATCTTGTTCCTTTCGCACCTTCTGCCTTCTGTATCTTCACTTCCATATCAACCTTTGGTTTTTCCTTGACTATGCTTCCACTTGATCCCAACCTGCAACCATTTATTATCAACCTTTGGCTGTTCCTCAACTATGCTTCTGCTTGATCCCAACCTTCAACCACTTTTTATTGACCTTTGGCTTGTTTACTGACTATGCTTCTGCTTGATCCCTACCTGCTATATCAGCTGTTAGTCCCCTGCTTGTTCACCTCCTGGTGATCCTGAGGACTGTGACCTGGCACTAGCACACAGCAAAACCCATCTTCACCATCAGGAGCTTTAGTGAAGACTACATAGTGCTTAGACCCCACACCTCAGATGAGCCTGCATTATCTGCCAGGGTGACGTGCTCTTGTAATTATCCTGCTGGTCAATGAGAACCTTAGACATATAAGCTTCAACTCAGTATGGCAGTGTTTAGCCTACAATGTTGCATATGCTTTGTGTGTGTGAGAGAGATCCAAAGAGTTGGAGGGTGAGGGCAGTGTATATGTAACTTCCTTGCCCATGCATATATGGCCATAGTTATATGTACCTGGCTGCCACTGACAGCATGGTCCAGTGACACAGATACTTTGCAGAAGGGGGTTGATTCCATGAACTGTAATCCCAGCAGTTTTGCCAAGCTGGCATTGAGACACTGAACAAGGGGTAATTTGGGGGCATTTTTTTTTCCATTCCAGCAGAAGACACATTAAAAAAGCACTCCAGAGCTCTATGGGCCAGCAGTGGGGGTAGCAGTGGCCTGTACCTGCAGGAAAGTGTGCTAGATAGATTAGAATGGCTACTCTCTCAAGTCCTCTGGAAGCTTCACCTCCTCCTAGACAAAAAGCTCCCTCACTGCAATTCTGCGTCTGCATCAGAACTTTCTTCCTCTCCAATAAGGGACACCCATGGAAAGTCCCCCATCTTATCACCCACCCCCTCTTCATCACTGGAGCCAAGTTTGCAGTAAGCTCTGACTGCTGAAAGATCACTGTCTCCTGGTGCTTCAAAATATATTAAAATAGTTGGGGATTTAGGGGTGTAAGGGGGCTCAGTGTGGTACTGTGGAAATATACTATTAAACGTTTTTGCCTTTGGCCAATTTGTAAATATAAACTTTCCTATAGCTTTTAGATCTGTTGTGGCTGCTACTCCCAATGGTCAATTCAGGCCTATTACTGCTTGAAAAAAATTAAGTGTTGCAGCTAAAACTACCTAAAAAAAACCTTTTTTTCACGTTGAAATAAATTAGATTGGGGTGTCAGTGCTTATTTGTATATTTAAGTGAAGCTAAATGTAAAGTTAAAAAAAATCAATTATACATCCAAAATTTGTGATGCTAGAAAACAGTGCAGCTAACGCTACTGTGAAAACTGTACCATTCTATAACACAGCATACAGCTTAAAGGCAGTACCCAAACATTTACCGTAATTTAAAGAATTAGTGTTTTTTCTGTGTTGCCTTTGAAGTCACAATTTTTTTTTTTGTTTCGTTCAATGTTCCCCATGGCTGTGCCCAGCTCCCCATGTCTGTTTTAACAATAGCTTGCCTTTTAAACTTTGCTAAACAGTGTAAAGCAAATCTATCAAGATGTGTATAAAATGCCCATCTTATGAGCTCAGGGCTGGTGCAAGGATTTTTGACACCATAGGCGAAAACTAATTTTGCCATTCCCCCTTGGCTCTTCCCCACTCTCCCCTTTGCCCTGCCCATGTATATGGTGGAGGTGGCGGGGTCTGCAGGTATATGGACAGGCTAGAGCAGGCATGTACTGGCCATCGGGACTACAGGGAGTTTCCCGGTGGGCCGATGGCTCAGTGGGCCGGTTTCAGTGACAGCCTGTCAAAGTAATGGCTGCGCAGCTCGCCCTCAATTTCACACAGTGATGTGAGAAGGATGAGAAAAATACAAAGGAGAATACGTGAGATAATAAAAGAGGTTAGTGAGGACTCCTTATGTTGTGCTACTTATGTTTTTTTTTTGCACAATTGCGTATAGTTTATATACTGTTTTTGTGCTTGTTTGCAAAATTAAAGTGGGCCGGTCTGGATGAAGTCCAGGGCCAAATTTTTGACCCAGTCCCGCCCTGGGCTAGAGTAGTATATAGACAGACTAGGGTAGTATATAGACAGGGTAGGGTAGTATATGGACAGGCTAGGGTAGTATGTGGACAGGCTAGGGTTGTAAATAGACAAGCTAGGGTAGTATATGGAAAGACTAGGGTAGTATATGGACAGGCTAGGGTAGTATATAGCAGTTAACTGTAAAAAAAACTGTAAACATTTTTTTTAAAAAAATTATATATGTATATATATATATATATATGTATTTTTTTTTCACAAGGTCTCAGGTGTGAATGGGGAGCAGGTGTGTTAAATTTGGTGTTATCGCTCTCTCACTTTCTCATACTGGTCACTGAAAGTTCAACATGGCACCTCATGGCAAGAACTCTCTGAGGATCTGAAAAAAAAAATCTACATAAAGATGGCCTAGGCTATCAGAAAATTGCCTAGACCCTCAAACTGAGCTTCAGCACGCTGGCTAAGACCATACAGCGGTTTAACAGAACAGGTTCCACTCAGAACAGGCCTCAACATGGTCAACCAAAGAAGTTGAATGTACGTGCTCAGCGTCATATCCAGAGGTAGTCTTTGGAAAAAAGAAATATGAGAACTGCCAGCATTGCTGCAGAGGTTGAAGGGGTGGAGGGTCATCCTGTCAGTGCTCAGACCATATGCCGCACACTGTATCAAATTGGTCTGCATGGCTGTCATCTCAAAAGAAAGCCTCTTCTAAAGATGATGCACAAGAAAGCCCGCAAACAGTTTGCTGGAGACAAGCAGACTAAGGATATGGATGACTGGAACCATGTCCTGTGGTCTGATGAGTCCAAGATAAACATATTGGACTCAGATGGTGTCAAGTGTGTGTGGCGGCAACCAGGTGAGGAGTACAAAAACAAGTGTGTCTTGCCTACAGTCAAGCATGGTGGTGGGAGTGTCATGGTCTGGAACTGGGGAGCTACAGTTCATTGAGGAAACCATAAATACCTACATGTACTGAGACTGAAGCAGAGCATGAAACCCTTCCTTCAGAGACTGGGCCACAGGGCAGAATTCCAAGATCATAATGACCCCAAACACACCTCAGAGACAACCACTGCCTTGCTAAAGAAGCTGGGGGTAAACGTGATGGACTGGCCAAGCATGTCTCCAGACCTAAAGCCTATTGAGCATCTGTGGGGCATCCTCAAATGGAAGGTGGAGGAGCGCAAGGTCTCTAACATCCACCAGCTCCGTGATGTCGTCATGGAGGTGTGGAAGAGGACTCCATTGGCAACCTGTGAAGCTCTGGTAAACTCCATGCCCAAGATGGTTTAGGCAGTGCTGGAAAAAAATTGTGGCCACACAAAATATTGACACTTTGGGCCCAATTTTGGACATTTTCACTTAGGTGTGTACTCACTTTTGTTGCCAACGGTTTAGACATTAATGGCTGTGTTTTGGGTTATTTTGAGAGGACAGAAAATTTAGACTGTTATAAAAGTTGTACACTCACTACTTTGCATTTTAGCAAAGTGTCATTTCTTTAGTGTTGTCAAATAAAAAGATATAAATATTTACAAAAATGTGAGGGGTGTACTCACTTTTGTGAGATATTGTATATCATTGTATATCACTAAATATTTGAAGGTGAGTATTGTTATATTTATAAAATCTGTAAAGATCTATAAATAAAGCCTTGCACACATCTCCATAATCTACACTTACCTCTGCCGAGCTGGCTTCATAATCGAGTTGTGTGTGCAGCACTATGAACGGGAGCTGGACCGGGAGACCGTAGTGTCTTTCCTGCTGGGCAGTGAGGGGGTCTATGCGATGATCTACAAGGCGGTGGGACAGGCAGACTACACCAAGCCACTGGACAGGTTACGGGAGCTGGGGGACGTGTATGCCGGCTTCCTGGAGTATGGACCCTATGAACTGTTCGCGGATCCATACTCCAGCTATCTGTGTGCTGCCCTGGACCTCCTGCTGCGGGGCACCCCCGACTGATGTGAACTCTAGGCCGGCAACTACCTTGCCTATAGGTAGCGCTGGCCCTGTATGAGTTCTTTATCTGCGAAAGAACATTCTGAAGATAATGGATAATCACCTAACATACTGCATTTCAAATAAGGATACAAAATAAGGTAGTACTGAGTATTACCATAAATGTATTAAAAAATACAATATCTAAAAAACAATGACAATTGTAACATATAGCATCTATGATTATTGTGCAGTGAGCCCTTGTATGTCTACGCGTTTCACCGTTAGGCTTCCTCAGGACACGGCCAAGGTTCACAGATGAGACAGAGAAGGAAATATGTCTCTCTATCTTAAATTGGAATGCAAAATACACTGTAGTGTATTGCTGTCTCCCAGGGGCACGCTGGATTATTTGTATCCTGAATATGCAGCGATGGGATTGTATTGAGCCTTCAGCATTGCTGATACTAAATCCAGAATCTAAATGGTGAATCCGGTGTTGGCCCTCCTCCTCTCTAATGGCTGCCCCCTTAATTAGGAATATTGTTTACATGCCCCTGCTGAGATATTTAGCTATATCTAATATACTTTCTTACTGCTGATTGAACTTTCTCATGCTACCGTGACTTGCATAATTTTGCATTCCAATTTAAGATAGAGAGACATATTTCCTTCTCTGTCTCATCTGTGAACCTTGGCCGTGTTTTGAGGAAGCCTAACGGTGAAACGCTTAGACATACAAGGGCTCACTGCACAATAATCATAGATGATATATGTTACAATTGTCATTGTTTTTTAGATATTGTATTTTTCAATAAATTTATATTTTTTATACTGCTATATCTTCTCCACTGGTTCTTAGCCTAAAAAGTCCGCCTCCCTGATAATACTCAGTACTACCTTATTTTGTATCCTGAATGATTTATGGACGTGGCTTAATTTTGGTGCATTTTCCTCTTTTTTTTGTGCATTTCAAATAAATTAGATTTAATGCAATAGTTCTACGGCACTGTTTTTTTCAATTAGATTTGATTCATAAAGCCAATATTTGAAAGCTAGTGGACAATATAAATTCTAGCTTCCTAACAAAAATATGACTACAGTGGTTTTAGTATATAACTGTTAACATCCCAATGATTGTTATAACCGCAGCTTGATAAGAAAAGTAAATTTACCATGTGTCATGCCCTCCAGAGTCATTAAACACTGCATGCAGACTGTCATATAAGTAATATGGTGTGCCATACCGGAGGGAAGAGAAAGAGAAGCAGATAGAAGAAGAGAAGACAGACAGTACTTTTTTACGCTACGTGCTTAAAGTGTTACTAAACCCACAACAGTAAGTGTCTCTCTAGGGAAGGCCAGCTAACACAGGCAGAGTAGCCGACCTGCACATGCTCAGTTGTGTCTTTTATGCTGTAGAGAATATTTCCCTGTTGAGTTGAACTAGCCAGGTCACAAGATATTGACATCACACATGTGGGCATGTATACAGGCTGCAGTGGAAATCTCCTTCTTCCTGAACTCTCAGCACTGGAGAAACTGTGCAGTTTATCACTGACTGTGGTATACAGATCAGCCAAAAAGGTATATAGTGACAATATTTTAATGTAAAAAGAAGAATTATAAGCTGTGGACACTGGGGGGGGGGGGGGCAGATGAACTATTTTCATATTACTGGGTTTAGTAACACTTTAACTATTTGATTTACAGCTGTTGTTTTAGAACAAGGAGTAGTCTCAGTGGCTGTACAATGACTGTCAATCCTGGTTCAAGCTTATATTGATGTAAATTTCTTTTTTTATATATATATCATTTGAAAACGTTGCCAATCTTAGACTGTCCTGTGTTTAAAGCAGTGATGGGAAATGTGGCCAACCTAATTTATACCTTGTCTTGGGAACCATTGACAAGCTTTATAAATAATACATTTTCCTGTGAGCTATTTGCCATAGCCCTCATTTATTCACAAGGATTGAGCAAAAACCACTAACCTGTGGCAACCAAACAGATTTTAAATTTCTGTAGTTAAAGCCCTTAAGAGATGATTTCCTTTACTGAATGTTATGAATTGCTGTACATTGAATTTTTTTGCTTGAATGATCTTCATGTAAACCCAGCTTTTAAAATTAAGATGAACCTCCATTGAGTAAAATAACAGTAAAATACCAGCATTACATAACAAAAGCTGTCAGCGCATACCTCCTTTACATACTGTTTCCCGCTGCCCCTCTGGCAAATCATTAACCCTTGTTTAGAATTGCTTTATTTTTAATTAATACATCGAAAACACATATGGTTATGATAAGAACAGAAACTAAACTAATTTCAATGTAGCATGCCTTTATTTCTAAAGTTATAAATGGCTGAGCTGATATATTTTAACATACGGAGAACCATGAAATGTGCATGTTGAAGAACAGGACACATTTCTTCCATTAATAAAATGTGGCTATAATCACATAGATATCTTAGTCATTTGCAACAGGATATCTTTTAGAGATAAAAATACGTTTCTGCAATATAACAGTCTTTTGTGCCAATGTTTTTTTGACTAGATTATCCGTATAAAATGGGACCCAACTGTAGTGTGGGTTAGTTGGAACTGACAAGCTAAGAAACACTGCCAATATCAGTTTTTCCATCATTTTTTATCTAGATCAGATCATCCTTATTATTAGTAAAATGTTCATAAATATAAATAAAATAATTGTTTTTTATATATGTATATAGTGTATGTACCTGTATGTACCTAAACTGTTCTAATTATTTTGACCTCAAACTACTTACTATACATAATATGTACATTTTAAATGTTAATACCTTGAAAGGGTGCATGAGTAGCTAGGAGCAGGATGTCAGCGTAATGTGGGGTGCACACTAGTCGAAAATGGGGTGGAAATTTCCGTCCAAGGAACGATCGTCCGATTTTCGACTAGTATGTACACAATTTTCCACCGCCGATTCCGATCCAGCAAATGGAAAAAAAAAGGGAGGGACAAACAGCAAAACCTTTGTTGTCCGTCAACAACATTAAAAAAAAAAAACATCTTGTGCGATAAAACACGGATACGAAAGTCCGCGCATGATCAGAAGTTGCTGACGACCCAGAAGAATATCACAATTAAATTAAAAAAGTGCAATAATCGTAACCATAATCGTATTGTCATCCAAATATAAGCAGAACTTCCCTCTTTGACAAAACATTATACATACATACATACATACATACATACATACATACATACATATACATATCTATCTCTCTCTATATAGATAGATAGAGGTGTGTTTATAAAGATATATATATATATATATATATATATATATATATATATATATATATATATATATATATATAAAGAAAGAGAGAGAGAGAGGGAGGGAGAGATATAGGGTTGTGTGTACATATATATATATGGGATGCATGAATAGCATTTTATTTAACAATGGTGGTGTTTCGCCCCCTGCCGTGCACTGAATTGAATGGGCAGCCATGGAGAGGCTGGGTGAGCGGCACAGGCTCAAGGAGCAGTCCAACCTCTCCATGTCTGGACATTCAATTTACTGCATGGCCAGAGGGTGGAGACTAGGTCAACTGACCGTGAATAGAAGGAGCTGGAGAAGAGACCCCATTGCTTGTGTAGCTTGTGAGGGATAGGTGTCACTGCAGGATGGAAGAAAATGAACTGAACTGGCCAACACCCCTCCTAGCGATGCCACTCTTCACCCCCAAGCTGGTGTCACTTCCGGTATCAGTTTCAGGTATCAAAGGTATTATACCAAATATAATATTTGAGATATATATATATATATATATATATATATATATATATATATATATATATATATATATATATATATATATACACATACAGTGGGAGCGGAAAGTATTCAGACCCCCTTAAATTTTTCACTCTTTGTTATAGTGCAACCATTTGCTAAAATCATTTAAGTTCATTTTTTTCCTCATTAATGTACACACAGCACCCCATATTGACAGAAAAACACAGAATTGTTGACATTTTTGCAGATTTATTAAAAAAGAAAAACTGAAATATCACAGGGTCCTAAGTATTCAGACCCTTTGCTCAGTATTTAGTAGAAGCACCCTTTACAGCCATGAGTCTTTTTAGGAAAGATGCAACAAGTTTTTCACACCTGGATTTGGGGATCCTCTGCCATTCCTCCTTGCAGATGCTCTCCAGTTCTGTCAGCTTGGATGGTAAACGTTGGTGGACAGCCATTTTTAGGTCTCTCCAGAGATGCTCAATTGGGTTTAAGTCAGGGCTCTGGCTGGGTCATTCAAGAACAATCACAGAGTTGTTGTGAAGCCACTCCTTCGTTATTATTATTCGTTATTCATCTGAGGTCCTGAGCACTCTGGAGAAGGTTTTCATCCAGGATATCCCTGTACTTGGCCACATTCATCTTTCCCTCAATTGCAACCAGTCGTCCTGTCCCTGCAGCTGAAAAACACCCTCACAGCATGAAGCTGCCACCACCATGCTTCACTGTGGGGACTGTATTGGACAGGTGATGAGCAGTGCCTGGTTTTCCCCACACATACCACTTAGAATTAAGGCCAACAAGTTCTATCTTGGTCTCATAAGACCAAAGAATCTTGTTTTTCACCATCTTGGAGTCCTTCGGGTGTTTTTTAGCAAACTCCATGCCGGCTTTCATGTGTCTTGCACTGGGGAGAGGCTTCTGTCGGGCCACTCTGCCATAAAGCCCCGACTGGTGGAGGGCTGCAGTGATGGTTGACTTTCTACAACTTTCTCCCATCTCCCGACTGCATCTCTGGAGCTCAGCCACAGTGATCTTTGGGTTCTTCTTTACCTCTCTCACCAAGGCTCTTCTCCCCCGATAGCTCAGTTTGGCTGGACGGCCAGCTCTAGGAAGGGTTCTGGTCGTTCCAAATGTCTTCCATTTAAGGATTATGGAGGCCACTGTGCTTTTAGGAACCTTAAGTGCAGCAGAAATGTTTTTGTAACCTTGACCAGATCTGTGCCTTGCCACAATTCTGTCTCTGAGCTCTTCAGGCAGTTCCTTTGACCTCATGATTCTCATTTGCTCTGACATGCACTGTGAGCTGTAAGGTCTTATATAGACAGGTGTGTGGCTTTCCTAATCAAGTTTAATCAGTATAATCAAACACATGGACGGCACCTGAGTTAAATATATGAGTGTCACAGCAAAGGGTCTGAATACTTAGGACCATGTGATATTTCAGTTTTTCTTTTTGAATAAATCTGCAAAAATGTCAACAATTCTGTGTTTTTCTGTCAAAATGGGATGCTGTGTGTACATTAATGAGGAAAAAAATGAACTTAAATGATTTTAGCAAATGGCTGCAATATAACAAAGAGTGAAAAATTTAAGGTGGTCTGAATACTTTCCGTCCCCACTGTATATGTGTGAAAAGCACTACAAAAGTGTGTGTGTGTATGTTAAATAAAACACAAAACCCATTTATCAAATATCATTAACATGTTATTATGTTCATTACATCAGTTGTCATCAATACATAAAACCTGGCCTGTTAGTGGGCCCTGAGGACAGGGTTGATGACCACTGCATTACATAAACCACATATGAGTTTTAGAAAACTCAACAGAAAATGTATCTTTTATTTTTTTGGCTACCAGCCAAACTATTGCTAAAGCCTGGAGAACTCCATCCCTGAATGTTATACAATACAACACAATAAAATACAATACAACATATCTGTATAACCTTGCTTATATATTCTATATAGATTTATTCTTTTTCTTAAAAAAATAATGCGACCCAGAAGAGGGCAAAAAATAGAACAAAATCAATAGTAATCTCAAATGGAGATGAAAATGAAGATACTGGTTATCAGGCCTATATAAACAACAATGAAAAGAACACATTGAAACAAAAAAAAACTACAAATTTGTGTAGCGATAGTCATAGGACCATAATGGGTTTGGTCCATCAGGTGCAGGGTGATGCCAATTTGACGTGTGGTGATGTGTTGGTGGTGGTGGTGGTGGAGGTGGATTTGGAACAGGAGCTGGGTGTTCTGAAATGCAGGTGTTGCCAGTAATCTCACCTCTGATGCCTTTATTTAGTTCCTCTATCAACAGGCACTCCACCATTTGTCTCTGCTCTACAGACATAATACCCAATTTATTAGCAGTTATTATTCCGAATCCATCACACTCATCATGTTTTTTTTCATTGATTGAATTCAGAAGCCTGTATTAAAAATGATGCAGCAGCTTCCTCCATATTCCTTCTTTTGCCATGTCTAGCCGCAGGCAATCTTGATGAGCACATCAATGTGTCATTTTCCTAGTAATAATAACGAAAAACGACATAAGTAAACATTAATTAATGTACTATGTCTATAAAACATAACTGATATATATATATATATATATATATATAGATATATATATATATATATATATATATATATATATATAGATATATATATATATATATATATATATATATATATATATATATATAGATAGATAGATAGATAGATAGATAGATAGATAGATAGATAGATAGATAGATAGATAGATAGATAGATAGAGTTGCAATAAAAAGTATGTGAACCCTTTTGGAATGATGTGGATTTCTGCACAAATTGGTCATAAAATGTGATCTGATCTTCATCTAAGTCACAACAATAGACAATAACAGTCTGCTTAAACTAATAACACACAAAAAATTAAGTGTTACCATGTTTTTATTGAACACACCGTGTAAACATTCACAGTGCAGGTGGAAAAAGTATGTAAACCCCTAGACTAATGAGATCTCCAAGAGCTAATTGGAGTGAGGTGTCAGCCAACTGGAGTCCAATCAATGAGATGAGATTGGAGGTGTTGGTTACAGCTGCCCTGCCCTATAAAAAACACACACCAGTTCTGGGTTTGCTTTTCACAGGAAGCATTGCCTGATGTGAATGATGCCTCGCACAAAAGACTATCAGAAGACCTACGATTAAGCATTGTTGACTTGCATGAAGCTGGAAAGGGTTATAAAAGTATCTCCAAAAGTCTTGCTGTTCATCAGTCCACGGTAAGACAAATTGTCTATAAATGGAGAAAGTTCAGCACTGCTGCTACTCTCCCTTGGAGTGGGCGCCCTGTAAAGATGACTGCTCAATGAGGTGAAGAAGAATCCTAGAGTGTCAGCTAAAGACTTACAAAAGTCTCTGGCATATGCTAACATCCCTGTTAGCGAATCTACGATACGTAAAACACTAAACAAGAATGGATTTGATGGGAGGATACCACAGAGGAAGTCATTGCTGTCCAAAAAAACATTGCTGCACATTTACAGTTTGCACAAGAGCACCTGGATGTTCCACAGCAGTACTGGCAAAATATTCTGTGGACAGATGAAACCAAAGTTGAGTTGTTTGGAAGAAACACACAACACTGTGGGGGTTAATTACTATAACTCCAGGAAGTACTGGGCACTATGGCAAAAAATAGCGCCCATTTTAGCCAAATGGAAAGAAAACCGGCGAATTTGCGCATGAAAATTAGCAATATAAGCGGGGAACAACCGTTTGGAAATTCTAAATTGCAGCTAATTAGCGCTTCCGCGTATATACAAATGCCAATTCTTATCAAGTTGTTATATAGCACTGTACTGTAGCCATGATCCATGTATGTGAAAGAAACATTTTTATCAGAGATGTGCTCTAGTTCCTGTGCATCTATTGATTTATATTGCAATTAGTATTCCTAGTTTTTTTTTTCCTTCTTTTGCTAACGAATGCAGTTCTGAACGATTATTACATAGTAATGTCTGCTATTCTGTAAAGTTACATGTATTAATCATTTAGGTTACCTATTTGTTGTATGTTGTTTTTTTCATGTTTTTGATTTATTATTTATTAATTTAGTTGACTATAAAGCAGTAATTATTTATGTTCATTCTTTAATAATACTACACTATTATGCAGGTCTTGTACTTAGCACAATGGCTTAGTGGTCTGCTCAGATGTCTCCACAGCACTCACGGTACAAGTTCTAATACCAGCCAACCTACCAGCCACCAGCTGTGTTTAATTTTACAGTGCACAAGCGATTTAAAAAAAAGAAACAAAAAAATGTAATCTGCCCATTAGTTAGTGTGTGGTGTTTGAAATTTCACACCATAATAGTATTGAATACTTACATATCATTGTATGCATTTGAAGAGTTAATATAATAGAATCAGCCAAATTTAAAGTGCATTGGCTAATTGGCATTCACCTATTTTCAGCATAGGCTGCTTTGGCTAATTAGCTAACAGTCATTTGCTTTTTTTTTCACCAATTTAATCTTTTAGTATTTCTCTGTGGGATTTGAACCCATGAGTTGCTGACCGCTAGCCTATTGGGTGTAGCACAGTCATACATAGAAAATATATAGAAAATACATAGAAAATACATTCACTAGTGTTTGATGTTTCTTCTCCCCGAGCTGTCTCTCCTGCTGCCACCATCTTCTCCCGCTGATGTGTTCTTCAGCGCAGCCAGTTACCCACTAATAAAAAAAAGCCGCTCTTCTTGTGGCGGTCTTCTGTGGCCATCCGATAATGTCAACCGGAGAGTCCGCTCCATGGCTATGTAAGAGACGGCACACAGCGGGTGACAACACAGCGGAGGAAGACCACCATGGAAGAAGAGCAGCTTTTTTTTATTAGCGGTTAACCAGCGGTGCGGAAGAACACAGCAGATGGAGAAGATGGCGGCGGCAGGAGAGACGGCTCTGGGAGAATACAGCTCTGGGAGAAGATGGAGGAGGGAGAGACAGCGTCTGTAGAAGATGGCTCAGGGAAGAAGACAGCTCGGAGCTATTTTACAATAAAGGACTTGTCAAAAACTGGCTATTGATTTTTTTACATTTCACTGCTTTTTTTGGTGAATGGGTAGGGGTAAAATGTACCCCATACCTATTCACATAGGGGGCAGGATCTGGGAGCCCCCTTGTTAAACTGATTGTCCCCCTTGTCTGATAAACCCCCTGCCTGCAGACCGACAACCACCGACCAGGGTTGTCGGGAAGAGGCCCTTGTCCCCATCAACATGGGGAAAAGGGGCTTTGGAGCATGTGGCCTGGTAAGGTTCAGAAGGGGAGGGTGCTCACTCGTCCCCCCCTATCCTGACCTGCAGGCTGCATGCTCGGATAAGGGTCTGGTATGGATTTTGGGGGGGCCCCACATCAAATTTATTTTACATTTTGGTGTGGGGTTCCCCTTAAAGTCCATACCGAAGGGCCTGGTATGTACTGGGGGGACTCTACGACATTTTTTTCCTTGAATTTTGGAATTCCATACCATAATATTATTGAATAAGTACATACCATTGCATGCATTTGAAGAGTTAAAATATGGAATAAAGCAAGCTGATGTGCTTTGGCTAATTATGCTTCTGAGTACAATGCACACTTCCAGGAGGTGATGCTGTCAGTGGGATTTGAATTCATGGCTTGAACTTTTGGGGGCAGCAGGGTATGCTGCTATGCTACAGAGCTGAGCACTTACCTACAGAGAAAATACATTTACTAATGTTTGATTCTATACAATAATGTTTTGCATTTCAGGCATTAAAATTATAGTAACAACCATGCTCATGCCGATGTGGCATTGGCTAATAGGCATTCGCCTCTTTTCAGCATATGCTGCTGATTCTAATGCAAGCTTTCAGTAGGTGATACCATCTGTGTGATTTTCAGTCATTTGAGCAAAATTATATTGAGAACATACGTTTACTAGTGTTTGATGGTGGGACTACTTTATATTCTAGGTATAAAATAGTACTCAGCACAGTGACTTAGGCACCTTTCACACTTGTGCGACCTGAAAGTTGTGAGATTTTAATGCGACTTTAAGCAATGCCTGTGTAATCTTGAGGTCTATGGACGCAGGAGTCGCAGGGAAAGACACGCAACTTTCCCATGATTTTGCAACAGCAATTTTGCCGCAATTCCAGGGAATGCCTGTGTAAACTTGAGGTCTATGGACCTCAACTCGCATCAAAGTCAGACCAAAGTAGTACAGGGACTACGTTAAAGTCAGTGTTACTTGAAGTCGCACAGATATGAATGGTACACATTGAAAATCATGGGGTATGACTTGTCATGCAACTCTGATGTCCAAAGTTGCACATGTGTGACTCAGCCCGACTTTGTCAGCGATTTCAGAGACATCAGTGCACTTTCCTGCACAGATGTCTAGTGAAATCACATAGGTAAATAGGTCACATAGGTCACACTTTTGCTAATAGGTGTCCCTTATACCCATCTCAAAAAGTTGGGAGGTAAGAAATCGCCCCCTGAAGTCGCCCAAAGTAGTGCAGGAACTACTTTTGGAAATCGTTGTGGCGTCGCACCAATTTGGACAGTTCCATTGCCATCAATAGGCGCCGATTTGGCCTACAATTTGACATGTCAATTCAGACCTATGTGAACATGGGTGAAGTTGCATAGATATTAGAGCTGCATGGTTCTGGCTAAAATGAGAATCACAATTTTTTTGCTTAGAATAAAAAGATCACGATTCTCGCGACGTAAAATCTTTCACATTATCCCACAAAAAATTGGGCTAACTTTTCTTTTTTTTTTTTTTAATTCATTAAAGTAATTTTTTCCAAAAAAATTGCATTTGAAAGGCGCAAATACAGTGTGACATAAAATATTGTAACAAACACCATTTTATTCTCTAGGGTCTCTACTAAAAAAATATATATAATGTTGGGGGGTTTTAAGTAATTTTCTAGCAAAAAAAAAAAAAGATTTTAACCTGAAACCAACAAATTTCAGAAAAATGTTTAGTGTTTAAGTGGTTAAACTTTCTTCACTTACACAGAAGTCTATTTCATTGACAAATTGTTACAAGGTTTCTAGTTAAATTCACTGATAAAGAATGTTCTAATTCTTGGCAGACTTCCTGGTTTTTCGGCTGTGGCTTCAGAAGAGCAGAAAGAGTTCTTTGCATAGCAAGAATCGTGAAACGCTTTTTTCAAGATCGTAAAGGGGAAAAAATCACGATGACGATTAATCGTGCAGCTCTAATAAATATGCATGGAAATCAAGGGGGACAACTTTTCATGTGACTCTGAGGTCCAAAGCTCCATGAAAAGTCACCCAAGTGTGAAAGTAACCTAATGCGATTAATTGATAACACCTTTGAATAAGGCCCCATTTGCACTTGTGCAACCTTAAAATTGCACAGCTTTGTCATAACTTGAAGCAATGTCTGTGTAATCTTGTGGTGTATGGAACTCAAATTGCATCAAAGTCAAACCAAGCTAGTGCAGGGACGAATTTGCTACACTTTCAGGATGCACAAGTGACAATAGGACCAAATTCAAAGGTGTTATCCTTGAATCTCATTCACACTGCTGCGACCTGAAAGTCACACTATTTTGCTGCCACTTTGCCGCTGCAACTTGGCCCCAATTTCTGGGAATGCCGGTGTAATATTGTACCCGATATACCTCAAGTCACACCAAAGTAGTACAGGGACTACTTTGAAGTTGGTGCGACTTAAAGTAGCACAGATATGAATGGTTATCATTGAGAATCATGGGGTACAACTTGTTATACAACTCAGAGGTCCAAATTTGCTGGAAAATTCGCCCAGCTGTGAAACAAGTCATATATATTTTAATAAAAGGAGCTCTCATTTATACTTGCATAGTCCTTACTGATTTACATCAGCAGAACAAATGCAGGAAGTGATGTGTGCACATGGGACGGAAGCAAATGTGTGGTGATGCCAAACAAATCAATGAACCCCACCCACACCAAATCTAACTATGACATCCACCCCCGCATTGATTAAGTACAAGTGCATATCCTACACTTACCCAGCCAATGAGCAGCACCTCCTCTTTGCTAAAGAGACCTCGCCATGTCCACCTAGATGGAGATCCTGACCAGCACAGGAACTTCCGGGTGCATACAATGACTAATTTCCAGGTCAGAAGGTGAAACCACGCTTTTGATTGCAGTTGCGAATATTTGATCTTAACCATGATTAGTATTTTTTATTTTCAGATATGCAAATCTGTATTTCTACATATATTTGAAGGTAAACTTAAGGGAGTTTGATAAGAAATGGTGTCCCTGGGTTAGCAGCAGGTGAATTACAAAGACAAAAGGCCCAGTTTGAGCCCTGGTTCACACTGACAGAGGGAGGAAATCGTTCAGCTGAACTCCGACAATTTCATTCCTGCATGTCAGTCCCGACTGTGGGGGGCAACATCAGAGACATCTGTGCAGGTTTCTGCACCAATATCAATACAAATCGCACCAATTAGAACAGTACAATTGTCACAGATTTGACATGTCAAATCACACCAATGTGAACCAGAGCTGACACATTCAAACACTGCCTATCCACCAGCTGAACTCATTACCTGCAATTCTCCACATCTGTTATATATAAAGATTCCACCTTTATCATTAACTTGCAGTTGTGCAGAAGCCTAGGTTTACATTGGAGCGATTGGTCATGCGATTTGAGAGATCAAATCGCATGACTATTGGCAATGGCACTGTTCCAATCGATGCAACATTTTTTTTGTGGCGCCGCACCAATTTGCTAAAGTAGTTCCTGCACTACTTTTGCCGATTTCAGGTGCTACTTCAATAGACATTTGTGTATGAAGCCACCTGAAATCACACTGACCTTGCTACTTTGAAATCGTGCTACTTCAAGTGAAGTAGCGCAATTTCAAAGTAGCATCAATGTGAACCAGGGCAAAGAGATTAGTTTTTTGGTGCACAAATACATATTGAAATAAAATAAGAGATATTTCACTTTCCCAAAACCACCACCCACAAAAACTAAAGAGAAAGAAAAGTAGAAGAAAAAAAAAAAAACACCACAACAAAAGCTTAATAATGTACTTTTTATTTTACCAGCAGAAAAATTAAATTTACATTTATTTACTAGCTTCAAAAAAAATTTGGACAGGATATATGGTGCTACATTTAGCAATGGAATTTTAAGGGCCCTGCTCATAGGAGCTTACAATCTAAAATTAGACAAAACCTTAGAGTGGACACAGCTTTAATTTCAGTGTATAGCAGGCAACACATCACATTATTATCTGCAAGATTATAGAAACATACTTAACAGTCATTCTTACAAAGCATTCCCACAATATTACAAAAGACTTATTCAAAACACCCACCACCAGCCCACAATCCACACATACATACATTGGTGACCATGTTCTGCTGGAAGCTGAATTTCAGTGTACACGATTAAACAACGAGATCAAAAAGAGTAGGTCAGCAGATGCTTCCAAATGATGTTTGCATGATCAGACAGGAACAATACACGCACAACATTGACAGCATGGCCACATAAACCCACTTTTGATTGAAAAAATGCACAAGAATTTCATCAAATCTCCCAATTTCATTCCTTCTCCCACCACAAATCACAGCAAAAAACCTGACCTTCTCAGGTCAAACGAACCCCCCTACTGCAGGCCTTTACATAAGAGAGGGTGTATTGTTAGCACACTGACACACCCAATAGAAGTACACGCCCAGTATCTTTCAATCTGTCTCTTCATGCATGTCTAAAGTGATTGCACCTGATGAGCAGGAACACATAATACTATTTGCAACTGTGTTAGCCTTGGCTATGTGCATCAAATCTCCAACTACAGGCTAAAGATCAATGTCCATTTGCATCCACATAAACAAAGCAACAGTTTTCTAAGCATATGTAACCGTGCAGTGTAAACCCTAAAATTTGAAATGCCCAAGTCCCTGAGCATGATTAGTGCTAATAAACATTAACATCAGTCCCTGGCTGCAATGAGCTTCCAATATGAAGTCTAAAATTAACTTTCTTACATTAGAACCTATTTCAACAGGAGACAAATAATATGCCAGCATGTCTTTGGATTGTGGTGAGAAACCCACACAGGGAGAACATATAAACTTCAACAAAAGCATTAGCATGTTGGGGAATTGAACCAACATCCCAGGTGCTGCTAGACAGAACTGCTACCCACTTAGCCACCAGGCAGCCCCACACATGTTTTCTGCATCTCTATGGTGTGAACCAGTCCTAAGTCCATAGCCATGCTCAGTGTCACAAGTAGGGATGAGCTTCGTGTTCGAGTCGAACCCATGTTCGACTCGAACATCGGCTGTTCGGTCGTTCGCCGAATTGCGAACGATATGGGCCATTCGCGCCAAATTCGTGTTGCGCGTCACGGCCCATAATTCACTGCGGCATCGCAGTGCATTGCTGGCTGATGATTGGCCAAGCATGCACTATGACCCGCATGCTTGGCCAATCACAGCGCCGCCTGAACAGAGAGCCGTAATTGGCCAAAGCCAAGGAGGCTTTGGTCAATTATGGCTCAGGGGATTTAGTACACGCTCCACACTATATAAGGCCGCCTGCACGGCGGCCCTGTGCAGTGTGTTCCGGTGTGCTGAGAGATAGAGAGAGAGAGAGAGAGAGAGAGAGAGACAGTGTCATTTCATTTGAGTTATCTAGATTAGGCAGGACAGTCAGCCAGTTAGCTGCACTTACAGTGTATTGTGTATATATATGCATCCCAGGTGTTGCATATATATATATATACACTGTATTCAGTTTAGCTAGATCCGTTCCTGTTATCTTCCTAGCTGAAGAAAATTACTGGTGTTCTTTTGATCCTATTAGTACCACAGTCGGGCAGCTAGACTATTTACAGTTAGTGCAGTGCGTCCTGCTCACAGTGTTCAGCTAGATCCATTCCTGTTATCTTCCTACTGACAGGCAGGCTTGTCTTGTTACAGTATTTACAACTACCTGAGGAAAATTACTGGTGTACTTTTAATCCTATTAGTACCACAGTCAGGCAGCTAGACTATTTACAGTTAGTGCAGTGCGTCCTGCTCACAGTGTTCAGCTAGATCCGTTCCTGTTATCTTCTTACTGACAGGCAGGCTTGTCTTGTTACAGTATTTACAGCTACCCGAAGAAAATTACTGGTGTTCTTTTGATCCTATTAGTACCACAGTCAGGCAGCTAGACTATTTACAGTTAGTGCAGTGCGTCCTGCTCACAGTGTTCAGCTAGATCCGTTCCTGTTATCTTCCTACTGACAGGCAGGCTTGTCTTGTTACAGTATTTACAGCTACCTGAAGAAAATTACTGGTGTTCTTTTGATCCTATTAGTACCACAGTCAGGCAGCTAGACTATTTACAGTTAGTGCAGTGCGTCCTGCTCACAGTGTTCAGCTAGATCCGTTCCTGTTATCTTCTTACTGACAGGCAGGCTTGTTTTGTTACAGTATATAAAGCTACCTGAAGAAAATTGCTGGTGTTCTTTTGATCCTATTAGTACCACAGTCAGGCAGCTAGACTATTTACAGTTAGTGCAGTGCGTCCTGCTCACAGTTTTCAGCTAGATCCGTTCCTGTTATCTTCTTACTAACAGGCAGGCTTGTCTTGTTACAGTATTTACAGCTACCTGAAGAAAATTACTGGTGTTCTTTTGATCCTATTAGTACCACAGTCAGGCAGCTAGACTATTCACAGTTAGTGCAGTGCGTCCTGCTCACAGTGTTCAGCTAGATCCGTTCCTGTTATCTTCCTACTGACAGGCAGGCTTGTCTTGTTACAGTATTTACAGCTATCTGAAGAAAATTACTGGTGTTCTTTTGATCCTATTGGTACCAAAGTCAGGCAGCTAGACTATTTACAGTTAGTGCAGTGCATCCTGCTCACAGTGTTCAGCTAAACCTACAAGTTAGTGGGGTGCGTCCACCTCACAGTGTTCAGCTAAACCTACAAGCTAGTGGGGTGCGTCCTGCTCACAGTGTTCAGCTAGATCCGTTCCTGTTATCTTCTTACTGACAGGCAGGCTTGTCTTGTTACAGTAAATACAGCTACCTGAAGAAAATTGCTGGTGTTCTTTTGATCCTATTAGTACCACAGTCAGGCAGCTAGACTATTTACAGTTAGTGCAGTGCGTCCTGCTCACAGTGTTCAGCTAAACCTACAAGTTAGTGGGGTGCGTCCACCTCACAGTGTTCAGCTAAAGCTACCTGTAGAAGGTTGGTGGTGTTCTCATACTACAGGCAGGCAGTTGATTTTGCTAGCTGCAGTATCAGTACATATATATATATATATATATATATATATATATATATATATATATATCCCAGCTTAGTGCAGCTACAGGCCATTAGTATGTCTGGAAGGCCAAGAAGGAGAGGCAGACAGTCACAAGCCAATAAGAGAGGGCAAGCAGGCTCTGTGTCTAGTGCTGGTCGTGGAGACGGTGCATCCTCATCAGCACGTGGCCGTGGGACACGCTTGGCCTTTTTTACGGCAGCTGGCCGTGTTGAGCCGCAAGACTTCATGCGGAAGACTTGGTCGAGTGGATGACCAAGCAGTCCTCATCCTCCTCATCCTCTCTCACCCATGCCCAGGGTACTTTGTCTGGCAAAGGAGCGGCCTCTTCCCTCGGCTCAATGTCATCAGTGACTCCTTCCCTAGCCCCACCATGTCCTCCTGAGGAGTCCCTCGAACTGTTTGACCACACTGTTGGGTACATGCTCCAGGAGGATGCCCAGCGTTTGTAAGGCTCTGATGATGATACTGAGCTCGATGAAGGCAGTAACATGAGCACGGACAGAGGGGGTGCCCAAGAAGGACAGCAATCTGGCAGTCATGCTCCCCCTGCTGCAGCATACTGCCAGGTTTGCTCCAGTGATGAGGAGGGAGGGGATGATGAGGTCACTGACTCAACGTGGGTGCCTGATAGGAGAGAGGAGGAGGAGGAGGAGGAGGAGGAGGAGGCGGCACATCACCAACGAGGCAGGATGCCCTTCAGGGGCCAGCCTAAGGGCAGCACATTGACTGCATCACACCCCAAAGCTCCACATGTGCAGGGCGCTGCAGTCTCTGCGCGTTATTCAAAAAGTTCTTTGGTGTGGGCCTTTTTTGAGACGAGTGCATCAGATCGCACCGCTGCTAATTGCAACATATGTCTCAAGCGTATCTCGTGTGGCCAAAACATCTCCCGCTTGGGTACCACATGCTTGACCAGACATATGTTGACCTGCCATGCAGTTCGTTGGCAAGCATATCTAAAAGACCCACACCAAAGAACAAAGAGGACCTCTCCTTGCTCCTCATCAGCTGAGATTTCCAACCCCACTAGACCTTCAGTCCTCTCTGAGACCTGCACTGAGAGGAATGAAGGTGTAGAATTAGGTGTGTCACAGCCAAGTACTTGTGGGCAATCTGCTTTTGGTACACCGACGTCAGATTGTACCAGGCAAATTTTCCTGCCCCAGCTGCTGCACCGCCGAAAGAAGTTTGCTCCCAGCCATCCACATGCCCAGCGGTTGAATGCTACCTTTGCAAAATTGCTAGCACTTCAACTGCTGCCTTTTCAGTTCGTAGACTCTGCCCCCTTCCGTGAGTTTGTGGAATGTGCGGTTCCTCAGTGGCAGGTACCCAAATGCCACTTTTTCTCACGGAAGGCGATTCCGGCTCTCTACCGGCATGTGGAAGGCAATGTCCATGCCTCGCTGGACAGGGCGGTCAGCGGTAAGGTGCATATTACCGTTGACTCATGGTCCAGCAGGCATGGACAGGGACGTTACCTAAGTTTCACGGCGCATTGGGTGACTCTGCTGGCAGCTGGGAAGGATGCAGGACAAGGTGCAGTAGTGTTGGAGGTTGTTGCGCCACCACGCCTCCAAAATGCTAATGATTGTGAGACACCTCTCTCCTCCACCCCCTCCTCTTCTTCTTCCTCCATGGCCTCTTCCTGTGCTTTGTCCTCGGAACCAGCGGTGCTCCGTAGCCATTCAAGGGGCTACGCAAGTACGCAGGCCAAAAGATGCCATGCGGTGCTTGAGCTGGTGTGCTTGGGGGACAGGAGCCACACTGGGGCAGAGGTTCTGTCAGCTCTGCAGGGGCAGGTTCAGAGGTGGTTGACGCCACGCCAACTTAAGGCAGGAATGGTGGTTTGCGACAATGGCACCAACCTCCTCTCTGCCCTCCGACAGAGACAAATGACCCATGTGCCCTGTTTGGCACACGTCCTTAACTTGGTGGTGCAGCGGTTCATGGGCAGGTACCCGGGCTTACAGGATGTCCTGAGGCAGGCCAGGAAAGTCTGTGTGCATTTCCGCCAGTCATATAATGCCAGTGCTCGGCTGACGGACCTCCAAAAGGAGTTTAACCTGCCGTAATCTGTGACATGCCCACCAGGTGGAACTCAACGTTGGCCATGGTGCAGCGGCTGCACACGCAGCAGAGGGCCATCAATGAGTACCTATGCGACTATGGCACCAGGACAGTGTCAGGGGAGCTTGTTTTTTTTTCCCCACGCCAGTGGGCCATGATCAGGGATGCATGCACTGTCCTGTCACCATTTGAGGAGGCCACGAGGATGGTGAGCAGTGACAGTGCATGCATCAGTGACACTGTCCCCCTTGTCCACCTGTTGGAGCACACGCTGCGTGGAATAATGGACAGGGCACTTGAGGCAGAATAGAGGCAGGAAGAGGAGGACTTCCTTAGCTCTCAAGGCCCCCTTTATCCAGACAGTATTCCTGCCTGCCCGCCGATCACACAGGAAGAGGACGAGGAGGAGGACGAGGAGGAGGAAGATTGTGTCAGTATGGAGGTGGAGCCTGGCACTCAGCATCAGCAGCAGTCTTTAAGGGATCAGTCCCAAGAAACACATGGACTTGTACGTAGCTGGGAGGAGGTGGCTGCAGACCATGTCGTCCTTAGTGACCCAGAGGACTCCGGACCGAATGCCTCAGCAAACCTACGCTGCATGGCCTCCCTGATCCTGCAAAGCCTGCGTAAGGATCCTCGTATTCGTGGTATCAAGGAGAAGGACCAATACTGGCTGGCAACCCTCCTTGATCCACGTTACAAGGGTAAGGTTGCGGACCTTATCTTGCCATCGCAGAGGGAGCAGAGGATGAAACATCTTCGGGAGGCCTTGCAGAAAGGTCTGTGCAACGCGTTCCCAGAGACTGGGAGGTTACAAACTCCTGTTTCTGGACAACGTGTTGCTGAGGCTTCGGTCAGTCAAAGAAGGAGCGGTGGAGAAGGTGGCCGTCTGACCGATGCGTTCAGACAATTTTTTGGTCCGCAGCCCCAAGGTATGATCGGTTCCAGCAACCATCGCCAGCATCTGTTTTACATGGTGCAGGAATACCTAGGGGCAAGATCAGACTTGGACACCTTTCCCACCGAAAATCCTCTGGGTTACTGGGTCTTGAGGATGGATCACTGGCCAGAGCTTGCACAGTATGCAATTGAGCTACTAGCCTGTCCTGCATCCAGCGTTCTTTCGGAACGCACATTCAGTGCTGCTGGAGGCGTGGTAACCGATCACAGGGTGCGTCTGTCCACCGACTCGGTCGATCGACTGACCTTCATAAAAATGAATCAGTCTTGGATCACCACCAGCTACCAAGCACCTGATGCTGATATAACCGAATAATTTTTTTTGAAATCTCAGATCCCTTCAAAGACTGCCTATGCTGATGCCGAGTTACTATCCCTGAGTAATTATCCTCTTCCTCCTCAATCATCACGCTGATAGCTTGTAAGAACATTTTTGGTTCTGGGCGCCACCACCAGTGCCTAAGGCACAATTTTTCTGCCCCTGTTTAATAGGGGCGTGTAATTACAATTTTTGATGCAATACTTTGCAGCAGGGCTCATTCCTGCGTTCCAACTAGAGTGTCTGTGAGGGGTTGCAGTGTTGTGGCACCAGCACCAGTGCCTAAGGCCCAATTTTTCAGCCCTTGTTTAACAGGGGCGTGTAATTACAATTCTTGATCTAATATTTCACAGCAGGGCCCTGTGAGGGCTTACAGTGTTGTGGCCACAACAACACCTAAGGCCCAAATTTCTGCTGAGTATATAGGGCAGGACCCTACTTTCAAACATCTAACTTACAAACGACTCCTACTTGCAAACGGAAGGAGACAACAGGAAGTGAGATGAAATCTACCCCTAGGAAGGGAAATTCTCTCCTGTAAGAGTTAATATGGGAAAAACATTTCTCCTTTCCACTGATGCTTTCCAATCCTTGTTCCACAAAAAAACCCAAATTTTCAAAAAACATTTTTCATTGGGACAAAAAGTGAGGTGAAATCTTCTGAAGAGGAGGAAAGACAGCAAAACAAATGTCACAGGGGTGATAACCCTTCCCTATGTTTTCCAAAAAGCTTAAAAAAGATTTTTTGGCTGGAGCTAAACACGTTAAAAATGTACCCGTTCAAAATTACAAACAGATTCTACTTAACAACAAACCTACAGTCCCTGTCTTGTTTGCACCGCCTGTATACTGCTGTTCAGAGTATATAGGGCCTGGTGGCCCCACACCTTTCCTTATTTTAATTTGGGTGCGGGGTTCCCCTTAATATCCATACAAGACCCAAAGGGCCTGGTAATGGACTGGGGGGTACCCATGCCGTTTGTCTCACTGATTTTCATCCATATTGCCAGGACCCGACATTACATTAAACCCGCAAGCAGTTTTAAATGAGATTTTTTCCTTTAAAAATGACGTTTGGTGCAGGGACTGTTCTAAACACGGGAAACACACGCCACTTTACAGGCATACTATAGACACCCCCCAGGTACGATATTTAAAGGAATATTTCACTTTTTTTTTTTTTACTTTAAGCATCATTAAAATCACTGCTCCCGAAAAAACTGCAGTTTTTAAAAGAGATACATGTCCCCTAGGGTAGGACCCGGGTCCCCAAACCCTTTTTAGGACAATACCATGCAAATTAGCCTTTAAAATGAGCACTTTTGATTTCGAACGTTCGAGTCCCATAGACGTCAATGGGGTTCTAACGTTCGTGCGAACTTTCGGTCCGTTCGCAGGTTCTGGTGCGAACCGAACCGGGGGGTGTTCGGCTCATCCCTAGTCACAAGCAATATACAATATATTGGCCTAAGTATTGTGACGCCTGCCTTTAAATGCACATGAACTGTAATGGCATCCCAGTATTAGTATTGGGTTCAAAACTGATTTGGCCCACCCTTTGCAGCTATAACAGCTTCAACTCTTCTTGTCCACAAGGTTTAGGAGTGTGTCTATGGGAATGTTTGACCATTCTTCCAAGTGCATTTGTGAGGTCAGGCACTGATGTTGGACGAGAAGGCCTGACCTACAGTCTCCTCTCTAATTCATTCCCAAGGTGTTCTGTTGTGTTGAGGTCAGGACTCTGTGCAGGCCAGTCAAGTTCCTCCACCCCAAAATCACTCATCCATGTCTTTATGGACCTTGCTTTGTACACTGGTCCAAATGATTTGGTGGAGGGGGATTATGGTGCGGGGTTGTTTTTCAGGGGTTGGGCTTGGCCTCTTAGTTCCAGTTAAGGGAACTCTTAAGGCGTCAGCATACCAAGACATTTTGGACAATTTCATGCTCCCAACTTTGTGGGAACAGTTTGGGGATGGTCCCTTCCTGTTCCAACATGACTGCACACCAGTGTACAAAGCAAGGTCCATAAAGACATGGATGAGCAAGTTTGGGGTGGAGAAACTTGACTGGCCTGCACAGAGTCCTGGCCTCAACCCGATAGAACACCCTTTGGCTGAATTAGAGTAGAGACTGTGAGCCAGGGCTTCTCATCAAACATCAGTGCCTGGCCTCACAAATGCACTTCTGGAAGAATGATCAAACATTCCCATAGACACACTAAACCTTGTGTACAGCCTTCCCAGAAGCTGTTCTAGCTGCAAAGGGTGGGACAAATCAAATTTTAACCCTACGGACTAAGACTGGGCTGCCATTAAAGTTCATGTGTGTGTAAAGGCAGGAGTCCCAATACCTTTGGCTAAATAGTGCATCTGGAAATGACTTACAATGGTGGTGGAACCCTCCTACACATAACTACTACATTTAGACATATTTATAGGACCTGGAAGATGAGACAACTTCTCCACATGAAGTAACATGGTTGGGATTTTAACCCAGACCCTCAGAGACACTAAGTAGAAGTTCTAACCTCTAAGCCACGGAGCTGCCACGTGTGAGACCCTCCTACACATAACTACACATAAATACTGCATTTCTTTGGACATACAAGTGATGGGATTACATTACTCAAGAGTTATTCTTCTTGATTTATTCTGTGATATTTGGTGTTTTTTTTTGTGGGTGAGAGTAGTATTACCCTCAAATTTTTGGGAATTACATTTTGCTTTCTGATGTTGGTACACATATCACATTTTTTTTGTGCTCAAATTATGAATATTTGGAAATAATAAAAAGCACAAAAAATTGGATTCATTTTAAATTTGCATCAGCAATGGTATTGTTTGTGGATTATAAAGACACCTGTGTGAGTTTGGGTAAAGATTGTTGTGAGATGAAGAGTAACAAGTGAAAGTGACAGAGAAAAATATATTTTACCAAAACATCAAAACATTCCACATTCTAGCATTCTTAAAATTAAAATATTTTAAGTAGAAGCAACAATGTTGCAAAGGAAAATGTATTTCACAGAAGATACATTTCATCTCAACATTAAAAGGTTTTTTTGTGAAAGTTAGAATTGTTCCATTAGAATCAATGACTGAAACTTCATTTGGACTAAAATAGAGCAGATTTTAACTCCCAAAAAATCTCTCTAATTAGCTCTCATTTTGGTATTTACTATAGCTCCGGGTAAAAAAGACACTTGAGTTAAAATGAGAGTTATTTTCAGGTCTGAGCATGCTCAGTTGTGTTGGCACCTAGTTGTCCAAAACAGGGAATTTTTCACTTTTCAGACTTTTAAAGATATTTCAGCGTATAAATCACCTTTTTACACAGTTTAAAAGCAGATTATCTTTAAATAATATACCGCATATTTCAGTACCATTTAGGCAATTATATCATGCTCTAAACATTATTTCCATGTGCAATTCTCTAGGTTTTAGCAGAGTAAGGGTTTGGGCACTATTTAGTTTCAGGGAGCTATAGTAAATTTGATTTTGGGAGAATTTTCTCACCAGCGCTATAGTGAATACCGTTTTAGCGCGAATTAGCGCTATTAGCGTTAACTCGCGCTAAATTGCCGAGAATTGGTGGGGCGTGACCGGATGCCGCTGTGAGAGGGTGTGTGTGAGAGCTCCCTCCTAGCTCCGGACTGCATGCTGCTCAGCCCTGTCTCCACTGATCCTCCCCTCCCCGCTATCTAGCCGGCTGCTGGCTTGGTCTGTCTCCCGGCCTTTGATGCCTGCTACCTGTATCGGTCGGATGCCGAGATAGCTGCTTCTTACCACCGCTGCTCCTGTAGCACCGTGCTGAAGGACACTGGCTCGGGCTCAGCTTAGCCCGCACTCCACACGGGCCGCGCGGTGAGCTCCCCCTCCTTCGTGGTGGCGTGGGCTGGATGCCTAGCAACCCCCGGGAACCTCGCGAGACCTGCGGGAGCCGCCGGAGTCCGCTACCAGAGATCTGGGATCCTAAGACAAAAGTGCCTGCTTCAGCTTTAGCATTGTATCTAATCTTCCCCCTCCTGCTTCCACCGCAGCCACAGCTACAACAACAGCAACAGAAGCGGATCTCAGCCAACGTTGAAACGCCCACCAGACGCGTTTGGGAGAGAGTGGCCCTGAAGCATCGTCAGGTCAGGTATGAGCACCCTGGGGGCTTAGTTTAAAAAGGACACTTTCTCAGCATTTTTGTAGTTTGCAAGTCTGCTAGCTTATACCCTGCAATACTCCATGCCTCATGCCTCCTACAGCGGCTGGTATCTAAGCCTTGGATAAGGTAGAAGAAGTAAGAGGCAGGGGGAGTGGGGAAAGAGAAGTGCAGAGTGCAGCAAGGAGTGTAAAAGAAGCTCTTGGGTAACAGAGGACGAAGAGAGCGTAGAGGAAGAGAAAGGAAGAAGAGAAGGAAAAGTCTAACCAAGCTTTCTTTTTGAGATTTTGGGACTAACACGGCCCCCTCATAGGGCGTGTGGCAGTGGGGGACTCGTGGTAACCCTTGGTTATAATACATCAAAGCTAAGGGGCAAGTTGCTACCGGTACCACGCTTTCCTCTTTTTTTTTTTTTTTTTTCTCTCACCCTCGTTAAATACCCCAATGTTGACCAGAAAAAAGGGAGAGGACCCCCAACAGTCTAATGAAAACCTAGCAGCACAGGCAACTCACCCTACTAAGGACAGGGGGGGCTCGGTAGCGCCGACACCCCTAGCGGCAACAGCTGCAGCAAAATTGGAAAAGTTTGCACATACCCCTGCTCATACCCCCGTTAAAGGCAACCAGCTTTCCCACGAGAAAACACAGACAGGGCCACCTGGCGAGCGAAAGAGTGTGGGCAGAATGTTAACAGCCCCAGCAGCAACACCGGCGGGTATCAAAAATGCATCAAATAAAAAAAGCCCAGAGATAGCCCCCCTGGAGAAAGTAACTCCTCAAAATAGCGGGGCCTCAGCTGCCCCTACAAAAATAACTGAGCCAGAGCCCACATTAAAAGAGGTACTGGCTGCGGTGAACTCCTGCAAGGGGTCCCTGCGGGATTTGTGCGACCAACTGGGGGGCCTCAAGGTAGAACTTCGCTCTATGAGCCAGGAGCTTCAGAAGGTACTGGAGAGGACTGCCCTTATAGAGGAGAGACTGAGCCAACTTGAGGACACAGTGTCCCCGATGCAGCGGGAATTTAAGAACATACAAACGCAGTTTGAAATGTATAGAATTAAATTGGATGAAATGGAGAACAGGATGCGCAGATGCAATGTTCGGGTCCTGGGTCTCCCGGAGGGAAGCGAAGGCCCTTGTCCTGAAACCTTTATGGAAAAGCTGCTTAAAGACTTTTTTGGGCCCGATTCATTCTCACCCTTTTTTGCCATCGAGAGGGCGCATCGAATTCCTACTAGACCAACTGCATCAGGGGGACGCCCTAGACCAATGATCCTGAAACTGCTCTGCTATAAGGACAAAGTGGTGCTAATGCAAAAATCAAGAGCGATAGGGGATATCTCCCATAATGGCAGTAGGATCTCCCTGTACCCCGATTTTTCCCCGGATCTGCAAAAAAAAAGGGCAGGCTTCCTGGAAGTTAAACAAGCTCTACGGGCTCATAAAATTCCATATGCCTTACTATATCCAGCCTTACTATATCCAGGGTGGAAGCTTTGGGGTCAGTTTATTTTTTTGACGCAGCTGACAAGGTCGCAGCATGGTTGGAGGACCATCAAGGGCCCATTCAACCCTGAGAAGATAAGAGGGCTGCAAAAGAAGAGTATAAAGAGGACAGACTAAAATGCTGTAGTATTAAAAAGCGGATGGTGGGGGGGGACTGATGGGCGGGGGGAGGGCTGATTGTATTTTTTTTTTCTAATTAGGGAGGGCCGGAGAGGGGGGGGAGCGTGATGCAGTGGTTGTGCAAGTCCTAAATGTGGGATGGTGCACGATCTGGGATGTGGAGTGTATTGCTTTGTTTTTTTTTGCTGCACTTGTCTCAGCACCTCGGGGTTCCCCCTGGGGATTTTGCTGTGGGTGGGGGGAGGGGGGGTGGGGAGTGGGAGGAGGGTGAAGGGAGGGAATGGCTGGCAGTAGGAGTGAAAGGGAGGCACTGGGTAGACTGGGTCACTACAAAAGCCCTCAGGGCGAGCCGAAATAGGCACGGGGGGATAAAGGGAAAGTCACTGGATAAAAAGTCACGTAGTCCCTATTTGGGACCCAAACACATTAACAAAATGAACCAGGGGGGGAGGGAGGGTAGTAATGTAAATATGGGGTTGGAGTATATCATTATGCACATGGAAAGGAAGGGAGTAGAGGGGGTTCGTGGGGATTGGAGAGAGAGGGGATTTTCCCCTCTTCCCTCCCCCCGCGACCCCCCAAAACACTGTCGCAATATTGACGGTAGGCCTGGGATCCAGAGCGAAGCTAGGACAATTATTAAGAAGCTGGGTGCCCCGGGGTGGGTGCTAAAATGTGGTAAGAGCCGTACTTTGAACAATACGGTTGCTACCTGTATATCTGCTAAAAACCTTTTCTTTATTTTTCTTTTTTTTTGATGCTTAGTACGATCGGTATTTGCTCATGGAATGTCAGAGGCCTGAGCGATCCCGATAAAAGGTCCGCTGTTCTATCAGAGTTGGAAGCCCAGGGTGTCGCTCTGTCCTGTTTGCAGGAAACGCATCTAACAAATGAAACTAAGACAAAATTGGGGGGCAGGAAATTTCAAGCGCAATTTCACGCGGTTTACTCCTCCTATTCGAGAGGTGTAAGCATATTGATTAAAAAAGGAGTGACGTTTACCTGCAGGAGCGCGCGGATTGACACGCTGGGCTGCTATATTTTTTTACATTGTCTATTAGGCGGGAGAGAATCGGTTATAGCAAATATATATATTCCCCCACCTAGTAAGCTGGAAATTCTATATCATTTACTAGAATACATGGAGAACAAGGCTGGGATTCCACTGATTTTGATCGGCGACTTTAATACTGTTCTTGATAGCCGGCAGGATAGATTCTCATTAGGTACTCGGATAGGGAGAGCAAAGGCGGGGAGACTCAAGCAGTTCCTAGAGGAAGTGGGGTGGTGTGATTTATGGAGAATCCGCAATCCAAACGCCAGACAGTTCTCTTGTTACTCAGGGACGCACTGCACACTATCCCGAATAGACTTAGCTATAGGTAATAAGGAAGCGTTCCCTATAGTACATAAAATAGATTATGGCCCAAGGGGATTATCAGACCACTCACCCCTAAAATTGATATTGTGCACCGGGGACAGACAGATATATAGGCCTTGGTCAGTAAACCCAGTATGGTTGGAGGTAATTGGGAACCAGGAAGAAATCTCTACCAGCCTAAAGGAGTTCATTTTGAGTAATCTGGGTACGGCGGCAGGGGGGGTGGTATGGGACGCATTAAAGGCCTTCCTCAGAGGACTCCTAATTCAGCAAATAGCAAGGGCAAAGCGAAAAACAAAAACGCAGGAGGACCGTATTAGAAGGGAGGTTATAGGCCTGGAAGGGCAGTATGTTTTGTGTCCTAATATAGTACTAAGGGAGGCATGGGTTAAGAAGCAGCAGGAATATAAAGCGGTAACAATGAGAAAGGCAGAAAACAAAAGGCTTTTTCAGAGGCGGAGATTTTTTGAGGAGGGGGAAAGAGTGGGGCGCACGCTCGCTGTGGTGGCTAGCGCCAACTCCCCGTCCTCAACAATCTCTGCGATTAGATCCCCCAGGGGAGAAATAGTTACGGACCCTGGGAAGATAAGGGATATATTCTTTGACTTCTATAGCTCCCTGTACAAAACAAAACAGCTTGCAGGTAATGGTGGGTTAGATAAGTTAATGGAGGGAATTACACTACCAACACTAACCACAATAGACAAGATGAACCTAGAGGCCCCTATCACCCTGGAGGAACTTAGGAGCGCGGTGGCAGCTATGCCTAATCGCAAAGCCCCAGGCCCAGATGGACTCCCCCTGGAGATTTATAAATACTACGGGGGGATTTTGCTCCCCACCCTCCTGAGGACATTAGAGGAGGCATTGGCGGACGGAGGCCTCCCCTCTTCGATGTCAGAGTCTAATATTATACTTATTCAAAAGGAAGGGAAAGACCAATTAGAGGTGGCCTCATATAGGCCAATCTCCTTGCTTTGTTCGGATATTAAAATCCTTGCAAAGGTTTTGGCAACCAGGCTAAGCAAATGCATTGACAAATTGATCCACCCAGACCAGACGGGATTTATCCCCCATAGGTCTACCAGCGTAAATATTAGAAGAGCATATTTGAATCTGCAGACCCCAGTAGTAGACGGGGACCCTAGAGCAGTTGTTTCGCTTGATATTGCCAAGGCCTTTGACAGCCTGGAATGGGGCTACCTCTGGGAAATAATGGATAAATTTGGGTTTGGCCCGGTCTTTGTTAAATGGGTAAAAATATATATATATAGTCACCCATCAGCTAAGTTAAAGATCAATAATGAGTATACAGACAGCCTGACGTTGGAGAGAGGCACAAGGCAGGGATGTCCGCTGTCCCCCCTCCTGTTTGCCCTGGCGATGGAACCATTGGCGGAGGGTATGAGGAGGGCATCGGATATACAGGGGTTCAGGAGGAGGGGCGGGGAAGAAAGAATAGCACTTTACGCGGACGACGTCCTGGTATTCCTGGGGGATACGGGCCCCTCTCTGGAAGGAACGATGAGACTGGTGGAAAGATTCGGGAAAGCGTCGGGCCTAGTAGTTAATTGGGATAAATCTGCATTACTACAGTTGGATTCAATTAATAGCTCCTCCACCGACGGCCTCCCTGGGCTAAAAATAACTGATAAAATAAAATACCTGGGAATAGAGCTGGCCAGCGACCCCAATGTTTATATCCGGGATAACCTGGTCCCTCTACTCGCGAAGCTTAAAAAAAAATGTAATATCTGGTGCCGGCTCCCCCTGTCGTTGGCAGGGCGTGCAAACTTGATCAGAATGATCTGGTTACCACAAATCCTTTATATTCTCCATAACTCCCCGGTGTGGATCGGGAGAAAATGGTTTATAAAAATAGAGTCCTTATTTAGGGACCTTCTTTGGAAAAAAGGCCAGGCCAGGATCAAACTGCAGGCGCTGCAGCGCCCCACCTGGGAGGGAGGACTGGCAATTCCCCACCCGTATGGATATTTTTTGGCTGCCCAACTGCAGCACCTGGGAGGCTGCGAATCTAGTAGCGAAATAAGCGTTAGCAATAAAATAATGTTGGAAGGCAGCCCACATAGATGCCTGGCAGAGGCACTTGAGGCAGGCTCTCTCCAGAGAAAATTACCAATATCTAAATTAGTAAGTAAAGTCTGGCAGACAGTTAAGCGGATTATGGAATACAGGGGCATCACGGATTATTCGCCAATATGGTCTAATGAATCTCTGGGGGAACTAAGGGCCATAGAAAAACATCCCGTCTGGGAAAACCACGGAATCTACAGACTGTTGCAGCTATACGCTGGTAGCAATCTGAAATCCTTTATGGACCTTAGAATAGAATTTGGTATCCCAAGCAATACATTTTATAAATATCTTCAGATAAGACACGCGTTAAGTACCCAATTCAGGTCTATCCCTATGGAGCAAAGTAAAACGCCTCTCCTTAATAAAGTTGTTAAAGCAACAAACGCCAAGGGACTGATTGGAGCTGTATATACACAGCTAGTAGACAAAATACTACCTCAAGGTGCGGCAGCTGGGCCCAGAGTGGGATGGGAGGCGGATGTGGGAAAGCTGTCAGATGCCCAGTGGCAAAAAACACTGAAGCTGGGTCAGTCGGTATCAGTCTCCCCCTCGCAGAAGGCCTCGCACCTATTTCTTATACACAGAGCTTATTATAACCCTAGAAGGTTATTCAGATTTGGGGGCAGGCTAGATGACAAATGCCCTAGGTGCAACAACACAGGGGATCTTATACATATGGTTTGGAGATGTCCAAAACTGGCAAGATATTGGACGGAAGTGGTCAGGACGATCAATCGCAGATTTAAAATTAAATTAGCGTTAGACCCTAAGGTATGTGTGCTGGGGCTGGTGGGAGATACCGCGGGCCACACCAACTCAGTCACAGCTGCGGTTAGATGCTTATACCAGGCTAGAAAGCTGTTAGCACAGTCCTGGCTCTCGAGAAAATCTCCAACTATAGAGGACTGGATTAAAACGATGGACTCCCTTGTCTGGACAGAGAGGACAGTTCACATTAGAAAAGGGAACTATAGAAAGTTTATTGGTTTATGGAAACCCTGGCTGCAGGAACTGAATACCCGCCAACTACTCTGAATCAAACACCCTTGAACTTCAACTGCTTAGTGGGGTGAATGTATAGCTAGAGCCGTAAAAGCCTAAGAGGCGGGATAGTCCCATAGGGGGCTAGATAGATATAACATCTTGCGACTGCTGAAGGTATTTTTTCTTTCCCTTCTTCTTCCTGTTTGGTTTCCTGGTCCCCTCCCCTCCTCCTCTCCCCCCTCTCTTCGTCCCCCTCTTGCTGTGGGTTTAACAGGTATGATGCTGGCGGGGTGGGGGGGGAGGGGGATGGCAGGGGGATCAGTGCATAATGGAGGGTGGGTTAGTTAGGGGCTTAGAGGGGAAGGGTAAAAAAAAGGGGATAAATGTGGCACAAACACACAATATGGAGATGTACCTATAAGAGTACACCTAAAAACACTTTGGAGTATAAAAAGCACGTGAAACAGAGGTTTTTAAATATATGGTTATGTTTATATCACTTGTACTAGGCCTTATTATTATAATGCATGCACCTTAATTGCACCTTGTTATGTAAAATATGTAACCCTGCTGCTATTCTTGTTGCCACAAAAGGTAAATAAAAGCAATTTAAAAAAAAAAATTGCCGAGAATTAGCGCTAATTAGCGCTAATTTGCGCGAATTAGCGCAGTGGCGCTATAGTAAATGACCCCCTATGTGTGGAGAAAAAGAGGCACATCACACCAACATCAAAACCTCATCCCAACTGTGAAGTATGGTGGTGGGGGCATCATGGTTTGGGGCTGCTTTGCTGCATTAGGGCCTGGACGGATTGCTATCATCGAAGGACAGAATTCCCAAGTTTATCAAGACATTTTGCAGGAGAACTTAAGGCCATCTGTCCACCAGCTGAAGCTCAACAGAAGATGAGTGTTGCAACAGGACAACGATCCAAAGCATAGAAGTAAATCAACAACAAAATGGCTTAAACAGAAGAAAATACGCCTTCTGAAGTGGCCCAGTCAGAGTCCTGACCTCAACCCGATTGAGATGCTGTGGCATGACCTCAAGAAAACGATTCACACCAGACATCCCAAGAATATTGCTGAACAGTTCTGTAAGGAGGAATGGTCAAGAATTACTCCTGACGTTGTGCACGTCTAATCTGCAACTACAGGAAACGTTTGGTTGAAGTTATTGCTGCCAAAGGAGGTTCAACAAGTTATTAAATCCAAGGGTTCACGTACTTTTTCCACCTGCACTGTGAATATTTACATGGTGTGTTCAATAAAAACATGGTAACATTTAATTCTTTGTGTGTTATTAGTTTAAGCAGACTGTGACTGTCTATTGTTGTGACTTAGATGAAGATCAGATCACATTTTATGACCAATTTGTGCAGAAATCCATATCATTTCAAAATGGTTCACATACTTTTTATTGCAACTGTATATTTATATATATTTAAGAATTATACATTTAATGTACAGGTTAATGTATACAAGTACTGTTGTCACTGAGAGCTCCTGGGTCACTGATGGCTCTTGTGCGAGTCCTAGCGAGTCCTGGTCTTCTCCACACAGATCTGGTGAGAAGGCCTCAGTTGATGTTGATGGCAGAAATATAACAGGATAAGTGTAGCGCAAAAATATATGAATCGAAAAGATATTGAATATGTTCCCCGGGAGGCGTGTCCAAGATGGCCATCTGAGAGGTCGCATATACCGGAGCTCTGCTGGCACAGGTTAAAAAATCCTGTCTCCCCTGGGCACTGTGAGCGGTGAAGAGGAGGAGAATATACTCGGGTGAGAACCCGTTCATCCGAGGCAGCCGTGGGTGAGGATCCATCTCTCACAAGTGGAGGAAGTGAGATCCCCGTCCCCCTGCCCGCTAGTGTGGAGAGCAGCGCCACGAGGCAAAGTATCACACTGTCCCGTCCAGGAACGGTGTGGAGCAGCGGCGGTGACATCACTCGGATGAGACGTCGCTCATCCAGGGCAGCCGTGGGTAAGGGGAAGAAGCTCCGATTCCCACAGTCAGAGGAGGTGGAAACCCTGTCCCCCCCCCCCCCCACACGTGTGGAGCGCCGTGCTGAGAGCAAATACAGTATGGCGACACAGACAGAGCCTCCTGAGCCACAGGAGCTAGATGTCCATTCTCATCCCAGCTCCTCCCATCATCCCAGCTTTGTTGCAGACATAATGTCAGCGATAGCTGTGTGTCAGGCCACACTCACAACTAAAATAGAAGCTGTACAGCTTGATATGGGGGTGATGAGACAGGATGTGGACAAGCTCAGATCCCGTGTTTCAGAGACGGAGCAGCGAATCAGTCGCACAGAAGATACGGTCACTGAGCACTCATTGGCACTCCATAACCTACAAACAAAGATAAAGGCGCTGGAGTACAAGGCAGACGACGCGGAGAACCGCAACAGGAGAAACAATCTCCGTATAGTGGGCTGAAGGAGCGGAGGGTGCCAGCCCAGCTGTGTTTGCAGAGGAGTTACTGCGCAGTCTGCTGCCTAATACACACTTCTCCCCCTACTTTACGGTAGAGAGAGCACACCGCGTCCCCCCCAAACCGAGTATCCCGGGGGCCCCACCACGCACCTTCATCCTGCGGCTTTTGAACTTCCGAGACAGAGATGAGGTACTTTGTGCCGCTAGAATACAGGGAGAAGTTCGGTACCAAAATGGCAAGCTGCTTATATTTCCTGATTACTCCATCAAAACACAAAAGCTCAGGAAGTCCTTTGACCAGGTGAAAGCAACACTGCGGGCCCGCAATATTAAGTATAGCGTTTTGTTTCCCGCTTGCCTGAGGGTTCAAGATGGAGAGTCGGTTTGTTTCTTTGCCTCTCCACGGGAGGCTTCAGCCTGGATAGACACCCTGCCACCCCACCGCTGACTGATGGGATTTTTCTCGGCAGCATAATATGTTCTATACCCTGTTTGCTTGGAAGAATGTATCTCTAAGTCATGGTGACTCCATGGCCCCCTATAGCTGTTAACACCTGATTGAGACTTCAACAGGGTTTTGCCCAGGAACTGACCCTACATAGGCATCATCGTATGCTGTTGAGTGCCAGCATCTCTCAGACTCTGAAGCTATTTTCTTCAGTGGACCGACACATCTGGTTCACGTCCCCCTAGTGTTGTCCTAATTGACTGGTTGTTTGGGGCTCATGCTCTGCATGATTGGGATGGGGGTGCGGGGAGGGGGGTGGGATTGGTTGCTCCCCAAAGGATGGGGAGGGTTGGGGAAGTTTCATTGTTCTTTCATTGTTCGTTATTATGCAGTTAGTGTGGTGCTTGCTGCCTTATTTGTTGTTGTAAGCCTTGAAATACGGAATTGTTTACTACAATCGCTGATGATTGGTTTGTCCCATGGGGTACATATGCTGCCTAACTTCTCTATTATACCGCGGGCGACCTGTGTAACCCGGACCCGAGTGCTGTTTTTTCTACATGTCTACAAATGTCCCAAGTCAAAATAATCTCATGGAATGTTCGTGGCCTGAATGCGGCAGTGAAGAGGTCCCTGGTGTTTAAATTTCTACAAAAACATAAGCCGCATGTCTGCATACTGCAGGAAACGCACCTCCAGGGCTCCAAAATTAATGGTCTTCGGAAACCCTGGGTCAGTGAACATTTCCATGCGACCTATTCCAATTACTCCCGTGGTGTAAGTATTCTAATACGAAAAGCCCTGCCTTTTCAAGTATTGGAGGTGCGCACTGACCCGGATGGGAGGTATATTATCCTGCACGTTAGCATATATAACAAAAAAATGGTTTTGGTGGGATTGTACTTACCCCCTCCAGCTTCAGTCAGTATACTAAATGATATTATGAACATGGTTCTACGGTATGACACTCCAGCTATACTTCTGTTGGGGGACTTTAACATGGTTCCTTGCCCAGACCTGGATAGACTACAGGGGAAATCATGAGGTACCTCGGCATTGAAGCAGTGGGCCTCTACTTTTGTCTTTACAGACGTGTGGAGACATTTGCACCCAGAGACAAGAGAGTACACGTGCCATTCTGCCTCCTTTAAATCTCTATCACGCATAGACCTGGCCTTTGCATCCTCTGACAGCCTTCGTTGGGTTACCGAAGCGAGCCCCCCTTAGCTTAACCCTCGCCCTGTCGGCCTCGCCTGCAACGAGGCTGTGGCGTCTGTCCAGGTTTTGGGCAACGGACGATCGGCTACAAGAACCTATCATGGAATCTGTGTGTAACTATTGGTCAATGAATGGGGATACTGAATCTCCTACTGTACAGTGGGACTCTTTTAAGGCATGGGTCAGAGGTGCGTATATATCCTGCATTGCAGCACTTCAAAGAGAGGGCGCTCGCTCGTTGGAAGCTCTGGAGGTGGAGGCGGCAGGGTTGGAGGCAGACTATGTCTCCTCTCCGACTCCGGACAGGTATCGGGTGTGGCAGAGGTCCCTGAGACAACTATCACTACTTTGTGTAGAGAATACGAAAAAGGCCCTATTTTACTCCCAACAAAAAGTATTTGAGCATGGTGGAAAGAATGGCAGGTTACTGGCATGGCTGGCAAAAAGCCAAAATCCCAAAACACATATTGCTAGCGTCAGGGATGCAGATGGACATCTATTGTTTGCCCCAGACCTTATCAATCAGCGGTTTCTGCAATTCTTCAGGGGACTGTACGAGTCCAGAGTAGAATATTCAACCAATGAATTGACTGCTTTTTTGGACCTCGTCAAGTTTCCGATGCTGGATGAGGAGGACAGGGAACGCCTAGAGGCGGATATTTCCTTAGGGGAAATACAGTTGGCCATTGGGAATCTACAGGCGGGAAAAACCCCAGGCTCGGATAGCCTACCAGCTTAGTTTTACTCTAACTTCACTGAAATTTTAGCCCCTAAGCTAAAGAGCCTATTTGTGGACTTGTCGTCTTTAGATGCTCTCCCAGAATCTATGGAAGAGGCGGTCATAGTGTTAATTCCCAAACCTGGTAAGGATGCCCGTGACTGTGCCTCGTACAGGCCTATTTCATTGTTGAATGTGAATGCAAAGATCCTGGCAAAAGTGCTGGCTCTTCGTCTATCCACTGTCATTGAGGATCTAATACATGTCGATCAAACGGGATTCATGCCGGGCAAGGGAACGGACATCAACTTGAGACGCCTTTTTCTAAACCTTTCTATACCACACGATCATCAGGGCACAAGAGTCATTGCATCGCTGGACGCTGAAAAGGTGTTCGACTCGGTAGAGTGGGTGTATTTGTGGGAAGTACTCGAGAGATATGGGTTTGGCCCTAAGTACATCCGCTGGCTCAGGATGTTCTACCGAGCACCCAGGGCTCGGGTTCGCACAAATGATTGGCTGTCTGACGTGTTCGCTCTTTGTAGGGGTACGAGGCAGGGATGTCCTTTGTCTCCCTCCCTCTTCGCCCTGGCCCTGGAACCACTGGCAATTTTAATTAGAGAGTCACCTGCAGTTAGGGGCCTAAGAGTGGGACAACTGGAGGAAAAAATATCCTTATATGCAGACGATGCCTTATTATATCTGAACGACGCTTGTCCATCGCTGGTAGCGGCCTTAAAACTTTTTGACACATTCGGTACTTTTTCAGGAATTCGGATCAACTGGTCCAAGTCTATCCTTTTTCCTATAGATGACGGTGCGGAACGGGTGTCCCTGTCTTCTCCACTGCAGTGGGTTGAGGAATTTATATACCTGGGGGTGCTAGTCACCAGACGGACGTCAGATTTTTTTGACCGCAACCTCCAACCACTACTGACTTCGCTTAAGGCATGCTGTGTGTCCTGGTCCGGGCTCCTGCTAAATTTGATAGGTCGAATTAACCTAGTCAAAATGATGCTTCTTCCACGTTTTAACTACATTTTTCGCAACTGCCCGATCTGGATCCCCTTGTCCTTTTTTAAAGAAATAGAAACTATACTCATTTCCTTCATTTGGAATGGAACTCCCCCTCGTGTGGCAAAAACCACTCTATATCTTCCTCCCAGGCTGAGTGGGCTGGCATTACCAAACTTCAGGGTCTACTTTTGGGCGGCGATGCTGGTGTCTGTATATTGGTGGTTCCAGGGTGCTAGAGCTAATGCGGTCATATGCCTAGAAGCGTCTTTTTTGGGATCTTTACTGGATCTCCGCAACTTAATCTATCGGGGGCCGCGGGCATATCAGTTCTTACCAGGACCTACATACACTACATGGCGGGTCTGGAGGGCAGCTACACAACGCTTCTTAGCTCCTGGCCAGCTGTCCCCTGCTCAACCCCTTTGGGGCAACCCGGGGCTGCCCCACTTTCATACCATTCCAGACCTACAGCTATGGGCGAGATATGGGGTTAAAACACTTGGTGATGTAATGCCAACAGGCACCCTCCCGAGCTTTTCATTATTATCCCAGAAGTTCGGACTGCCTGGCTGGATGCAATTTCGGTACTTCCAGTTGCGGCATGCTGCTTTAATGGTCAATTCTCCAGATCTCTGATCCTCAAGAGCAACTCCATTGAGGAGCTTTTGACATCAGGAGATCTACGCAAACCACTATCGGCCTTGTACGGCGCTCTATTGTGCACTGATCTTCCCAGGATGGAGAAGCTGTGGGAGTTTTGGAAGAGGGATATCCCATCATTAGATAGGGAGGACTTGGAGGATTGCTTGGAGTTGGGCCCAAAGCTTGTAATTTCGTCTCGGGATAAGCTGATACAGGTCAAATTTCTACATCGCGTACATTATACCGCTGAGAGACTAAACTGAATCTTTGTGGAGCGAGACTCAGTATGCCCCCGCTGTAGAGTGCAGCAGGGTACTTACTTACATATGTTCTGGGAGTGCCCCTCAATATTACCATATTGGGAGGCGGTGTACGCCAAAATTAATACTAGAACACAACTTGCCTTAATACCCGCCCCCTCCCTTGCTCTACTAGGAATCCATGAGGACGACCAGCGCCCTCACCATTTGAAGCTGCTTATATCGCACCTCCTGTACTATGCCAAAAAGGAAATACTGCTGAAATGGCTACATCCTCTTAGACCAGAGGTGGCGGCATGGGAGGCGATGGTCAACGCAGCCCTGCCTCTATACAAAATGACTTACTCTAATAGGGGTTGCCATTGGAAGTTTGAGAAGGTCTGGGCTCCTTGGACTTTGACCTGAGCACATATTATATATTATTTATGATTAAGGGTAGAGGGTCGTCTGACCTCGACAGAATTGATGTCTCAAATATTCTTTGTGCAAATGGGAAAATCCGGACAGCCGCACTCCAGGAAATATAATCCAAACTTCTTTATTTTAAAATCAGGAACATGTCATACAGTACATCAAAGGTAGAGTGTACAGACAGGCAGCTTACGCGTTTCGCACTATATCAAGTGCTTACTCATAGCTGGTTTTAATAAAAAGTGAGATTTCATATATACTATCCAATGTTCGTCATGTGACCAGGTAATCAATCCAAAATACATGGCAGCTGGGATTTAGTTGTGGAGTGTGTGAGTGTTGATCAGTGATTATTGAATGCCATGATTTTAAAGGGTTATGGTGAACATGAAGTATATATGTATAAGCGACGGGGAAAAAATTGGAAAATTAAGAGGGTACTTAGTTGCATTCAATGTGAATTTGAAGTGCGTGGAAATAAATGTATAAGGAAATATGTGTATGTGATTGAAATGAAGTGAGTGAATAAAGGTGGGGTGAAAAATTAGGTTTAAATAATATACAAAGGGAGTAAATATCCCAATTTGTAGTGGGTACTCCTATAAAAATGCATAATTGTATACTCTGGTGTCTGTGAAAATCAATATATGATTGATATTAGCAATCAACGTGATAAGGTGAAGTAAACAGAATATAGGAATAAATGTAAAGATAAAAATAAATGGTGATATATTACAGGTATCGAAAGATTGAAATCATATGTGTATTTCTATGCAGTGCAATGAAGGTTTTTTGTGACCAGAGCACATATAGATATATGTGAAACTGACATCTGTTTTATAATCTATAGAGAATACCCAGTCACATGACAGTGAAGAGAGGGGGGGAAGTATAAAAATTCTTTCCTCCGCTACTCTCAGAAAAATTAATACATTTATATCACAGTTCAAATACATTCATAGTTCACATCCATATATGTATCATTGACAAGTGTACAATTTTGTTCAAATATTGATAAATTTCCTTGGCTTATGGGTACAAAATATATACAGATTCACCCTAGTGCGGGGACAACATCCGCATCTCAAATATTCTTGTTATACTATGTGCTGTGCCATACACTTAGAAATCGCTAATCCTGTTAGGTTGTGAACATTGGTGGACTATATACACTCTTGCAGTTAAAATTCAGTGCAATACTTACTGCATATGGCAAGAAGATACTCTAACATGTCGATCTATGTACATCTGTAATCTGTATTTTGCTTTCTTACTTTTTTTTCAATAAAGCACCACTGTTTGTTAAAAAAAAAAGAATATGTTCCCCAAAAGTCTATCAAAAAAGATCCATATGAACTTCAAACGACAGGAATCGGTCATGCATACAATATCCAATTGCGCTTACCAGAGATAGTGGACCTCTGCAAAGCAGGGGTCAAACTCACATGTATCCCCACAGGGATGATGGTATTCCTGGTGGTGTCCCCTCGTTAGGATGTAACGCCGCGTACGGGGGGAGGAGCTTTGTCACGGACATCACCCGCTCCCATGCTGTGTATGTCGGTACTGCACTGTGTTGCAGTCAGACCTTTTTAAAGTTTCTGCGCTTGAGAGCGCTCGTTTTTATAGTGTAACATTGGACTTTATAATAAAAAGATGGATTACTCTTAGATGGTATCCTTTATTATTTTTTACATTTCGCGGAGCGGCTTGTTCACCCATCTCCAATCTGGCGGTCTACATCCTTGGTTTTTCCCTGTTGGAAGGTTGTCTCATTCCTCTGGATATCTGGGTTTCCATACCACAGTGATCTCCTCCAGTGACACCACCAGGAATACCATCATCCCTGTGGGGATACATGTGAGTTTGACCCCTGCTTTGCAGAGGTCCACTATCTCTGGTAAGCGCAATTGGATATTGTATGCATGACCGATTCCTGTCGTTTGAAGTTCATATGGATCTTTTTTGATAGACTTTTGGGGAACATATTCAATTTCTTTTCGATTCATATATTCATATATTTTTGCGCTGCAATTATCCTGTTATATTTTTGTTACCTCTCAGGCATATTGTGATTACCTGTAGTGTTCAGCTTGCAATTTATGATTCTTTGTATGTGTTTGCGCTGATTGTTACCCTTTACTAAGATGTTGATGGCAGAGTAGACAATGCAGGCCTGCAGTCACAGTGATCCATCAGTAAGTGCAAGCTTTCAAAATACCACAGTCTGGGCACATATATGTCTTCTGCTGCAGCTCCAGAATGTCCTGATTCCTTTATTTTAACTCCTTTTTGAAAACAGTACAGAGATTTGCAATTTTGTTCCGTACATAAGTGAGGTTAGCGTTTGGAGAGATAGTCTTGCACATCTCCAATAGCTTGCATAAAGCCTCATGTTCCTTATTCCAGTCCAAGTACTCCTTGGACTTTACCCTCCATAAACATGGCATTTGCCTATATTGGTCAATAAATTGAGGTAAAAAGGAAGGCGAGGTAAATTTGTCTGCCATGTCTGCTGCAAAATACAAAAATAATAAAAACCATTATTACTTTTAGTATCATCCTACAAAGAATATTCCGGCCTAAAAAAAGAATCAATAGCAAACTTTACCTTATTTCAAGTGATGAAAATTTAATGGTTTGGAACGTTTGTAAGGACTAAATATCCGGTGTTTTCTTGTTAACGGCCATTCGATAGAACATGTTGACCACTCGTGAGTTCCTTACGGAGCTTCACCTCTGCCTGACATGTGACACTGTAGTGTATAAGTGCACGCCAGCTGTCATCTGCGATGCCAAGACACAGCAGGTCTGAAAACCACGATGGAGGAGAACACAAGGGAAGGCACGAAAGCAGGCAAAGTCAAGGCCACAGCCATGACCATGGATGAGATGGTGGAGCTGGTATATCTGCTAGAGAAATATGATTATGATGGAAAACAGAAGAACTATGTAAAACCCAATGCAAGGAAAGTTCCAGAAAGTTCTTAGAGTGCTGCAGAAGAAATTTGGAGTGGAAAGATCCAAAGACCAAGTGAGAAAGAGTTGGTCTGATTTCAAACATAGAGAACCTGAAAATTTTGGCCGCATTCATCATATTATCATATTGTCAAAAAAAGTAATTCATTACTGATCTATATTGTTTTCTGATTGTTGGAACTTTGCATCTTTTATATATATATATAATGGGCCACCATCATCTGCCTTTGCCCAACCCTCTACACCCTCTGGCAGCAGCCGCAACCCACAGAACTTGGTCTCGATTCCTCTTCTTTCCAAAACCAGCCCCCCCCCATTTCCTGTGCCCTTTGGAATGCACGCTCTGTCTGTAACAAACTCACCATCCTCCACGACCTCTTTATCACAAATTTCTTTAACCTACTTGCCATTACTGAAACCTGGCTTCATGAATCAGATACTACTTCTCCTGCTTCCCTCTCCCAGGGTGTCCTTCTCTGGACTCACTCCCCCAGACCAAGTGGACAGAAGGGAGGTGAAGTGGGAATCTTTCGAGTCCCGTGCAGCACCTATCAGGTACTTCACCCATCTCCCTCTATGACACTCTCCTCTTTTGAGGCACATTGCATTTGTCTATTCTCTCCCATTTCTCTAAGAATTGCTGTCATCTACTGGCCCCCTGGACCAGTATCAGCCTTCCTTGATGACTTCTCTGCCTGGCTACCCTACTTTCTCTCTTCTGAAATACCCACAATTATTCTTGGTGACTTCAACATCCCTGTTAACACTACTATTACTTCTAAACTTCTCAGTCTAACCTCATTGATTGTAAAGTATAATGAGTGCAGCGCTAAGGTTGCAAAAAAAAAAGTGACAAAGTTATATGTAATATAAACATATAAGTGACATAATAGCATAGAATTATATGTGATACAAACATGTAAGTGACATAATAGCACAAACTCCAATCATAATAAATGTGAATAAATTATATAATGTGCTAATGTAGTGACTGCACTACACCCAAAAGTCCACATTGAGCAGAATGATGAAATACAGTCCAATTATTTTTGTGATCCAATGCACATAGGAAGAATTCCTGACATTACTGGGAACCTTGAAATGAGGAAATAGAAGCAAACACCACCACCATGAAAGAGGGAGGAGGCTTACCGGATGATATTGACTTGGCGGGGTTTATACCACCCAAGTCAACAAGGCTTGTTGGGTTCAAACCACCCAATGGGGGACAGCAGGTCCCGAAACTTGGTCAGTCGGTTAACCTTAAACGGTCATTACATGTTAACTGAAGGCTTCAGGAGTTTCAAGAAACGTGGAAACTTATTGTTACAGGAAGGGTATCATGTAATAGAGAAAGGGAGCTGACATAGCATGATACCATTTAAAAAAGTGGTGATTTTATTAAAAATACGAATTCAACACTCACATTTGGTAGAAATGTATAAAGCATGTAAAAGCATGAAGGCGATGTTGACGCAAGGTCCATCCAACGCGTTTCAACTGCACAGTCGTCATCTGGGGTGTGGACCCCCCGGAAAACATCGCTTAAATGAGAATAATGACCCCAGAGTTTTCTTGACACCGGAAGTGATCTCAAATGACATCACTTCCTGTCTCCGTGTTTAGATCTTAAATACAAATAAGAAAGTGGTTTAAACACACAAATGGATTGTATGAATATAATACTGGCAATAGCCAGTGTTTCCGAATGGCATAACGGACTGTATTCTAAATGCATCATACATTAAAATGCTTAGTCCGTTATCCAGGCCTCATTGTGAAGACGAGGCATGGTTCCCTGGCTGTCGTCTCAAAATCAGCAAGCCTCGTTGTGAAACTGAGGCTTGGATGAGTGACTTCCTCTCTGTGTATCATTACTTGGTGTGTTACAGCATTAGGTCCATCAACCAAGCCTCGCTGTGAAGTCGAGGCGTGGCTATATGGCTTCTATCCAAACCAAGCCTCGCTATGAAACCAAGGCATGGATTGGTAACCTCCGCTTTGCACACTAACCAAGCCTCGCTTTGGAAGCGAGGTCTGGTAAAGCAATCATAACGTAAACAAAAAACATGACAGGCTTGTCACATAGTATATACAGGTCTCATGCCCGTCTGCAAATAGGTAAATGTAAGAAAGGGAAAAAAAAAGGGAACCAGAAAAAGTCATCCCGTCTCACATAGTGGAGATGGTAAAAAAACCAAAAAAACCAGGAGGCGCATGCGCGGCGGCACCTAAGATGGACGCGTAGTCCGGGAGCTCCGTCCCGCCTCAGCAGACCGGATCGAAAATTCGGCACTTGGACCGGCGATCGGGACCTGGAATTGCCTCACACGGCCACCGGAATCCCTGAGGACATTCCCGATGTACTCGGGAGCGGTAAGGAGAAACCTAAAACCGGCCTTTGAAGCCGCATTACCGCAGGCCGAGACTGCCAAGATGGCGACCGCGCCCCTCGGCTCTCCTCAGGCTGCACAGCCGAATCCCCCATACACGGCCTCCCCCTCCCTGCTTCAGCCAGATCACCCTACAAGCAACATCCCATCAAACCCAGCATCCCCAGCGTCCACCGCTTCTCTCCTGGAGCATAACCTGACAAGCCTGGGGTATTCCCCAATGGATGCAGGCCCTCCCCAGTCTCACCAACTACTACAGCATGGGGATTCAGGCCTACCCCAGCCAGCATCAGTAGCAGACCTATATACCAAGTTTGCAGAACTACTGGACAGAGGCCTTCATAATACTGCACACAAAATAACCAGTGACATTAAAGCAGATCTCCAGAACATTGGCACCCGCATGGAAATCATTGAATCTAATCTTGACTCCACGATTTCCAGAACAAACCAAAATACTGCATGTATACAGACCTTGCAGGAACAACTAGAGACTGCTAATGCTAAGATTGATGACCTTGAAAACCGTAACCGAAGATACAATTTTAGGGTCAGGGGGCTCCCTGAATCCTACAAGGACATCCCTGAGACTATAAAATCGTTCATTAAGGATTTGCTCCCAGACACCCCACAGCACAGGCTTGAGCTGGATTGGGCCCACAGAGCACTCCGACCTCCTAGAGCTGACGGCCTCCCCCGTGACGTCGTGGTGAAACCACATTTCTTCTCGATCAAAGAAGAGGTCATGAGGAAATCGAGATCCATGTCTGAAATCTTGTTCCAGGGACACCGCCTGCAAATATTTGCTGACTTATCCCCCTCGACTATACAAAAACGGAGAACCCTAAAGCCACTTCTCCAAATCCTGATAGACAGAGAAATCAAATACTGGTGGCTATTCCCGTTTCAACTCAAATTACTCCACAAAGGCAAGGCATATACCTTCGGATCCCTGCAGGAAGGAGAAAAGCTTTTTCTTCAACTAGGCTTCATCAACCAGGACCCGACTGCACGCTACCCAGGAAATCAACCCAACGCGGCAAAGAGACACTTGCCTACGAGTCCCCTGAATCCGGTTTGGGAAAAAGCAAGAACCAAGAAATCCAAGGAAACTAATCCTCCGTGAACTCCTGTCCTCACTTTTTCTTCGGAACTCAATTTTTTCTTTTTGACATCAACCTATATTTAGTAACCCCCTTTTTGCCCGCCCCCCTTCAGTTGTTCGCTGAAGGGGTGGGGTCTCCCCGTTTGTGACCCCCAAGATGAGTGTCGAGTCGGGACACCCTTACGCCTCTTTTGAGGCGATCTCGGGGGGCATGATCCTTGGGGACGTTGTAAACCCATACTTTTCATCATACACTGTCTGTGATCTACACCTCCACAGATTTTGGTCAGTCCGGGTGGGTAGAGAGGAGGGTGGGTACCCGTCCTGCTAGTCTGGCCCCGGGATTTATTCTCAATAACCCATGCTAACTCTGGAGGTCCCCTAGTAATGCCTCTCCCCAATCTCCCCTGCTATTCCAGGTCCCTTTGCACAGTTCTAATACCAGTTTATTAGTTTGTTTAATGTTATGTTGACCTGTACATCTTCTCCGCCAGGCTCTACTTAAAGTGAATGCTTATCTTTGCCGGAGGTTGAGATGTATACGTTGGACCAAGTGCCTATTTCTAGGATCTTCATTTTAAATAATTTACTAGAAGGTCCCTCTGCTGGGGCGGTGTTCATGCCCCCCTTTCTGCCTAGTGGTTTTTGGTACTCCAACGGCCACTGGACAGAACCAATCTCTTCCTACTGGAGAGATTCTTCTGTGACTCACTCTTCCTGATGGAGGACCCTGTCCCCTCCACTCTCCGGGGAACTCCCTTGCTCCCCGTCTTTCCTCTTTACCTTCCTGCTTTCCTTCTCTGCTTATATTCTAATGTGTTTTTCACCACAGGAGTCCTCTGGGGGGACTACTTTAGATGTTTACTGCTGCTCTCACCGCTCTCTGCTCACCGTTTGAGGAGCCTTGGAACCCGTGGACACAGGATGGTGAGTGTTGTTGATTGCCCAGCTCTGCTCTTACCTCTGCTCAATGGCTAATGACACACCTGTAAACGCGGCCCTTAAAATAGTGTCCCATAATGCCCAAGGCCTGAACTCCCAGTCCAAAAGACGCAAAGTCTTTCAATACCTACATTCCCAAAAAGCAGATGTGATCCTTCTGCAGGAAACTCACTTTCCTAGAAGTTTTAACCCTACATTCATCCACTCCAAATTCCCCTTCTTTAAACTTGCCAATGCTGAGAACAAAACAAAGGGGGTGGGTATTTTTATTTCCAAACGATGCAAATTTACCTCCAAATCTGAATTTAGGGACCCAGACGGGCGCTACCTTCTCTTAGTGGGGGAATTAGACAATCAATTATACTCTCTAATTTCGTATTATGCTCCCAATAGGGGCCAGTTTGCTTTCTTCCAAAACATGTTCTCAACACTAACGCCACTATTGGAAGGCACGGTGATTTATGGAGGCGATTCTAACTCGGCCTTTGACCAGGGCATGGACAAATCACGTCCCCTGGGCAAGCGCCCCATTAGACCGACAAAACAGAGCCTACGCATAGCTAAACTTATCTTCCAGCAGGGACTGATAGACATTTGGAGGGAAGTAAATCCTACATTGCGAGACTACACCCATTTCTCCAACCCCCATAGCTCGTTCGCAAGAATCGATCACATCCTTATAGCCTCAGCATCCATTCCACTAACACACAGGGCATATATTAAAGACGTAGTCTGGTCGGACCACTCGATGGTGATTCTTGTACTTCGGCACCCGAGGGGCCATAAACCTACTCGAAGATGGAGGCTTAACGAGTCCATCCTGAGTGATCCGATAAGATCGAAAGCTATTGAAACCAACATACGCAACTACTTCCTCATTAATGATACAGCAGATACTAGCCCCTCTTGCCTCTGGGCAGCTCATAAAGCAGTGATAAGAGGACACCTGATCCAATTAGCCTCTCAAATTAATAAAGAAAACAAAACAGACATAGAAAAGCTGGATAGGGAATATACAGCCTTAATTAAACAACACAAAGCGGACCGAAATGCAGTTCCTATCACCCAGCTGGATGCAGCACGCACAGCCCTAAACCTCGCCTTAACCACTAAGGCTGAAAAATGGCTTAGGTGGAATAGAAACAGATACTATAGCAATGGCGACCGCATCGGTCCTATGCTGGCAGGCAAATTATCCCCGAAATTTCGATCTCCGGCCCTACCAAAGATCAGGATTCAGGGTGGTACCCTGTCACAAAACCCACAACGGATAATGGGAGAATTCCTAACCTTCTATAAATCCCTATACAGTAGTGGAAGCAGCCCTTCTACTGAGGCCATGGACCTCTTCCTAAACAGCATTCAGATTCCCAAACTAGAAGCTAGGCACCGCCAGATCTCTGCCGAAGAAATTTGCGCGGTCATCAAAAACCTGAAATCACACTCAGCCCCTGGCCCAGATGGCTTCTCTATACCATATTACAAATCATTTTCTACCTTACTCGCCCCATACATGGCTAGATTCTTCAATGCTCTTAGGAAGGGGGATCCCCTCGATACATCACTTAACACGGCCTACATCACGGTCCTCCCCAAACCAGATAAAGACCCCAGCTCTGTCAGCAACTACAGTCCAATATCCCTCATCAACAATGATTTAAAGATCTTGACTAAGATCCTTGCGGACCGCCTGGCTTCCTTCATTAGCATTTACATTAATAAAGACCAAGTGGGCTTCATACCGGGGAGACAGGGGCCCGACCAAATACGAAGAGCGATAGACATAGTTTCCCTTATAAATTCCAACTGGGATGGGGGCTCATCCAGGCAGGGGTGTCTTCTGTCTCTGGACTTACAGAAAGCGTTTGATGCCGTCCAATGGCCCTACATTTTCCATCTACTACAAAAATGGGGATTTGGGGATTCATTCACGCATTATACTCAACCCCATCAGCTCAGGTGCGTCTGCAGGGGTTCTACTCAGACTCCTTCCCCATAGCCAGAGGCACAAGACAGGGGTGCCCACTCTCCCCGTTGATCTTCGCCATAGCAATCGAATCCCTGGCGATTGCCATCAGAAACAACCCAAACATTCAAGGCATTCAAAGCGGCCCCAAGTGTCATAAATGTGCATTATTTGCTGATGACATCTTACTATTTGTATCTTCTCCGCTGACATCGCTCCCCATTATCTGCCGTCTCTTGGATGATTTTGGGAAGATCTCAGGCCTTAGAGTAAATTACGACAAATCCCAGGCACTTAATATCAATATCCCAGATCCTCTCCTGGCCAGGCTCAGGGACAGCTTTCGGTTCTCATGGAGTGATTCTTCCATTTCATATTTAGGGATACAGCTGACTCCTAAGATTGAACTCCTTTACCAAGCCAATTATCCCCCTCTTTATAAAAAACTTGAGGAGGACCTATCTCGTTGGTCCAGGCTGTCCCTGACCTGGCTAGGCAGGATCAACACGATCAAGATGACACTGCTCCCCCGCATCCTATACTATTTTAGAGCTCTTCCGATACCAGTAGACACTATCCGCCTAAAACGCTTCCAGGCCAACATTGTTAAATACATTTGGGGTAAAGGGGGACACAGATTCTCTAAAACGACCCTGTTTAGACCTAGGTCAGAGGGCGGCTTGGGTCTACCAAACCTACTCTGGTACCTACAAGCGGCTCAATTGGCCCAGATTTCTACAGTCTACTCTTGATGGGAACATCCTGATTGGATCCACATAGAGAGGCAAGCAGTCCCCCACCACACCCTAGACTTCCTCCCCTGAACAGCAACAACCGCTTAATATCCCCAACGACACCATTACAGCACCTGTTCCACAATCCCGATTTCCCCCCGGGTCTCAATATCTCCGCTTTTAAATGGTGGCTCGACAAAGGGATGTATAGAATAGGACACTTCCTTAGACCTTTAGGTCCACTCTCTAAAGCTTTCTGTGTCAGCAGACTCGACATGCCACAATCAGAATCCTTTCGATTCACCCAAATTTCAAGCTATTTACACAATAAATGTAGGTCCCTACCAAATGGACCCCAAATGACTCCTTATGAAATATGGTGTGGCCAGGCCTGCGAGCAGAGGGGGGGCATCTCGGTGATTTACAAGGCACTATCCTCTGCACAACTCAAGGCACCTTACATGCTAGCCTGGGAAGGGGATCTTTCTCAAAGCTGGCAGCTGGAAACTTGGCACAGGAATTTCTCCCAGTCTTACAAAGGCATTTTAAGCACTGGTCTAGTAGAGGCTAGCTTAAAGGTGCTAACTAGATGGTACCTGGTGCCCTCCAAATTAGCTCGCTTCTACCCTTCGGCTTCACCCCTCTGTTTTCGGGGATGTGGCCTGAGGGGAGACATGCTTCACACATGGTGGACCTGTCCTAGGATTAGACAATTCTGGCACAGGATTTTCAGTTGGATTAGTAGGATAGCCGAAAGGCCTGTGCAGGTGTCCCCGCTGATAGCACTCCTCAACTTCCCAGTAAGAGAAGTCCCCAGGGTTATGCAACGCCTCATCTTCTTCATCATTCTAGGAGCTAAAATCACTCTGGCCAAAGCCTGGAAAAAACCCTCAGTCTCAACAATCCTAGCCAAGAGAAAGATCTCTTGGATTATGAACCAAGAAAAAATGGCTAGTGTAATCCTGGAAAGCTCAACCAAGTTCAAACTAATTTGGGAACCCTGGGCAAACTACATTGGAGTCACGCTTTGACTCTCACACAGAGCAGCCACATTTGGATATATCTATACCCCCCCAGTCGACTCCTAGGCAACTCTTTCAACCTTTATCTCCTCTGCCTTCTCTCCCCCCTTTTCTTTCTATTCTTTCTCTTTTTCTTCTCTCCATACGCCTTTCGTCCTTTTCTCTTCCCACCTTCCCTCCTTACTGATGGTCTCGGGCATTGGACTGTTTTCAAACGGCCATGACCTGGGCCTCGGCCGGGGGCCATCTTGTGTTGGCTCCCGGTCCTGGCCCAGACTGTAACAGCTATATTGGAGTTCATACTCCCTGTCTTCTAATTTACTTATTTTCATTATCAACTATTTAGTTATTATTGTAGAACAGTTGCTATAAGAGCTCGTTATTGATCAGAAGACATCGGATCAACTCACACACCCACTGCGGTGAGCATAAATTTAGTAGCCTCGGATAATATCTCCTCCATTCCTCTCAGAGAATCGATCTTCTTCTTTCTCTAGTTGGAGGGAGGTCGGAGGCGGTGAGGCCCCGCCACAGTGTGTCCCCAATTGGGGTGGCGGACCACTTCCTCCCACTATCGAATATATTATCTACCATATCTGATCATATGTCTTCTCATGATTACCAAATACAAAGTTCATGTCTAACTACGTCTACTCTGTATTATGATGTTATGTACCCCTAAACTTCATTAAGTTGTTTGTCAAGCGACCGTGTTGGTCGTCTGTATTACGTTGACTCGAGATGTAGTCATGTCATGCACTGTTCTCCCTTCCCCCCTTTTCCCCCTTCTAATTTTCCTTTTTTGAAAATAAAAATATATTGAAACGAAAAAACAAAAAAACAACTAAATTTATAATACAGGAACCTATATTAATAGGAAAGGTGCAATCCACTATATGAACATGGCTACAGCAAGGTCTGGGGTGTACATTGATTGTGAGCAATCCTACAAGTGTAGACAGTATTGAATGCTGTCGACAATCTAAATCAAATATGGTAAAAATGATAATATACAATTTACAAATGAACATTATCTATGCCCTGGATCACCCAGTTGAAACTGTGGGCCAGTACATAGACGACATTTTCCTCCTATGGGCTGGTACTTCGGAATCATTGGAGGAATTTTTCTTGACACTCAATGATAAGGATCGCGGGATTGTTCTAACTTACCAGTCCAGTCCTTCCAAGATTAATTTTTTGGCTTTGGTGATTGAAAGGTCAGAGCAACAATTTATATTGGGTACCCAATTTAAGGCTACAGACAGGAATGGGTTTATACCCATGGATAGCTGTCATCACAAGTCATGGCTGAGTTCGGTTCCTAAAAGCCAATTCCTGCATCTACACAGGAATTGTACCAACATTTACACTTTTAAGGTCCCAAGCTAACATCGCGTCGAGCTACTATTGATGCCAGAATTTTATCCATTGTTACCCTGATGTGACTAATTTATTAAAATCATGACTATATCTACTTGCTATGCAATCCTAGTATCAGTTACTGGATATGCCATCCCTGGCACCTATAGGCCATATGTTATTTTGTACTTATATTACTTTGACCATGACTTATCCAGTGTAATTATATATTCCATTGCTTGTACTTTTCCATCTATTATGCTTATAATTTTGTGCCAATTATATATGTATGTCTGTATATACACATGAAATTCCTTTACTATATATTTACTATTATTAATAAATACTATAATGTTGATCCTCCGCATTCCAAATTGCTTCATTTAAAGTCCCAAACTCCTTGTTATATATACCTGATTCCGGGATGGAGGCGACTAGTGCGCCTCATTTAAAGTCCCAATTCCCCCTTTTTTCTGCAATTTAAGGTCCCAAGCTAACATCTTGAGAGAAAGATTCCTTGATAAAGGATATAATCAGGCTGATGTTGATAGAGATCTTTTTACGGTATTGAATACTGACCGAGCTCTACTGTTGGCGGATAAACTTCAGAGAGAGGGCGATGACAATTTCAAATGGTCATTTCTTACCGGGTCCTTAACACAGCACAAACAGATCAAGGACATTTTTATATGGCACTGGGGAATTTTGCAGAATGATAGAGTACTTAGGCCCATTATACCTGAGAGACCCAAGGTGGTATATCGAGGTGCACCTTCACTTACAAACAAGATTGCACCTTCTATTATCAATCCCCCCATCAGGCCTACATTCTTCCACAACTGGATATGGATATTACTGGTAGGATTATATCCTTGTAAAAAGTGTTCTGTCTGCCAACACAACATTAGTGGACGTAGAGCCACTAAGGAATTCCATTCGACTGTAACTAGCCAAGTTTATACCATTAAACAGTTCTGCACTTGTGCCACAACCAGTGTGGTATACCTATTGACTTGCCCTTGGGGGAAGCAATATGTCGGTAGAACCATTCGTTCATTTACCGCCAGAGTCACGGAACACATCAATTTAATAAAATTGGGCAGTATTAAACATACAGTTCCCCATCACTATCGACAACACCATGCACGGGACCCAAAAGGTACTCAATTTCTCGTTATAGGCAGATACATCGCTCCATGGAGGGGTGGAGCTAAAACTAGAGGGGTATCCAGACTCGAAACCTTCTGGATCTATGAATTACAGACTCACAACCCACAGGGGATGAACGTGGAGTGGGACATTAACTCTTTTATAAATAGAGCCTAATAGCCACGATACTTGGAACGATTTTTGTCTTTTTTATGCCCATTTTTTAATGTCCATTTGTAAATTGTATATTATAATTTTTACCATATTTGATTTAGATTGGGGACAGCATTCAATACTGTCTACACTTGTAGGATTGCTCACAATCAATGTACACCCCAAACCTTGCTGTAGCCGTATTCATATAGTGGATTGCACCTTTCCTATTAATACGGGTTCCTGTATTATAAATGTAGGTTTTTTTTTGTTTGTTTTTTACCATCTCCACTATGTGAGACGGGCTGACTTTTTCTGGTTCCCTTTATTTTCTTTTCTTACATTTACCTATTTGCAGACGGGCATGAGACCTGTATATACTTTGTGACAAGCCCCTCATGTTTTTTGTTTACGTTATGATTGCTTTACCGGGCCTCGCTTCTAGAGTGAGGCTTGGTTAGTGTGCAAGGCAGAGGTTACCAATCCACGCCTCGGTTTCATAGCGAGGCTTGGTTTGGATAGAAGCCATATAGCCACGCTTTGACTTCACAGCGAGGCTTGGTTGATGGACCTAATGCTGTAGCACACCAAGTAATGATACACAGAGAGGAAGTCACTCATCCAAGCCTCAGTTTCACAACGAGGCTTGCTGATTTTAAGACGACAGCCAGGGAACCATGCCTCGTCTTCACAATGAGGCCTGGATAACGGACTAAGCATTTTAATGTATGATGCATTTAGAATACAGTCCGTTATGCCATTCGGAAACACTGGCTATTGCCAGTATTATATTCATACAATCTATTCATGTGTTTAAACCACTTTCTTATTTGTATTTAAGATCTAAACACGGAGACAGGAAGTGAGGTCATTTGAGATCACTTCTGGTGTCAAGCAAACTCTGGGGTCATTATTCTCATTTAAGCAATGTTTTCCGGGGGGTCCACACCCTAGATGAAGACTGTGCATTCGAAATGTGTCGGGTGGACCTTCCGTCAACATCGCCTTTATGCTTTTAAATGCTTTATACATTTCTACCAAATGTGAGTGTTGAATTCATATTTTTAATAAAATCACCACTTTTTAAACGGTATTACACTATGTCAGCTCCCTTTCTCTATTACATGATACTCTTCCTGTGAAAATAAGTTTCTTGAAACTCCTGAAGCCTTCAGTTAACATCCAATGACCTTTTTTTGAATGAATTTTTATATATTGAATTTTTTGCACATATGCACAGTATGAACTAGCAGTCCACCACTACCTCACTGCCTCAAATAGGCTTGTCACGTTGCACCTTATACTAGCACAATTAGCACTGGTTACCCCCCCACTGTGAATGTATTTATCTCCAATGGTAATGCATTCTTTTATTTATGATTGACAGTCACCTAAGTTTAATATCATCTTTTAAAAGTACTGTTTTTATGTTACGCACCTATCCATTATTGACAGTCACCTATGTTATTTATTATTTCTTACTAGTACTGTTCTTTATATTGTATATCACCTGATCCCACTCAATCCTACTGATTCCATTCAAACATTACCACCGCCCCCTTATGTTGGATATAGACCCCTGCTCAGATCCCAGGGGGTACTCTTATTGTAAATAAATATTTTGAGCTACATCTTTAATCAATACCATCGTACATCTATCCGACTGTAACAAATAGCCACGCATTAAAGCTCTGTATGTATACCACTGATTATACACCATTTTGATAAATACCTAGGATTAGCGCAGCACTACCCATTTTCTAGATTTAACATCCAATGACCGTTTAAGGTTGACCGACTGACCAAGTTCCAGGACCTGCTGTACCCCATTGGGTGGTTTGAACCCAACAAGCCTTGTTGACTTGGGTGGTATACGCCCTGCCAAGTCAATATCATCCAAGTCACGGTGGTGGTGTTTGCTTCTATTTCCTCACTTCAAGGTTCCCAGTAATTGTCAGAAATTCTTCCCATGTGCATTGGATCACAAACCTAATTTGACTGTATTTCATCATTCTGCTCAATGTGGACTTTTTGTAGTGCAGTCATTACATTAGCACATTATATAATTTATTCACATTTATTATGATTGGAGTTTGTGCTATTATGTCACTTACATGTTTGTATCACATATAATTCTATGCTATTATGTCACATATATATATATATATATATATATATATATATATATATATATATATATATATATATATATATATTACATATAACTTTATCACTTTTTTTTTACAACCTTAGCGCTGCACTCGTTGTACTTTACATACTTAGCTTTTTTGTCTACAGCCGTGCTGGCTGCTGGGTTGCGGAATCACAGCGCAGTATACACTTTTTAATATTCATAACCTCATCGATTGACCTGACGCAATAGGTACAGGCTCCTTCGCACTCTGTGCAACCTTTCCAACAAACCTCTCCCACTCTCTGATCACCACCTTATTAGTTTTGCTCTCTCCCTGTCTTCCACCTCCTCTCCCTCCAACCGCCTGACAGTTACAAGTTGAAACCTTCGCCACCTCAACCCTTCTCTTCTCTACTCTGCTACTGATCACCTCTATGAAAAAATCTCACCCCTGCCCTGCCCCAACCTAGCCATTTTCATCTACAACAGCTCACTGTCTTCCTCCCTAGACAAGCTTGCCCCACTCACTACGCGCAGAATTAGGCCCCGACTGCTACAACCCTGGCAAACAGATGACACCAGAAGTCTCAGAAAACATAGCCGTGCTCTTGAGCGTCTGTGGCATAAGACTAAGTTACAGGAAGACTTCACACATTATAAATCTGCCCTCCTAAAATACTATTCCTGCCTTCACACTGCCAAACAGACCTACTTTATCACACTCAATAACACCTTCTCATCCAGTCCACGTCAACTCTCTACCTTCCACACTCTACTCTGTCCTCCACTGCCTCCACCCACCAACTTACTCACTGCCCAGGAGATCCCCAATCACTTCAAAACTAAGATTGATACAATTCATGAGGAGATCTCCAATGCACAAAAACCTCCCCCATGCAACACCTCTTGTCCACAGATACAATCATTACTTCCCTCATTTAACCCTGCTACTATTAATGAGGTTGCTAAACTTTTATCTAACACTCATCTAACCACCTGCCCCCTGGATCCTGCTCCCTCGCAAATGCTATGCTCACCCTCTGACTCAATTCTACACTCTCTAACTCACATTTTCAACCTATCCCTCTCTTGTGGTATCTTCCCAAACTCTCTAAAACATGCGCTAGTCACCCCCATACTTAAAAAGCCCTCACTGGACCCCACCAATCTTAACAACCTACGTCCCATCTCCTTACTCGCCTTCTCCTCCAAACTTCTTGAAAGACTGGTCCACAACCAACTAAGCGACCATCTGACAATGAATAAACTTCTTGATCCCCTTCAGTCCGGATTTCTCCCTCAACACTCCACGGAAACTGCTCTCCTTAAACTCTCAAATGACCTAATAATGGCTAAAACCAGTGGACACTATTCTGTACTACTTCTCCTGGATCTCTCTGCTGCCTTTGACACAGTGGACCAACCCCTCCTCCTCAATAAACTCCACTCCTTTGGTCTCCGTGACTGTACTCTTCGCTGGTTCTCATCCTACCTATCCCACCGCTCCTTCAGTGTCACTTTCAACTCTACTTCCTCCTCTCTCTTCCTTCCTCCGTTGGTGTCCCCCAAAGTTCTGTTCTTGGCCCTCTCCTATTCTCAATCTACACCACCTCCCTGGGTCAGTTGATTGCCTCCCACGGCTTTAAATATCATCTCTACGCTGATGACAGCCAAATCTATCTCTCCACCCCCCAGCTCTCTCCATCTGTCTCCTCATGCATTACTAACTTACTAGCAGACATATCAGCCTGGATGTCACATCACTTCCTCAAACTCAACCTATCCAAAACTGAGCTCATGATATTTCTTCCCTCAGGTGCTGCTTCCCTTGATTTCTCTGTCAATATCAATGGCTCAACTATCAACTTGTCCCCCCACGCCAAGGTCCTAGGTGTAATCCTGGACTCTGAACTAACCTTTCAGCCCCACATCCTATCGCTATCCAAAATTTGCCGCCTCAACCTCCGCAACATCTCCAAGATATGCCCCTTCCTAACCAATGTCACCACAAAGCTTCTAATCCACTCCCTGGTCATCTCCCGCCATGACTACTGAAACTCCCTCCTTATTGGCTTACCTCTAAATAGGCTATCCCCACTTCAGTCCATCATGAACGCTGCTGCCAGGCTCATCCACCTCACAAACCGCTCAGCGTCTGCTATACCCCTCTGCCAATCCCTCCATTGGCTGCCACTGAGTCACCGAATTAAATTCAAGATACTAACTATAACTTACAAAGCCATCCACAACCTGGCCCTCAGCTACATCTCTAACCTAGTCTCAAAATACCAACCTAATTGTTCTCTTTGCTCCTCTCAAGACCTCCTGCTATCAAACTCCCTTGTCACCTCATCCCATGCTCGCCTTCAGGACTTCTCCAGAGCCTCTCCCATCCTCTGGAATGCTCTACCCCAATCCATCCGATTTGCCCCTACTTTATCCGCTTTCCGACGATCCCTGAAAACTCATCTCTTCAGAGAAGCCTATCTGGCCCCCACCTAACAACTGTATATTTATCTTCTCAATCAGCACATCACCCACAGTTATTACCTCTTGTATCTCTTGACTAGGGATGAGCCGAACACCCCCCAGTTCAGTTCGCACCAGAACCTGCGAACGGACCGAAAATTCGCATGAACGTTAGAACCCCATTGAAGTCTATGGGACTCGAATGTTCAAAATCAAAAGTGCTAATTTTAAAGGCTAATTTGCATGGTATTGTCCTAAAAAGGTTTGGGGACCCAGGTCCTGCCCCAGGGGACATATGTAATGATATTGGTGCAGAAACCTGTACTGATGTCTCTGATGTTGCCCCCACAGTCGGGACTGACGTGCAGGAATGAAATTGTGAGTTCAGCTGAATGCTTTCCTCCCTCTGTCAGTGGGAACCAGGGCTCAAAATTCACCTCCTGCTAACCCAGGGACACCATTTCTTATCAAACTCCCTTAAGTTTACCTTCAAATATATGTAGAAATACAGATTTGCATATCAGAAAATAAAAAATACTAATCGTGGTTGAGATCAAATATTCGCAGCTGCAATCAAAAGTGTGGTTTCACCTTCTGACCCGGAAATTAGTCATTGTAATCACCCGGAAGTTCCAGTGCTGGTCAGGATCTCCATCTAGGTGGACATGGCGAGGTCTCTTTAGCAAAGACGAGGTGCTGCTCATTGGCTGGGTAAGTGTAGGATATGTACTTGTGCTTAATCAATGTGGGGATGGATGTGGTAGTTGGATTTGGTGTGGGTGGGGTTCATTGATTTGTTTGGCATCACCACACATTTGCTTCCGTCCCATGTGCACACATCACTTCCTGCATTTGTTCTGCTGATGTAAATCAGTAAGGACTATGCAAGTATAAATGAAAACTCCTTTTATTAAAATATTTATGACTTGTTTCACAGTTGGGCGAATTTTCCAGCAAATTTGGACCTCTGAGTTGCATGACAAGTTGTACCCCATGATTCTCAATGATAACCATTCATACAGTATCTGTGCTACTTTAAGTCACACCAACTTCAAAGTAGTCCCTGTACTACTTTGGTGTGACTTGAGGTATATCGGGTACAATATTACACTGGCATTGCCAGAAGTTGGGGCCAAGTTGCAGCGGCAAAGTGGCAGCAAAATAGTGTGACTTTCAGGTCGCAGCAGTGTGAATGAGATTCAAGGATAACACCTTTGAATTTGGCCCTTTTGTCACTTGTGCATCCTGAAAGTGTAGCAAATTAATCCCTGCACTACCTTGGTTTGACTTTGATGCAATTTGAGGTCCATACACCACAAGATTGCACAGACATTGCTTCAAGTCATGGCAAAGCTGTGCAATTTTAAGGTCGCACAAGTGCAAATGGGGCCTTATTCAAAGGTGTTATCAATTAATCTCACTAGGTTACTTTCACACTTGGGTGACTTTTCATGCAGCTTTGGACCTCAGAGTCACATGAAAAGTTGTCCCCCATGATTTCCAGTCATATTTTTTATAGCTGCACGATTAATCGTCATCGTGATTCTTTTCCCCTTTGCGATCTTGAAAAAAGCGTTTCACGATTCTTGCTATGCAAAGAATTCTCTCTGCTCCTCTGAAACCACAGCTGTCAAAAGAAAGGAATAGAAAAACCGGGAAGTCTGCCAGGAATTAGAACATTCTTTATCAGTGAACTTAACTAGAAACATTGTAACAATTTGTCAATAAAATAGACTTCTGTGTAAGTGAGGAAAGTTTAACCACTTAAACACTAAATCTTTTTCTGACCTTTGTTGGTTTCAGGTTAAAATCTTTTTTTTTTTGCTAGAAAATTACTTAGAACCCCCAACATTATATATATTTTTTTAGTAGAGGCCCTAGAGAATAAAATGGTGGTTGTTACAATATTTTATGTCACACTGTATTTGCGCCTTTCAAATGCAATTTGTCTTGGAAAATATTACTTTAATGAATTAAAAAAAACAAAAAAACAAAAGAAAAGTTAGCCCAATTTTTTTGGGGATAATGTGAAAGATTTTACGTCGCGAGAATCGTAATCTTTTTATTCTAAGCAAAAAATTGTGATTCTCATTTTGGCCAGAACGTGCAGCTCTAATATCTATGCAACTTCACCCATGTTCACATAGCTCTGAATTGACATGTCAAATTGCAGGCCATATTGGCGCCTATTGATGGCAATGGAACTGTCCGAATTGGTGCGACGCCACAACGATTCCCAAAAGTAGTTCCTGCACTACTTTGGGCGACTTCAGGGGGCGATTTCTTACCTACCAACTTTTTGAGATGGGTAAAGGGACACCTATTAGCAAAAGTAGGTAGGCATAGGACACCTTCTTAAAGGAGAACAGTTGGGACCTATGTGATTTCACTAGACATCTGTGCAGGAAAGTGCACTGATGTCTCTGAAATCGCTCACAAAGTCGGGCTGAGTCACACTTGTGCGACTTTGGACATCAGAGTCGCATGACAAGTCATACCCCATGATTTTCAATGTGTACCATAGACCATAGACCTCAAGATTACACAGGCATTGCTTAAAGTCGCACAAGTGTGAAAGGTGCCTAAGTCACTGTGCTGAGTACTATTATACCTAGAATATAAAGTAGTCCCACATCAAACACTAGTAAACGTATGTTCTCAATATAATTGTGCTCAAATGGCTGAAAATCACACAGATGGTATCACCTACTGAAAGCTTGCATTAGAATCAGCAGCATATGCTGAAAAGAGGCGAATGCCTATTAGCCAATGCCACATCAGCATGAGCATGGTTGTTACTATAATATTAATGCCTGAAATGCAGAACATTATTGTATAGAATCAAACATTAGTGAATGTATTTTCTCTGTAAGTATGTGCTCAGCTCTGTAGCATAGCAGTATACCCTGCTGCCCCCAAAAATTCAAGCCATGAGTTCAAATCCCACTGACAGCATCACCTCCTGGAAGTGTGCATTGCACTCAGAAGCATAATTAGCCAATGCACATCAGCTTGCTTTATTCCATATTTTAACTCTTCAAATGCATGCAATGGTATGTACTTATTCAATAATATTATGGTATGGAATTCCAAAATTCAAGGAAAAAAATGTCATAGGGTCCCCCCAGTACATACCAGGCCCTTCGGTGTGGACTTTAAGGGGAACCCCACACCAAAATGTAAAATAAATTTGATGTGGGGCCCCCCCAAAATCCCCCCCCCCCAATTTTTTTTTTTTAAGAATGCACTCGAAGCTGATAAACAACAAGACACAAGTTTCACTAAAATGCATATCACGTAACGTTAAAGGCCTAAACTTACCAGAAAAGAGGTCACAAGTCCTTTCAGCTCTGACAAAACTCAAAGCACACTTTCTCCTACTTCAAGAAACGCATTTCAGATCCAACGCCATTCCCAAGCTGACAACCACATCTAAAAACAAGTCATACACTCCGCAAACCAGGAATCCAAAACAAAAGGGGTCTCGATTCTCATATCCAAGCAAGCTGATTTTCAAATGACAGACACACTCGTTGACCCAGAAGGCAGATATATATTTATAAAGGGAACATATCCCTCTAAACCTATCAATAGCCAATATATACTGTCCAAATGAACACCAGGCGTCCTTTGTTAAAGTCTGTGACCTTCTACACAATTTTCAAAATGGAATGTTACTACTTGGAGGTGACTTCAATGTCCCATTAAATCCCAGTCTTGACACCTCCACAGGCACATCCACTCTTTCATATAGGGCTTTACGCCAAATCAAACTTCAACTCCAAAACCTTACACTCCATGATACTTGGTGCACCATGTACCCAACTGATAAAGACTACACCTTTTACTCAACTCCACACCAAAAATACTCTAGAATAGATTATCTATTTCTATCACAGAATGACCTACCCCTACTCACACAGGCGACTATAGAACCGATGTTCCTATCTGACCACCACCCTATTTCAGTAACACTCACATTCCCTGAAATAAGGGAAATTACCAAAATATGGCGACTAAACTCCTCTCTTCTTAAAGACCCAGACACTTTGAACCAGATACATTCCCGCATACAAAGATACTTCTTAGAAAACGCTACCCCAGACATCGCACCAATCACTATCTGGGAGGCACATAAATGTGTACTAAGGGGAGAACTCATTACACTCACAACCACAATTAAAAGGAGACATCAGGAACAAATTAAATCTCTGATCCAAACCATAAACCGGCTAGAGACTAAACACAAACAAACAACGTCACAAAATACACTACAGCAACTACTTCAAGCCCGATCTACATTATTAGACGAATTAGGAAAGCGTACCAGAAGGCGATATGTACTTTAACAGAAAGTGTTCTATGAACACAGCAATAAGAGTGGGAGAATGCTAGCTCGCACAGTTCAGGCAACCAAAGCACCCTCTAGAATCCACCAGATCCGAGATAAACACGGTACTCTCCTCTCCAAAAACGTAGACATCGCCAATCACTTTGAAAAATATTACTCTAAATTATACAACATAATTCAAAATAATTAAACTAAACCAAAAATGGGTGACCGCGCTTCCCAATTAAAGGAATTTTAGCTCAGTACTGCCCCAAACCCATTACCTCCCAGAAAGCAGAGATCATGGAAAGCCCTCTCTCTACAGAGGAACTTCAACTAGCAATAAAGCAGATGAACGTAGGAAAGAGCCCTGTCCCAGATGTCTTTACATTAATATATTATAAAAGCTTCCAGGACACTCTAATACCCGAAATGCTTAAATCCTTCAACTCCTTTACGGACCCGAACACATCAGCAAGTAGACTGCTGGAAGCACACATAACCCTCATTCCAAAGGAAGGCAAAGATCATTCACAAGCCTCTAACCACAGACCGATCTCCCTACTTAATGTAGATATCAAATTATATGCCAAAATATTGGCTAACAGGCTACTACCACTTATCCCTGGCCTCATATCTTCTGACCAAGTCGGGTTTATTCTGGGTAGAGAGGCCAGGGATAACACCATACGCACCCTAAATATACAACATTGACTAGCCACATCGGGAAATAAAGGTTTTCTCCTATCCCTGGATGCTGAGAAGGCATTTGACAAGGTGGCCTGGGACTACATGCAGGAGGTCCTGAAGGGCATAGGCCTCATGCACCCCATGTACACACATATTAATGCACTATATACCAACCCCTCAGCCAGGGTAAGGGCCAATGTCCTCCTGTCAAACGCCTTCTGTATAAGTAATGGTACCCACCAGGGATGCCCACTTTCCCCACTGATCTATGTCCTGACATTAGAACCCCTGCTAAATAAACTACGCAACAATGCAGATATCAAAGGCATCCCCATTGCACATAAAGAATTCAAAGTGGCCGCTTTCGCGGATGACGTCTTACTCACCCTTCAAGATCCTCTAATCTCCCTACCCAATTTACTGAGTGATTTGAAACATTTTGGAGAACTGTCAAACCTAAAAATTAATTATTCCAAGTCCCATGCCCTGAATATATCTCTTACCCCGCAAGAAGTAGCCCATGCCCAAACATCATTCCCATTTCAATGGGAAAAAGAGGCCATTACGTATCTAGGAATCCGGATTACTAAGCGAACAGTGGACCTCTATAATCACAATCACGGAAAGGTTAAACTTCAAACCAACATCAAAGAATGGACCAATTTAAATATATCTTGGTTTGGCCGCGCAGCCTTAATAAAAATGATTGTTCTCCCCCGCCTTCTATACCTCATGCAGGCAATCCTAATGCCGCGTACACACGAGCGGACTTTACGGCGGACTTTGCCCGGCGGACTGGATTTCGTCGGACAATTTGATGTGTGTGGGCTCCAGCGGACTTTGTTTTCTCAAAAGTTGGACGGACTTAGATTTGAAACTTGTTTAAAATTTATCCGTTGAAATCGAGTCCGGTCAAAAAGTCCGCCGTCTGTATGCTAGTTCGACGGACTAAAAAGCCACGCTAGGGCAGCTATTGGCTACTGGCTATGAACTTCCTTGTTTTAGTCCGGTCGTACGTCATCACGTACGAATTCGACAGACTTTGGTGGATTGTGTGTAGGCAAGTCCATTCATTCAGAAAGTCCGTCGTAAAGTACGTTGAAAAATCCGCCGGGCAAAGTCCGCCGTAAAGTCCGCTCGTGTGTACGCGGCATTATACATTTACCCCCCTCCTTTTTTGCCACATACAAAAAAATGTGCACGGCCTTCCTGTGGAACAGCAAACCCCCACACATAAAATATGCCCGACTAACACTTACCAGAGGGGGAATTGGCCTCCCTGACCTACACAAATATCATCTAGCATGCCATTTGACCAGAGTTGTGGATTGGAAGATACATCATTTAGAAAAAGCATGAGTTGCAATAGAACAATGCTATATCCACACCCCTACACATATTCTCCCTTGGCTACCAGCACGATTTTGGCCTCAGACCCTCAAGACACATCCCTTTATATTTCCTACTCTACTGGCCTTTAATAAAGCTATAAAACTACATAACTTGTCTACTCACCTGGGACCTCTTACTTCCCTACGCGGAAATCCAGAGTTCCCACCTGGTGATACTACGACATTCCTGCAAAATGAATGGCCACATAAGGAGATTAGGGCCCACCAATTATTTAACAAGGGCATCATACGATCATACCAAGACTTGGGATCAGAATCTCAGACAAACACATTCCCTTTTTGGTCATATAGACAAATAAGACATTATCTAACGTCTAGAACACCAAAAGCAATATGGACTAGGAAATTAACACCATTTGAAGCCCTCTGCTCGAGTGAGTCACCTCAGAGACACATCATCTCTCAAATTTACTCCCTCCTCCAAGACAACAATCTAGTAGCACCTACTGAAATCCCACGTTATTCATGGGAAGCAGATTTACATTTAACATTGACGGAGGAAGACTGGGAAACCATATACTCTTACGCACACAAAGGCTCAATGAATGTAGTGCTACAATAAAATGGTTACAAAATTATAACCAAATGGTACAGGACCCCATCACGATTACACAAATTCTCACCTTCAATACCTGATGTATGCTGGAGATGTAAAAAAGCAGTAGGATCCATAATCCATATTTGGTGGGAGTGTGAATCCATCCAGATTTTCTGGAGGGAGGTACACTCCATCATAGAACAAGTCTCCACATACACCTTGAACTATAGCCCTGCTCAATACCTCTTACATCATACTACACTATCCAAACACGAATGCTTTAAATCCTTGGCTATGCATATGGTCAATGCAGCGAGACTCTGCATTCCAATTCATTGGAGATCAACAGATATACCTACAATTAGAGAATAGATACAGAGAATAGCAGAAATGGATAAGATGAGACTTGACATAAAAAGGGTATCCATGTTTTAGAATCCTGTTATAGCGACTGTAATTACAAGATTTTTTCAATATTCAAGTACACTTAGGGCTCTTTCACACGGGGCAGATCAGTCATGATCCGCCCCGTGAACATCCGCTTGCTCAGCGGGGATAGCTCCGCCGATCCCCGCTGAGCAGGAAGATGACAGGTGCATCGCTGCACACTGTGCAGCGACGGACCTGTCAGGGCGCCGCTCTCCCCTATGGGGGGATCGGATGATGACGGTCCGTAGTGTCCGTCGTCATCCGATCCGATCCGAAAACGGATGGAAAAGTAGGTTTTTCCTCCGTTACACTTTTCGGATCGGAGCGGGTCGGATGTCAGCGGACATGTCACCGCTGACATCCGACGCTAAATAGGGATGAATGTATGTCCGTTTTTCATCCGAAAATGGAAGGATGAAAAACGGACATACGGATCGTCCGTGTGAAAGGGGCCTTGAGTATAAATGAAACATAATGTTCGATTTTCCATGACTTGGGATATAAGACTTTGCATTATTGTATACACCATGGAAGCTTATTTTGTTATATACGTTAAACTTTATGTAAACGCTGTATGTTCAATCATTTCAATAAAATCTTTTATGGAAAAAAAAAGTGAAATATTCCTTTAAATATCGTACCTAGGGGGTGTCTATAGTATGCCTGTAAAGTGGCGCGTGTTTCCCGTGCTTAGAATAGTCCCTGCACAAAATGACATTTTTAAAGTAATAAAAGTCATTTAAAACTGCTTACGGCTTTAATATAATGTTCGGTCCCGGTAATATGGATGAAAATCAGTGAGACAAACGGCATTGGTACCCCCCCAGTCCTAACCAGGCCCTTTGGGTCTTGTATGGATATTAAGGGGAATCCCGCACCAAAATTAAAAAATGGAAAGGCGTGGGGCCCCAGGCCCTCTGAACAGCAGTATACAGGCGGTGCAAACAAGACAGGGACTGTAGGTTTGTTGTTAAGTAGAATCTGTTTGTAATTTTAAACTGGTACATTTTTAAAGTGTAGCTCCACCAAAAAAATATCTATTTTTAAGCTTTTTGGAAAACATAGGGAAGGGTTATCACCCCTGTAACATTTGTTTTGTTGACTGTGCACCTCTTCAGAAGATTTTACCTCACTTTCTGTCCCAATGACAAATGTTTTTTGACAATTTGGGGTTTTTAGTGAAACAAGGATTGGTGATAAAGCATCAGTGGAAAGGAGACACGTTTTTCCCATATTAACTCTTACAGGAGAGAATTTCCCTTCCTAGGGGTAGATTTCATCTCACTTCCTGTTGTCTCCTTCCGTTTGCAAGTAGGAGTCATTTGTAAGTTGGATGTTTGAAAGTAGGGGCCTGCCCTATATACTCTGCAGAAATTGGGGCCTTAGGTGTTGGTATTGCCACAACTCTGTAAGCCATCACAGTTACTCTTGGTGGGAGCTGGAACGGGCCCTGCTGTGAAATATTAGATCAAGAATTGTAAATACATCACCTGTTGAACAGGGGCAGAAAAATTGGGCCTTTGGTGGTGGTGGTGCTGGTGGCACAACACTGTAAGTCCTCACAGTTACTCTTGGTGGGCTCAGAAACGGGCCCTGCTGTGAAATATTTATTTAAGAATTGTAATTACATGTCCCTGTTGAACAGGGGCAGAAAAATTGGGCCTTAGGCACTGGTGCCACAACACTGCAACCCCTCACAGATACTCTAGTTGGAGCGCAGGAATGAGCCCTTCTGCAAAATATTGCATCAAAAATTGTAATTACACGCCCCTGTTAAACAAGGGCTGAAAAATTGGGCCTTAGGCACTGGTGCTGGTGCCACAAGACTGCAACTCCTCACAGATACTCTAGTTGGAGCGCAGGAACGAGCCCTGCTGCAAAGTATTGCATCAAAAATTGTAATTACACGCCCCTGTTAAACAGGGGCTGAAAAATTGGGCCTTAGCCACTGGTGGCGGCGCCCAGAACCAAAAATATTCTCACAAGCTATCAGCGTGATCATTGAGGAGGAAGAGGATAGTCACTCAGCATAACAGGATAGTCACTCAGCATCAGCATAGGCAGTCTTGAAGGGATCTGACATTTAAAAACAAATTATTCAGTTACATCAGCATCAGGTGCTTGGTAGCTGGTGGTGATCCAAGACTGATTCATTTTTATGAAGGTCAGTCGATCGACCGAGTCGGTGGACAGGCGCACCGTGTGATTGGTTACAAAACCTCCAGCAGCACTGAATGTGCGTTCCGAAAGAACGCTGGATGCGGGACAGGCCAGTAGCTCAATTGCATACTGTGCAAGCTCTGGCCAGTGATCCATCCTCAAGACCCAGTAATCCAGAAGATTTTCGGTGGGAATGGTGTCCAAGTCAGATCTTGCCCCTAGGTATTCCTGCACCATGTAAAACAGACGCTGGCGATGGTTGCTGGAACCAATCATACCTTGGGGCTGCGGACTAAAGAATTGTCTGAACACATTGGTCAGACAGCCAAACATCTTCTACTCCCTCTGCAACATCAAGATAAGGTCCGCAACATTACCCTTGTAACGTGGATCAAGAAGGGTTGCCAGGCAGTATTGATCCCTCTCCTTTTTCCCACGAATACGAGGATCCTTCCGCAGGCTTTGCAGGATCAGGGAGGCCATGCAGCGTAGGTTTGCTGAGGCATTCTGTCCGGAGTCCTCTGGGTCACTAAGGACGACATGATCCGCAGCCACCTACTCCCAGCCACATACAAGTCCAAGGGGTTTCTTTGCGACTGTAAATGATCCCTTAAAGACTGCTGCTGATGCTGAGTGCCAGGCTCCCCCTCCATGCTGACACAATCCTCCTCTTCCTCCTCCACCTTGTCATCTTCCTGTGTGATCGGTGGGCACGCAGGAACACTGTCTGGATAAAGGGGGCCTTGAGGGCTAAGGAAGTCCTCCTCTTTCTGCCTCTGCTGCAGCGTGTGCTCCAACAGGTGGACAAGGGGGGCAGTGTCACTGATGCATGCACTGTCACTGTTCACCATCCTCGTGGCCTCCTCAAAATGGTGACAGGACAGTGCATGCATCCCTGATCAGGCCCACTGGCATGGGGAAAAATAACAAGCTCCCCGGACCCTGTCCTGGTGTCATAGTTGCACAGGTACTCATTGATGGCCCTCTGATGCATGTGCAGCTGCTGCAGTATGGCCAACGTTGAGTTCCACCTGGTGGGCATGTCACAGATTAGGCGGTTCTTGGGCAGGTTAAATTCCTTTTAGAGGTCAGATAGCCGAGCACTGGCATTATATGACCCGTGGAAATGCACACAGACTTTCCTGGCCTGCCTCAGGACATCCTGTAAACCCGGGTACCTGCCCAAGAACCGCTGCACCACCAAGTTAAGGACATGAGCCAAACAGGGCACATGGGTCAGTTGTCCCTGTTGGAGGGTGTAGAGGAGGTTGGTGCCATTGTCGTAAACCACCATACCTACCTTAAGCTGGCCTGGCATCAACCACCTCTGAACCTGCCCCTGCAGAGCTGACAGAATCTCTGCCCCAGTGTGGCTCCTGTCCCCCAAACACACCAGCTCAAGCACCGCATGGCATCTTTTGGCCTGCGTGCTTGCGTAGCCCCTTGAACGCCTACGGAGCACCACTGTTTCCGAAGTCAAATCAGCACAGGAAGAGGCCATGGAGGAAGAAGAAGAGGAGGGGGTGGAGGAGAAAGGTGTGGCAGAATCACCACTAGTAGTATTTTGGAGGCGTGGTGGCAGAACAACCTCCAACACTACTGCACCCTGTCCTGCATCCTTCCCAGCTGCCAGAAGAGTCACCCAGTGCACGGTGAAAGATAGGTAACATCCCTGTCCATGCCTGCTGGACCATGAGTCAGCGGTAATATGCACTTTACCGCTGACCGCCCTGTCTAGCGAGGCCAAGACATTGCCTTCCACATGCCGGTAGAGAGCCGGAATTGCCTTCTGTGAGAAAAAGTGTCGTTTGGGAACCTGCCACTGAGGAACCGCACATTCCACAAACTCACGGAAGCGGGCAGAGTCTACCAACTGAAAAGGCAGCAGTTGAAGTGCTAGCAATTTAGTCAAGCTAGCATTCAACCGCTGGGCATGTGGATGGCTGGGAGCGAACTTCTTTCGGCGGTGCAGCAGCTGGGGTAGGGAAATTTGGCTGGTACAATCTGATGTCGGTATACCGATAGCAGATTGCCCCCAAGTACTTGGCTGTGACACAGCTAATTCTACACCTTCATTCCTCTCAGTGCAGGTCTCAGAGAGGACTGAAGGTATAGTGGGATTGGAGATCCCAGCTGATGAGGAGCAAGGAGAGGTCCTCTTTGTTCTTTGGTGTGGGTCTTTTAGGTACGCTTGCCAACGAACTGCATGGCAGGTCAACATATGTCTGGTCAAGCATATGGTGCCCAAGCGGGAGATGTTTTGGCCACGAGAGATACTCTTGAGACAAATGTTGGAAATAGCAGCGGTGGGTTCTGATGCACTCGTCTCAAAAAAGGCCCACACCAAAGAACTTTTGGAAAAATGTGCAGAGACAGCAGCACCCTGCACATGCGGAGCTCTGCGGTGTGATGTAGTCGGTGTGCTGCACTTAAGCTGGCCCCTGGAGGGCATCCTGCCTCGTTGGTGATGTGCCTCCTCCTCCTCCTCTCTCCTATCAGGCACCCACCTGGAGTCAGTGACCTCATCATCCCCTCCCTCCTCATCACTGGAGCAAAGCTGGCAGTATTCTGCAGCAGGGGGAACATGACTGCCAGATTGCTATCCTTCTTGGGCACCCCCTCTCTCTGGGCTCACGTTACTGCCTTCCTCTAGCTGGGTACCATCATTGGAGCCTTCAAAACGCTGGGCATCCTCCTGGAGCATGTACCCAACACTGTGTTCAAACAGTTCGGGAGACTCCTCAGGAGGACATGGTGGGGCTAGGGAAGGAGTGACTGATGCCATTGACGCGAGGAAAGAGGCCACGTTGGCAGCTGCTTTGCCAGACAAAGTACACTGAGCCTGGGTGTGAGAGGATGAGGAGGATGAGGACGGCTTGGTCATTCACTCTACCAAGTCTTCCACATGTTGCAGCTCAACACGGCCGGCTGCCGAAAAAAGGACAAGCGTGTCCAACAGCCACATGCTGATGAGGATGCACCGTCTCCACGACCAGCACTGTTGCCTCTAGACACAGAGCCTGCTTGCCCTCTTTTATTGGCTTGTGACTGTCTGCCTCTCCTTGTTGGCCTTCCAGACATACTAATGGCCTGCAGTGGGATGTAGCTGCACAAACCTGGGCTGTATATATATATATACTGATACTGCAGCTAGCAGAATCAACTGCCTGCCTGTAGTATTATTATTATAATAACACCAGCAATTGTCTTCAGGTAGCTTTAGGTGCACACTGCGCAGAGGACGCAGTACACTGACTGTAAATACTGTAGCTGCCTGCCTGTGGTATTAATATAGGATCAGAAGAACACCACCAATTTCATTCAGGTAGCTTTAGGTGCACAGTGTGCAGAGGACACAGTACACTAACTGTAAATACTGTAGCTGCCTGCCTGTGGTATTGATAGGAGCAGAACAACAGCAATTGTCTCCAGGTAGCTTTAGGTGCACACTGTGCAGAGGACACACTACACTAACTGTAAATACTGTAGCTGCCTGCCTGTGGTATTAATAGGATCAGAAGAACACCATTAATTTTCTTCAGGTAGCTTTAGGTGCACACTGTGCAGAGGACACAGTGCACTAACTGTAAATACTGTAGCTGCCTGCCTGTGGTATTAATAAGAGCAGAACAACAGCAATTGTCTCCAGGTAGCTTTAGGTGCACACTGTACAGAGGACGCACTACACTAACTGTAAATGCTGTAGCTGCCTGCCTGTGGTATTAATAGGATCAGAAGAACACCACTAATTTTCTTCAGGTAGCTTTAGGTGCACACTGTGCAGAGGACACAGTACACTAACTGTAAATACTGTAGCTGCCTGCCTGCGGTATTAATATAGGATCAGAAGAACACCACCAATTTCATTCAGGTAGTTTTAGGTGCACACTGTGCAGAGGACACAGTACACTAACTGTAAATACTGTAGCTGCCTGCCTGCGGTATTAATATAGGATCAGAAGAACACCACCAATTTCATTCAGGTAGCTTTAGGTGCACACTGTGCAGAGGACACAGTACATTAACTGTAAATACTGTAGCTGCCTGCCTGTGGTATTAATAGGAGCAGAACAACAGCAATTGTCTCCAGGTAGCTTTAGGTGCACACTGTGCAGAGGACGCACTACACTAACTGTAAATACTGTAGCTGCCTGCCTGTGGTATTAATAGGATCAGAAGGACACCACTAATTTTCTTCAGGTAGCTTTAGGTGCACATTGTGCAGAGTACACAGTGCACTAACTGTAAATACTGTAGCTGCCTGCCAGTGGTATTAATAGGAGCAGAACAACAGCAATTGTCTCCAGGTAGCTTTAGGTGCACACTGTGCAGAGGACGCACTACACCAACTGTAAATACTGTAGCTGCCTGCCTGTGGTATTAATAGGAGCAGAACAACAGCAATTGTCTCCAGGTAGCTTTAGGTGCACACTGTGCAGAGGACACACTACAATAACTGTAAATGCTATAGCTGCTTGCCTGTGGTATTAATAGGAGCAGAAGAACACCACTAATTTTCTTCAGGTAGCTTTAGGTGCACACTGTGCAGAGGACACAGTACACTAACTGTAAATACTGTAGCTGCCTGCCTGTGGTATTAATAGGAGCAGAACAACAGCAGTTGTCTCCAGGTAGCTTTAGGTGCACACTGTGCAGAGGACGCACTACACTAACTGTAAATGCTGTAGCTGCCTGCCTGTGGTATTAATAGGAGCAGAACAACAGCAATTGTCTCCAGGTAGCTTTAGGTGCACACTGTGCAGAGGACGCACTACACTAACTGTAAATACTGTAGCTGCCTGCCTGTGGTATTAATAGGAGCAGAATAACAGCAATTGTCTCCAGGTAGCTTTAGGTGCACACTGTGCAGAGGACGCACTACAGTAAATGTAAATACTGTAGCTGCCTGCCTGTTGTATTAATAGAATCAGAAGAACACCACTAATTTACTTCAGGTAGCTTTAGGTGCACACTGGGCAGAGGACACAGTGCACTAACTGTAAATACTGTAGCTGCCTGCCTGTGTTATTAAAAAAGAGCAGAACAATAGCAATTGTCTCCAGGTAGCTTTAGGTGCACACTGTGCAGAGGACGCACTACACTAACTGTAAATGCTGTAGCTGCCTGCCTGTGGTATTAATAGGATCAGAAGAACACCACTAATTTTCTTCAGGTAGCTTTAGGTGCACACTGTGCAGAGGACAAAGTACACTAACTGTAAATACTGTAGCTGCCTGCCTGTAGTATTAATAGGAGCAGAACAACAGCAATTGTCTCCAGGTAGCTTTAGGTGCACACTGTGCAGAGGACGCACTACACTTACTGTAAATACTGTAGCTGCCTGCCTGTGGTATTAATAGGATCAAAAGAACACCACTAATTTTCTTCAGGTAGCTGTAGGTGCACACTGTGCAGAGGACACAGTGCACTAACTGTAAATACTTTAGCTGCCTGCCAGTGGTATTAATAGGAGCAGAACAACAGCAATTGTCTCCAGGTAGCTTTAGGTGCACACTGTGCAGAGGACGCACTACACCAACTGTAAATACTGTAGCTGCCTGCCTGTGGTATTAATAGGAGCAGAACAACAGCAATTGTCTCCAGGTAGCTTTAGGTGCACACTGTGCAGAGGACGCACTACAATAACTGTAAATGCTATAGCTGCTTGCCTGTGGTATTAATAGGAGCAGAAGAACACCACTAATTTTCTTCAGGTAGCTTTAGGTGCACACTGTGCAGAGGACACAGTACACTAACTGTAAATACTGTAGCTGCCTGCCTGTGGTATTAATAGAAGCAGAACAACAGCAGTTGTCTCCAGGTAGCTTTAGGTGCACACTGTGCAGAGGACGCACTACACTAACTGTAAATACTGTAGCTGCCTGCCTGTGGTATTAATAGGAGCATAACAACAGCAATTGTCTCCAGGTAGCTTTAGGTGCACACTGTGCAGAGGACGCACTACACCAACTGTAAATACTGTAGCTGCCTGCCTGTGGTATTAATAGGAGCAGAACAACAGCAATTGTCTCCAGGTAGCTTTAGGTGCACACTGTGCAGAGGACACACTACAATAACTGTAAATGCTATAGCTGCTTGCCTGTGGTATTAATAGGAGCAGAAGAACACCACTAATTTTCTTCAGGTAGCTTTAGGTGCACACTGTGCAGAGGACACAGTACACTAACTGTAAATACTGTAGCTGCCTGCCTGTGGTATTAATAGGAGCAGAACAACAGCAGTTGTCTCCAGGTAGCTTTAGGTGCACACTGTGCAGAGGACGCACTACACTAACTGTAAATACTGTAGCTGCCTGCCTGTGGTATTAATAGGAGCAGAACAACAGCAATTTTCTCCAGGTAGCTTTAGGTGCACACTGTGCAGAGGACGCACTACAATAACTGTAAATGCTATAGCTGCCTGCCTGTGGTATTATAATTAGCAGAAGAACACCACTAATTTTCTTCAGGTAGCTTTAGGTGCACACTGTGCAGAGGACACAGTACACTAACTGTAAATACTGTAGCTGCCTGCCTGTGGTATTAATAGGATCAGAAGAACACCACTAATTTTCTTCAGGTAGCTTTAGGTGCACACTGTGCAGAGGACAAAGTACACTAACTGTAAATACTGTAGCTGCCTGCCTGTAGTATTAATAGGAGCAGAACAACAGCAATTGTCTCCAGGTAGCTTTAGCTGCACACTGTGCAGAGGATGCACTACACTTACTGTAAATACTGTAGCTGCCTGCCTGTGGTATTAATAGGATCAAAAGAACACCACTAATTTTCTTCAGGTAGCTTTAGGTGCACACTGTGCAGAGGACACAGTGCACTAACTGTAAATACTGTAGCTGCCTGCCAGTGGTATTAATAGGAGCAGAACAACAGCAATTGTCTCCAGGTAGCTTTAGATGCACACTGTGCAGAGGACGCACTACACCAACTGTAAATACTGTAGCTGCCTTCCTGTGGTATTAATAGGAGCAGAACAACAGCAATTGTCTCCAGGTAGCTTTAGGTGCACACTGTGCAGAGGACGCACTACAATAACTGTAAATGCTATAGCTGCTTGCCTGTGGTATTAATAGGAGCAGAAGAACACCACTAATTTTCTTCAGGTAGCTTTAGGTGCACACTGTGCAGAGGACACAGTACACTAACTGTAAATACTGTAGCTGCCTGCCTGTGGTATTAATAGGAGCATAACAACAGCAATTGTCTCCAGGTAGCTTTAGGTGCACACTGTGCAGAGGACGCACTACACTAACTGTAAATACTGTAGCTGCGTGCCTGTGGTATTAATATAGGAATAGAAGAACATCACCAATTTTCTTCAGGTAGCTTTAGGTGCACACTGTGCAGAGGACACAGTACACTAACTGTAAATACTGTAGCTGCCTGCCTGTGGTATTAATAGGAGCAGAACAACAGCAATTGTCTCCAGGTAGCTTTAGGTGCACACTGTGTAGAGGATGCACTACAGTAACTGTAAATACTGTAGCTGCCTGCCTGTGGTATTAATAGGAGCAGAACAACAGCAATTGTCTCCAGGTAGCTTTAGGTGCACACTGTGCAGAGGACGCACTACAATAACTGTAAATGCTATAGCTGCCTGCCTGTGGTATTATAATTAGCAGAAGAACACCACTAATTTTCTTCAGGTAGCTTTAGGTGCACACTGTGCAGAGGACACAGTACACTAACTGTAAATACTGTAGCTGCCTGCCTGTGGTATTAATAGGAGCAGAACAACAGCAGTTTTCTCCAGGTAGCTATAGGTGCACACTGTGCAGAGGACGCACTACACTAACTGTAAATACTGTAGCTGCCTGCCTGTGGTATTAATAGGAGCAGAACAACAGCAATTGTCTCCAGGTAGCTTTAGGTGCACACTGTGCAGAGGACGCACTACACTTACTGTAAATACTGTAGCTGCCTGCCTGTGGTATTAATAGGATCAAAAGACCACCACTAATTTTCTTCAGGTAGCTTTAGGTGCACACTGTGCAGAGGACACAGTGCACTAACTGTAAATACTGTAGCTGCCTGCCAGTGGTATTAATAGGAGCAGAACAACAGCAATTGTCTCCAGGTAGCTTTAGGTGCACACTGTGCAGAGGACGCACTACACAAACTGTAAATACTGTAGCTGCCTGCCTGTGGTATTAATAGGAGCAGAACAACAGCAATTGTCTCCAGGTAGCTTTAGGTGCACACTGTGCAGAGGACGCACTACAATAACTGTAAATGCTATAGCTGCTTGCCTGTGGTATTAATAGGAGCAGAAGAACACCACTAATTTTCTTCAGGTAGCTTTAGGTGCACACTGTGCAGAGGACACAGTACACTAACTGTAAATACTGTAGCTGCCTGCCTGTAGTATTAATAGGAGCAGAACAACAGCAGTTGTCTCCAGGTAGCTTTAGGTGCACACTGTGCAGAGGACGCACTACACTAACTGTAAATACTGTAGCTGCCTGCCTGTGGTATTAATAGGAGCATAACAACAGCAATTGTCTCCAGGTAGCTTTAGGTGCACACTGTGCAGAGGACGCACTACACTAACTGTAAATACTGTAGCTGCGTGCCTGTGGTATTAATATAGGAATAGAAGAACATCACCAATTTTCTTCAGGTAGCTTTAGGTGCACACTGTGCAGAGGACACAGTACACTAACTGTAAATACTGTAGCTGCCTGCCTGTGGTATTAATAGGAGCAGAACAACAGCAATTGTCTCCAGGTAGCTTTAGGTGCACACTGTGCAGAGGATGCACTACAGTAACTGTAAATACTGTAGCTGCCTGCCTGTGGTATTAATAGGAGCAGAACAACAGCAATTGTCTCCAGGTAGCTTTAGGTGCACACTGTGCAGAGGACGCACTACAATAACTGTAAATACTATAGCTGCCTGCCTGTGGTATTATAATTAGCAGAAGAACACCACTAATTTTCTTCAGGTAGCTTTAGGTGCACACTGTGCAGAGGACACAGTACACTAACTGTAAATACTGTAGCTGCCTGCCTGTGGTATTAATAGGAGCAGAACAACAGCAGTTTTCTCCAGGTAGCTATAGGTGAACACTGTGCAGAGGACGCACTACACTAACTGTAAATACTGTAGCTGCCTGCCTGTGGTATTAATAGGAGCAGAACAACAGCAATTGTTTCCAGGTAGCTTTAGGTGCACACTGTGCAGAGGACGCACTACACTAACTGTAAATACTGTAGCTGCCTGCCTGTTGTATTAATAGGATCAGAAGAACACCACTAATTTTCTTCAGGTAGCTTTAGGTGCACACTGTGCAGAGGACACAGTGCACTAACTGTAAATACTGTAGCTGCCTGCCTGTGTTATTATGAAGAGCAGAACAATAGCAATTGTCTCCAGGTAGCTTTAGGTGCACACTGTGCAGAGGACGCACTACACTAACTGTAAATGCTGTAGCTGCCTGCCTGTGGTATTAATAGGATCAGAAGAACACCACTAATTTTCTTCAGGTAGCTTTAGGTGCACACTGTGCAGAGGACAAAGTACAGTAACTGTAAATACTGTAGCTGCCTGCCTGTGGTATTAATAGGAGCAGAAGAACACCACTAATTTTCTTCAGGTAGCTTTAGGTGCACACTGTGCAGGGGACGCACTACACTAAATTGTAAATACTGCAGCTGCCTGCGGTACTGTACTAATTGGATCAGAAGAACACCACTAATTTTCTTCAGGTAGCTTTAGGTGCACACTGTGCAGAGGATGCACTACACTAACTTGTAAATACTACAGCTGCCTGTGGTACTGTACTAATAGGATCAGAAGAACACCACTAATTTTCATCAGGTAGCTTTAGGTGCACACTGTGCAGAGGATGCACTACACTAATTTGTAAATACTGCAGCTGCCTGCGGTACTGTACTAATAGGATCAGAAGAACACCACTAATTTTGTTTAGGTAGCTTTAGGTGCACACTGTGCAGAGGACACAGTGCACTAACTGTAAATACTGTAGCTGCCTGCCTGTGGTATTAATAGGAGCAGAACAACAGCAATTGTCTCCAGGTAGCTTTAGGTGCACACTGTGCAGAGGACGCACTACATTAACTTGTAAATACTACAGCTGCCTGTGGTACTGTACTAATAGGATCAGAAGAACACCACTAATTTTCATCAGGTAGCTTTAGGTGCACACTGTGCAGAGGATGCACTACACTAACTTGTAAATACTGCAGCTGCCTGCGGTACTGTACTAATAGGATCAGAAGAACACCACTAATTTTGTTTAGGTAGCTTTAGGTGCACACTGTGCAGAGGACACAGTGCACTAACTGTAAATACTGTAGCTGCCTGCCTGTGGTATTAATAGGAGCAGAACAACAGCAATTGTCTCCAGGTAGCTTTAGGTGCACACTGTGCAGAGGACGCACTACACTAACTTGTAAATACTACAGCTGCCTGTGGTACTGTACTAATAGGATCAGAAGAACACCACTAATTTTCATCAGGTAGCTTTAGGTGCACACTGTGCAGAGGATGCACTACACTAACTTGTAAATACTGCAGCTGCCTGCGGTACTGTACTAATAGGATCAGAAGAACACCACTAATTTTGTTTAGGTAGCTTTAGGTGCACACTGTGCAGAGGACACAGTGCACTAACTGTAAATACTGTAGCTGCCTGCCTGTGGTATTAATAGGAGCAGAACAACAGCAATTGTCTCCAGGTAGCTTTAGGTGCACACTGTGCAGAGGACGCACTACACTAACTGTAAATACTGTAGCTAATAGGACTAATAGGATCAGAAGAACACCAGCAATTTCCTTCAGGTAGCTGTAAATACTGTAAAAACACCTGCCTGCCTGTCAGTAGTAGGAAGAGAATAACAGGAACGGATCTAGCTAAACCGAATACAGTGTATATATATATATATATATATATATATATATATATATATATATATATATATACACACAACAACTAGGATGTATATATATACAAAATACACTATGGGGGTCATTTACTATAGCGCCAGGAAGTACTGGGCACTATGGCAAATAATAGCTCCCATTTTAGACAAATAAAATTTCGACAGATGAATGTGCGAATGAAAACTAGCGGTATTAGCGAGAAACACATGTTAGTAAATTCTAATGCCACGTACACACGGTCGGACTTTTCGGCTACAAAAGTCCGACAGCCTGTCCGACAGACTTTTGACGGACTTTTGGCAGACTTGCGGCGGACTTTCTTACGAATGGACTTGCCTACATACGATCACACAAAAGTCCGACGGATTCGTACGTGATGACGTACACCGGACTAAAATAAGGAAGTTGATAGCCAGTAGCCAATAGCTGCCCTAGCGTCGGTTTTTGTCCGTCGGACTAGCACACAGACGAGCGGATTTCTGGGTCCGGCGTAGTTACGACATAAAGATTTGAAGCATGTTTCAAATCTAAAGTCCGTCAGATTTGAGGCTGCAAAAGTCCGCTGAAAGTCCGGGGAAGCCCACACACGATCGGATTGTCAGACAGCTTTAGTCCGTCGGTTTGTAGACGAAAAGTCCGACTGTGTGTACGCGGCATAAGTTGCCGCTAATTAGCGCTTCCGTGTATATGCATATGCCAATTCCTACCAAGTTGTTATATAGTACTGCACTGTAACCATGATCCATGTATGTGAAAGAAACATTTTTATGTGAGATTTGCTCTACCTCATGTGCATCTATTGATGTATGTTGCAATTAGTATTCGTAGTTTTTTTCCTTCTTTTGCTAACGAATGCAGTTATGAATGATTATTACATAGTAATGTCTGCTATTCTGTAAAGTTACATGTATTAAACATTTAGGTTACCTATTTGTTGTATGTTGTTTTTTTATTTTTTTATTTAGGTGACTATAAAGCGGTAATTATTTATATTCATTCTTTAATCATACTACACTATTATGCAGGTCTCATACTTAGCACAATGGCTTAGTGGTCTGCTCAGATGTCTCCACAGCACTCACGGTACAAGTTCAAATACCATCCACCAGCTGTGTTTATTTTTTCAGTGCACAAGCGAATTAAAATAAACAAACAAAAAAATGTAATCTGCCCATTAGTGTGTGGTGTTTGGAATTTCACCATAATAATATTGAATACTTACATATCATTGCATGCATTTGAAGAGTTAATATAATAGAATCAGCCAAATTTAAAGTGCATTGGCTAATTAGCATTCACCGATTTTCAGAATATGCTGCTTTGGCTAATTGGCTAATAGTCATTTGCCTTTTTTTTACCAATTCAATCTTTTAGTATTTCTCCGTGGGATTTGAACCCATGAGTTCTTCAAGGTAGAAGTGCTGACCACTAGCATATTGGGCGTAGCACAGTCATACATAGAAAATACATTCACTAGTGTGTGATGTTTCTTCTCCCCAAGCTGTCTCTCCTGCTGCCACCATCTTCTCTCGCTGATGTGTTCTTCCACGCAGCTGGTTACCCACTAATAAAAAGAAAAACACTCTTCTTGTGGCGGTCTTCTGTGGCCATCCGATAATGTCACCCGGAGAGTCTGCTCCATGGCTATGTAAGAGACACCGCACAGTGGGTGACAACACAGCGGAGGAAGACTGCCACGGAAGAAGAGCAGCTTTTTTTTATTAGCGGGTAACCAGCGGTGTGGAAGAACACAGCAGATGGAGAAGATGGAGGCGGCAGGAGAGACGGCTCTGGGAGAATACAACTCGGGGATAAGATGGAGGAGGGAGAGACAGCGTCTGGAGACGATGGCTCAGGGAAGAAGACAGCTTGGAGCTATTTTACAATAAAGGACTTGTCAAAAGCCGGCTATTGATTTTTTTACATTTCACTGCTTTTTTTCGTGAATGGGTAAGGGTAAAATGTACCCCATACCTATTCACATAGGAGGCAGGATCTGGGAGCCCCCTTGTTAAAGGGGGCTTCCAGATTCTGATAAATCCCCTGCCCGCAGACCGACAACCACCGACCAGGGTTGTCGGGAAGAGGCCCTTGTCCCCATCAACATGGGGAAAAGGTGCTTTGGGGCATGTGGCCTGGTAAGGTTCAGAAGGGGAGGGTGCTCACTCGTCCCCCCCTATCCTGACCTCCAGGCTGCATGCTCGGATAAGGGTCTGGTATGGATTTTGGGGGGCCCCACATCAAATTTATTTTACATTTTGGTGTGGGGTTTCCCTTAAAGTCCATACCGAAGGGCCTGCTATGTACTGGGGGGACCCTATGACATTTTTTTCCTTGAATTTTGGAATTTCATACCATAATATTATTGAATAAGTACATACCATTGCATGCATTTGAAGAGTTAAAATATGGAATAAAGCAAGCTGATGTGCTTTGGCTAATTATGCTTCTGAGTACAATGCACACTTCCAGGAGGTGAGGCTGTCAGTGGGATTTAAACTCATGGCTTGAACTTTTGTGGGCAGCAGGGTATATCACTATGCTACAGAGCTGAGCACATACCTACAGAGAAAATACGTTTACTAATGTTTGATTCTATACAATAATGGTAGGCATTAATATTATAGTAACAACCATGCTCATGCTGATGTGGCATTGGCTAATAGGCATTCGCCTCTTTTCAGCATATGCTGCTGAGTCTAATGCAAGCTTTCAGTAGGTGATACCATCTGTGTGATTTTCAGCCATTTGCAGTGGCGTTGTTAGGTGGGTGCGGGGGGTGCGATCCGCACCCGGGTGACACCCGCCTGAGGGGTGACACCCGTAGGTAGCGGCACGCACCGCTAACAATGCCGGCTGACCTGATCTGTGCCTCAGGTCTTGCGCTGTGTGCCTCAGCCGCCTCCCCTCCTCTCTGTTTACATCCACACAGGAGGAGGAGGAGCCCGAGGGACACACGGCTGTGTGTATCGTCCGCGCTGTTCTGAGGTCTGTAAACTTTATGTATATGTGGGTGGACATGTGCAGGGGGGATTCTATATTAATGGGGGGTTCTGCACTGAGGGGGGTGTCTATACTAATGGGGGGCTCTGCATTGAGGGGGATTCTATATTAATGGGGGGTCTGCACTGAGGGGGGATTCTATACTAATGGGGGGGTCTGCACTGAGGGGGATTCTATACTAATGGGGGGGTCTGCATTGAGGGGGATTCTATACTAATGGGGGGGTCTGCACTGAGGGGGATTCTATACTAATGGGGGGTCTGCACTGAGGGGGGATTCTATACTTATGGGGGGTCTGCACTGAGTGGGGATTCTATACTAATGGGGGGGTCTGCACTGGGGGGATTCTATACTAATGGGGGGTCTGCACTGAGGGGGGATTCTATACTAATGGTGGGGTCTGCACTGAGGGGGGATTCTATACTAATGGGGGTCTGCACTGAGGGGGTTCTATACTAATGGGGGTTGGCACTGAGGGGGGATTCTATACTGATGGGGGTCAGCACTGAGGGGGGTGTATGTACTGATGGGGCGGTCTGCACTGAGGTGGGAGATTGATACTGATGGAGGGGGGTCTGCAGACTCTGCACTGAGGGAGGGTTTCTGTACTGATGGGGGGGGTCTGTACTGAGGGAGGGGGTCAGTACTTTGTGGGGGGTCTATACTGAGGAAAGGGGGTCTGCACTGAGCGGGGATCTGTACTGATGGAGGGGGTCTGTACTGAGGGAGGGGAGTCTGTACTTAGTGGGGGGTCTATATTGATGGAAAGGGGTCTGTACTGAGGGAGGGGGGCTATATTGATGGAGTGGGGTCTGTAGTTAGTGGAGGGGGGTCTGTACTGAGGTAGTTGGTGGAGGGGGGTGACACCAATTTTTTCGGCACCGGGTGACACCAACCCTAGTGACGCCACTGGCCATTTGAGCACAATAAAATTGAGAACATATGTTTACTAGTGTTTGATGGTGGGACTACTTTATATTCTAGGTATAATAGTACTCAGCACAGTGACTTAGGCACCTTTCACACTTGTGCAACCGGAAAGTTGCGAGATTTTGATGCGACTTTAAGCAATGCCTGTGTAATCTTTTTTTTTTTTCCAAGAAAAAGTTTATTGAAGGATGTATATTAGAATACAAGCTTATTAAATGAAATTACATCAAGTTACAGTACATGGATATCAAATGTATAAAGCAATAACTAGTAAGCAGAATCAAAAATAAATAAATAAATAAATGAATAAATGAATAAATAAATAAAAATAATATTAGATAATAGCAGTAAGATAAAATAGAGAACAATAGATAGTAACCATAAAGACATGGCATTTTAAATTATATTGAAAGCTTGACCTTCCACATGAAAATCAGATCTAATCTGTAATGAATTTAGAGTTGTTCTAATACATTAGTATTTTTGTGATTAATAATAGTGCGGAAAACAAATAAGGTTAATTCTCTCTAGAAATCGGAGTATGACCTGTGTAATAAAGTCATATCATAAAGTGTTAATAGAGATAAGTCTCTGAAGGATATGTTTTTTTTTTTTTTTTTTTTTTTGTGTCTTATCTAAATATTACCCAATGGTATATTTTCAAGTGTTAGAGAATCATGTTTGGAAATTCTTCAAAATGGCGGGTTTTCTTTATAAGGGTTTATAATCACGTCTTTCTCTATACGTGTGTGAAAGTTTGCTATGTAAAGGAATTGTTATAATGATATAAGTAGTTATTTAATAAAGAAGTCGGGTATATTCAGAAGTTGTTTGAAATTGTTGCCAGCAAGCCCATGTGTTTCTAAATTTTGTAGATGAGTCGTGAGCTTGGTGTATGAGTTCTTCCATTAAAGCTATTTTGTTTACTCTGGCAATCCAGTTTGTAATTGTAGGTGGATTGGGAGATTTCCAGAGGGCCGGAATACAACGTTTTGCTGCATTAATGAGATGTTGAACTAATGATCTGTGGTAAATTTTCATCGGTAAATTAGAATGATGAAGTAAAGCTTGGGCTGGGGAGAATTCTAAGCGTATAGTTGTAATTTGGGTGATATATCGGAATACATCAGTCAAGAATTTCATAATCGAGGGACATTCCCACCAAGTGTGAAGAAGTGAACCTTCCTCCTGATTACATCTTCAGCAGATGGATGGGATTCCCAGATTAATTTTGTTTAATTTGAGTGGAGTGTTATACCATCTGGAAAACAATTTAAAACCGTTCTCTTGTACATTCACATTAATTGAACCTTTATGTATTATTGTGTATATCTTTCCCCATTCTATGTCAGAGAGATTGATAGAGAGATCTCTTTCCCATTTTGAACTTGCAAGATTCGATTTAGGCTTTTGGTCATCAAAAAGAATGGAGTAGATAATTGATATGAGATGACGTTGTGGTTCTAATTGAGAACAAATGGATTCGAAATGTGTTCGATCCCTTGAGAAGGCTGATTGTGATTGTGGGGTGGTTAGATAATTTTTGAGTTGCATATATGACCATAAAGAAATCTGGCTACCTGTCCTTCGTGTATTCAACATAGATAAAGGAAGGAGAGTGTTTTGGTCAAAGAAGTCTTCTGCTTTTGGATTGTCATTGGGTCCTAATTCTGATAAAAAGGATCTAACAAAGTCTGGAGAAAATTCAGGACTATGTCTAATCGATGTGAGTGGACTTGGGATTGAAGAGATATGGTATTGACGACATGTACTGGTAAAAACATGCAACGTGTTGCTAATTAGTGGATGTTGTTTGCATTGTTTAGGAATATTTCTAGTAGGTATCCAGGCTATATTTTAGAGTGGAAAATTTGAGAAGGCCTGTTCAATAGAAATCCAAGCTTTGGTGGTATTATGTACATTCCAATCTACTACTCTGGCCAATTGACATGCCAAATAGTATTTTCGAATGTCTGGCAATCCCAATCCACCTTTCAATTTAGGTAAGGATAATCTGTCAAAACTTAATCTAGCTCTTTTTCCACTCCAGATAAATTTAGAACAAGCTTTACGGAAGGATGTGAAAAATGATTGTGGTAATTTTATTGGAATCGTTTGAAGCAAATAAAGATTTTTTGGCAAGATGTTCATTTTAATAATAGAGGATCTACCAAACCAAGAAAATAAACCAGAGGACCAAGCCTCAAGATCCTTCTGGATATTTTGTAAAATTGGTACATAGTTTTTGCTATAAAGATCAGAAAGATTGGTCGGTATATGTATTCCAAGATATTTAATGGAGTTTGCGCTCCATTTGAAAGGAAAATTTGCCTGGCATAAGGTTTTAATCTCATGTGGTAAAGATACATTAAGTGCTTCAGATTTATCGAAATTAATTTTGAGATTAGTTAGGTTTTCAAAAAGAGATAGATCTTTAAGGAGATTGGGGAGTGAAAGGTGAGGATCTCTTAGGAATAGTAGTATATCATCAGCAAATGCTGCTAGCTTGTAGGTGGAATGATCTATGGCTATACCTTTGATATCTTGGTTGTCTCTCAAACATTGAAGACAAGGTTCTAATGTTAGGATAAAAATTAGTGGGGAAAGAGGACAACCTTGATGTGTCCCATTGGACACAGAGAAGGCATCCGACAGGTGTCCGTTAATTCTAACCCTAGCCGTAGGCTTTGAGTAAAGTGCAAGTATGAATTGTAACATGCGATCCCGCTTGCCTATCTGTTTAAGTACTTCTGTTAGATAATCCCATGCAACCCTGTCGAATGCCTTCTCTGCGTCCAAGGAGAGAAAGAAACCACCCTGCTTCTTTGAGGTCAACCATTTATGAATACTAGGAGCTTTCAGAGTATTATCTCTTGCCTCTCTACCGGGAACAAAACCCACTTGATCCAAAGAAATAAGGTGTGGTAAAAGAGGCAGGAGTCTGTTAGCTAGGATTTTCGCAAACATTTTTAGATCAACATTTAATAAAGAAATTGGTCTATAGTTGGAAACTAAAGTCTGGTCTTTATCAGGTTTTGGAAGGACAGCGATATGTGCAGTAAGGAGATCTCGAGGAGGAGATTTGTCTGTAGAGAGGTAATTAAAAGCATTCAAGAAGGGTGTATACAATACATTAGTAAACGCTTTATAGTATCCCACTGTTAAGCCGTCTGGTCCTGGGCTCTTACCAGGTTTCATTTGTTTGATTACAATATCTAGTTCATCTTTAGACAATGGTCGTTCTAAGTTCATTGCTTCAGTGTCTAAGATTGGTTTAGGACCATATTGTGCAAGAAAGTTTTTGATTAAATGTAATCTGTTTTCTGTGTTATGTTGGGTAGATGTGTTTTTAATATTCTATAGTTGTGTATAATATTTGACAAATTGTTCTGCTATTTGATTGTTAGAAGAAAATTTGGTTCCGTCAAGGGAATTAATAGAATGTATAATTGTAGTCGATTGTTTTGCCCGAAGTGCTCTAGCTAGTAATTTACCTGATTTGTTACCAAATTCATAAAATTGTTTTTGATAAAGTATATATTTACGTTTCGTTATTTTAGTAAGTTCCTCCATCATTTCGGTTCTAGCTAAAGTGAGTTCTTGGAGGGTCAAAATAGCTTGTGTTTTTTTGTGAGATTTTTCTAAATCATGAATACGGACAGCCAGATTGGATAATAATTTTTGTCTTTCACGTCGTCTTTTGGAAGCTATCGCCATTAATTCACCACGAATAGTGCATTTATGAGCTTCCCATATTAGCATTGGGGAAATTTCGGCAGAATCGTTCTCAGTGAAAAATTGAGAGAGCCTAAGTTGAATGTGTGACACTATTTTATTATCCGTAAGTAGAGATGGATCAAGACGCCATATTTGTGATCGAGATTGAGTGATCTGAAATTCAATCAACATGGTGATAGGGTGGTGATCCGATAAAAACATTGGTTCTATAGTTGCTTTAAGGAGCATGGGAAGATCTCTCTGTGTGATAAAGAAATAGTCAATCCTGGAATAACTTCCATGAGGATTGGAATAAAAGGTATAATCTTTAGTGGTAGGATGTAAAGTACGCCAGGAGTCATGCAATGTGAGTTCTTGGAGGGATTTCTTAATAGTACGTAATGCCTTGAATGGTAATTTAGATGAGCCTGAAGAGGTATCTTGAATAGGATTTAAAGGGACATTAAAATCTCCCCCTACTATTAACATTCCTTCTTGAAAAGAAGCGAGATCCTGCATTGTACTTGTGAAAAAGGAAACCTGTTTGACATTGGGAGCATAAATATTAGCCAGGGTTATGCGTTTGTCAAACAAGGATCCTTTAAGAAATAAGAAACGACCATCTTCGTCTATCTGTGAGTCTGTTATTTGAAATGGGCAATTTTTTTGAAAAAAGAATAGAAACCCCTTTAGTTTTAGATTCCTTAGTAGTGGCATGTATTATCGTTGGAAAGTGGTAATTTGAAAATTTTGGTACATTATCGGTCTTGAAATGTGTTTCTTGGATGAACACAATATCCGCTTTTAATTTATGCAAGAAGTGAAGCACTTGCAAACGTTTTTCAGGAACATTAAGACCTTTAGCATTTAAAGAAATGATTTTGGCTGTAGCATTATGGTTAACCTTAGGAGGAGATGTAACCTTATTAGGCGATATTGTGCGTTTTGACCCATAAGTTTTTGTAGGCATGTTCTTAGATGAAAAAATAAATAAATAAATAAATAAAGAGATAAGTAAAAATAAATAATAAGATACTAATAAAAATAAATAAATAAATAAATAGATTCATAAATAAATAGATAAATAAATAAATAAATGAATAAATAAATATTCCGGAGACTTGCAAGACCTGCTCGCTAGTCCAAATGCAGTAAATACGTAAATGTATACGCAGCCACCCAACAGGACACTTCACTATCTAAAAATGAAGACATAGCCCATGAATTTGAACAATACTACAAAAATCTATATAATCTTAGGACCCCCAATTTAAACCCGGAACAAGCATTAAATAGAACGGAAGCGATAAAGAGCTTCTTGACCCAATATGGCCCACAACCAATCTCACAAACACAAGCAGAAGAATTAGAGCAACCCCTCTCGACTGAAGAACTGCAGACCGCCATGCGACAGATGAAGCCGGGTAAAAGCCCAGGTCCAGATGGGTTCACCCTGCAATATTATAAATGCTTCGCCTAGTCCCTAGCCCCAAAAATGTTATCCACCTTTAATTCTCTAGCGGACCCCACGATGAGCACAGGACGCATGTTGGAGGCACACATAACAGTAATCCCTAAGGAGGGAAAGGACAGGACACGAGTACAAAATTACAGACCTATTTCACTACTCAATGTGGACATCAAGATTTATGCCAAAATCTTAGCCAACAGAATGTCCACTTTCTTGCCAAGCCTTATCTCGTTAGACCAGGTTGGTTTTGTCCCCGGACGAGAGGCCAGGGACAACACCATTAGAGCATTAAATATCCACCACTGGCTCACGACCACAAAAATCCAAGGGTTCTTTCTGTCTTTAGATGCTGAGAAGGCGTTCGACAGAGTGGCCTGGGACTACATGGGGGAGGTCCTGAAGAGGATCGGTCTTCACCCGCGCATGTTGTCCTACATCTCGGCACTATACTCGAATCCGAGTGCAGCTGTGAGAGTGAATGGCCACCTGTCGAACGCCTTCCCCATAAGAAACGGTACGCGACAAGGCTGCCCCCTTTCACCATTAATTTTTGTACTCTCCCTGGAACCCCTTCTTAATAGAATAAGAGACAATTCCGATATTACAGGTTTGACAATTCGGGGAAAGGAGTATAAGGTATCTGCCTTTGCAGATGATGTTCTACTCTCCCTGACTTCTCCGACCACCTCCATACCTAATTTACTCAAGGATATAGAGCACTTTGGAACCCTATCGCATCTGAAGATTAATTATGCGAAATCCCAAGCCTTAAATATCACCCTTACAACACAAGAACTTAAACGCTGCCAATCTTCCTTTCCATTCCAGTGGAACCAACAGGAAATAACCTACCTAGGTATCCAAATCACCACTAAATTGGAGGACATATACAAGGCTAATTTCCTTAAGGTCTTAAAGAAAGCGCAACTTGATTTAAAAGCATGGGGGAACCTCAATGTCTCCTGGTTTGGTCGCTCCGCTCTTTTAAAAATGATAACTTTACCACGATTTCTTTATATTATTCAGTGCCTACCCATCCACCTTCCAGCATCCTTCTTTGCAGCATATAGGAAGATGTGCACACTGTTTCTATGGAAAGGTTCCCCTCCACGCATCAAATTCACTAGGCTCACGCGACCAAGACTTGGCGGAGGCATTGGACTTCCAGACCTCCACAAATACTCCCTAGCGAGCCACCTTGCCCGAATCGTGGACTGGAATGTCCATGAGCCAGGTAAGCTTTGGGTTACCCTGGAGAAATCGATCTCTCAACTTCCACTGGAGTCTTTTCCCTGGATCGCCCCAAAACAAGTGCCACAGGAGATTTTGACGCATCCCCTCATTTCAGCTTCGCTAAGATCCTTTAGACGAACAATTAAAATCAGATCAATTTCCTCTGTTCCTGGCCCGTTAACCCCACTGAGAGGCAACCCTGAGTTCACCCCAGGGCTCTCACCATCCTTTCTAAACCATACATGGCCACACAACAGAATGTTAGCCTATCAGTTCTATGTAGACAAGACTCCAAGAACATATGAGAACTTAGTTGACTCATCCCCCCTCAAATCCTTCCCCTTTTGGACATACCGACAGATCAGACACTTTCTATCAACTCAAGGAACGACACTGACTTGGACTAGACAGTTAACCCCATTTGAGGAACTGTGCACCAGAACCTCCCAACAAAGGCACCTAATCTCGTACATGTATAACACGCTCATAGAAGATACCTCTTGCACTCCAGACTCCGCACAGGCAGCATGGGAAGCAGATCTCCAGATGACCTTCACGGAGGAGGATTGGTCACATATCAACGAATATATACATAAGGGCTCCCTTAATGTAGCCATTCAGGAGAATGGCTATAAAATTCAAACACGCTGGTATAGGACTCCCTCACTTTTACATAAATTCTCGCCAACCATCCCAGATACCTGCTGGAGATGCCGGAAAGCAAAAGGCACAATGTTACACATCTGGTGGAACTGTGCATCCATACAGCCATTCTGGAAGAGGTTCACGACCTCATCACACATATCACAACATACACTCTGACCTACTCCCCAGCCCAATATCTCCTACATCACACTCACCTGACTAGTACTTTAAATCATTAGCCATGCACTTGGTGAACGCAGCCAAACTTTGTATCCCAACGCATTGGAGATCCACCTCTATCCCCACGATTGGGGAGTGGTTTCGGAGGATTTCTAAGATAGAAGAGATGGAGGAGCTGGTGCACATTTCACAAGAACGAATCCAAAAATTTACGACCACATGGGCCTGTTGGACGCATTTCAAATTTTCTCAACGCTATGGTGCGTATAGCCCCTGAATATTCTTTTGATTAGACTATCAAGAATTAAAAACAGTTCGGTTCGAGTCGGGGTGGCTATACCCAATAGAAGGGGCCAGATGGACCGCGACCTCTGTCGCTACTCTCCCCTCAAAACTCCACTATATCCTCTCTACCCAACCCGCCATTCTTCTTTTTCTTCTTCTTCATTCTCCCTCAATATCCTCTACACACTTCTTTTTTGTCCCCCCTTTCCTCATTTCCTACCTAAGATCCTTAACTCAATAAAGGGGCCATAAGAATTCCTATGAACACCCCATCAAAGGTTATGTATAGAGTCACACGAATCTGTCAATAACTAACATAAACCCTGAATTGACATTTACATATTTGTATTTTTGTAATATATCTTATTTGAGATTATTGTGACAAAATTTCTATATGATACCTTTGTTATTGTACAAGCTATTATTTTGCATACCTTTTTTTCAATAAAAACTATTATGGAAAAAAAAAAAAATGTATACGCAGCCAGATTGAATCAGTGGTTTTTGTATAAAGAGATAGAGAGAAAAAAAAATAGTTCAGAAGAACCAAAAAATCTGAGGAAACCACTGTGTGGGAGAATAGGTCAACACTGGAGTGTGGTGTAACTTTTGCAATAAGAAGTCAGTCTTGCTGACTTCGGGAGAATACTCTTTTAATAATATTTATGAAGAAGGTGTTTATAAATTTGTTTGAATCTGATTAAATGAATTTTATGCGGATGGTATGGACTATAGAAATAGAATATGTTAGTATATCTTAAATTAAATGGAAAGGATAACTGTTAGAATTATTTAGAATTCTAGATATATAGTATGTAATTTATATCTGAAGAATTGGTATACAATACTATAGAATATGTTATATGACTATATTGTATCAAATTTAAACAACAACAAACTAGTAAAAGAAAAAAACAATGGCTCTTAAATGTAGAAAAAGAGATAGTATCAAAACAATCACTCCCTCTAACTTTTGTCACTACCTTCTGCACCCTCCTCTTTTCCTTTCTCTGTATTGTATTTCTTTTCTCTCTCTTTCCTTTTCTTTTATCAAAGAGATAACCTACTTATAAACAATGTATCTCTATGTAACAGTGTTAACTGAAGAAGTAATAAATAACTAAAAGTTGAGCAATTAATTCCAAAATATTTCTTAAGTAAATCTCAAAACTCTCAGCCCTCCAAATTGGTAGTTAGAAGACTTAGGGCTAAGGTAAAAATCAGGAGAATCCTTGCATTTAAATAAAAAAATGAATAAGTCAAATAAAACAGGATAGTCCAAACCAAAACCATGTTTAGCATCTTTGAGGAAAGAGAATCTCTGTAGATTAGATTAATAGTGAAGATGAATTTGTTGAGAATTTGTGTAGCAAAGAAGTTATAACTATTAAACTAAAGAAAAAGGAGGAACAGAGATAGGATCAATATTGAAGCCATAAAGAAAGCAGAATTAGACTGAATGAGGGTATCCCTCTAGGAATACAATTTGAGGACCAGTCATCATCTATCTCGTCTGGCTTTACGGGTGCGCCTGGGTTTCATCGGGTTGTTGATTGAAGGAGATAGTGGTCCTTGCTGGGATGATCTTTCTTCAGACGATGAGCGTTGTCTGCGGTATCGGACTTCCTGGGTCTCCATCATTTCATTCCTGAAGTGATGTGAGGATGCAAGTGAAGGACGGAATTCTGCATACCAATCTGGTATCTCTGGGAGTGGGATATCCAATGTGTCACAGAAGTAATTAAGATCTTCAGGAACTCTGAGAAGAGCAGAGCGTCCATGTACTGAGGCTGCCAGACCAAAAGGAAATTTCCAACGATATATTATACCTTTGGTACGCAATATTTCCAGTAAAGGTTCTAATTCTCTCCTGCGTTGTAAAGTAATGCTGGATAGATCTTGAAATATGCGGAATTCTTTACCATGGTATAATAGTGGTGTCATCGTACATGCTCTTCTTAATATTTCCTCTTTAAGCTGGTAATCTACTATGCAGCAAATTACATCTCTTGGTGGGTCTAAATCTTTTCCCTTAGGTCTAAGGGCTCGATGTATACGTTCCATGGTGATTGGGGTATCCTTTGGTCTATTTAGCACATTATTAAAAATGCCTATGACTTATGTTTGCAGATGCTCAGTATCCACAGATTCAGTCAGACCTCGTAAGCGAAGATTGTGGCATCTGCCACGGTTGTCCAATTCTTCTAAATGTCGATTCATATCTCTAAGTTGTCTTGTGTGGGTGTCAATTAACAAATTATTTTTACGGAGCTCTGTGGAGTGTGATGCTGTTATCTTCTCAACCACCATTACTCTGCCTGTAATAGCCTGAATGTCTATCCTCAAATCTGTAATAGCAGCCGTCAGGGTATTTTTAATATCTGCAGCCACTGACCTAAGATCATTCAAACTGGGCTGTTGTACAACATCAGAGTGTGGAGATAAAACAATACCTCCTTCATTGTTTTCTGAATGAGGAGAGGGGACAGCTCCATCATTAGATCCTGTCAGCCTGCGCTGAGTGTTCTGTGAGGTAAAAGCCGTCGCCATATTGCCAGCCTGTGAGCGGAATAATTCTGGATGATTTTGAGGTATTCCTCCGTTCAAATCACGGGGCGAACGTGACCTTGATGCTGAGGATGTTCTAGAAGCCGCTCCCATGATATTTTCAAACTTTTCTGGTACTTCCACCTTCTGTGGTAAGTGGTATTCAATCCCTGTCAGTGAGAGCTCAGGGATTAAGCAGCCATCTTCTCCAGCGTCAAGCCACGCCCTGCCTGTGTAATCTTGAGTTCTATGGACGCAGGAGTCACAGGGAAAGGCATGCAACTTTCCACGATTTTGCATCAGCAATTTTGCCGCAATTCCAGGGAATAGAATAAAACAGAGGGGGGTGGTGCTGCGCTAGTCCTATTGTGAGAGAATCTAAAAATTACCAAGTATTAATAAAATGGCATATTGCCTAGTGTTGAAGGTGGGTAATATAGATGAGTCATGTGTTGTAAAAAAATCAGCTGTATATGTGGGTAAACAAGAGATGGAGGCTCCAGGTGTGAGGAGTAAATTTACAACTATGCAGACCCTGCATCTACGGTATGAACAGCAATGGAGATGCATGTGAAAAACGCACATTTGCAAAAGTAGGTAGGCATAGGACACCTTCTTAAAGGAGAACAGTTGGGACCTATGTGATTTCACTAGACATCTGTGCAGGAAAGTGCACTGATGTCTCTGAAATTGCTCACAAAGTTGGGCTGAGTCACACTTGTGTGACTTTGGACATCAGAGTCGCATGACAAGTCATACCCCATGATTTTCAATGTGTACCATTCATATCTGTGCGACTTCAAGTAACACTGACTTCAACGTAGTCCCTGTACTACTTTGTTCTGACTTTGATGCGAGTTGAGGTCCATAGACCTCAAGTTTACACAGGCATTCCCTGGAATTGTAAATATGGTATTCCTGCGCTACCATGCAAATGGGAAAGCTATATAAGAGGGGGGGGGGTTTGGACAAGCAGCTAGCACCAGAAAGGGTCCAACCTGGCCCTAAAGAGTAAATAGAATAAAACAGAGGGGGGTGGTGCTGCGCTAGTCCTATTGTGAGAGAATCTAAAAATTGCCAAGTATTAATAAAATGGAATATTGCCTAGTGTTGAAGGTGGGTAATATAGATGAGTCATGTGTTGTAAAGAAATCAGCTGTATATGTGGGTAAACAAGAGATGGAGGCTCCAGGTGTAAGGAGTAAATTTACAACTAATTCCAGATGCAGACCCTGCATCTACGGTATGAACAGCAATGGAGATGCATGTGAAAAACGCACATAAAAATGGAAAAACTAGACTATAACACATAAAGTGCGCCGCACTCTAGTGAAAAGTACCTCTAAGTGTTTGAAATAATCCCAGTAAAGTGATAAATATGCAAGGTGACAACACATTCAAATAAAATAATCACATAAATAGACATAAACCACACTTTAGTGCAAGGTTACTGTGAGTGTCTTGAGGAATCAAGTTAAAAGTGATAAAATAAAATCAAAAAAGTGCAAGGTAAACACTGTGCATAGATATTCCAAATCAATGGATAAAGTGTAACTGAACCTTCAACTGCAGTGCAAACCTATATATACATTTAAACATCAACGTATATGAATAAAAATAAAAATAAGAATACCATGAACCACACTCTAGTGCAATAAAAGTAATAATCATATAAAACACTATACAGGGTGATGTTAAAAGTGTCCAGTGTCAGCAATCTGTGCTCACAAAAATAAAACGTCCAACAAGCAAAAGGACTGTGTGCAGCAAAAGTATCTTCAAACAACTCCTTAAACGTGCTTAATGGGGAGCGTACAGGTAGCAGCTAGATACTAGCGTTGCTTTCTTCAGATAAGTGAGAGGTGTGGAGTGCAAACAGCAGTCCAATTCATGCAGCAATCCTATAATGGAGGGCAATGGCCCCTTACCTCACTATGCTGAGGTTACAGCATGAATCAATGTATAAGGTGTCTCCTATGGGGGGTCAGTCCTGGGTCTCTGGGAGAGCTGGGAGAGCACAGCTCTGATGAAGAAGGGACGTTCCCTTCGAAACGTGTAAGCTGATTGTGATAGCTGATTGTGATGTTTGTGCGTCTCTCCGCGACTTTTGGAAGGCATCGCTTATCCTAAGCTGCATGCTGGCTGTCGGTACACTATTTGCTGTGCCTCCTCCATCTATTGCTTATCTGAGGCATATTGAAGGACAGGTTGAGACCCAGGACTGACCCCCCATAGGAGACACCTTATACATTGATTCATGCTGTAACCTCAGCATAGTGAGGTAAGGGGCCATTGCCCTCCATTATAGGATTGCTGCATGAATTGGACTGCTGTTTGCACTCCACACCTCTCACTTATCCGAAGAAAGCAACGCTAGTATCTAGCTGCTACCTGCACGCTCCCCATTAAGCACGTTTAAGGAGTTGTTTGAAGATACTTTTGCTGCACACAGTCCTTTTGCTTGTTGGACGTTTTATTTTTGTGAGCACAGATTGCTGACACTGGACACTTTTAACATCACCCTGTATAGTGTTTTATATGATTATTACTTTTATTGCACTAGAGTGTGGTTCATGGTATTCTTATTTTTATTTTTATTCATATACGTTGATGTTTAAATGTATATATAGGTTTGCACTGCAGTTGAAGGTTCAGTTACACTTTATCCATTGATTTGGAATATCTATGCACAGTGTTTACCTTGCACTTTTTTGATTTTATTTTATCACTTTTAACTCGATTCCTCAAGACACTCACAGTAACCTTGCACTAAAGTGTGGTTTATGTCTATTTATGTGATTATTTTATTTGAATGTGTTGTCACCTTGCATATTTATCACTTTACTGGGATTATTTCAAACACTTATGCCGCGTACACACGGTCGGACTTTTCGTCTACAAAAGTCAGACAGCCTGTCCGACAGACTTCCGGCAGACTTTCGGCGGACTTGCGGCGGACTTGCGGCATACTTTCTAACGAACGGACTTGCCTACACACGACCACACAAAAGTCCGATGGATTCGTGCGTGATGACGTACACCGGACTAAAATAAGGAAGTTCATAGCCAGTAGCCAATAGGTGCCCTAGCGTGGCTTTTTGTCCGTCGGACTAGCACACAGACGAGCGGATTTCGGGGTCCGTCGTAGTTACGAAGTAAAGATTTGAAGCATGTTTCAAATCTAAAGTACGTCGGATTTGAGGCTAAAAAAGTACGTTGAAAGTCCGGAGAAGCCCACACACGATCGGATTACCAGCCAGCTTTAGTCCGTCAGCGTCCGTTGGACTTTTGTAGACGGAAAGTCCGACCGTGTGTACGCGGCATAAGAGGTACTTTTCACTAGAGTGCGGCGCACTTTATGTGTTATAGTCTAGTTTTTCCATTTTTATGTGCGTTTTTCACATGCATCTCCATTGCTGTTCATACCGTAGATGCAGGGTCTGCATCTGGAATTAGTTGTAAATTTACTCCTTACACCTGGAGCCTCCATCTCTTGTTTACCCACATATACAGCTGATTTCTTTACAACACATGACTCATCTATATTACCCACCTTCAACACTAGGCAATATTCCATTTTATTAATACTTGGTAATTTTTAGATTCTCTCACAATAGGACTAGCGCAGCACCACCCCCCTCTGTTTTATTCTATTTACTCTTTAGGGCCAGGTTGGACCCTTTCCGGTGCTAGCTGCTTGTCCAAACCCCCCCCCCTCTTATATAGCTTTCCCATTTGCATGGTAGCGCAGGAATACCATATTTACAATTCCAGGGAATGCCTGTGTAAACTTGAGGTCTATGGACCTCAACTCGCATCAAAGTCAGAACAAAGTAGTACAGGGACTACGTTGAAGTCAGTGTTACTTGAAGTCGCACAGATATGAATGGTACACATTGAAAATCATGGGGTATGACTTGTCATGCGACTCTGATGTCCAAAGTCACACAAGTGTGACTCAGCCCAACTTTGTGAGCAATTTCAGAGACATCAGTGCACTTTCCTGCACAGATGTCTAGTGAAATCACATAGGTCCCAACTGTTCTCCTTTAAGAAGGTGTCCTATGCCTACCTACTTTTGCTAATAGGTGTCCCTTATACCCATCTCAAAAAGTTGGGAGGTAAGAAATCGCCCCCTGAAGTCGCCCAAAGTAGTGCAGGAACTACTTTTGGGAATCGTTGTGGCGTTGCACCAATTCGGACAGTTCCATTGCCATCAATAGGCGCCGATATGGCCTGCAATTTGACATGTCAATTTAGACCTTGTGAACATGGGTGAAGTTGCATAGATATTAGAGCTGCATGGTTCTGGCCAAAATGAGAATCACAATTTTTTTGCTTAGAATAAAAAGATCACGATTCTCGAGACGTAAAATCTTTCACATTATCCCCCCAAAAAATGGGCTAACTTTTCTTTTGTTTTTTTTTTTAATTCATTAAAGTAATTTTTTCCAAAAACAATTGCATTTGAAAGGCGCAAATACAGTGTGACATAAAATATTGTAACAACCACCATTTTATTCTCAAGGGTCTCTACTAAAAAAAATATATATAATGTTGGGCGCTTCTAAGTAATTTTCTAGCAAAAAAAAAAAAGATTTTAACCTGAAACCAACAAATGTCAGAAAAAGGTTTAGTTTTTAAGTGGTTAAACTTTCCTCACTTACACAGAATTCTATTTCATTGATAAATTGTTACAATGGGGGTCATTTACTATAGCGCCACAAAATTCTCCTGCAGTACCAAAAAATAACTCTCAAAAAAGGCCAGGAAGACTTCAACTCTCCGAAAGTCAGCGCTAATGCAAATGGAAAGCAGCGCTATTGCGGCAATAATGCCTGTCAGATCACACATGCTGGAATAGTGGAAGTCAGTGGGGCTCGAACCTGCAAAATCCAAAGTTCTCACTGAAGGCTTATATGTAAGTTCTTTGGCATAAAAAAAGTGTTTGGAGACCCGGGTTCTGTCCCAGGGGACATGGATCAATGCCAATTTTTTTTTTAAAAACGGCCGTTTTTTCGGGAGCAGTGATTTTAATAATGCTTTGAGTGAAACAATAAAAGTGTAATATTCCTTTAAATTTCATACCTGGGGGGTGTCTATAGCATGCCTGTAAAGGGGCGCATGTTTCCTGTGTTTAGTACAGTCTGACAGCAAAATGACATTTGAAAGGAAAAAAAGTTATTTAAAACTACTCGCGGCTATACTGAATTGCCGGCTCAACAATACACATAAAAGTTCATTGATAAAAACTGCATGGGAATTCCCCACAGGGGAACAACCAACCAAAATGAAAAAAAAATGATGTGGGGGTCCCCCTAAATTCCATACCAGGCCCTTCAGGTCTGGTATGGGTATTAAGGGGAACCCCGGCCAAAATTTTTTTTAAAAATTGGCGTGGGGTCCCCCTCAAAATCTATACCAGACCCTTCAGGTCTGGTATGGATTTTAAGGGGAACCCCGCGCCAAAATTTTTTAAAAAAATGGCGTGGGGTACCCCCAAAAATCCATACCAGACCCTTATCCAAGCACGCAACCTGGCAGGCTGCAGGAAAAGAGGGGGGGCGAGAGAGCGGCCCCCCCTCCCTCCTGAACCATACCAGGCCACATGCCCTCATATTGGGAGGGTGCTTTGGGGGTAGCCCCCCAAAGCACCTTGTCCCCATGTTGATGAGGACAAGGGCCTCATCCCCACAACCCTGGTTCGGGGGTGGGGGGGTCTGCGGGCGGGGGGCTTATCGGAATCTGGAAGCCCCCTTTAACAAGGGGACCCCCAGATCCCGGCCCCCCCTGTGTGAAATGGTAAGGGGATACAAAAGTACCCCTACGATTTCACCAAAAAAATGTCAAAAATGTTAAAAATGACAAGAGACAGTTTTTGACAATTCCTTTATTTAAATGCTTCTTCTTTCTTCTATTTTCTATCTTCTTTCATCTATCTTCCTTCGGTTTCTTCCTCCATCTTCTTCTTCTTCTGGTTCTTGTTCTTCCGGTTCTTCTTGTTCTTCTTGTTCTTCTTGTTCTTCTGGTTCTTCATCCGGTCTTCTCATCCGGCATCTTCCTCAGCGGCACCGTCTTCACTTCATCTTCTTTCCTCGGGCCGCTCCGCATACACGATTGGATGGGAGGCTCCCGCTGTGTGACGCTTCTCTTCTTCTGACAGTTCTTAAATAACGGAGGGCGGGTGACCCTGCCCCCTCTGACACAGGGCGGGTGACCCCGCCCCCCTCTGATGTCACGGGGAATGCCACAGGGAAGTCCCCGTGCATCAGAGGGGGGCGGGGTCACCCGCCCTGCGTCAGAGGGGGGCGGGGTCACCCGCCCTCCGTTATTTAAGAACTGTCAGAAGAGGAGAAGCGTCACACAGCGGGAGCCTCCCATCCAATCGTGTATGCGGAGCGGCCCGAGGAAAGAAGATGAAGTGAAGACGGCGCTGCTGAGGAAGATGCCGGACGAGAAGACTGGATGAAGAACCAGAAGAACAAGAAGAACCAGAAGAACAAGAAGAACAAGGAGATGGAGGAAGAAACCGAAGGAAGATAGAAGAAAGAAAATAGAAGAAAGAAGAAGCATTTAAATAAAGGAATTGTCAAAAACTGTCTCTTGTCATTTTTAACATTTTTGACATATTTTTGGTGAAATGGTAGGGGTACTTTTGTATCCCCTTACCATTTCACACAGGGGGGAGGGCCGGGATCTGGGGGTCCCCTTGTTAAAGGGGGCTTCCAGATTCCGATAAGCCCCCCGCCCGCAGACCCCCACAACCACTGGGCCAGGGTTGTGGGGATGAGGCCCTTGTCCTCATCAACATGGGGACAAGATGCTTTGGGGGGCTACCCCCAAAGCACCCTCCCAATGTTGAGGGCATGTGGCCTGGTACGGTTCAGGAGGGGGGGGCGCTCTTTCGTCCCCCCCCTCTTTTCCTGCGGCCTGCCAGGTTGCGTGCTCGGATAAGGGTCTGGTATGGATTTTTGGGGGTACCCCACGCCATTTTTTTAAAAAATTTTGGCGCGGGGTTCCCCTTAAAATCCATACCAGACCTAAAGGGTCTGGTATAGATTTTGAGGGGGACCCCACGCCAATTTTTTTTTTAAATTTTGGCCGGGGTTCCCCTTAATATCCCATACCAGACCTGAAGGGCCTGGTATGGAATTTAGGGGGACCCCCATGCCATTTTTAAAAAAAATTTTGGTTCGGGGTTCCCCTGTGGGGAATTCCCATGCCGTTTTTATCAATGAACTTTTATGTGTATTGTCGGGCCGGTGTTCTTCCGAGAAATTTCCTCTCGGCGGAAAAGAACCCCCCTCTACTGCGTAGGCGCAGCGCCTGCGCAGTAGGAGCCGGCAGAAGAAGCCGAAGCGAAATAGAGAATAAATCAGCTGTACACGGCGCCTGTAAGAAGGTCTCCGTGGGCTCGCTTCGCTCGCCACGCTTCAGGCACGGCCTCGCTTTGCTCGGCACTTTTTTATTCCCCCTCTAGGTCCACTTGGATGGTGGGGCTTCAGCCTGGACCCAGGGCGCAGGCGCCGTGTACAGATGATTGAAGTTTTTTATCTTTGGCTATTTTCGGCGGCTGCTAGTCGTTGGCACTGCGCAAGTGCAGCGCTTGCGCAGTACAGGGGGGATCTTATCCACCGAGGGAACTTTCTCGGCAAGACACCGGCAATTCAGTATAGCCGCGAGTAGTTTTAAATGACTTTTTTCCTTTGAAATGTCATTTTGCTGTCAGACTGTACTAAACACGGGAAACATGCGCCCCTTTACAGGCATACTATAGACACCCCCCAGGTACGAAATTTAAAGGAATATTACACTTTTATTGTTTCACTTTAAGCATTATTAAAATCACTGCTCCCGAAAAAACAGCCATTTTTAAAACTTTTTTGCATTGACACATGTCCTCTGGGGCAGGACCCAGGTCCCCAAACACTTTTTATGACAATACCATGCATATAAGCCTTTAAAATTAGCACTTTTGATTATTCATGTTCGTGTCCTATAGACTTTAACCACTTGCCTACCATGCCAATTCTGACATTTCTCTCCTACATGTAAAAATCATAATTTTTTGGCTAGAAAATTACATAGAACCCCCAAATTTAGCAGAGACCCTAGAGAATACAATGGCGGTCATTGCAACTTTTTATCTAGCACGGTATTTGCGCAGCAATTTTTCGAATGCGTTTTTTTGGGGAAAAAAACAGTTTTGGGCTTAAAAAAAAACAAGAAAATTAGCCCAATGTTTTTGTATAATGTGAAAGATGAAGTTACGCCAAGTAAATAGATACCCAACATGTCACGCTTCAAAATTGCACATGCTTGTGGAATGGCGCCAAACTTCGCTATTTGAAAATCCCCTTAGGTGACGCTTTAAAAATTTTTACTGGTTACATGTTTTGAGTTACAGAGGAGGTCCAGGGCCAAAATTATTGCTCTCGCTCTAACGTTCGCGGCGACACCTCACATGTGTGGTTTGAACAACATTTTCATATGTGGGCGGGACTTATGTATGCGTTCTCTTCTGCAGGCGAGCTCACAGGGACAGGGGCACTTTAAAAGTTTTTTTTTTTTATTGTTAATTTTACTTTTTTTATTTTAGCTTGACACTTTTTTTCCCCAAAAAATTTTTTGGATCACTTTTGTTTCTATTACAAGGAATGTAAACATCCCTTGTAATAGGAATAAGCATGACAGGTGCTCTTTACAGTGAGATGTGGGGTAAATAAGACCCCACATCTCACCTCTAGGCTTAGAAGCCTGAAATTATATACAAAAAAACGATCTCTGCTTCCCAGCCGAATCGGCGCCGTTTTTTTTAATACAGAGGCCGGGCGTGACGTCATAACATCACGCCCGGCCTCCGAACAATCATAGAGATTCCGGCGACCATCTGGTCCACCAGAAATCTCTATGCTAAACATCCGGGGCTGGCGGATCCTGTGACCGACTCACCGATCGTAGCGGTAAGTCGGTACAAGCACCGGAGGGTGGCGGGAGGGGGGGCGTCCCCTCTCGCCTCCTGTTAGAATGATGAAGCAGTGGAACAGCCACTATGATCATTCTTATGGTGTGCAGATTCGCAGGCTCAAAAGATGATATCTGGATGATGCCTGTAGCTACAGGCATCACTCAGATATCCCCGCTCAAAGCCGAGGACATCATTTGGCGTACGGCGGGCGGGAAGCGGTTTTAATGGTGTTCGCACAAATTTATTTGCCTGTTCGCATGTTCTGCTGCGAACCGAACAGGGGGGGTGTTCGGCCCATCCCTAGTTCTCATTAAGAATCATGGGGGTACAACTTGTCAAGCAACTCAGAAGTCCAAAGTCGCCCAACTGTGAAACAAGTCATATATATTTTAATAGAAAGGAGCTCTCATTTATACTTGCATTTACATCAGCAGAACAAATACAGGAAGTGATGTGTGCACATGGGCCAGAAGCAAATGTGTGGGGATGCCAAACAAATCAATGAACCCCACCCACACCAAATCTAACTACCAAATCCACCCCCGCATTGATTAAGCACAAGTACATATCTAACCCTTATCCGGAAAATGAGCCGCACCTCCTCTTTGCTAAAGAGGGACCTCGCCATGTCCACCTAGATGGAGATCTTGACCAGCACAGGGACTTCCAGGTGATTACAATGACTTATTTCTGGGTCAGAAGGCGAAACTACACTCTTTTGACCGCTGCTACAAATATTTGATCGCAACCACTATTAGAATTTTATTATTTTTGTTTATTTGCAGATATGCAAATTTGTATTTCTACTTATGATATTTAAAGGTGTTCGATAAGAAATGGTGTCCCTGGGTTAGCAGCAGGAGGAAATCGTTCAGCTGAAATCACACTTTCATTCCCACATGTCAGTCCCGACTGCAGGGGCAATTTCAGAGACATCTGTGCAGGTTTCTGCACTGATATCAATACAAATTGCACCCCAAAGTCACACCAATTAAAACAGTGCAATTGTCACTGCTTTGACATGTCAAATCGCACCAATGTGAACTAAAGCTGACACAAACACTGCCTATCCACCAGCTGAATTCATTACCTGCAATTCTCCACAGCTGTTATATATAAAGATTCTACCTTTATCATTTACTTGCAGGTGTGCAGAAGCCTAGGTTTACATTGGAGCAATTTGTCATGCAATTTGAGAGATCAAATCGCATGACTATTGGCAGCAATGGCACTGTTCCAATCGATGCAACATTTTTTTTGTGGCACCGCACCAATTTGCTAAAGTAGTTCCTGCACTACTTTTGCCAATTTCCGGTGCGACTTCAATAGACATTTGTGTATGAAGCCACACAGATGTCTATCAAGTAGCACCTAAAATCACGCTGACCTTGCTACTTTGAAATCGTGCTACTTCAAGTGAAGTAGCGCGATTTCAAAGTAGCATCAATGTGAACCAGGGCAAAGAGATTAGTTTTTTGGTGCACAAATACATATTGAAATAAAATATAAGAGATATTGCACTTTCCCAAAACCACCGCCCACAAACTAAAGGGAAGAAAGTAGAAGAAAAAGAAAAAAAACAAAAAAACACAACAAAGCTCAATTATGGACTTTTATTTTACCAGCATAAAAACAAAAAATTACATTTACTAGCTTCAAAAAATTTTGGACAGGATATATGGTGCTACATTTAGCAATGGGATTTTAAGGGCCCTGCTCATAGGAGCTTACAATCTAAAATTAGACAAAACCTTAGAGTGGACACAGCTTTAATTTCTGTGTATAATGGGCAACACATCACATTGTTATCTGCAAGATTATAGAAACATACTTAACAGTCATTCTTACAAAGCATTCCCACATAATATTACAAAAGACTTATGACACCCACCACCAGCCCACAATCCACACATACATACATTGGTGACCATGTTCTGCTGGAAGCTGCATTTCGGTGTACATGATTAAACGAGATAAAAAAAAAAAAGAGTAGGTCAGCAGATGCTTCCAAACGATGTTTGCATGATCAGACAGGAACAATACACACACAACATTGACAGCATGGCCACATAAACCCACTTTTGATATGAAAAAATGCACAAGAATTTCATCAAATCTCCCAATAGCATTCCTTCTCCCCCACAAATCACAGCAAAAAACCTGACCTTCTCAGGCCAAACGAACCCCCCTACTGCAGGCCTTTATATAAGAGAGGTTGTATTGTTAGCACAAGGACACACCCAATAGAAGTACACGCCCACCAGTATCTTTCAATCTGTCTCTTCATGTATGTCTAAAGTGATTGCACCTGATGGGCAGGAACACATAATAGTGTTCGCAACTCTGTTAGCCTTGGCTATGTGCATCAAATCTCCAACTACAGGACAAAGATCAAAGTCCATTTGCATCCACATAAACAAAGCAACAGTTTTCTAAGCATATGTACCTGTGCCGTGTAAACCCTAAAATTTGAAATGTCCAAGTCCCTGGGCATGATTTGTGCTAATAAACGTTAACATCAGTCCCTGGCTGCGATGAGCTTCCAATATAAAGTCCAAAATTACCTTTCTTACATTAGAACCTTTTTCGACAGGAGACAAATAAAATGCCTGCATGTCGTTGGATTGTGGTGAGAAACCCACACAGGGAGAACATATAAACTTCAACACAAGGATTAGCATGTTGGGGAATTGAACCAACATCCCAGGTGCTGCTAGACAGAACTGCTACCCACTTAGCCACCAGGCAGCCTCACACATGGTCTCTGCATCTCTGTGGTGTGAACCAGCCCTAAGTCCATAGCCATGCTCAGTGTCACAAGCAATATACAATTTATTGGCCTAAGTATTGGGATGCCTGCCTTTAAACGCACATGAACTGTAATGGCATCCCAGTATTAGTATTGGGTTCAAAACTCATTTGGCCCACCCTTTGCAGCTATAACAGCTTCAACTCTTCTTGTCCACAAGGTTTAGGAGTGTGTCTATGGGAATGTTTGACCATTCTTACAAGTGCATTTGTGAGGTCAGGCACTGATGTTGGACGAGAAGGCCTGACCTACAGTCTCCTCTCTAATTCATCCCCAAGGTGTTCTGTTGTGTTGAGGTCAGGACTCTGTGCAGGCCAATCAAGTTCCTCCACCCCAAAATCACTCATCCATGTCTTTATGGACCTTGCTTTGTGCACTGGTCCAAATGATTTGGTGGAGGGGTAATTATGTTGTGGGGTTGTTTTTCAGGGGTTGGGCTTGGCCTCTTAGTTCCAGTTAAGGGAACTCTTAAGGCATCAGCATACCAAGACATTTTGGACAAATTTCATGCTCCCAACTTTGTGTGAACAGTTTGGGGAAAGCCCCTTCCTGTTCCAACATGTTTGCACACCAGTGCACAAAGCAAGGTCCATAAAGACATGGATGAGCAAGTTTGGGGTGGGGAAACTTGACTGGCCTGCACAGAGTCCTGGCCTCAACCCGATAGAACACCCTTTGGCTGAATTAGAGTAGAGACTGCGAGCCAGGCCTTCTCATCCAACATCAGTGCCTGGCCTCACAAATGCACTTCTGGAAGAATGATCAAACATTCCCATAGGCACACTAAACCTTGTGGACAGCCTTCCCAGAAGCTGTTCTAGCTTTGAGTGGACCAAATCAAATTTTAACCCTACGGACTAAGACTGGGCTGCCATTAAAGTTCATGTGTGTGTAAAGGCAGGTATCCCAATACTTTTAGCTAAATAGTGTATCTGGAAAAGACTTACAATGGTGGTGGAACCCTCCTACACATAACTACTACATTTAGACATAATTATAGGACCTGGGAGATGAGACAACTTACCCACATGCAGTAACATGGTTGGGATTTGAACCCAGACCTTCAGGGATACTAAGCAGAAGTTCTAACCTCTAAGCCATGGAGCTGCCACGTGTGAGAGCCTCCCAGTGTTGCCAACCTGCCAGGTTGAAATTTACTGACACAACACCCAAAATTTACTGGCACAGTCAAGTTTTTACTGCCATATCCAAAAGTTACAAAATGACAATTTTAAGTGCAAATTTCAGTATTTAGGCTACAAAACAAGTACAATATGCAAATAGCAATGTGATTTAAGGTAGATATTAAGGCAAAAACATATTTCTTATTTTATTTTCGATATAGTACGGTAAGTAGCTCAGGGACAGGACTCAGGAGGGCAAGAAATTAGAATGGGTGGCACACACACAAGAAATTGACCCCAAATGACACTGACAGCAGTGTGCAGCAGCACAGATGATGATGGCACCTCACTAACATGATACGCTGTGGCGTCACCTTTAGGGGGAATTACACGGGGGGAGGGTTATATTAGGGGGATTACACGGGCGAGAGCTGTGCTGATGCGCTAGCCTGCTCAGTGCCCCTGATTGCTCAGTGGCCCGGGGGGGGGATGACACCAAATTTTACCGCACCAGGTGACACCAATCCTATTGACGCCACTGATGACACGTCCCCTCCTGAGTCACAGTGACCCACTCTCTGCATGCCAGGTGGTCCCTTCAGTCCACTTCCGGCTTGCCTTCCTTCCCTTCCACAGACCAGCACATAAGGCTCCGGCTGCTCTGTTCCCTACACTATGACGTCGCGTGACACACTGCCGGCACAGGCGGAACACACTGTAGCAGGCACTTGGATGGTCTCGGTCAAGCTGCACAGCCATATTTTTTACTGGCAACATTTTTCTTTCACTGGCATTTACTGGCAGAAGAAAAGTGCCCATTTTTTACTGGCTGCCAGTAAAAATACTGGCGGTTGGCAACACTGGAGCCTCCTACACATAACTACACATAACTACACATAAATACACATAAAACACATAAATACTGCATTTCTATGGACATACAAGTGATGGAATTACATTACTCAAGAGTTATTCTTCTTGATTTATTCTGTGATATTTGGTGTTTTTTTTGTGGGTGAGAGTAGAATATTACCCTCAAATTTTTGGGAATTACATTTTGATTTCTGATGTTGGTACATATATCACATTTTTTGGGCTCAAATTATGAATATTTGGAAAAAATAGAAAGCACAAAAAAATGTGATTCATTTTAAATTTGCGTCAGCAATGTTATTGTTTGTGGATTATAAAGACTCCTGTGTGAGTTTAGGTTAAAGATTGTTGTGAGATTGAGAGTAACAAGTGAAAGTGACAGAGAAAAATATATTTTATCAAAACATCAAAACATTCCACATTGTAGCATTCTTCAAATCAAAATATTTTAAGTAGAAGCAACAATGTTGCAAAGGAATATTTATTTCACAGAAAGATACATTGCATCTCAACATTAAAAGTTTTTTTTGTGAAAGTTAGAATTGTTCCATTAAAATCAGTGACTGAAACTTCATTTGGACTAAATTAGAGCAGATTTTAACTTCCAAAAAATGTTCTCTAATTAGCTCTCATTTTGGTATTTACTATACCTCCAGGTAAAAAAGACACTTGAGTTAAAATGAGTTATTTTCAGGTCTGAGCATGCTCAGTTGTGTTGGCACCTAGTTGTCCAAAACGGGGAATTTTTCACTTTTCAGACTTTTAAAGATATTTCAGTGTAGAAATCACTTTTTCACCCAGTTTAAAAGCAGATAATCTTTAAATAATATACTGCATATTTCAGTACCATTTAGACAATTATATCATGTTCTAAACATTATTTCCATGTGCAATTCTCTAGGTTTTAGCAGAGTAAGGGTTTGGGCACTATTTAGATTCAGGGAGCTATAGTAAATTCGATTTTGGGAGAATTTTCTCACCAGCGCTATAGTGAATACCGTTTTAGCGCGAATTAGCGCTATTAGCGCTAATTCGCGCTAAATTGCCGCGAATTAGCGCCGTGGCGCTATAGTAAATGACCCCCAATGTCTCTAGTTAAGTTCACTGATAAAGAATGTTCTAATTCTTGGCAGACTTCCCGGTTTTTCTATTCCTTTCTTTTGACAGCTCTGGCTTCAGAAGAGCAGAGAGAATTCTTTACATAGCAAGAATCGTGAAACGCTTTTTTCAAGATCGCAAAGGGGAAAAAATCACGATGACGATTAATCGTGCAGCTCTAATAAATATGACTGGAAATCATGGGGGACAACTTTTCATGTGAATCTGAGGTCCAAAGCTGCATGAAAAGTCACCCAAGTGTGAAAGTAACCTAATGCGATTAATTGATAACACCTTTGAATAAGGCCCCATTTGCACTTGTGGGACCTTAAAATTGCACAGCTTTGTCATAACTTGAAGCAATGTCTGTGTAATCTTGTGGTGTATGGACCTCAAATTGCATCAAAGTCAAACCAAGATAGTGCAGGGACGAATTTGCTACACTTTCAGGATGCACAAGTGACAATAGGGCCAAATTCAAAGGTGTTATCCTTGAATCTCATTCAGACTGCTGCGACCTGAAAGTCACACTATTTTGCTGCCACTTTGCCGCTGCAACTTGGCCCTAACTTCTGGGAATACCTGTGTAATATTGTACCCGATATACCTCAAGTCACATGAAAGTCACACCAAAGTAGTACAGGGAATACTTTGAAGTTGGTGTGACTTAAAGTAGCACAGATATGAATGGTTATCATTGAGAATCATGGGGTACAACTTCTCCTGCAACTCAGAGGTCCACATTTGCTAGAAAATTCGCCCAACTGTGAAACAAGTCATAAATATTTTAATAAAAGGAGCTCTCATTTATACTTGCATAGTCCTTACTGATGTACATCAGCAGAACAAATGCAGGAAGGGATGTGTGCACATGGGACGGAAGCAAATGTGTGGTGATGCCAAACAAATCAATGAACCCCACCCACACCAAATCCAACTACCACATCCACCCCCACATTGATTAAGCACAAGTACATAGCCTACACTTACCCGGCAAATGAGCAGCACCTCGTCTTTGCTAAAGAGACCTCGCCATGTCCACCTAGATGGAGATCCTGACCAGCACAGGGACTTCCAGGTGCATACAATGACTAATTTCCAGGTCAGAAGGTGAAACCACGCTTTTGATTGCAGCTGCGAATATTTGATCTCAACCACGATTAGTATTTTTTATTTTCAGATATGCAAATCTGTATTTCTACATATATTTGAAGGTAAACTTAAGGGAGTTTGATAAGAAATGGTGTCCTTGGGTTAGCGGCAGGTAAATTACAAAGACAAAAGGCCCAGTTTGAGCCCTGGTTCACACTGACAGCGGGAGGAAAGCGTCCAGCTGAACTCACAATTTCATTCCTGCATGTCAGTCCCGACTGTGGGGGCAACATCAGAGACATCGGTGCAGGTTTCTGCACCAATATCAATACAAATCGCACCAATAACAACAGTTCAATTGCCTCCGATTTGACATGTCAAATCACACCAATGTGAACCAGAGCTGACACATACAACACTGCCTATCCCCCTGCTGAATTAATTACCTGCAATTCTCCACAGCTGTTATATATAAAGATTCCACCTTTTATCATTAACTTGCAGGTGTGCAGAAGCCTAGGTTTACATTTGAGCGATTTGTCATGCGATTTGAGAGATCAAATGGCATGACTATTGGCAGCAATGGCACTGTTCCAATCGATGCAACATTTTTTTTGTGGCACCACATCAATTTGCTAAAGTATTTCTTGCACTATACTTTTGCCGATTTCAGGTGTGACGTCAATAGACATTTGTGTATGAAGCCACACGAATGTCTATTAAGTCGCTCCTGAAATCACGCTGACCTTGCTACCTTGAAATCGTGCTGCTTCAAGTGAAGTAGCGCAATTTCAAAGTAGCATCAATGTGAACCAGGGCAAAGAGATTAGTTTTTTGGTGCACAAATACACATTGAAATAAAATATAAGAGATATTGCACTTTCCCAAAACCACCACCCACAAAAACTAAAGCGAAAGAAAAGTAGAAGAAAAAAAAAGCCACAACAAAGCTCAATAATGTACTTTTATTTTACCAGCAGAAAAAAAAAATTACATTCATTTACTAACTTCAAAAAAAATTTGGACAGGATATATGGTGCTACATTTAGCAATGGGTTTTTAAGGGCCCTGCTCATAGGAGCATACAATCTAAAATTAGACAAAACCTTAGAGTGGGCAACACATCACATTGTTATCTGCAAGATTATAGAAACATACTTAGTCATTCTTACAAAGCATCCCCACATAATATTACAAAAGACTTATTCAAAACACCCACCACCAGCCCACAATCCACACATACATACATTGGTGACCATGTTCTGCTGGAAGCTGCATTTCGGTGTACACGATTAAATGAGATAAAAAAAAAGATTAGGTCAGCAGATGCTTCCAAACGATGTTTGCATGATCAGACAGGAACAATACACGCACAACATTGACAGCATGGCCACATAAACCCACTTTTGATTGAAAAAAAAATGCACAAGAATTTTCATCAAATCTCCCAATATCATTCCTTCTCAGGCCAAACAAACCCCCCTACTGCAGGTCTTTATATAAGAGAAGTTGTATTGTTAGCACACTGACACACCCAATAGAAGTACACACCCACCAGTATCTTTCAATCTATCTCTTCATGTATGTCTAAAGTGATTGCACCTAATGAGCAGGAACACATAATAGTATTCGCAACTGTGTTAGCCCTTGGCCTATGTGCATCAACTCTCCAACTACAGGACAACGATCAAAGTCCATTTGCATCCACATAAACAAAGCAACAGTTCTCTAAGCATATGTACCTGTGCAGTGTAAACCCTAAAATTTGAAATGTCCAAGTCCCTGGGCATGATTAGTGCTAATAAACATTAACATCAGTCCCTGGCTGCAATGAGCTTCCAATATAAAGTCCAAAATTAACTTTCTTACATTAGAACCTATTTCGACAGGAGACAAATAAAATGCCAGCATGTCTTTGGATCAGGGGCGGGCTGGGCCGGCTTTCCCCCCAAGGCGGCTCTGATTCCCTGTAAGAAGGCCGATGTGCTGCCAGCTGGGAACTGAGCATGTGCAGTTAGCACTCCGGAGGGAGACTGGCAGGTCTGGATAACAGCCCAGAAGCGTGCAGGAACATTTGTGCTGTGAGCGGACATCTGTCCTGTCATAGTGCTGTTCCCTACTTCTGAGCAGACAGTCTGTGTCCCTTCAGAGCACAGCCGAATGGAAGAGGGTGGATCCACCCTGCCTCCTCCAGCCCCCTCTCTCACTGTGCCCGCCCACACTCCGGGCAGCCTGAGTGCTGCTTCTGTGAATAGAACATGTGGGCAGGAACTTTCAAACTGAGATCCGTCTGAGTTCTCTATGGGATGCTCTGGAAGCTGATAATCGAGGCAGTGACCCTTCTGCCTGCTGGGTCCTTCCTTCCAAGTGAGTGAGCTGTGATCGGTCTCTCTCCCTTCTCTCCCCCCTCTCTCCTAAATTCCTCTCCCCCTCCTCCCTCTGCAGATAAGGAAGTTTCTTTCAGCAGCCAGTGCAGTACCTGCTCCTATGTACTATGATGTGGGCTCAAACTGGTCTGCTGCAGTGTTGGTGATCTCACTATCTTCCTGCATGTCCCATATACTTCTATTAGTTTGCACATTGTTGCTGCATTTTCTGAAAGTGCACAAAAACGGCTGCATCTTTGATGCGCTATAAAAAAAACTGCAGCAAAAACGCACAACCTAAAAGAAGCCTATGGGGCTGCGGCTAAGGAAAACTGTGTACATAAGCACTGCGGCCAAACCGCAGATACACCAGTGTGTGCCCAAAGGCTTGGACACACTTGCACACTCCGCTGAAAAGTGATCAATGCTCAGTTCACTTTTGCTCATGCTCAGCGGCTCCAACCAGACCTGTCAGTTTTTTTTTTTTTGTTCAACTCACTGGATTGAGCAAAAAAAAAAAACTAGTGGTGTGTACAAGGCTTTACTATGTTAATAAAGGAATAAAGCTATTTTTTTGAGGAGTGGTCTATCCTTGTGGACAATTTGGAGCGATGTCTCTCTCTGTCAGTGGTGGCTGGTGCTCAAACAAAAAAACCCCCATCAATTGCAGTCTCACTCTGCCGTTAAATGCAGCCACTATGCCCATCAATTGCAGCCTCACTGTGCCCATCAAATGCAGCCACTGTGCCCATCAACTGCAGCCTCACTGTACCCATCAAATGCAGCCACTGTGCCCATCAGATGCAGCCAATGTTACCCCCTGTCCGCATTTAAGCAGCACCCCACCTTGCCCGTTGTCTATCTGGCACTTACCCCATCTTGGTGGCGGGTCAGGCAGCAAGTGATGGCGGGGAGCTGTGGCATAGGCAGCGGTTCCTGTGTTCTCTATGCTTCCTCCATGCTTTTCCTCCTGCTATACATCCAATAGCAGCGTCTGTCCTTTCAGCCAATCAGGTGACGGGTACCAGACCCGCTCTTCCTGATTGGCGGAGAGGCGGTTCAGTGTTAGAAATACAAATATTCATTTGCTTTTCTAACACACCTGGGTGGGCTCTGAGCACAATGCTCTGCGCTCTGAGTCCACCCTATTTTCAAGCCCATTAGAGCCTATGGTCAAGCTGCCTGAGGTGCGGTTGGGAGCAGTGAATGAATTAGAACATACGTGTGTCATGGGAGCATGAGCCGACAGCAGAGGAGGAGATCACATCCTTAAATCTCAGCTAGGGTTCATGCTGGGACTTGTAGTTCTTTCCTTTTGGGGTCAGGCCTAAAGGTCCCAGCATGAACCCCTCAGAGCTCAGGATGTGTCACACACCCCTGCCCCCCCCCCACTAGTGAAGGACTACAGGTCCAACTGTCCCAGCTTAAACCCCTCAGTGCTGAGGATGTGTCACCCCCCAATTAGTGAAGGACTACAGGGCACAGCATGAACCCATGGGATCTAAGCGGACACATCCTTAGATCTCAGAAGTTAATGCTGGGACTTGTAGTTCATCACTAGTTGTGGAGGGGGTCAGGTCCTCAGCCCTGAGGGATTCATACAGGGACTTGCTTGCAGTTTAGTTCCTGGAGGCCATGGTAGTATAAGTCCCCCACAGGCCCTGGAGGGCCACATTGTCCTCCCTGCCCCCCCCCCCACATTTGTGACCATGAAAAACCTTAGAGACTGTTTTTCCAATCCATCACTTTGCCACCACCGGTTCTATGGGCCACTTGTCTGGACTTGCCCCCCAGGCCTAAGGCTGCCAGCCCTCCCCTGCTTTGGATTGTGGTGAGAAACCCACACAGGGAAAACATATAAACTTCAACACAAGCATTAGCATGTTGGGGAATTGAACCAACATCCCAGGTGCTGCTAGACAGAACTGCTACCCACTTAGCCACCAGGCAGCCTCGCATATGTTCTCTGCATCTCTGTGGTGTGAACCAGCCCTAAGTCCATAGCCATGCTCAGTGTCACAAGCAATATACAATATATTGGCCTAAGTATTGGGACGCCTGCCTTTAAACGCACATGAACTATAATGGCATCCCAGTATTAGTATTGGGTTCAAAACTCATTTGGCCCACCCTTTGCAGCTATAACAGCTTCAACTCTTCTTGTCCACAAGGTTTAGGAGTGTGTCTATGGGAATGTTTGGCCATTCTTCCAAGTGCATTTGTGAGGTCAGGCACTGATGTTGGACGAGAAGGCCTGACCTACAGTCTCCTCTCTAATTGATCCCCAAGGTGTTCTATTGTGTTGAGGTTAGGACTCTGTGCAGGCCAGTCAAGTTCCTCCACCCCAAACTCCCTCATCCATGTCTTTATGGACCTTGCTTTGTGCACTGGTCCAAATGATTTGGTGGAGGGGGGATTATGATGTGGGGTTCTTTTTCAGGGGTTGGGCTTGGCCTCTTAGTTCCAGTTAAGGGAACTCTTAAGGCGTCAGCATACCAAGACATTTTGGACAATTTCATGCTTCCAACTTTGTGGGAACAGTTTGGGGAAAGCCCCTTCCTGTTCCAACATGACTGCGCACCAGTGCACAAAGCAAGGTCCATAAAGACATGGATGGGCAAGTTTGGGGTGGAGAAACTTGACTGGCCTGCACAGAGTCCTGGTCTCAACCCGATAGAATACCCTTTGGCTGAATTAGAGTAGAGACTGCGAGCCAGGCCTTCTCATCCAACATCAGTGCCTGGCCTCACAATGCACTTCTGGAAGAATGATCAAAGATTCCCATAGGCACACTAAACCTTGCGGACAGCCTTCACAGAAGCTGTTCTAGCTACAAAGGGTGGGCCAAATTAAATTTTAACCCTACGGCCTAAGACATTAAGGTTCATGTGTGTGTAAAGGCAGGTGTCCCAATACTTTTGGCTAAATAGTGTATCTGGAAAAGACTTACAATGGTGGTGGAACCCTCCTACACATAAATACTACATTTAGAGACCTGGGAGATGAGACAACTTCTCTACATGAAGTAACATGGTTGGCAGTAGTTCTAACCTCTAAGCCACTGAGCTGACACGTATGAGAATCTCATACACACAAATATACATAAATACACATAAAAACACATAAATACTGCATTTCTTTGGACATACAGGTGAGGGAATTACATTACTCAAGAGTTATTCTTCTTGATTTATTCTGTGATATTTGGTGTTTTTTTGTGGGTGAGAGTAGAATATTACCCTCAGATTTTTGGGAATTACATTTTGATTTCTGATGCTGGTACACATATCACATTTTTTAGGCTCAAATTGATTGAAATTATGAATATTTGGAAATAATAAAAAGCACAAAAAATTGTGATTCATTTTAAATTTGCATCAGCAATGATATTGTTTGTGGATTATAAAGACACCTGTGTGAGTTTGGGTGAAGATGGTTGTGAGATGAAGAGTAACAAGTGAAAGTGACAGAGAAAAATATATTTTACCAAAACATCAAAACATTCCACATTGTAGCATTCTTAAAATCAAAATATTTTAAGTAGAAGCAACAATGTTGCAAAGGAAAATTTATTTCACAGAAAGATACATTTCATCTCAACATTAAGTCCTCATGCACACGGACATTTTTACAGCCGCGTTTTTTAGCGTTTTTTACAGCTTAAAAACGCCTGTCTATGTTAGTCTATGGATTCATGCCCACCTAGACGTTTTTGAGCTGCAAATAGCCTAGGCATTTTTAAGCTGTAAAAAAACCCAGGACCAGTGCGTTCCGAGGAGCGGCGCTAGAGCTGTAAAAACGCGAAACGTGGAAAAACGCGCAAAAACGCGACCGCGGCGTTTTTTTGCGTTTTTTAACTCCGGCGTTTTTTGGTTAAAAAGAGATGATTGGACACTGTAATCTCTGTAAAAACAGGAATTTCCTGTCTGGACATTAGATTACCCAAGAGTCCTTTGCACAGCCATGTGACTGTGGTGATATTGGCTTCAAGATGGCTAGTGCAGTCTCTCAAGTAGAATTAATAAATGTGGTACAGGCCCATCCAGAATTGTGGGATGTGGCACATCCACCTAACCCTAACCCTAACCCTAACCCCTAACCCTAACTCCTAACCCTAACTCCTAACCCCTAACCCCTAACCCTAACCCCTAACCCTAACTCCTAACCCTAACTCCTAACCCCTAACCCTAACCCTAACTCCTAACCCTAACTCCTAACCCTAACTCCTAACCCTTAACCCTAACCCTAACTCCTAACCCTAACCCTAACTCCTAACCCTAACCCCTAACCCTAACCCCTAACCCTAACTCCTAACCCTAACCCCTAACCCCTAACCCTAACCCCTAACCCTAACCCTAACCCTAACTCCTAACCCTAACTCCTAACCCTAACTCCTAACCCTAACTCCTAACCCCTAACCCTAACTCCTAACCCTAACTCCTAACCCTAACTCCTAACCCCTAACTCCTAACTCCTAACCCCTAACCCTAACCCCTAACCCTAACCCTAACCCTAACTCCTAACCCTAACTCCTAACCCTAACTCCTAACCACTAACCCTAACCCTAACTCCTAACCCTAACTCCTAACCCTAACTCCTAACCCTAACTCCTAACCCCTAACCCCTAACCCCTAACCCTAACCCCTAACCCTAACCCCTAACCCCTAACCCTAACCCCTAACCCTAACTCCTAACCCTAACCCCAACCCCTAACCCTAACCCCTAACCCTAACTCCTAACCCCTAACCCTAACCCTAACTCCTAACCCCTAACCCTAACCCCTAACCCTAACCCCTAACCCTAACCCCTAACCCTAACCCTAACTCCTAACCCTAACTCCTAACCCCTAACCCCTACCCTAACTCCTACCCCTAACCCTAACCCCTAACCCTAACCCCTAACCCTAACTCCTAACCCTAACCCCTAACCCCTAACCCCTAACCCTAACTCCTAACCCTAACTCCTAACCCTAACTCCTAACCCCTAACCCTAACCCCTAACTCCTAACCCTAACTCCTAACCCCTAACCCTAACCCTAACTCCTAACCCTAACTCCTAACCCCTCACCCCTAACCCCTAACCCCTAACCCTAACTCCTAACCCTAACCCCTAACCCTAACCCCTAACCCTAACTCCTAACCCCTAACCCTAACTCCTAACCCCTAACCCCTAACCCTAACTCCTAACCCCTAACCCCTAACCCTAACCCTAACTCCTAACCCTAACCCTAACCCTAACTCCTAACCCTAACCCCTAACCCTAACCCCTAGCCCCTAACCCTAACCCCTAGCCCCTAACCCTAACCCCTAACCCTAACCCTAACCCCTAACCCTAACTCCTAACCCTAACTCCTAACCCTAACTCCTAACCCTAACTCCTAACCCCTAACCCTAACCCTAACCCTAACCCTAACCCCTAACCCTAACCCCAACTCCTAACCCTAACTCCTAACCCCTAACCCCTAACCCTAACCCCTAACCCTAACCCCCTAACCCTAACTCCTAACCCTAACCCCTAACCCCTAACCCCTAACCCTAACTCCTAACCCTAACTCCTAACCCCTAACCCTAACTCCTAACCCTAACCCCTAACCCCCTCATGAGGATTGCCTCATCGATCTTTTGCATGACAGGATCCATATTTCTCAGAAAAATACTGAAAAATACTGAAATATACTGAAAACTCTGAAACACTCTGAAACACTCTCTCCTCTCTCTCTCTCCTACCAAAATGGCACCGACACATGCTCATTAACATATTTTCTTTGGTTTCTGTGGCATTGTGGGAAATTTGGGAGTGTATATAGCTGAGAGATGTGTTTTTCATTGAAAAACGCTACTTAGCGCTAACGCGCAAAAACGCGGAAAAACGCGCAAAAACGCTAATGCAAAACGCGGTTTTTAACGCCGGTTTTTCCAGGCGTCGAACCTAGCTTTACAGCTCGTTTTTTAAAACGTCCATGTGCATGAGGACTAAAAGGTTTTTTTTGTGAAAGTTAGAATTGTTCCATTAGAATCAATGACTGAAACTTCATTTGGACTAAAATAGAGCAGATTTTAACTTTCAAAAAGTGTTCTCTAATTAGCTCTCATTTTGGTATTTACTATAGCTCCGGGTAAAAAAGACACTTGAGTTAAAATGAGAGCTATTTCCAGGTCTGAGCATGCTCAGTTGTGTTGGCACCTAGTTGTCCAAAACGGGGAATTTTTCACTTTTCAGACTTTTAAAGATATTTCAGTGTAGAAATCACTTTTTCACACAGTTTAAAAGCAGATTATCTTTAAATAATATACCGCATATTTCAGTACCATTTGGGCAATTATATCATGCTCTAAACATTATTTCCATGTGCAATTCTCCAGGTTTTAGCAGAGTAAGGGTTTGGGCGCTATTTGGTTTCAAGGAACTATAGTAAATTCGATTTTTGGAGTATTTTCTCACCAGCGCTATAGTGAATACCGTTTTAGCGCTAGTAACGCTAATTAGCGCTACATCGCCGTGAATTACCGCTAAGTTGCGGCAATTTGCGCGAATTAGCGCCGTGGCGCTATAGTAAATGACCCCCTGTGAGACTTATATCTATAAAACATTATGTTCACAGCCGCAAACAAAACCACAGTATAATGATACACAACCTCACTAACTAACTAGCTGAAAAGCCTCCCAGCTCTATATATGATCCGATAATCCCTGAAAAGGAAACATAGTTAGACACACAGATATACATCCTATACAACAGTAGGAGCAAAGCCTCATTAAAAATGAAACTCTCTTCCCACAACCTATTCTAGAAAAAATATATACTTTAGGAGTCCATCCCTGCATAAGAACTTTTTTTTTCTCTATAAAAGAAATCCGGCTAGCAAAAAGAAGTCCTTGGATTTAAACACTTAACAGAATCCGGAGATCCTGACCACGCAGAACTCTTTACCCTGACACTATCTAGCTAGGTAATTTCAAAGTTCTATTGTCCATAATTACCAGTAAAATTGGGGATCTGGCAAGGTCAACGATTCCCCTTCTTTATCCAGAGTGGTAATAAAGTACACAACATTGTCCTTTCCCGGTCTGCAAATTACCACTTTATCGGCATAGATGTTGCGACCGAAGTTCCAATGTACAAAGCATCCGCTGAAACGTTCATCCATCCGGACGGAACATCCAGTTTTTTCTGAAGGGCTTAGGCACAGACAAGTAGTCCCAAACAGCTTCACTGTACCAAAGTTCCCGATTAGCTTCAATCTCCTGCATAATATCCTGGGGCACATAGGGAAACTCCAATCCATACTCTGCGGCCACACGCTGGTTTAACATCCATTGCAAGCGAGCAAGTTTTGGCAAAGATCTGTCTCTCACCATACCAGGTGGTACACAGGAATTTAGTGACTTTCTCACCATAGACCCAGCCGGTGTCTGTAGTGAACTAGTAGCCTTTGGCAAAGTCTCAGCAACAGTATTGTGTGTTTCCACACAGGGTGACGTCTTCCCAGAACTCAGGGCAGTCCATTCAGGAAAAGTCATTGTGGAGGCAACATCTTCGCCTTGTGACCACAATAGCTCTTGCGACATGGTTTCAAATAAGTCATCATCACCGGAAAGATCCGACATGGATTCTATTTCCGAGTCTCTCAATTCTTCCACTGGCAAACATTTATTTACAGTCCCCAACAGTGGCTTACCCGTTCCGGACGTAGACTCTGGTAGCTCCGGCTCAGGCATCCTCTGGGGTAGGCCTCGACCATGGCCGCGGGAAGCCTTTACATAGCCCACCTTCTTCTGAGTATGCACCATAGGAGTAGGCGTAGTGGACTCAGGAACTAAAGTAATGTCTCCGGGCGAGACAACAGCAACAATGTCTCTTTCTTGAACATTGTCAGTAACAGTAACATTGTCAGTAGCAAAGTGGCGGCCCGTCGCTCCCTCTCTGTAGTGATAGCAGCTTCCACTGTAGCGATACCTGTCACCCAATCCATCCGATAGGCACGGGGCGACATGGTAGGTTGCTCCACCACAAACAGGTATTCTCTTTACTGTGGACATCGGCCAAATGGACGAAGATGCACGGCCAATCCTTCACATCGATGGCAGGTCATGCCCAGTCCCTCAACATCTCCCGGGGTATACCGGACAAACCTCCCCTGCGGCTTCAATCGAACTCCAGTATCGGTGAGCAGAGTCCCAGATTGCACAGTATCCATCACGGTGCTTGCACGGAACACTCTGGGTCCCACAACCGATTGCAACGCCGAAAAAGACATGGCCACACTCTGATCTTCTCAGCGTGATCACGAGGCCTCTCTTTTCCTCTGGCGCCAAACACATACACGCGTCCCACGTGGTAGCAAGTAGGGTAACTCCTCCCACTTGTTTTTTCAGTCACGTAACTCCCGGGCCTTTTTCTGGCGCCCATCGTCTACGCACTTAGAAGCAAAGTCCTGCAGTGTAACCTTTCCTCTTCCTGAAAAATATTTTTTTTTCAAAGTCCAGCTCTCTCTGTAAACTCCCGGTAAAACACTCCACTGGGTTGCAATAATTGACGGTCAACAAATCCCAGACGATGCCCCCACATGTAGCACTAACTCACGGTGGAGCTGCTGGTTTAAGTGGGTCTGTTACCTTTACTCTGCTTCCCTCTGTTTCACCGCCACCGGGTCTAGGGTTCCGTTGAGTTTACTCCTGGACAACATACGCACCAACACTGGAGTAATTTTTCAATGCTTTATTAAAACAAACGACTTAGGAAGTAGCAGGAAAGAGGTAGAAAGGAAACTTTATTTGAAATGCGCTCCCCTCGTGGGACACACTCCTTGCTCGTCTGGATAGGCCTCTCTCACCGGTCTAGCAGCCAGCATGCAACACAAATCAAAGTCTCTGCCACAGACTTGTTTGGGAACAAACTCCGTACAATCCTCTGCCACAGGATGTATAGGTTTTTCTGTAGTGGAAGTCAGTCACAGTGCTTGAACCTTTAAGTCGAGCCAGCAACACTATGCTGTATAGTTACTTTTGGATACGTCCTCCAACCGAGTCACCAGGCCCCTCTATAGACCAGCATGCTGCGTGATCTCTCCATGACGGGTAGTCCCCTGGGATTTCCTCGGTTGTCCAGCTTCCTCACACAGGACCGACAGCTCAGGACCATTCCTCGGCCGCGGTGGTAGGCTCCAGACAAGCCTCTGGACCCACGCCTGAGACCCTGTACCGTGGGCCTCCCGAACAGAGGACCACGAGGTAGCTCCTTGACGCATACCTGTTGGCCAGGAGGCCCAGCCGGTAGCTGTAAAACAAACCCCAAAATATGGCGTTTGTCCCATAAATACCCTTGCCCAGCATGCAACTCGGAGGACCACCTCCACCGAGCATGTCTCCTGGACAGAGGAGCATCCACACACTACGCTTCAACACATTGCCTTTCCAACCCTGACCAGTGGCGACAGCGACACCCACTGGTCAGCACGGAAACACACACAACGTCAGCCAAGCTGGAACAGAGGCAAACTTTAACCTTCCTAACGCACAATTTACTAAATTTACCTAACATGCGGTAGATTGCAAATCTACCAGCGCTACAGGTGTTTATAACAAATACCATTTATTCACATGGTTTAAATATTAGTTTAAAAAGCTGTTGCTTAAAGTTCCCAAGTACCCCAACAATGTTTAGATGTGTTTCTAAATGTCTGTCACTTTTGCTGAATAACATAATCTGCAAGTAAATCTGCAGTGAGCTGTAAAATGGAAAAAAAAGGAATTAATATACCAGGTACCAGATCCTATCATTGCCACATACAGTTAACTGAATCCAATATTTTTGTGAGAGTGGTCCTTTAATTTACATTTGGAATTATTATTTTTCATTGCTACTAGTGGAAATTACCTTCTTATCAATAATGTATGCAGCAGGCCCATGGCTATAAAAGTGTGCATATAATTGAATTTCAGAGCGTTTTCTCTAAATTGATTTCACAAATATCCTATATATCACTGTAGGAGTTATTGCAATCCTTGGTGCATGTATATGCAGGACCTTGCCTCTGCTGAGAGGTCGATGAGGTATTGATTGAACAAGTCAGAAAAATGTTTGTCACTTTCTTGATAACCCTTTCCTTTTATTAGTTGGAGCTATCTCCACTATGGAGAAAGGACCAGATGCATTCAGTGACCTCATCATAAAATATCAGCTCTTATACAAGCCTGCTTGTGCTAGTGAGTGACCTTTCCTATACTTTGTATTATACTTAGCCTTCTAACTCCTCTGTATTTAACAGATTACTCTCACTATAAATAGCTGGAAAAGGGAAAGATGCATGAAAAGGTCAAAATGATACAGTTCACCATAACCTTCCTTCAAAATAAATTAAAATACATGGGACTTATATGGTGAGGAGTCTGATATGCCTGATATCTCTGTGGCTTGCCATTTATCTGTACTAAGCTCAAGTGTAAATTTGAAGTAAATCACTGTCAGTTGATACATTTAGCACCCGATAACAGTAAATGCCAGCAGAAAATATCCACATAAAAAGGCAATGACAGAGGGCAAGTTTTTTATCTAGCAATGTTACATTTTGAAGTATCCATTTTCAACCAAAGGCATAAAATTGGTTTAGACAGACATCCAGATTAGTCATTTTGGCTATATGCATGTTTCATCAAATCTGCTTAAGATCTAATGGTATTTTGCTATTCTGTATTTCATTATTGATTTTAAAATAGATATTTGTAGATTAGGCACTAGAGGGAACAAATGCTTGAACTTGCAATCACTCCATTCTTTACATCATTTGAAATAAGATATATGTCACAAAGTGAATACATTGCTTTCAATAAGACAGCTGACTCATAAACTTGCACTAACAGAAGAAACAGGAAAGTAGAACTGTTGTGCAATTCTGCAAATCAGGCAGCACAGGATGAGTATGTATTATGAAAAGAAGGTTTTGTTCTATGTGCACATATAACTACAAAAAATACATAGAATTATGTTTTTAAAAAAATATTATGTTTATAATCGAGCCATGCTCCTATTACACGTTATTGTTCTATAGCATTGTTATAGCCCATGAGCTATTACTTGCAGCAGGTGCTTAGGCCAACATCTCTGTTAGTCTCAACCCACGCATTTATTTTAGCTCTCCAATTTGAGGTATAACTAAAGGCAAAAGGTTTTATCTTTATTTTTGGATAGAGTAGAGAGGGATTAGAACGCTTGTCAGTTGTTATTGCTATCTGTGTCCCCATTAGGAAGATTCACCCTCTCTATATGTCCTGTTTACCATTATCATTAAAAGTGAAAGTAAAAGAAAATCCTAAATTTTGAGTTGTCCCTAGAAAAGTAATAGAGGGGGGTCTTCCAATGGGGACACTAGATCTAGTCATCTGGGGGTACTTAAGGAATCCCCTTAATTTGCAAGGATTTCCTCTCACTTCCTGTTTGGCTATGGGACAGGAAGTGAAGAGAAATCTCCACAATGAGACACAGATTGGGGGGGGGGGGGGTCTGACAGGGGTTATAACCCTCCCTTACTCTTTCCAAAGTGAATAAAAAAGTTTTGCCTATATTTTTACTTTAAGTAAGTATGCCAAGGTCACAGGCTTTCCATCCTCATCACATACTTGGTGAACACCACAACCCACTCCAGTCTCCCAGATCACCAACAAAGAATGACTCCCGTAGCCAGCATTTACCATGTTTTTTCTCCACAGCTTAACAGCCTGTGTGTTATTCTGTTATGCAGGTCAAGCATTACTTCCACATCTATGGTCAAAAAGCTAACCTACAATACTTACTAGTGAGGCTAATCTATATGTGCTTTTAGGCCCCAAAAAGATATCAACAGCTGATGGCCTATAACACAACCAAATAGAGCTACAGTATAATGTGCAAAAGGACCATGGTTTAATTAAAGATTTGATTTGATGTGGACGTGAGAGCTGCTGCAATTAGTGAAAAAAGAGCATGGTGTAAAGAATGATTAATTGCCCTAAATTGACAACATTATTAAATCAAGCTGGTCTCTTATAAATTATATGTAAACCCTAACTGGAAGACATTCGGCTTGCTCAAGCACACTGTATTATGAGCAAGTGTCATGTTTTATGGAAGAAAAACAAACTAACTTTGCTAATTTAATAAAAGGACTGAAAGTATTTTCTTATTTTATAAATTGACTAAAAATATACAGTATATGCATATATATATAACGAAGTTCCCAGGTGAAGTACCACACGGTAATAAGTCTTAATGCCAAGTAATCAGGTCTTCCCATGGGCCATATATAGAAAAACCAGAAGAGGATTGCTGCACTTAAAATGTAATAGAAAAAAAAAAACAACATACCTAGGATAGGATACCTAGGAACAAGCGCAGGGGTAACATAGAGTTAACCCTAAAAAAACTGGATCCACCATTTAGATATATTGTTTCCCAACGGTTTGAATTCAGATTTTGATTTATATATTTTGCTCTGGTGTGTTTAGCCATGTACAATTTGTTACTTATTATATCCACTGTCTATTGTTTTGATATGGTTGTAGATTAACTGTATATAGATTCCAATTATAGGTGTTTGTTTGTTTGTTTTTTTAGCATATCCCGTGTGTGTTGAGGAAATCGGATGCACCTGACAGATCTTCACTCTGAAAATGCGTACATTATTGTTTAAAATTGTTTAATTGATTCTTTATTACTTCATTAATTGATTCCAGATGTCTACATTTTTATATATGGACTTGTATCATTACTCATTGTTAGATGTGTTCTACTCTTAAGAAGGGCGTTATCCATATAGACCGAAACTGTTACATTGAACACTGAGCAAGTATTTTTCCTTCTCTATGTTGTTTTTTTTCTATTAAATTTTATGTGCTGCAATCCTCTTCTCGTATATATGTCAGAAACCATGAACCAGACCGAGACAGAAGAACAGTAAATCACACTTGCTTATTAATAAAAATAAAAAGGTAATTAGAGTAAGCTTAGTCAAAGCAAAGCCAGAGTCCAGTAACCAGATCGGGTAGTCAGCCAAGCCAGAGTTCAGTAACCATATCGGGTAATCAGTCAGGCCAGAAGTCAGGGATCCAAGTAGAGAAACAGCAAGCAGGATAAGGAGCCAGAAGGGATGTCAGCAAAGCCAGTCTTTAAACAGGAACGCAGGAGATGGTTTCTTGTAATGTGACCAAGGCGAAGGCAGGAATGAAGTGAGCTGGAGATCTTTAAGTAGGCGGGGCTGACTAGCAGATCCACAACAGCTGGTTAACTGTGGAGAGAGATGAGAGCTGGCAATTAGTTGACAGCTGAGCGGCCAGCTCAGAGAAGGAAGGGCTGAGCCAGCCCTGACAGTACCCCCCTCCTCAATGATCCCCCCCCCTCGGAGAACTACCGGGCTTGAGGGGAATACGTCTATGGAAATCACGGAGGAGGGCAGGAGCATGTACGTCCGAGCATGAGACCCAGGAGCGTCCCTCCGGACCATACCCCTTCTAATGCACCAGGTACTGCATGCACCCACGAAACCTATGGGAGTCAACAATGGATTGTACCTCATACTCCTCATGGTTCTCAACCTGTATAGGGTAAGGACGTGGCACCGAGGTGGTAAAGCGGTTGCAGACCAACGTTTTCAATAATGAGACATGAAACACATTTGGGATGCGCATACTAGGAGGAAGGTCCAATGTGTAAGCCACTGGGTTAATCCTGCAAAGGATACGGAAAGGCCCAATAAACTGAGGTGCGAACTTCAGTGAGGGAACACGAAGTCGGAGGTTGCGAGATGACAGCCAGACCCTGTCCCCAACCTGGTAGGAAGGCGCAGGCAGGCGTCTGTGGTCAGCATGGAGTCTGTACCTATCATTAGCATGACGCAAAGCCTCCTGGACTTGTGCCCAAGTAGAACGAAGACCACAGAGATGCTCCTCTAGCGCAGGAATAGTCTGCGGAACAAATGAGTCAAGCAACATGGCAGGTTGGAAACCATAATTCGCCATAAACGGAGACAATCGGGAAGCAGAATTCAAGGCACTGTTGTGAGCAAACTCTGCCCATGGTAATAGGTCTGACCAGTTGTTGTGATGGTCAGAAATATAGCAACATAGGAATTGCTCCAAGGACTGATTGCCTCGTTCTGTGGCCCCATTAGACCGTGGGCGATATGCAGAGGAGAAATCAAGCTGAATTCCCAGCTGTGCACAAAAGGCTCGCAGAACCAGGACACAAACTGAATACCCCTGTCCGAGACAATGACCTTGGTAGCCCATGTAAGCGAAAGATCTCCCGAGCAAAAATGGAAGCCAGTTCCTTAGAAGTGGGCAACTTCTTAAGTGGAATACAATGACACATCTTTGAGAACTGGTCAACCACCATAAGGATAACTGTGTTGCCTTGGGAGTTGAGCAACTCCACAATGAAATCCATAGACAGGTGGGTCCAGGGCCTCGCTCCATTGGGTATGGGTTATAGGAGGCCCACTGGAAGATGTTGTGGAATCTTTCTCTGAGCACACACGGAACAGGCAGCTACGAAGGCAGTTACATCAGCACGTAGACTAGGCCACCAGAATTGTTGGGAAATGGCCCAAGTGAGTTGATTCTTACCAGGGTGGCCAGCTGCCTTGGGAGAATGGTAAGTCTGGAATATGGCAGTACGGAGACACTCTGGGACAAAGCAGCAGTCAAATTTTGTCACACAAAGGAGCAGTAAGACTGGTGCGAACCGTAGCCAGAATACGATCAGGAGGAATCATAGGAACCGAATTCAATTTCAACTTCGAAGTGGAGGAAAATTGTCGTGACAAGGCATCAGCCCTTACATTCTTAGTTCCGGGTAAGAATGAGACAATGTAATTGAAACTTGACAAGAAAAGAGCCCATCGCGCCCTTCTGGGAGAGAGGTGTTTAGCCTCAGACAAGACAAGAATGTGAGATTTTTATGGTCAGTAAGAATGAGAACCGGCACAGTGGTACCTGCGAGGAGATGTCTCCATTCTTTCAGGGCTAAAATGATTGCCAACAGCTCTCTGTCACCGATCTCGTAATTGCAATCGGCAGGTGACAATTTCTTGGAAAAGTAGCCACAGGGATGCATAGCACTCTCAGAGGTAGGACATTGAGACAGAAGGGCGCCAACACCAGTCTCAGAAGCATCAACCTCAAGCATAAAAGGTAACATAGGGTCAGGATGTGCCAACACAGGAGCAGAAACAAAGGCAGCCTTGAGACTTTCAAAGGCCTTAATGGACTCCGGAGACCAACTCTGTGGGTTACAGTTCTTTCTGGTCATATCGGTCAGGGTCTTGACCAGAGACGAGAAGTTATTAATAAACTTCCGATAATAGTTGGCAAAACCCAGGAAACACTGCAGAGGACGTAACCCCATGGGTCGAGGCCACTGTAAGACTGCAGAAAGTTTCTCTGGGTCCATCGAAAAACCAGCAGTGGAAATGACATAGCCCAGGAATTTAATCTGTTCCCAATGGAACTCACACTTCTCCAGTTTACAATAGAGATTGTTCTCCCTTAATTTCTGAAGCACACGACAGACATCTGTGTGGTGGCTCTCCAGGGACTTGGAAAATATGAGGATATCATCGAGATAAACCACCACACATAACTGCAACAAATCTCGGAGGACATTGTTAATAAATTCCTGGAAAACTGCCGGGGAGTTACAAAGGCCGAAAGGCATTACGAGATACTCATAATGGCCTGTTCTGGTATTAAACACAGTTTTCCACTTGTCGCCCTCCTTAATCCTCATGAGATTGTAAGCCCCTCTCAGATCAAGCTTAGTGAAAACCGTTGCTCCTTTGAGGAGGTCAAATAACTCTGTAATCAATGGGATCGGGTAGGCATTCTTAATTGTGAAACGATTGAGACCCCTATAATCAATACAAGGTCTCAGTTCACCGCTCCTCTTCTTCACAAAGAAGAAACCAGAACCAGCAGGAGACGAGGATTTGCGGATGAAACCCCCAAGAAAGTGCGTATGTTCCTCCATGGCTTTATCCTCCAAGACCGACAAAGGGTAAACCCGGCCACGAGGGGGAGTGGCACCAGGTTCAAGGTCAATTGCGCAACCATACGGCTGGTGTGGAGGCAAACTACCGGCTTGACCTTTGTCAAAGACATTGCTAAAATCATGGTACTCCTCTGGCAGGGAGGAGAGTGAAGAGGTATACAGGACCTTGGCTACCTTCCGGAAGCATGTTTCACTGCATTGTGGTGACCAGGAGAGAACCTCAGCACGGGGCTAATCAAAAGAGGGGTTGTGCCTCTGTAACCAAGGATAACCAATAACCAGCGGAAACTTAGGAGAGTTAATCACTTGGAATTGGATTATCTCATGGTGAAAAGACCCTATGACCATGGACAACAGAACCGTCTCATGAGTCACATGGGAAGGCTGTAGAGGTCTCCCGTCAAGAGCCTCAATGGCAAGTGGAGTGTCATGCAGCTGCAGTGGAATCGAGTGCTTTGATACAAAGGCAGCATCAATGAGCAGACCTGCAGCCCCAGAGTAGATTAGAGCCTGTATCTCGATAGACGACTTAGCCAAAGAAAGGGTGACTGAAACCAGGGGCTTATCCTTCTGGATAACTGAGGATGACACAACACCACCTAAGGTCTGTCCACGACAGGCCCTCAAGGTTCAGGTGGTCCCAGGACAGGTAGGACAAGACTTTAAAAAGTGACCTGCCTGGCCACAATAAAGGCACAATCTCTCCCCCCTCCTAAAGGCTCTCTCATCCGCAGAGAGACGCGTGAAGCTCAAGTGCATGCGTTCATCTTCACTGACCGACTTGGTGCCAGGAGGCATGGGAGGTGAGGGAGGCAGGGGTGGGACTGCAAAGCTCGAAGGCAAACGTACAGGAGGCTTCTGCAAGTGCTCCTTAAAAGAAAGTCTTACTCTGAGTCTGGAGTCAATGAGGATGGCAAACGAGATCAAGCTCTCCAGCTCACTGGGTATATCTCGGGCTGCTATCTCATCCTTGATGGAATATGAGAGACCATGAGAAAACGCAGCCACGAGGGCCTCATTGTTCCAAGCAACCTCTGCTTCCCTGAGTACAGAACTCAATGGTGTAGTCGGCAACAGTTCTCGTACTCTGTTTGATGGACATGAGGCACTTGGCAGCAGAAGCGGAGCGTGCGGGAAAGGCAAATACCCTTATAAAGGAGGCCACGAACTCAGGGTAACTCAATACAACAGGTTTTTGCATCTCCCATAGAGGGTTAGCCCAGGCCAAGGCTCTCTCAGAAAGCAAAGATATCACAAACCCTACTTTGCTTCTGTCCGTGGGAAACGCCTGGGGCAGCATCAAAAAGTATATCTCAACTTGGTTGAAAAACCCTCTGCATTGAACTGGATCACCCCCAAATCGCTGAGGAAGTGGGGTGGAACCAGACATACCTCTTATAGAGGTAATACTCAAGGTGGGTGCCTGCACAGAGACTGGCGCAGCAGCAGGGACGGCCTGCAACTCAGGTTGTACCGGAGCAGCCACAGTGGGGGATTCCAGGTGAGCCATGCGACTCAGGAGCATTTTTAACGCCATGGCAAACTGATCCATGCGGTGATCTTGCTCATCCAATCTGGAAAAAATATTACCAACAAGTGGATTGACTGTATCTTCTGAATTCATGGCCTTCGCCTACTATCAGAAACCATGAACCTGACCAAGACAGAAGTACAGTAAAATCACACTTGTTTATTAATAAAAATAAAAAGGTAATTAGAGTAAGCATAGTCAAAGCATAGCCAGAGTCCAGTAACCGGATCGGCTAGTCAGCCAAGCCAGAGTTCAGTAACCAGACCGGGTAATCAGCCAAGCCAGAGTTCAGTAACCAGATCGGGTAATCAGCCAGGCCAGAAGTCAGGGATCCAATAGAGGAACAGCAAGCAGGATAAGGGGCCAGAGGGGATGTCAGCAAAGCCAGTCTTTAAACAGGAACGCAGTAGATGGTTTCTTGTGATGTGACCAAGGCGAAGGCAGGAATGAAGTCAGCTGGAGATCTTTAAGTAGGTGGGACTGACGAGCAGATCCACAACAGCTGGTTAACTGTGGAGAGAGATGAGAGCTGGCAATTAGCCAACAGCTGAGCAGCCAGCTCAGAGAAGGAAGGGCTGAGCCAGCACTGACAATATACAGTATCTCACAAAAGTGAGTACACCTCTCACATTTTTGTAAATATTTTATTATATCTTTTCATGTGACAACACTGAAGAAATGACACTTTGCCACAATGTAAAGTAGTGAGTGTACAGCTTGTATAACAGTGTCCCCTCAAAATAACTCAACACACAGCCATTGATGTCTAAACCGCTGGCAACAAAAGGAAGTGCACCCCTAAGTGAAAATGTCCAAATTGGGCCCAAAATGTCAATATTTTGTGTGGCCACCATATTTTTATTTTCCAACCCTCTTGGGCATGGAGTTCACCATAGCTTCACAGGTTGCCACTGGAGTCCTCTTCCACTCCATGATGACATCACGGTACTGGTGGATGTTAGAGACCTTGCGCTCATCCACCTTCGTATGGATGCCCCACATTTACTAAATAGGGTTTAGGTGTGGAGACATGCTTGGCCAGTCCATTACCTTTACCCTCAGCTTTTTTAGCAAGGCAGTGGTCGTCTTGGTGGTGTGTTTGGGGTCGGTATCATGTTGGAATACTGCCCTGAGGCCCAGTCTCCAAAGGGAGGGGATCATGCTCTCCTTCAGTATGTCACAGTACATGTTGGTATTCATGGTTCCCTCAATGAACTGTAACTCCCCAGTGTTGGCTGCACTCATGCAGCCCCAGACCATGACACTCCCACCACCATGCTTGACTGTAGGCAAGACACACTTGTCTTTGTACTCCTCACCTAGTTGCCGCCACACACGCTTGACCCTATCTTAACCAAATAAGTTTATATTGGTCTCATCAGACCACAGGACATGGTTCCAGTAATCCTTGTCCTTAGTCTGCTTGTCTTCAGCAAACTGTTTTGCAGGCTTTCTTGTGTATCATCTTTAGAAGAGGCTTCCTTCTGGGACGACAGCCATGCAGACCAATTTGATGCAGTGTGCGGTCTTGGCCACCATGCTGCAGCTCAGTTTCAGGGTCTTGGCAATCATCTTATAGCCTAGGCCATCTTAATGTGGAGCAACATTTTTTTTTTTTTTCAGATCCTCAGAGAGTTGTTTGCCAGGAGGTGCCATGTTGAACTTCCAGTGGCCATTATGAGAGAGTGAGAGCAATAACACCAAATTTAACCCCCCTGCGCCCCATTCACACCTGAGACCTTGTAACACTAACAAGTCACATGACACCAGGGAGGGAAAATGGCTAATTGGGCCCAATTTGGACATTTTCACTTAGGGGTGTACTCACTTTTGTTGCCAGCGGCTTAGACATTAATGGCTGTGTGTTGAGTTATCTTTACATTGTAGCAAAGTGTCATGTCTTCAGTGCTGTCAAATGTAAAGATATAATAAAATAATTACAACAATGTGAGATACTGTACATGTGGACTTTGCATTTACTTCTTAAAATTCATTAATGTTTTCTCAGTTTTTGTTCAATGAACATGCATAAATGCAAAACAAACTGGTGAAGTATTATGATGAAAATGTGTTATGATTTAGGATAGTACATTACAGTTTAGGGAGCATGAATATCAAAAATAATTCATAGTATCATTTCTTTTACATAGACCTTTGGATATCCAGACTATGTATGAAAGCAAAAAGGATGTGGATTATTGTACAACTTCTAGGGATAATATAAACTAAAAAAAAAAAAAGCTAAAAATGTAATTTGCAAACATTGAAGGAAACCACTGTAGTCTTATGACTGTGGTCAATATTGGTAGATAGCTCAATTAGTTATAATCTCTTAGTGATATGAAACTGAAATTTGACTTACTGTAATTATGTTCCTTTATTTCAATACCATTGTTGCCTTTTGCACTGTTAAATTAAGATAATTTGAGCTCTCTTGTGTGAAATTATAGCCTTTGAGAGCAGTGAGGGTTTATTATATTTTTATTGTAACAAATTAAATCTCCCAAACTAAGTGACAGCTTAAATAAACTGTACCTTTCAACAACTTCCAGAGATTCCCAAGTGCTGCAAATGCCAGGGTTTTTTAAAATGCAAATACCAGCTTGAGCATGATATCTGAGAGCTGTCCTGCTCGCTACAAATTTAAAACTAATATAGAGCCTGCCTTCTGCAAATTCTTGTTAAATGTTGAGCCCCTCATCATGCTGCTGGGATGGGTCATGCCAGTCCTCAACATTTCAAGCTGGTGTTTACATATTAGAGTGTTATTGGATTCAAGGATCCCAGTGTGTTCTGCAAGGTGTGGAAAAGTACATAAAGAAACCTAAGGATGACTATATTTTATGCACTTTGTTTCTCTGCATAGTTTGAAGGAAGTAAATGTTCATTTTAAGGGACTTCAGGTATTTGATATCACACAGTGATACTCCCATTTTTATATACAAATATATAATATAAGTCTGGTGCACTCTAAATGGTATTCTACCTCCTTTCTGAGTGCTGTAATGATACACCATAGATGGCAGGCACCATGAACAGTTTATAAATAAGAACATGTATCACCAGTGCCATGTCCACTCCTATTAAACATCCATTTTTTTCACCAGAAAAAAAATACAGCAGCACGTGCTGAAATTTTATGACAAATAAATGGATCTTTAATAGGAGTGGGCAATGTGCTATTATTTTTCCATTTTGTAGAGTTTCAAAATACCATACAGTGATATTTGTCTATTCCTCCCTTTCTCCAACATTTTTCTTCTTTTCTAGTTGCATTTTTCTTGAATATTGTGTTCCCTGTTGCCATAATAGCAAGAGGGATACTGTGGCATGAAATGCACAAGAACAGTCTCATTGCTAATGGGTGCTTTGACCTGGGCACAGACAGGAGAAAGGACAAGAGGGATTAAGGGCATGGTGCACTGGTTTGGTTTTCCAAACTTAAATTGGCTTCTTTGATCAAAATTTTTGCTAGTGGGAATGTAAGGACTTTCATGGGGGTGTCAATGATGTGTGATTTATCCCCATGCATACATTGATTGAAATCATCAACGCTTTCTTCTGCGTTTATTGGTGATGGAGCATTAATAGATGATTTTGTCAAGCCTTTAATGGTTTTGTAAGGTCGCTGACTGCCAACAGAAAAAAATAATTTTAAAAGTTTGTTTTGTGATGCATTGTTTGAACCTCGGGGAGTGAGGTTGAAAGAGAAACCAGAGCAAGGACCTCTCCAATAGGGTCCTGCCTCTTTCACAAGAAAAAAGGACTGTTGCGGTACCATAAGGAAAAGACTTTGTTAAAAAATGTATAAATTTATTTCAAAGATGATAAAAAGTCCTACAGGGGACATGTATTGTACATATTCATGATTTAACATACATAGACAATAGTAATTGTTTACAGCATTGTTGATACTAAGTTGGTATAGCTAATGCCCACACAGATACATGGACAGAGGTTATATAGTGTGATACTTGCAGACGTTACTTCTACGGTTTCGCGGTCACAGCCGCTTCTTCAGGAGGCGTCTGATAGTATATGGTCTATGAAGATGAAAAACAATACAGTATCAACATAGCAGACAAAGTACATAAATAGTTTTCAGAGGGTACATAATTAATATTGGAGAACATATTTAGAATTTGAAATTTAAAATTGCACTCACCAAACTATAACCTTGAAGGTTCTCTGGAGCGATACTGTGAGACGCCCTCAAGAGGCGTTCCCCGGGGGCGGGCCAGGGAGGCAGATTGGGGTAATACTATTATGAAAAATTCAATAGGATAAGGTTTTAAAGAATTCAAACGGTGTGTTCTATTTAGAGGATCACCCGGGAAGTGCCAAGGTTGGAGTGAGGGAAAGTGAAAAATGGAAAAGGTGCCGAAGAAGACTGGAAGGAAAGGATAGGAAAGGAGGAGGGGGGGAGAGAGAGGAGGGGAGGGGGGGAAGGAAAGAGGGGAAAAAAAACAGGAAACGGGGGGAGGAAAAGGAGAGAAACAAGATGGGATCGGAGGGAGTGGGACAGAATGGGGAGGTGGGGAGGGAGAGAGAGGGGGAGGACAGAGAGGAAAGGGAGGGAAAAGACAGAAAAGGGGGAGGGGGGAGGGGGGGAAAGGAGGGGGGAGGGAAAAGGAGGGGATTGGAAAGAGGGGAGGAAAAGAAGAAAGAAGGGGGAGGGGGAGGAGGGAGGAAGGGGGGAAAGGAATGAGGGGTGGGGGGGGAGGAGGAGGGGAGGGGGAAAAAGGAAAGTTGAATGTGGGAAGGGGGAGGGGGGGAGGGAAGAAGAGGGGGAGGAAAAAAGGGGGGGGGGGGTGTGTTTTTTTGGGGGGGGAAGGATTGAAGGGAGTGAAATGAAGCAGATATCCCTATATACCTGGTAAGGAAATTGAGAAGCACACAGAACAGGCAAAAGGGAAATGATAATAGCAAGGAAATTTTTACCTATCGTTGCTGTAATAAAAACCCAGACTTAGAGGCTGCTGGTACCCAGAATGACGTGACTATTGCAGTCAGTGGCCAAAACGCCACACCACACCGTTACATGGAGTCAATGTAAGGAATGTAGATCAATGGGGGAAGGTATTAAAAAATGATTTGAGGAGTAAACATAGGTCGCCAGATATTCTATGCCCGGCAGGAGGGGGGGATACCATACAGGAGTAATGGGAATCCCCGTCCTGCATGGCTTAAGTACTCACAGAGGCTCCAGATGGCGTCGGTGCGGTGCTGGGTGTCCGTCTGAGACGGTGAGCAGCTGAGTCTGGGCATTTTAAATGCCTCCAACCCGGAAGTTCAACGGCGGAAACGATCGCCGCGTATACTTCCGGGTCCGGTCCTCCACTGTTGCGCAGGCGCGGGAGATTCGCCCGGCGCAGGCGCACAGCTCAAAAATGATCAGTGCCTGAGCATTGATCAGAACGAAGCAGCAGCTGAGCTCCACATAGCCCCGCCCCGCCGCCGGAGGAGCGCAAGCCCGCCACGGGGGAGAATTAACTCCTCACATCCCCCCAGAGCAGAATGGCTAGTGCAATTTTAATAGTAGCTCAAATACAGATAGTATTAATCAAGAAATAAACTGGGAGGGGGAAGCGATGCATAGTCTCCAGCGGCGGGAGCACCAGAGGACCCACAGCTAAGGAGGCATGCATCGTGGCCCGTCCCAGGACAGTGTAAAAAAATTTACAATCTAAGTATACATAACTTTAATTATTATTATTATTACAGCAATGATAGGTAAAAATTTCCTTGCTATTATCATTTCCCCTTTTGCCAGTTCTGTGTGCTTCTCAATTTCCTTACCAGGTATATAGGGATATCTGCTTCATTTCACTCC